>OZ020608.1:14646178-15852248 GCA_963971545.1 Philophylla caesio
TAAATATATATACGGAAAAATATGCTTTAGACACTCTGCCTATTTGTGTCAATATGCGTTTCTAAGCCTAGTTGTACAAAAGGAGCGGAGTAAATAACAATCTATTTTTTTTTATTCAGTTCCGCAAAAAATTTGATTAAGAAGGTACATACATTTTATATTAGTTTCATGTTTATTATATTTGAAGCCGGATAACATTCTGCTAGTCTGATTTTAAAGTAGCCTCTAACTAATTAATGTTTACAAAGCCAAATTCAGAATACAAAAAAAGTAAATTTGATGCACTAACTTTTTTTATTCGGCAGATCTTTTTCAATACCAGAAAGCCATTCACGTTATCAATGTTCCTTAAGGGTCTCATTTTTATTGCGGTTTTGCGGTTCATCATTGTTTTAAAATACAAAACGCGAAAAACTTGAACAAACTGTACAGACAACAAGTCAGTTGCATTATTTCCTTCATCAAGTGCACAAATTAATTCAGCGCCTACAACAACTTTTTTATTTTCTTTTTCTACATAAAATTATTTTTTATTGGCACTTATAAATACATATATACATATTTGCCACATTTGCTCTTATTTATCGGTTGCTTTAATTACAATTTATCCTTGATCTTTATTACTTCATTGACTTGTGATCAGGAGCCACTTAAATGTATTTAATGCAATTAAGTGCAAAGAGTTTAACATTTATATATGTATACATATACAAAGTTATATGTATGTATATATGAATTAAATGATGATTAACCCCGCGAGATCAGGCAAAGCTGCGAAAAGCGGCGCATCAAACAAGAGTAAAAGGAGACAGCAGCCAGTTTTACTCACCACTGATACATACTCGTCTATACAAGTAATCTGGATTTGAAGCGACTGCGATGCACCAGCTGCACCATGCAAGCAGACGATTACGATTAACATTCAATTAAAATTGACATTGCGCCGATAGGTCTTAATAAATACAAAGAAGATTGAAAGGAAGATGGATAACTGGTTGAAACCTAACTGGTTGGATGAGTACAATGGTGGAGAGAAGGAGAACTACTTTTTGAACTTTTTTTAAAGTCTTACATATAATAGCAATATGAACCGATACTGCAGATTTATTTGATATTATTTAATTGAATTATTTAGTGGTGCAATTTCAAGTTAAATTTTGCTTCTGTTTTTTTTTTTTTGTTAATAATTTTTGGCAGAAAATTTTTATTAAAAATTTCCACTTATTGCGTGCTTTTTTAAATTAAATAAAAAACACAAAAAATTCATCTCGATCATAAAACCTTTATTATCGTGTGAAAGCACATAATTTGCCATTTACTTTTTGAAAATAATCTCTGCCTCTGGGATAGCCCATTCTGGTGTTTCAATTTTCGAAGAGGCGAACGAGTAAATCGACCGTTATGGCACACTCTCAGCAACCGACACGATGTTCTCAAGACAGCGAGCTGGATGTGTACGAACAGGACGCGGTTCACCAATTAGAGTAAATTGAGACTCAAATTGGGGATCGTGTTGCGAATGGTGGGCTCAATGGGCCGATTATGACGACCATACAAAAAGTGCATAAAAAAGTGCACGAAAAACAATTTTCACTTTGATTTTGGTAATGCAGCTGCACGCTATTCCGGGGGGGGGGGGGGGCGAGTCTTTTCATGATGAAATTCCAAACAAAACTGAACAAAAATACGATGACAGTTTGACAGGAGTCACGCGTGATACCTATTGAAAAAAAAACTCTCTAGACAACAATACATAATAGCAAATGTAATGGCAATCGTTATGTTAATGGTAATGGAAAAAGTAATATAGTGGTAGTGGTAATATTGATACTTATGGTGACGACAAAATCAATTATAATGATAATATTAATGGAAATAGTAATAATTATTATAACCACCATATTGGTATTGATAAAACGAATGGTATTGGTAATGATAATGGCTATGGTATTTGATAATATTTAGTATGAATAACAGTAAGAGAATTTATAATAATTTTGGTGATAATAACCATAATGGAAATTGTTGTGAAATTAGCAAGGTCATTAATAATTGTATTTGTAATGGTAATGATTATTTCAAAGGTAAATGTAGGTAATGGTACCGATGGTAAGACTAATACTAGACCCCAAGTAATGCAATCGTTTTCTGGCGGTAAGCATTAAAAATATTATTTTTTTTCTCTCTTCTAAAATCATATTTTCTCCCTTTGGGCTCGATTACTGCTCTCAAGGAAAGTCACAAGAAATATTTTTCATTGCTTTTCTTGCTTTGCAATTCTAAATAAAATTGTCTCCTTCTAGAATTATTAAATTACAAAAAAAACAACCACCCTCAAATAACACTTATAAATGTATATCAAGAAATAAAAAAATAGTCAGCCGTTGCACGTTGCATGTTGCACGTACACATGATTTTGCAGAATTATGGCTAATGCAATAGCTTGTTGCTGCTTCCACTACTATTTGTTTTGTAGTTCTGTTTTTTACACTTTTTCATTTTTTACACTTTTTATAGCAATTCTCTTCATGTTTTTGTTGCTGGCTCTATATTGATGCTCCAAGCCATGACTGCATACATACATACATACCATACATACATTCATATAGTTAAAATGGCACAAGATCACAGGCCAAAGGCAATGGCAATCAATGGCACAGCAGCCCAGTAGCGTATACGCTAGCAAATAACAAGCAACAGCATCAACTTCGGCAGCAGCACAAAAAAAAAATAAGAAAAAAAAGACTTTTAAAGCATACGAGTATACATACTTATGTTTGTATGCATGCAGTAGCAACAATTACAACAACCACTACCTGCAGCTACTAAGTCGCAAATTTGCAATTCTTTTCATAGTCACTTTAGAAGAACACGAACTGCTGAATATACGCGGCAGCTGGAAAATGCGCAAATACTTAGAAATATATGAGGTTAGTACAAAAAAAAGTTTTAAATAGGGTTGCTAAATGTTTTGAAGAATACAAAAACCATTTTTGGTACTACAAGTTTTGGAAAAATGCTATCCGCATTAAACATGAGAAACGCTCATAATTTCCACAGTAGGTGGACTTCACCGTTAAACTAAAATAACATTTTCCAACATTTTTAACACTTCATTAGGTAAAACCAAATTTTCAAGAGTACATTTGAAAATTTTTCTTCGTTAAATTTGCTGGGTTTTAAGAGCATTAGACACCTAAGAATTTAGTAAAAGCGGTCATCCCTCGGCAGGCAAAAGTAAGCCTCCGATGGTATTTCTGCCAAGAAAAAGCTTCTCAAAAAATACAACTGTTGCTCGAAGTCGGCAGAAAACTGTCAGTCCTTCCGTTTTTGATACAACATAAGAGACTCAATCCACAAATGACTTGAGATGCTCAGCCAAACATTGATCTAAAGTAATTATTTTTGAATCTAACTTAACTTTAATTACATTCTGTCACTGACGAGTTTAAGTGACATTAAAATTTCGTATGACCTTAAAAAAGTATGCGATGATCTTTTCAATTATATTTTTGATATATGCTGATATGTATGAATAACATATTTTAATTAAAAGACTATAATTATTGCAAAACCATTATATGTTTGGATAGACTAAGTTCATCGGCATATTTTATTGAAGTCCACAATAGTCAAGTAAGACGGCATTAAGTTAAAAATTGTTGGCAACAAAATATATCGATTGAGCAAGAAAAAATGTATTCAAAATATTTTAATATTTAGTTATAAAGAACAATAAAATTTATTATTAAAAATGTACTTATTTGTCTTTTAAACATACGCGTTGCAACAGATGCGTTTATAGCTTATGAAACGATGTGCATTGATGTTCATAACATCTTGTACAGTAGACCAATCGAATATGGAGAAAAATTCGATTAAATACCAATACGAAAAAAGTTTTTATCGAATAAAATAATTTCGATATATATTTGCGTGTACGTTAATTTACTTTTAACGATTTCTACAAGAGATTAAAAATATTTTAGGATATACATACATATACTCGTTTCACAAAATAATAGCACAACCACATTATTGACTTATCTGGGCATTTTTATTAATTAAAATTATTTTTCAAGTAAAATATGATCATTCTCTAAAATAAACTATAAAAAGGATTTTTTTAAACTATTTACAAATCGTTGTACATGATTTAACAAAATTTCATCAAAATTTAAGGAAAAAAATTTAAAATTTTTTCGCAATTCAGAAAAAAAAATGTCAAAAATCAGTGGTAATTAGTAGCCACTAGAAACCAACTTTTTCTTGAACTAAAATTGAAAGAGCTGCATATCCGTATACCAGAAAAAATTCTAAAGAAATTGTTTTTTTTAAGTTCAAAATTCGTATAAAATTTTGATAAATTTTTTCTAAAATTTTTATAAAATTAAAAATATTATTTTCAATAGTTGTTAAAAATTTAACATGTTTTAACTAAAACTTATTTTTTCCATATTTTTTATAAAATTTAAATAATTTTTTTAATGGTTTTTGTTAAAAAATTAACATGTTTTAATTAAAACAAAGTTTTTTCTACATTTTTTATAAAATTTCAAAAATTTTTTTCAATGGTGTTTGTTAAAAAATTATTACAACACAATTTTAAATAATTGGAGAATAAATAAATTGTCCAAAGGTGTCAATATGTATTTGTACTAAAGTATTGGAACAAACATAATATATTAAGATAAATAAAATCATTAAAAATGTAATACTTGTTGGCAACCCACTACGCAGGCCCATTGGAAAATCCTTACCACGCTACAACACGCGCTACCACTTATCATTGTTCTTTCTATTACTATTTTTAAAAGTTTTTTTTCTTTTTGTGCTAAACCCCGCCATTACCAATAAAAAAAAAAATAACCGGGAAAACTGGCTAAAATCAACGTGGTTTGTTTTGTGCCAAAACCAGCTGAAAGAAAATCGAAATCTTCGCGCCAAAAGACTTTTTGTGCTGCACTGTACATGACGGCCACGCTTCAGGCCGGCTCCAGTGGAGAGCCCAGCTAGTGGGACGAAGAGGAAGAACGCAACAAAGCAAACGACTTAGCAAACAGACAGCGCGTGAGAGAGGGAAGGGCAGCTACAAGACGTGTTGTTGTTGTTGGGGGCTTGTAGCTGATTGCTGTCAGCATGAGCCATACTGTGTTGAAGAAGGATAGGGGAGTTGACTGGCTATACAGTTGGAGCAACAACGCAAAGCGCGCGTGCGCGGAAAACTGCAGTAGAAGCGTGCACGAATAAGCGCGCGCCTGCTGAGCGAATGCGCCTCATTTTTTCATTACTGACTTTGACTTGACGATGATACGAGCAACACGGTGCCAACATAATATATGTACATACAGACGTACATACATATGTACAAAGTTGAGTTGTGCACAGCGTGCGGCTTGTAGCATGCAACAACATGGCACTCTTGCTACCGTAGCCTAGTAAAGACATACAATGCTATTGTATAATAATGCAATGCGACATGATTGTCGGTATGTACACTATACTAGGGATGTCAATTTTGAGCATTTTATTGATCCCAGGATTTTCGGGATCTGAAAACAAAATCCCGGGACAATCCCGGTATCCCGAATTTCACGAAGTTTTTATTCGTAAATTTTAATTTGTCAAAAAATGTAAAATGTTTGTAATCGCTGAATTACAGAAGTATACAAATTAACATTAATATAACAACGAACGATTTTTTGTAATTCATGTATGTATTATTGACCTTTTCAGGAACAATAAAACATAATAAACTTGAAATTTGACACACATATAAATTAATTATACTTCAATTACGAATATACAAATTTGATACTTAGCCAATGTAAAGTAAAATTATTTTTAATCAGAGTTTGAGACCATTATTAAATATTTATAGATTTCCATTCAGTAAAAAATAGAAAGACGTCAAGTAAAAAGTATGCAATCTTAAAGAAATAAAAGCCTAAAGTTTGTTATCGTCCAACCCTACATTTTTTGTATTTAAAATTTGCAGTGGAGAAGCACCGCTCCGACTCAACACTTGTTGGTTGGATTGTCGACAAAAAGTTAAATGCTCTCTGTAGGAATTAGCCTTTATCAACCCCCATTACAAAGACTATCCTTTTATTTTATCAAACCTTCTGATAGATTTAATGCATTTCGATTATTTTTATTTTTACCTCGAGTAAGATATTCTCCAGCTCTTTAATTGTAGTAGGGACAAAAAAAAAAACAAGTAAGAAAAGCTAAATCCGGGCGAAACCGATTTTTATATACCCTCGCGATATATTTTTGTATGGTCGGTGCCAATGATTTCATAAAATTACCGTTTTTTTGTTTCAAATCGCAGCTAGTATTAAACTTTACTAAATTTCTTCCAACAAATACTGAAAAACGAACTTTTTTGGATTTTTCAAAATTTCCGTTATTTAGAAGTTGGGCGTGGTTATGGTCCGATTTCAAAAATTATTGACAGTTATTCTTGTGATATCAAATTGTTCCCCAAATTTTGTGACGATACCTTACATCGCTGTTGAGATACTTAAGACGTTTTTTTTTTTAAAGTGCGCGTGGTAACGCCCATCTTTCAAAATTTCATAAAAATCAAGTTTCTTAATTAACTATCTCTCTAAATATCAAATTTTAATTAATATGTTTCTATAGATAAAGAAAAAACGAAATTTTTGCATTTTTCAAAATTTCCGTTATATGGGAGGTGGGCGAGGTTATGGAACGATTTAAAAAATTTTAACGATAATAAAAGCGATGTCAAGAAAAATATGTTCACCAAATTTAGTGACGAGATACAGAAATTTTTCACAAGTTCACAAGTTTCACTATTTTTAAAAATTTCAGAAATACCTAATTTCTTAGTTCAAAATCGCTCCAAATACCAAATTGCTTTCAATTTGCTGTAATAGATACCGAAAAAACGGAGTTTTTGCATTTTCCAAAACTTCCGTTATATGGGAGGTGGGCGTGGTTATTGACCGATCTTGATCATTTTCAATACCTACAGTGTCCAAAAAGCAATCTATGTATCAAATTTCATTGAGATATCTCAATTTTTACTCAAGTTATTGTAACCACAGACAGACGGACGGACAGACAGTCAGTTTGTCTGCAAACTAAAATTGACAAGGGATGACAGAAAATCGTTCAAAATCAGCAAAATAAAGCCTTTAATTGTTGTATTATTGGTCGTATTGTGTTATCGTAATACAACAATTGTAAACTTGTCGTTTTGGTTTCTCATGTTATTTCAGTTTATTTTTGTAAAAATTTAAAATTAAAATTTAAACAATAAATGCCTATTAAATTCCCTGTTTTCTGCTATTATGGGATTTGAATAGACTGATCCAGTGATATTCGGGATTTGAAAAAGGTCGGGATCCCGGGATTGACATGCCTAGTATATACATACATACATATGTATTTATGCGCATATGTTTGTACAATTTACGGGAGTGTAAATAGTGGATTAATCGTTTGACAGTGACTGCGAAAGTGAACTTGGCACATGGACGTGAGATGCAATCGTATAACTCATGTACTACCATACTTGCCAAGCCTTCATACATACATATGTATGTATGTATATATGTAAATTGAACGAAAAATATACAAAAGCGTATGTGCTTTGCAATATTTGCTTTAACTAAAAGCAAGAATATTACTACGGTGGCTGCACGACATGGAAAGTGGGCGTCTAGCAGATGGTCTTTTGATGCTCAATTAGTCAAATGTATGAATTTGGTTTACAAATGCTCGCAAGTTATTTCCTAATACATTTATACAGGGTGCTCCTACGGATGTGGCAGTGCAGCATATGATCAGGTGGAGGAGACCAAGTAAGGGAGGCCGACCTTTTTCTTTGGACTAGGCAACCGCGAAGTATAGGCAGTTGATGAGACTGCAGATATCGTACTCCGAGCTGCGACTCTTGATGTGTGTCGAATACTCTCTTCATCGCAAGGTGAGTTAAAGAACATAACGGCATTTTCAACAAGCCATCCGTCAGACGCCGGATTGAGCTTGAGTCAGTTGTCATCTCTACCGACAGCTGCAACAGACGTTCATGTCGTATACCAAAGAAACTCTGAATACGATATTATAAAGATGTTGTCCCAATAATATTCACCGATTGTAGAAAGATGTTCTGCACGACAACATGCAAAGTCTAATCCGCGAACAATCCTGACCCAACGATCAAGAGCTTGCGAAATTGTATGCTTCCTGAGTCTCCTGTAGGTTGGGCTAAACGATAACAACTGAAGGACTTACGGACCATAGAGAGTCGCTGGCTGCTATAATATAATATTTTAATTTTTAAGAATGTTAGTAATAATAATTTTTCGTTTAAACTATAAAGCTGAATGTTTAGCCGAGCTTCTCTTACTATTTGTGGTGTCTCCCTTTATTATCTACCACAAATCGAGGGACCTACAGTTTTGTGCCGACTCCGAATGGGTGATGTATTTTATGAGAAGCTTTGTCATGGCAGAAATACTCTCGGAATTTTGTCATCGCCTGCCGAAGGGTCGCCGCTATTAGAAAAACAACTTTTATATGATAAAGTTTTTGCTTGCCAAGGCTGAGATTCGAACCTCGAACTTGACCATATCGGCCACATGCATGCCGTTCGTTAGTTATTTTATTACTAAATCTACTTACATACATCAGTTTGTTTATAACTTATTGCGTCTAGATAACATAACAGTAGAAAAAATAAAGAAAAGTTCTTCGATGAGGTCGGCACAGAGGGGGTGGGTATTAGATGGATGACTTTTGGAAAGTGCGTGTGGAGATGCAAGATCCCTTTACATAAAAACTTGCATAATTTTCACTGCGCAGATCGACCTAGTCAATTATTGTTATTAACGAAATCTACTAATGGTTGGTCAGAAGAGGCATTAGATCAAATGCCATATGAAACCTCTTGACACAAAAAAAATACGAACATTTTAGTATATCTAGTATTTACTACAGATTACTAAGTGTCGTACGAGGCAACCAAAGTTATTTGTCTGCCATAAACGGCGCTTAAACTCTGAACAAAACGTTCATCATCTCATTCATCTGAAAGATTTACCAGTTGAAGGTGGACCCTTTTAAGGTAAAATTTTCATTACGAAATAACAAACTTCGTCAAAATGATAGATCGTGCAGAAGTTATTGTTCACGTTCATGAAAGCTTACACTTGTTTAAAACGAAAAGCTTAGGTGAAAGCTTCGTAAGGAAATTTATGGAAACACACCTTAGTGAAAAGAGAAACAAAGAGAAATAAAAAGAGCTTTCCTTGAATAAAAAGAGAAAAGTACGCAGTAAAAGGAGTAATAATCCAAGGAAAGACCAATATTTTTCACAAGGAAATCAAAAATCCAGAAGAGAACGACACTAGGTAAGAGAAATTGTTTAAAAAACAAAATAAACTACGAGGGATAAAACTCGTTTTGACAGAATCTTAATATTTTGTTACTCAAATCAGTGAGAGAATAGAAAAAAAAACAAAAATTAAGAAAATAAAATTAACAATTATGATGTATAGTAAGAACCATTTAACAACAACAGCCGATACCAAAATAAATAAATAAAACCTACAACAACAACAAATCCAAAATGCAACAGCAGCGCATACAAAAAGGAGAAATATGAAGCAAACGAAAAAAAAAAAAAAACCAACGCGCGAGAACTGGACAGTTGTGTAGGATACGAGTAAACAAAAAATAATAATAATAACAACAACAACACAAACAGTAGAAGCAATACATAAAAAAAAACAACAAAAAACAAAACATGCAACAAGCAAAGTGTAAACACAGCTGCAGCTGATCGCGTTGTCCGTCGCATACATAGTAACAACAACAACAAACGCAAGCAGATACAATCACAATCACAGCCAAGCAATGTTCTAAAGGCCAGAGCCAAGAACTAAAGGCAAAATTACAACAACAACAACAACAACAATGGCACCAACAATAAGTCCATACAAAGCATTAAAAAGCATAAAGGAGCTGTCTATGGAACTGATTGCATGAAAATGTGCATCGTTGCCATTGTGTTGGTATATCCCAGCAGTTCACAGAAGCCAGTAATGAACTGCGAAGTTTTCTACTACAAAAACGCTGTTGCTAGTTTCGCATTAACATACTTACTTTGTGTGTAATTTTTGTAATTTTAACACGAGCTGCTGCTCATAGAAAAATGCAAAAAAAAAACTATCTTAGAGAGACGACTGTTGCACGAAAGAACAATACTAGCAAGACGAGAGTGCTGAAAATATTTCTGAATATAGTCGAGATGTAGTGGGTAGTCACTAGTTCTAGTACTAGTACTGATGTGGAACTTGGCGCACGACAAATCTGCTTGGAGTGATAAGTATTTTTGTACTTTTATTTTGACTATGCCCCAATACTTGGCCTGAGTGAAGAAACGAAAACAGGTCATTGCCTTAATGGATTTTTACATACACATGCAAACATTAGGAAATACGGGAATATGAAAACTCTACGACAAATGGTTAGTTAGTTGATTGCACGGTCATGTGGATGGACGGACATACACACCGGCAAGCAGTTGTCCGATTACCAGGCGGACAGCCAGTTAGGCAGCTCCACACGCGGACGCACACATGAGAGCCATGATTTTTTTGTTATTTATTTTATTTTGCTGGACAGACTTTACTACTACGATAATGTTTACTTTTCGTTTTTTTGTTTTTTGTTTGTATCATACATTTTACGTTTGCCAGCAACGCGTAATGTGATCGAGTAGTATTTGCATGTAGTATAATAAAAAAAAAAAAACTTAACAGAAAACAAAAAAAAAGTTATAAATAAATAAAAAGCGATAAAATGTTGTGTAAACAGCAAATAAAGTCTCATAACACAATAATAAAAATAAAATAAGAACCAATCTAAATATTTGAAATATTAAACTCGCATTGTAAGAAGTTGCGCGTGCAACGTGGCTCTATTAGAAAAAAATTCTGATACGTTCATAATTATTTGTTGTGAAATTATGCGATAAGCGTATTTGACAAGTTTCGAGAAGGATTTGTAGTGTATTTGTAGCGAGTAAGAAATTTTGCGCATTTTCGTGTATTTGACACCTCGTATGGACAGATTTGCGGGCAAATAAATACATAGGCAAACATGCATAAATATTTCTATTGGTGCAGATATAGAAATAGTGTGTGATATAAGAATTGCAATGACTTGTGAAATTGCAAAATGAAGGAATATTTTCAAATGTACTATTTGGATTTAGGGAGTTCACAAGCACTGTCGTATCTCGTATTTCGAAGTATCGCTTATTAGAATAAACTAGTTTAAACTTGTTGTTATTGTTTGACATGTTAACTTTTCGTATTTTAATACAACTTTGAAAGGTATGTTTAGTGTGTGTTTTTCGATAAGGCCTTTCCATTTATCATAATTTTAGGCTTATTTTTGTTTGAAAAAATTTTAAATTAAGTCAAATAGTGATGTACGTATACATATTTTAATGAAACCGATCGCTCAAATTTATTAAAAGTAATTTTTTGCTGATTAATTGTTTGAATACTCGTATCACATACAATGGTAAAGGAAATAACACGGTGCGTTCACAAGCTCCTCTATTATTAAAATAACGCACTAAAGAATACGACCAATAACACGCTTATGAACTCCCTAATTATAAACTATATAAAGCTAAGCAGTTTTTCGGAAACAATTTCGTTTAACGAAACTGTGTTTTGAATTAAAACATTTTTAGCGGCGATATGTTATATTATGTTATGTTTTGTTACGTTAAGTAATGTTGGGCTACGTTGTATTATGCTGTCCTATGTTACAATATATTATATTATATATTGTTATGCTATGCTATGTTATGTTATGTTATGTCATGTTATGTTATGTTATGTTATGTAATGTTATGTTATGTTTTGTTAGGTTAAGTTATTATGTTCCCTTATCTTATTAAATTTTTGAAGCGGCGTTATTATATAGACTTTGTAGACGGCAACAACGTCCACTTCTTCTAACCTTATTTTAACTCACCACATCTAAACTCCCCACTCCTTAACTGACTACACCTAACCTTGCCGTGCTCGAATTTAACCCCACCTTACATCTTCACACCTAAATTCTCTACTCATTCACTGTTTTCAACTCATCGCATCAGTTCACTATCCCTCCCGTAGTTTATCTAACCTCTTCTCAGCAAGTGAAGCCAATTACAAATAAAATTTTATTCGTAAATTGTGATTTCTTTCATTTTGAATAACACATACCAATATGTTATGTTGTCTTATTTCATCTTATGAAATGAGCAGAGTTTAAAGTTTTCATATAAAATCAAAGTATATGCAGAACGAAAACGGCACTGAAGATGGCACAACACCGAAACCGTTATGTCACAAAACCAAATTTGACAAGGGATGACGGAAAATCGTTCAAATATACATCAAATTTACACCTTGTCCGAAAATCAGAAGAAAATAAAAAAATATGCATATTAGTAATTTAAATAGTCGACTTTTTTTTAATAAAACTCTAAGAATCACCAAATGGTACTTCTGCAATAGTAATATAATTGTTTCCTTAACTGCATTTAAATGATTAATTTTAATTGGCTTGCATTTTTACTTTCCAAAAAATTTAGGAATTTAAATAAAACTGATCATTTTTGATCAAAAAGTACTATATACATATTAACAAATTTTTATACAATATCTGTCAATATTTACACAATAAGTTTTATTTCAAAAATTTTGTCAAAAGTCGAAATATTTCTATAAAATAGTGACAAAGTTAGTTTAATTTTTTATATTTTTCATTTAAAATATGATGCAATCACAAATTAAATTTTTTAAATAACCACAAATTATTGTTGATTTTTTCTAAGAAAAATTTACTGGCACTCATTTGCAATTTCTACCATAAAAAACATGATCAAGTTTTTAGTATATGTAGTAAAAAATAGCGTAAACACGTAAGTTAAACAAATTTTCAAAAATTAATGTCAATTTATTTTAATGGCTAAAAACTCAAGCATTAAAAAAATAGTAAAGCATAAAAAACTGCATAAAAAATAAAATAATTTTAATTTTTTTAAATTTAATTTGTATATTTTTAAAAACTTTGTTTTTAGAAAATTAAGTATAATTGAATATAAAAATATTAGTAAAATATATTGGATGAAAACGCATCGGTTGCAAGCGTCATATGTACCATCAAAAAGCTGAAGTTCGTTGTTTAAGTTTTTCGCTGCCAAAGAATCATTTTCATTTTAGCCCATTGCTCGTCGGTCGTGCAATGTCCATTGTTTCTGGCTGCTGACTTGGGCGCGTGCCCACGAAGCTTTCGACAATCAGTGCACGCAACTTAATTGTTTGTGGTCGCTCAACTAAAGTACAACCAAAATAAAAATCATAAGTGGGAAAAAAGCAACGAAAATTAAAACTAGAAAAACTGAATGTCAGCAAAGTAGCTGCAGCTACTGGTTTCTGACACTACTTTTCAGCAACCAGTAATGGATTTGTGGTTTTCTTGCTAGCGCTTGAGCATAGATTCTGCTATTTTCGAACGATTGAAAGATTTGTGAAGTTTTTTTTTTGTATTGCAAGTTGAATGATTTGTACCGGTTAACTTCTGTATTTTAATTTATTTTTTTTTTTTCACCCCAACCATTTTGGTTCAGTCCTTGCTTATGGAACCAGTCGTACGGCCGCCAGCTTGCCCAGCGGGTGCCCTCTTACGAATTATTCTAGTGGACGTGGACGTTTGTTTTTTTAGCAGCTTGTCTGTCTAGCCGCGTAGAGCGGTAGCAAGTTGGCAGCTTATGATTTGGGCTAGCTGCAAGGCTATGCAGTTAGATGTTGATTGAAAATTATTATATTGTGGCCCTTTATGTTTGGCTGTGGTTAGGTTTGCGAAGGTTTGGTAAGCCAGGTGTCGTTTTGTGCTTTTAATTTTTCGTTTGTCAAGACTTTTACTTATAAAATTTTCTCAGAGATTTCAAGCTTCAGCATAGCCTACTCACAGAGTCTGGTTTTGTGAAAATGAAACCTCCGTCTCCTGTATTCATTTAGGTATCCAGGGTGTGTTCATAGATTCTCTCTGCTAAGATTATGCATTCGTATAGATCAGGGTCGGATTTAGCGGGGGTTTTATGGGTCTGGGTGCACTCCGAAATGTCAAAGTTGCTACAAAACTTTTAACGAGCTTTAAAAATCTTTAAATTCTTTCCCAACCCTGTTAATGAGTACTTGGTAGCCTCATTAAGTTCAAGTCTTTTGGACTTGCTTGGAAATTTGCACATTTATTATTCTTAATCAAAATAGTAACCGAACTTGGTGATCAATGATGTAAAGAAATTTGTCAATGGACTAGATAATGTTTTGTTGAAAATCGGCA
The DNA here is from genome assembly GCA_963971545.1 of Philophylla caesio. NCBI lineage: Eukaryota > Metazoa > Arthropoda > Insecta > Diptera > Tephritidae > Philophylla > Philophylla caesio. The sequence goes on from OZ020608.1 coordinate 14,660,567, forward strand.
CACGGTTATTATAGCTTTAAACAAGGCAAAATAATTGATGCGTAATAAAGCTGATGGATGATTCAATCTGCAGGAGCTATTGGAACGAAGCTAGTATTTCCTCGACGAGCAGGTCATCAAAAAAAAATCGGGCCAACTAGACTGGAAATGCCGAAAAATATTATCGGCGGTACATTTTCATCCCATTTTTTGGATCTGTATTAAGAAGAGCTTGATTTAAGATTAGTGCCACACAGAGAACTACTGTCCAAGATACAAAAAGTAAATCTTACAAAAATGGGTACAACTTAAAAAAACAATTAAGAAAAGCTAAATTTGGCCGAAACCGATTTTTATATACCCTCGCGATTACATCGTTATTAAGATACCTACATACGTTTTTTTATAAGTGGGCGTTGTAACGCCCATTCTTCAAAATTAAATAGATACCTAAAATCGTTCCAAATTTATCCAAATTCATCCGATTTAAAAAATTTTCTACGATAATAATAGCGATGTCAAGGAAAATATTTTGTGACGATAACTAATATTGTTTCAAAATTTCATAAATACCGAATTTCTTAGTTCAAAATCGCTCCAAATACCGAATTTCACTAAATTTGCTTTAATGGATACCGAAAAAACGGAGTTTTTGCATTTTTCAAAAACCCGTTATATGGGAGGTGGGCATGGTTATTAACTGATCTTGACCATTTCCAATACCAACCTACCCTGTTCAAAGAGCAATCTATGTACCAAATTTCATTGAGATATCTTAATTTTTACTTAAGTTTTTGTAACCACGGACAGACAGAAAGACGGACGGACAGACAGTCAGGGCTAAATCGATTACTCTTTTCATTCTGATCATTTTAGTAGCGAACAAAGTTATAAAAAGAGTTCGACTAAACCGTTGATATTTTTCGAGAAGAATGGTCGAACGACGTTTTTGAATTCATTAAATAACGATTGATGTCCACTTGTATCATTTCAAGTTTATTTCTTGTTTCAGGTTTTGTTTTTCTGTAATTGTCCTTGACTTAGATAGTTTACGCTAAGGATTTTTGGATTATCTTTTCTCTTTAAGCTTCAATCCTTTGGACGGACAACAGAAGGACCGCAGCCATTTAAACCCTTGAGCCTCGCATTTTGTGAGATGATGTTCTCGGACATGGTAACTCTGTAAGTGGTTTGAAAGATTCATTTAGCGCTCCTAGGTCTACCTGCCGGTCCGACTTGTCGTTCATTGCGTTCCAAATATTATTTCTCCCCATGATTGGTTATATACCCATCGGCATGCATTTCGTAAATCTAGGCCCGTATTCAACTTGTTTTCTCATTATCAAGAGAGAAATTTCGCTGATTGTAGTGCTCTTGGAAACCAGTTCTGTGCTACGAAAGTGATATTCGAACTAATAGCCGTCCAAACTTCCAGTCAGTCAGTTTTGTTTAATGGCTGTGACAAATTTTGATTTTGCAAAATAGCTCTCCACTAATGTACAAAATTCTTTTGCAAATCACAAACCTTTTCAGTTTTTCTACTGTTTCCTTTAAATACATATTTACCCAAAACTTTATGGAACAACATCCCATAGCATTCATATCGAGCCATCGACGATCGTTATCGCCGATCGCAGTGACCTTTTGCAATCATTTGTTTTAACTCCAATCAAGTAATTACAGTTATCAATTTTTTCACAGATTGTCATATGCTAAATACTACATCACGAACGAATTATTAAATGCTTAATTGAGAGTGAACTTTCAAGGAAAAAAACGCATACCCGATGACGTAAGCGCCTTCAATCAAGCAACTTGGAGACCAGCATGCAAGCTAAAGTCCTTGAGTACGCCCATTAAACGCAGCGTTGGGCGCTTGAACAATACCTCAGCACTAATGTTAATATTTGAAAAAGCACAAGTACATACTAGGTACTTAATGACATGCCCCACGGTCAATCCTTCAATGTTTTGCACAAAGTTGTGAGGGAAAAAAACATTGGCAATGAACTCGCGCCAAGTAAACTGAAGTTATGTTCACTAAGTAGTTGTGCTTACTAGTAGTACGCCTAACTTTTCACTCAAAGTAAATTAGTTGGTAATCGCGAATGCGCAAAAAAACTTGCTCAATTAAATCGAAAAAACCTAAGTAAGCGCATAACGCCTTTGGCTCCAGTCAGGCTCCCGACGATTAAGCGATGAACTGATCAGAGTCACTCGCTAGCCAACAGACTCACTGAGAAACGTCAATAAACAGTTTTTGTGTGTTGTCTGATATTTGTATAATTCAAATAAGCATTAAATTGCTAATGCCTTTCGGTGACCAAAGCCTGTTGATTGACAATTGTCAATTGAATTGAATGCGATTATGCAAAGCAATTTGATCTTTATGCTTCATGGTAGCGCAGTCGTTTGTTTTAATGCTGGCCTGAGGGGTGTGGCGTACAATAATTTAGCAGTGAGTTAGCATTTTGTAATTTTGTAAGTATGTACATACGTACATATGTATGTTGCGATAAAATTAAAAGAAATAAAAAATATTTTCTTGCAACTTACAGCAATTAAATATGAATTGGACGACTAAGTACATGAAGAGAATAGCCATGAAACGAACACAGCAAATCAGCTGCATGTCGTAAAGTAAATATTGTAGTTTAATAAAGTTCAAGGAAGAATATAACACCAAAGAGTCCACTAAGAGTTTAAGGCGAAATGCTAAAACTATGCGAATCCTGCACTTGATTCAACGGCTCATTTTGCACACCTTCATTAGCCCAAGCTGTAGTTTAAACTCGACACAATTTATAATATAAAATTTTCTTGTCGAATTTCCAGTAAATAAGCTTGAATAAAGCTCTCAAGATAAATCACTAGATACAATTTTTATTATTTCTGCTGGTTGAAAATGTACTTTGCCTTTTTTTAAAGCAATAACTATACAAGAACTTTTTTATTGAGAACTAATTTTTTATAGAGAAAAAATTTTTTTTCATTTATTATGTATCATTTTGTATGCGTTTTTCAGTTTTCTTGAGAGCTGTGTACTAAGCTTAAATATGAAAATGAGCAAGTTTCAAGTAGCTAAAGATTACCGTTGACCTTTGTTAATTTTGCGCGCTGTTCACAAACCTTAGGTAAGGTTAGGTTCACAAACCTTACTTTTGCACAATTTATTTTAATGAATTCAAATTGTTTTTTTATTTAAATTTCGTTTATTTTCTAACAAAAACTAATTTTTTTAGCTTATTACAAAATGTACAACAATTTAACAAAATTTCTGAGCATTTAGAACTTAAAAAAAAAATGAAGAATTTTTTTGGGGATGCATCTTTCTAGCTCATACAATTTCAATACAGAAAAAAGTATCTACCTGTAACCACTGATTTTTATTTATTTTTTCTATTGGCAACTTCATACATGCATAGCAAACCCGCATTTATTTTAAATATGAAAAAATTTGCGAAAGACTGTAAGTAAAAAAATTGTCAAAAATCAGTGAAAATCTTTTGCCTCTTGAAACTTACACTTTATTATACCAAAATTAAATTATTTACAAAACTGCATACTCAAAAATATTTTTAAAAATTGTTTTAAAAACTTCGAGTTTATATGAAATGTTGATAAATTTTGTAAAATTTTTTTTTTTATTTAACAAAATTTGTATTTTTGGCGTTTGTTAGTGCATGAACGAAATTTTAATTGAAAAATAATTTTTAATAATTGGAGAAAAAAAAATAATCCTGCTATTCATGAATGACATTTCTACAGCAGTAAAGTATTCTAAAATATTGATGTACGCAGATGATGTTAAACATTTTAAGTCTTATGCCTCGGCTGAAGAAAGATCCTGGCTGCAGCAAGACTTGGACAGCATAGTCAATTGGTGCAACATTGATTATATGCCTCTTAACCTTAACAAATGTAAATTCATGTGCTTTTCTCGACGAACAATTCAGCCGGCCTCCTACAAAATAAATAACAACATCCTAGAACATATAAACAGTTTTGTTGACCTGGGTGTTGGTATGGATTGTAAACTCAATTTTAATTTTCATATTAGTTCCACAGTTAATAAAGTAAAGGGTGTGCTGGCTTTTGTAAAGCGTTGGTCGAAGGAATTCCATGACCTAACTATAACTTAAACACTTTTTTCTTCATTGGTAAGACCAATACTGGAGTATGGTTCCATAGTTTAGAATCCTCGTTATCAGGTCCACTCAAACCAACTAGAGTCAATACAAAAACACCACTTTTCTTGAAACTATGCTAAACTAACTTTGAGTTGAATGAACGTTTCGGGGTTTATGCCGATACTTTAATAATCATTCCAGCACCTTTGATGTATCGGACTCACTTTTTATAATTAAAAGAACTGTGCTATCCTCTCTTAATAAGATTGGCATTAAAAAAATTGTCAAAAATAGCCACTTTATACATTTATTTTAAATTTTTTGTACTTTGAAGATTTTTGTATAATTTTGTAGAAAAAATATTTTGATTAGTGTACCCAGTACTTTGTTAGCGTACAATAGTTTCATATTTGATATAAAATATCACTTTATACATTTCTACGTTTTATTATTAGGTTATTTGTTAACTTTGTGTAAATAATTTGTTCGATATTTCTAAATTACTGTTTAAAAAATGTAGAATAATGTCTCTAAAAATTCAAATTTGTATTTTATTAAATTTTTTTCTTTAAGTGCATTCTAAGAAAATGGTAAGAAAATGTAAAATATTGGTTTTTAAAATCAAAAACAAAAAAGAAGTTCCGAAAGAGTTAAGAGAATGAATTGTCTACGTATTAAGTAATATTAAAAATTAAACCAAATAAAATGCATTTTTCAAAACTTGTTCATATGTATGTTGATGCGACATCAACATATTCTGACATGCACTACGTTTAATAACGTAAGAAATATATTCTGCGTTTCGACCCCATAAACCTATTCTACCTCTCCAAGAGCGACCAACTGTCAATCAGTCAACACAAACAGTCTGACAGCGGCAACGCATGACCCGTTCAACTGCCGCGAAAATCCCCATAATTTCATACGCCATGGCTTCTCCGCCTTAGCCAGAGGACTGCGGCGTCATGAATGAGGATAGAAAAAAGCTGTAACTATTTTGTTTTGGTATCCCAACTAAGTTGCACACTTACATGATTTATACAAAAACATGTATGTAAGAGCATGTGTACGCGAAATTAAACGAAGAAAAGTGCCACAAGAAACAAAAAAAAATAAATTCTTAACTAATAATAATTGCAGAAATCTGCTCTTCTGTATTGAGGACGAATGGTGCTAGAGGAAATGTAATGATGGGTTGCCAGTTCAGCTTCTTTTGACTGCTTTTGAGGGCAGTTAATAGCAAGCGTTGTTAGTGCACTTTATTGCTATGTTTGTATAACAAATAACTTCTACTTGTTACTTGCTACTGTGCACTTTTTATCAACTTGCACACACCTACGATTATAAAGCTTACATACATGCATTTGTATATACTAACATAATTACACTCTTGTAAGTTTTTTTTCATTCACGCTGCCCACGTTCTTCCACTGGAATTTGTTATAATTATTACAATTAACTTTATGGATTTATACTTCTGACAGCTTTTTTGTACTGCTATTGCAATTCTTGCAATATTGTCATGAGTTTATAATTGTTCTTGCTGTTGCAACAGCTTTTTTTCACACTTCAGTCTTGAGCACACTCTGCAAGCTTATTTATTTGCTTGCTTGGAAAAGACAATGAAATCGGAGATTTTTTTTTTGCTTATTGCTTGCGCAGTAATTATCGCAATTATAACTCATTGTCACGGTCATATTTATTATTGAACAGTGTAATTGGATTGCTACGTTTCATTCTATTTGCACGATTTTTCTTCGACTGATCGGTGCACAGTGTGTCGTTTGCAAGTATATGAAGAGTGCAAATTTTGTTTTTGCTTATGGCTTTGAAATTGCATATAGGAAATTTAAGTAGTCTTTCCATACTTTAAATTCGTTTCACATTTTTGGATAAAACTTTTGTAATAAATATATGTAAATATAGTTTTAGGCATTTCTTAAATGACAAATTTATTCAAAAATGTATACGGCTGCACAAGATTGCAAAATATTTAATTTATTAAATTTTGAAATTTTTCACTCAGTTAAATGGTATACATATATACTATCTCTGATTTGAGGTCTTTACATTCACCCTTTTTGTGAGTTTCGTTTTCGCCCGAAATAGTTCACTTTTCACTGTTCGCTTATTATAAATTTCGGGCGGAAATTTTATACTCTTAAACATTGCTTTCACTTATCAACAACATCTATTTCGGGCGGAAAGAGTTGGCGGATTAATTCAATGTGTTCACTATTTTTTGAGAGGCGAAAAATCTTGCTAATTTAAAATGTAAGCAATTTAATTGAAATTTATTTGCATAAGATCGCCTATTCCAGTAACAAAACAGTGAGCAAAGTTCAAAGAGCGATAATATTAGGTACAATGCGGGAAAAGCCGGATATTGCAAGAGGATGTCTCAAAGAAAATAATTAAAATATAGCTGAGTTATGAAAACAGCTAAGAATGAAGTTGCATAGTTTGGGGCCTGCAATGCCGAAAATTTGTCCGAATGGATAAAGGTAAACAATTTATATTTAAATGTAAGCAGAAATAAATTTTTTTTATGGAAAATAGACTTGGACTAGCCAAAAGCGGTATGTCTTCCAGCGTAGGCCGTTTTGCCCACTTCGGTAATAATATGGACTCGTTAATTTTGACATTTTTTACATAATCTGACTAACAGACGATTGCGCCAGCCCAATTTCAAAACTGTTACCTACACCTTTGTAGTATCCAACTTCAGCGAAAAATCACAGGCACGCTTTCCAACTGGCGAAATAAGTAGTCGCACTGGTGGTATTGAAGAGGTTAGCTCGAATCTAATAAATACTTGAACGATTCTTTATTGACTGTTATATTTCAAAGATCTGGAAAATTTATAAATTTTGTCAAATTACTATTAAATTTGAATTATTTGATAATTTAACACTTCAAGTATACACATTTCAAAGTTATAATTTCCATGTTCGAATTTTCGGAGTGCAATTTATTTTGGGTGAAACTCACAATAGGCGGATTTAATCCGGGCGAATGAAAATATTTGGGGTTAATTTTTTTCGGACGAAACTCACGATAAGGGTGATTTTGATTTCAAAATGTATTTCTCAAGCAAGCTGCGTATATCTGTCGCTCAATTTCGTTTAAAATGTATATAATTAGATATTTTAGAAGCTTCGTAGTAGAAAATATGATCGAACTCATTGCATGACTGTTGTCAATACTAATGCGCCTAAAACTATACTCTGAATTGTTGATCATTTGTGCGTCTAATATACGTTTCAAATGAAATAACTGCGGCATAGTTATAGGCGCAGCTGTTTAGGCCTATAAGCATTCTTAGATTTCTGTCACAGGCTATAGTTTCGGGAAGAAGAATTTCTGCTCGCGCAAATTTGTAGGGCGTCATCTTAGGGGCACGTCTACACAAGAAAAAGTGAATGTCCTAAAATATATGTATGTCACAAAATATATTTGCAATGAAGACCACTAATTTCCTCATGTCAGCAATATATGTCAGAATTTATTTCTTGGCATTTATTGCCTGGAATAACTTTGTTACTTTGATCGCAAACCTCGTGGGGTCAATATCGAAGATATTTTCATTCAGAAGCAAAAACTAATAAGTTCTAAAAATTGCTGATTTATAAATCAAATTTTGTGGACACATCGCACTGGTGCCTTTTCTCATTATTAATATTTTTTTTTTTTTTTTGATAAATCGTGTGCAAATTTTTCTTGTTCCTAATTACCTTTCAAAATAACTTATAATCGTAAGTTACATGCATTTGCAAATATGTATATCAATTCATTATAACTTTAATCGGACTATCGTTTGCTTTAGAAAAATGCAAACTTTTGTCACAGCAATGGCGCTACACGCTAAGCTATAAAATCGTCAACTTGACCCTTGGCTTAGGCGTTGAAATGCACAATAAATACTGTGAAAATAAACGAATCCATTAATGCTTTATTACAAACATATTTCTTGGCCACGCTAGTACGATTTTTATTAATTTAATTGACTTTAAAGAAAATTGAACAGGCATTCGAAACGCATCACAGAGTAATAGATATAAGAGTGCCCATTAAAATCAACAAGCTACGAAAAAAGCGAAATATATACTAAAAAATAAATTACCGAGCAAACATTAACTTAAAGTGATACCCAATGAATACAGAAAAAAAATAATAAAATAAAAATAAAACAATAACAAGCAGCAGACAAATTTACGACACAATCCACAAGCAGCGAGATAAACGTACATATGTACATATGTATGTATGAAAATAAATATGTATGCTTGCAGCACTGCGACAGCAGACGAGCACCAATTTGGGGTTCAACCTGCGCCATCCACTTTAAGCGGCAATTTATATGCATGCAAAGTGCGCCACGATCGTACGGCGAGGCGCGGTGTAACGTTCGATCGCGTCAAGCGACACAAGAGCGAACGGCAATTGATCCACGCAGTATGCCACAGCATACATACATACATACATACATGCATATGCACATCTGTACAACACCACTAGCCGTTGGGTGTGAAGCGTCATGCCTCATTGGCCCCGGCTCGACCGCAACACAACTAACCAAATTGATCACAATCGAAATTGAAAATGATCGCCGGCTGGCGGTGCGCGATCAACTCAACAATAAAACAACCCAAACAATCGAAAGCAAGTGCAACTGCTGTTGCTTAGCAGCAGCAAATCGCTGTAAGCAGACACATACATATGAATGTGTGTATAAGCATGTATTACGAATACAGTAAAGAATAGTTGTATCAAAACAGAAAATGTAGAAGATCAGCCGAACAGTTGTTTGACTGGTGGAAAAAACCATTTTTGATTTTTGGCGGGATACTGTACCTCCACCATTGCCACAATACGCGCACAAACACCAAAGCATAATTGTGTGCATAGTAATCAAAGCGAATGCAGCGAACAAAACAAAAAGCGACAACAAAACTTAGCGTATGTTGGAGCGAATGCGCTGGAGCCAACAACAAACGATCCATCGACAATCGAACGCCGAGTGGTGTAAAGCAATGGAGCTGTTGGGAGAGCATACGAGTTGAACAGTGGACGGTGGAAACTGTGTACGTGCAGAAAACTGGATTTTATTTTATGAAAAGAGGAACAACTGATGAAGGGGCTTATAACTAGAGTGTAGTAAAGGTGGCGGCTATCACAAGAATTAAATTGAAATCAAAGAGTAGCAAATCTTTTACCACAGAGAGTTGATCAACCAGAAGAGTGAGCAGGTTTAATAAACCGAAGAGAAATTGAAAAGTAAAGAGCGCTTGAGCAGTTAAAGAGTACTGTATGTTTACCGTAATATTAACTAAGAGAACGCCTTAACGTTTCTTGTAGATCAGCTGCTCAAAAGATGCAGAGAGTGTGAAAATAGACAATCGAGAATTTACAAATATACTAATAATTAGATTATGTGGAGGATGGCGAAGGGATGTTACCAAATAAATAATAATGTAATGTAAAGTTCAGTTATGGTGAAATGGGTTTTAGTGTCCTCGAATGGCCTCAAAACATTGCACGTCGGGATGTTTCTCTTTCATTCCGAGTGAGCATTTCATTATAAGTATCCTTAGTGTACTGATATGAACACTTTATTATATTAGATATAGTAATATTACCAATATATTTTCATACTATTATCAGCTTCTCCTCATTCAAAACGGAAATGTATTTTTTTCCTTTTTTTTTTCTTTCATTAACAAACATTAAAAACTTACTATTATCAATTGCCGATAAACAAAAGCTTTCGCCTGATACTATAAGCTCCACGAAAAAAAAAAAATTTTGTCGAATACGCGGTAGACTCTTACGTTAAAAAGAAAAAAATCTGCCATTTTAATAGCTAATTTGACAAGCAAACTCTTACTTTTGCATGGGAAAAATTGTAAATCAATAACTATAAAGAGCAACATGCAACATTGCGAGAAGTGATACTTTGGAGAAATCCATCATAATTTAATCTAAGAATTAAAATGTTTTTTTTTATTAGGCTGGTACTTGATCAGGAGGAAGAAAATGTCTTCTCGAGAACGGATTTGTTAAACTAAGATAACAAATTTAATTTCAACTCAGTTAAATTTTACGCGGTCATGCTTTCGAACCTTACAATTTGGGAGAGGTGAGTTTTTTAAAATTTCACATTCGCCAAACTTTCATTATTAATAAAGGGTTTTTCAATAGGAACGCTACAAAAGTAGACCGATAGCGACAGCAAACGACGCCATATTTTTTCCTGCTCTCTTGATATTTCTCTTCAGTAAAGTTTGACATTTCATCATGGAAAATATACGATCCAACAACGAGTCGAAATTATAAAAATTTACTACCGAAATTCGGAGTCAGTGGCTGAAGGGCTTCGTCAATAGGCAAAATATGCGTTATTGGTCACACAGCAACCCACACGTACTCAATGACTTACCATTGCATCCCGAAAAAATTACGGTTTGGTGCGGTTTATGGGCCGGCGGCGTCAATGGGCCGTACTTTTTCCGTGATGATCAAGACCAGCACGTTACTGTGAAAGGGAATCGCTACCGCTCAATGATAACCGAATATTTTTTGCCCGAATTGGATGATATGGACTTGGACAATATGTGGTTTCAACAGGACGGCGCCACAAGCCACACAGCGAATGCCACAATTGATTTATTGAAACCCAAGTTTGGAGAACGTGCTATTTCACGAAAAGGTCCAGTCAATTGGCCGCCTTGGTCGTGCGACTTAACGCCGTTAGACTACTCGTATTTTCTGTGGGGCTACGTCAAGTCTTCGATGATGAACTTCGTACGAATATCGAACGTGAAATTACAGCAGTATCGGCCGATTTATGCATGAAAACTGTCGAAAATTGGGTTCAGCGTCTGGACTTCTGTAAGCGTGCCTGTGGTGGCCATGCAAAAGAAATCGTGTTCCATACATAATGGCATCGAATATACTTTCGCTGGAATAAAGAATTTCATTGATATCCGTTTTTGTTTTATTTAAAAAAACTTTTGTAGCATCCCTATTTAAAAACCCGTTAGAAGTCACTCATAAAACAAACATTAAGAAACATCACTAGAAATACTGAAAATACAACTTAGTTAAATTAATAGTTTGAGCTTTAGGCTCGTTTATGGAAGATTTTATTTGAAAAAAACAACAACAGTTTTGATGGTATAAGTTATAGCCGCTATTTCAGAAATCACCACATCTCCTCATCAGACTTCTTTTTATTTAATTAATTATATTTATTCTTCGTCACCACTTCTCAGGCTTTGAACCAAGAACACGCTGATAGAATAGATAGAATAAAATATTTAGCAGACCACTTCACCAGTTGCAGATTAGAGTAATCATAAAATCAACATCAGTGCAACTAAAAGCTAAACAAAAAAGAACTAACCATTCAATAAATTCACACAGAATGACAAGAAAACAGTGTAGCAAATAAACAAACGACGACGGTAAAGAAACAACAATACGCAATTTGGCTTTCAAAACAAGCTACGCCGCATGCGCGCTATACCCCAACAATCTCAACAGGAATACCAAAATGAAAAAAAAATATGCAAAAGAATCACAACATTGGATTACCAAAGTACCAAAGCCAAAACTGTGAACACAAAGCACTAAAATAAAAACCTAAGCACATATCGATACACACACTTATGTGTGCACCATTTGGTGTGGGTAAAAGAGTTGAGGACCAGCTGGAAGCATGCTCAGCTTGGAGGAGGCTGCCAGTGGTGCCGTCGCTGACTGTTAAGTGTACTCGTATGTACCACTGCATAAGGAATACAAAACACACTCCAATAACCCATCATAATTTAACAAGTAGCGTAGAGATTCGTTACATATGCACAGCTACCGGTTTTTAGCTTTACATGCACAGTAAGAACAAGCAGACAAAGCTGAGTTAGTGCGCAGATGCAGCTACATGATATTTGTAGATAGGCCAGCACCAAAAAAAACAGAAAGAGGAAAAAAAGGCCAGCAACAAACAACAAACGGCAGTTAAATCGTCAAACCACGGCAACAGCAACACTCCAACGCCAACAACAACAATGCATACACGCACACACACAAATACACGAATAGAGAATAAATAAATAAAAGCGTGTATGACAGAAGTAAAAAAAAAAAAACAAAGCCACTGTGTAAGAAACATAAAAAATCGTTTTAAAAAACAAAAATGTAGACAGCAGCCAAGCGCAAGCTACTAGCCTCTGTCGTCCCAATCGCTCACTTCCACACATCTTTGAAGGTACTTTTCGAAAAGTCCAACATGACTGGCTGGTGAGGCGGGTGAGGCGTTGATGATGGCAACAAAAGGAGTTTTGTATGCGCAAGCGTTGAAGATTAAGTTGAGGGGTCTCATCTTAAAAGTAGCTACTGCTAAAAGATACGCAAACTGATTGCCTCGGCAATCTGAGTGACGATCTTGCAAGAAGATACATACAAGTATGTACATACATATATAAAAGCTAACTTACTTTGATACTAACTCACGCAAATGTATGTGGTGCTACGCAGATTATACACACATATGTACATACAAAATATATGTATATGTTTAAACCAGAAAATGAGTACGTTTTTATGACACTCTGTGTACGGAAGTTTTGTTTTGGCTATACTCGTAGTTAATAACATTAAAAGGGCAAGTGGATCAAGTGGAGCTGCAGCAAACTGAGCAGCATGTTCAAACATGTTTGGAGGAAGGAACTTGTTTTGTGGCAGTGGTTTTCTGGCAGTGGCTGTAAATTCAGTAAATGAAGGCGTAGCTCAATCTAAACTACATACTATAATTATTTTATGTTAATTATAAGAGGTGGGGTAAAAAAGTTCTTTGACCAACTTTATTTCTCAACCTTCACCATAGTAGTGTGCAAATGTCTTACAGAGGTTCAGCAAGCCACAAGTGTGGATCTTGAGAGTTACCAAAAGTTAGTTCAAGTTAAAGCTTTGCACAGTAAAAAAAATTTAGCGCCTCAACCGAACAGTGCAAACAGTTTGACAGCGGAGGTAGAGTTCCGCCAAACGACAACCCCTGTTAAGACTTATTTAGTCTCAAGCCAATTCGCGATATCATATGAAAGCTAATAAATTAATAAGAACCCCCTTCTAATCCAAAATACTGCGTCAGAACTTTAAGCTCCACTCGCTTGATGTCATCAAATGTACCAAAGAAATGAGCGGCAGTTACTCACTTCAGCTTCCATTCGAGCTGGTGTCGGATAGAGATGAAATATGTTGCCCTGAACCACGTCCATTCCGACAGCTACGATTGGTGATGAGTTTTATGAAACAGTAGATAATCTATAGCGTCCATGTGAAAAGAATACGTCGGATGGAGACGAACACATTCAGCGCAGCTTTGTAACTCGTTTGCCGGAACACCAAGCTCATCATATCCGCAAAGCCCGTGCAGCTCTGGAACTTGTCCGATAGCTTCGTCAAACTTTTCATATTCATTGAAATATAGAGAGAGTAAATGAAAGTATGCGCGGAATATAGTTTATTCCAGCTATTAGACTGCTTGGCCAGTACAAGTAATCTAAGATCGGATTCTCGTCCATTCTCTTAGCTTGAACGTAGATGAAAAATTAATTAATAAAATAAAAAATAGTGTCTGATCAAGACACACTCTACGTATATCATACGGTGGAACCGGGTGGCCTATATAAACTTATAGAGGAAGGGTTTACGTAGATGCAACTTTCAGGGACTGCATCAAGACTGCAAAGGGCTTAGAGATGAGCACTTAAACCGCATTCCGATGAAAGATTTGACGGTAGTAGCGGGATGGGAACAGTACAAGGCAGCGGGAAGTTCCATTTGGGTTAAAGTCTCACACTCACCTACATTATGTCAATTTCAAGACAGCTGTCTTTTCCGAGCTTTCTCTCGGCTGACTTCCTTTGCGCTTATAAAACAACGCTTAATAAATATTGTAGACGACATCTTGGAGATAAACTCCCTTAAAGTTCTAAAGTGATTTCGTTCGTTAAGGATTCGTGCTACTCAGTATCAGAGATCGTGGCATAAATCATTTGCGATAATCAAGTATGCGAAAGCTGAATGATTTTCGCCATATTTTACCAACAATACCACGCAATCAGCTCTAACATTAAAAATTACCTTAACCTAATATATCTGGATCCCCAAATTTCGTCCGCTTCTTCTTCCCATTCTACTTTGTGAGAAGTTCTCTCATTAAAATGGCATCGAACGAGCTTCCGTGAAGATACGGACCGATAAGCGTATGGGCTTCTTAAGCTATTTTTAAATTGTCTCCATTGTGAGAATATTTTGAGGAAGGAAAAGTCGAAACTTTTATTGCCATAGTTGTGAAGGTCAACCCTAAACTGCTGATCCATCTCGCTGGCACTAATTTCAATTGGTTTGAGAATAGGCTCTCCGTTCGTTAAGGCGTTAATGCAATCAAAGGAAATGGGCTCAATTCTATGTGTTCTTTATTTGGCTATTTAGTGGTAAATTTTACACCTCGTCGACTCTTTTCGGTCTCTTCCTACATAATATCGTCCGCTTCTTTAATAATACTGGTTATTCTTTACTACCTAATTTTTGTCATAAGCCTCGACGATTGTGTTACTTTTTTCATTTTAAGGACAGAAACGTTATTAGATTGACTATGGAATAAACAGTGAGAACACATTTTTGACAAGTGGTCTGTAAGATAAGGTTCAGGCCTAGCCTGGCCTGGCGATTAAATAGGATTTCTGACTTAATCCTACAACACAATAAATATTGGTGATTTTTAAAATTTATTAACTATAATTCCTTTAATGAATTCGATTAATAAAAATAAATGTTTCAGTATTTCGAACTTATTGAAGGAACAAATACGAGGAAAAAATAATTGTATTATGGGAAACAGCTGCTTTATATTTTTCAAATTACTACCCTTTTCTTATTTCGAGTTTAATACAATTTTAGCGTATTTTTTATTAAATCATTTTGTATTTATTTCTCCCTCTAAACCGCTAACGTTTTTGTGGTGATGCCGATATTTCACTTGAGTGCACACCAAGCCACCACCAAGCCCAACCAACGAACCGACCTGGCCACGGACCAAACGCAACCGCACGAAGTTTGAATGCTTTTAATCCTGCAAATAAAGTAAACAAAGAAACGAAAACACACAAGCATACGAGTGTATGATTTCTTTTTTCTATATCAACTTTATATTTATTCATTCGTGTGTTTGTAATTGACTGTAAGGTGATCGCGCAATCGTGGGGCGCACAATCACGCCTAGAAATAAAGGAAAGTGACGCAGTGAGTTTGCGTTGTGATGATGAAGGAGAGAAGAGTGCTTCCAAGAGTATGGCGCGACCACAGAATCAGATGCACACACACACGCACACAGCAACGGCTCCAACAACATAAACAAAAAAAAAAAGAAAGCAAATAAACTTGGTTCTGAACTTTGTTGGCAAGTCAATGAACTATTCCTTGCATCCGCACATACTTACAAACAACCAACAACTGTACACGAACAGACAAAGAACTAAGCGCAGCCAACCAACCGCGCAACCTCAACTCTTCAACAGCCGGTGGTGATCAGATGATGTTGCAACAACGCGCATGATCAGCGCGCGCAATGAACGAACAAAGTAGCGAGTGATAGATGATGAGGTGAAATGAGCGGAGTAAGCAATGTTTCTACTCGCAGATGTGTTGATCATCATTGTGATCATTAATGTAGCACTCATCATTAGAGTCAGTGCGTTGTTGCTGACATAGCATCTACCTTTCGCTATCCTTACTGGCGTGAAGTTGCAGCCACGCAGAGAGGAAGAGTGCAAAGCGGCAGTAAGAACTGGTAGTTTTACGCACGCCACAACAGTGAACGTGTAAGCAACTCAAGAGGAAGCAACGATCAATGCTGGTGACTGCGGTTAAATGCGACGGAGGAAGCTGATTTGCAAGAGTGACTTGGTCGCTGGTAGGGGACGAGTGGGTGTACTGTGTACTTATAGGTAGTATGTTTGTAAGTGAGTTGCAAAGTAGACCAAGTGGGTGAAGCCTACCAAGTAGGTATATAAATTGAACAATACAAACCGTTGCTTCGAACAAGTAGTTCCTCAAGCAGGAAGGTTTCGTATTGCTGGTTCGAAACAAAATGGCAGAGCTGGAAGAAGTTAATTTCACAAAACCTTGCTCTTATCTGATCATTGCATTTATCAGACTACGTCAGTGTCTCTGCAAGGAATAATACTTTAAGCCAACTCAAACACGATTACAATGTGAAATTGCTTTTATATTAATTGACAGAAAACTCTGTTACAATGGATTCAAAAAATAGTAATTCACTGCAGCCGCCCCCTGTAAAAGATGACTCAGTATAATTAACTTAATCTTATTTGAGCTCACGACCATAGGGTCATAGGCGGAAGTTATATGTGGATGAACTTCTACGTGGGACACGAACAAGCAGAATCTTTTCGTCATTTCAGTACTTGCTAACTTTTTTCGAAGAAATGGGTCTATACTGATGCTATGAAAAAGTCTCTAGAGCACTTAGACTAGGAGGGATAGAAAAAAGCCTCCAGCCAATTGACGCTCCAATGGAACACTGCTTCAGAAAATAACGCAGAACTTCAAGGAGTATTTTCCAAAAGTGTTAAAGAAGCTGCAATAACTAAGAGGAGTAAAGTGAATGTTTGCTGTGCATTCAATGCGCTATACAACGTTGCGCTAGCGTTGAACGCTGAGGTCGTCAGCCAACTTGCCGGCCAGTCATGTCAACCTTCTTGCCTACTAGCAACTCGCATGATGCCTACTAATCCAAGCAACCCATCAGCGCAAACGCTCTCGTGCGCGCAATTTATATGATGACGATCGTCGCTCGTATGCGCCTTGCCAGACAGAGGTGCTGTTAGTGCTGATCGTGCCACTTTTACATGCAGACAACCGCAATAAAGCGCCAAGTACAACAACAAAATGACCGTGATGCTGGCAAAATAGCGACTACCTAAAATCCCTTACATCGTCATCATCCGCCTCGCCCACTCCGCGCCGCGCGTCAGTTAGAGTTGTTGGTGGCGATCAGTAAATGCTGCACAACCGTTTGTGGTTTGAGGTTGCGGCTGAGTTTTGTGGTGGTGGCCGAGTTGAAGAACCTTTTGATTGGCGCTATTTTGTTTTCTTTTTGTTTTTTTTTTTTTTGAGTAGGAAACTCCTTGCCGTATCGTCGTTTTTTGTCTTCTACACTCTGTTCATGCTGATGCTCATGGTGCGCTTGACGGCGTGGGAGAGGAAGAGAGTGATAGTTGCGAAGGAAGGTGGCAGAGTACATTTTTTGCTAGCGTTCTTGCCGTTGAAATGGCAACAAGTAACTGTTGGTTGGTTAGCTGCCTGTTAACTTTATATTGCAGTAGAAATATATATTTTATTCGAGGCTTGCTTGTTGGAGCTTGCAGTCCTTCTATTTACTGGAGCGGCAGGCGAGGGCGACTATACGTTCTGCAAGTATACTTGTATTTTTGAAGGAAGCTTTTTTTAAGTTTTTCTTATTTTTTATTTCAAATTTTTTGCTTTGCTTTTATTTACGCTGCTCCTCTGCTTGGCCAGAGTTTATTGGTGTCTTGACATTACTAAGTATGTGTGCGCATAAAATATCAACGATTTACGCATACATTATTGGAAAAAAGAAGAAAATGTACTGTTTTTTTCAGCATTTAAGTAGAGTTTTGCAACAAGGCAGAAATAAAAAATTTAAAAAAAAAAATGCACATAGCAGCATTTTAGTTGCCATCTGGCAATTAGTCGCCGTCACAAGTCGGTATTAACATATCGTATTACATGCATTCAAGTATTTTAAGCATAGTAAACGTGGATCGACGATGGTTGATGGGCGCTTGCGCACGCGCACTCTTCACTTGCTTTGCTGCATATGAACACATTTACATATGAACATATGTATAGATATATGTATATGTACATATATGAAAATATACTTACATACATATTTGTATGTTTGTATATAAAACATTCAAGAAGCTTATGGTATGTATGGCTTGTGCGCGCTATGCTGTGGACAAACTGTCAGTTATGAAAGAGTTTGCGCATAATTTGCTTTGCTGACACTAATTGTGACAGTTGATGATGGCATGTCGTCGAAAGCGATATTCGCTAGAAGTTACTCGTATCATTGCATACATAAATAAATGAAAAAAAAAATAAAAATGAAATTGTGCCTCTACATGCATACATTCATGAGAGTACATGAAGGAGGTTATTGACATGTATTAGAAGAGTATAGCAATTAGGCAGACGCAATAGGTATATATAAATTATGAATATGAAAGTCGATTTATTCTAAATGTGCATTTAATAGCTAGAAATTTAAAGAGATGACGTAGCTGTCAAGAAAAAGTTTGCATAATTTAGCAAGCATAGTTACGGCGCCTTTGACTTGAACGGCCAAAACTATAATTGGAAAGGCAACGCTTTACAAGAAATGCGCTGAAGGGAACAATGATATAATAAAATAGAATTTTATAATCCAAAGAATTTTATAATCACTTTAAGAATTACAATTTCGTGGATGGACTCCAACGTCACCATAAGCATCAAGGCGAGTTGCTTCAACAAAGCGCAATCGATTAAAAAAAAAAACGACAACGCGATCAAACAACGCTTTATGAATGTATCCAATTATTGCATTTCTCACATTCTGGACGGCTAGAGTGAGGTTGAAAAAATGCTAACACGTTGAAGCTGACGGATTTCCTCGGCGCCTAGCACTTGCTATTTGTAGTCTGCTTAAGCATAAAAGGACTTATCAGATTAAATGGCTCTTACTTACCTTAATTTGTACTACAGGAAAAGCCCGGAGTCGAAAAGTTCTAATCATGTTTGCCCAATTCTTCAGGTCAAATTATTTACTCCATTAACTCGCCCCTGAGCAAACCTTATCCATATAAAATCTGTCCCTCCACCCCTGCTCTTATTCCGCAAATATCTTCTGAGGAAGTATTTTATTATTTGAGTAATTCCTAAACTATTCGAAGCTATTGCTGTTGACCATTTAACTTTTTCCATATCCTCTACAATTTCTAGCACACAATACGGGTTCTCTAAGGGCAAATCTGCCGTTACAAAGTTTGCTTGAGTTCACAACTCATGTTTCAAATGTATTCAGAGAATTTATGCACACTGATGTTATATACACTGATTTTAGTAAAGCATTCGACAGAGTAAGTAACTCTTTACTGATCCATAAACTCGATCTCCTTGGTTTTTAAACCTTATCTCCTTCGTTGGATATCTTCTTACCTCATTGACAGAACATAATAAGTTCTTTTTAAAAATAGTTCCTCTAACATTATTCATGTTTCTTCAGGGGTCCCGCAAGGAAGTTACCTTGGTCCGATTCTGTTTTTCCTTTTTATAAATGACACACCTTCTGTAATAAATTATTCAAAAATTGTATTGTATGCGGATAATGTAAAACTTTTTAGATCAGATGATTCTGTTGAGGAAAGGTCCTTACTACAAGCGGATTTAAAAAGCATGGCTAACTGGTGTGCCACTAAACCTTAAAAAATGTAAAGTACTGTGCTTTTCTCGTAGTGCAGTTCAACCAGCTTCTTATGTCATATGTAAACATAACCTCGAACAAGTGTTTAACTTTGTTGATCTTGGAATTACAATGGACCCGAAATTTAATTTTAATCTTCACATAAATGTTACAGTTAACAAAGCCAAGGGTGTTTTTGCATTTATAAAACGATGGTCAAAAGAATTCAATGACCCACATATTACGAAGGCTCTGTTCACAACGTTAGTGAGGCCCATACTGGAATATGTATCTGTTGTTTGGAAACCGCGCTATTAAGTTGATTCCGACCGAATAGAGTAAATTCAAAAACAATTTCTGCTATTTGCTTTAAGAAATTTTCGTTGGGATTCTCAGTACAACACGACGCCATATATAAGTCGTTTAAAACTCATTAATCTTCC
Source organism: Philophylla caesio (assembly GCA_963971545.1). NCBI lineage: Eukaryota > Metazoa > Arthropoda > Insecta > Diptera > Tephritidae > Philophylla > Philophylla caesio. Next base: position 14,680,672 of record OZ020608.1, read on the forward strand.
TACACTTGCTAGTCGCAGAGAAATGCTAGGCATTGTATTTTTAGTCAAGTTACTTACAGGCTTGATCTCTAGCCCATCTCTTCTTGGCGAAGTAAAACTCCCTCCCACCAGAATTGCAAGACATTTCCGGCCTCTTTTTCTGAAGCCATGTAAAAGTAATTTTGAGTTAAATGAGCCTCACCGTAGTTTGTGCCAGGATTTTTACACTCACTCCGGATCTTTAAAAACATTTTTTTTATACGAGTATATCCGTGCGTCATCCGAATGCGCCCCTCGCGTCGGTCAGGCGGGTATGGAGGGATAAAACCGTTGGGATTATTATTATTATTATCATAACAAGAAAGTGGTACACAGTTATAAAATATAAAGGCAGCATGCAAGAAAAGTATTTGAGATCTCTCGCGAAAAAAAGAAAAACGTTATGATAACCTCTCTCCAAAGTAGACTAAATTATGAAGAGAGTTTTCCCATAACAGCGGTGAAAATAGCAAAGAGCGCGATTAAAAAAGCAAACCCTTTGGCATTGTTCGCGTCTAAGCGGCAAAACTCAAATTTTCGATCATATAAAAGTAAGTGTATGTAAGGTGTATGTTAAATATTTGAGAGTACAACAACAAACCTAGTAAAAAGAAAGCAAGAAAAAACCACGCGCCTTGTAACACCAACACCACTCCAACGCACAAGTAAAAAAAACACATTTTTCAAAAACAAAATATAAAAATACAAAGAAATCGTGATATTGCAACGATTATGCGCTATTCAAAAGCATGCAATAAGAACAACAACAAAAGATATGTACTTTTTTTTTTAAACTACGCATATCTACATGAAAAAACCTCAAGAAAATAACGTCATTTGTGAGCTGTTGTAAAACACATTTTGACAGACAGGTACCTTCAGTCATCCATCCAACAAACAGAAAGCCAAAAACCAAGAAGACAACAACGTAACAATCAACGAGCAGAGACGAATGAGCGACCGATTAAGCGTCTATCTATCTATGCTATAAACTTATAAAGGAGAGTTCAACGCCAGAATATCAAGCCGATAAAACAGCAGCGCAATAAATGGAAAAGGAGGCGAGCGCTGCCAGTCTCAAGACGCTTAAGTCCGACTGCTTACACAGCCGGACCAATCTAATCCAAAACTCCGCCACAAACTGCGATCGTGCGAGAAGTTTGAACTGCGAGTGCTACGTGTGAGCCGTGCAACTCACATGCGCAGCACACGTCGTACAATGCAAAGCGTACGATTGACGCACGACGTTAGCATTAAAAGCGACGCAGTCGCAACGGCGAAGAGTCAGTCATTCAGTCAGTCAGCTAGTAGGCTTGTGGATTGCAATAGAGTTTGGTTACCAGCTGTGCCTCCTTGCTGATAGTGTTGTCTGTCTGTCTGTCTGTCTGTCTGTCCGCCTGCCTGCTTGCCTGTGCCTGCTTGCTGCTTGGCTATCTGACTGGATTGCCGGGTGCTAGTCGCCTGAAGACAGTCGTCTTCAGCGTTGCATTTGCCGTTCGCCATCGCTTGATGGTAACGATGACGCTGTGCTGTTGCACATGCATTGCATACGAGGCAAAAATCAAAAAAAAAAAAATTCAGGCAATTGCGTAGCAGCAGCAATTGAAATGGTAGAGCGAATAGACATACAAGTGGAGTGCATATGCTGACTCTGATTGGACGGACAGTGGTGCAGATATTATACATACATACATACTTATGTATATGCATTGAAAGGACAAAAGACGCAGTATTAAAGGGACCAGCGGGTGTTTGATTGTGCATGCACTGAGTGTGACTTTTATTTACTAGAACGCAGTATTAACCCTTAGTAGAAAAAATTTACATACGAGTCAAAACGCACCAGACGAATAATGCTTTAGTTCAAAAGCGTATTTCACTAAAAAAAAAAGTAATTTTATGTGAAAAAATGAATGGCGTATTCAGAAATTGATTTTAATTACAAAAGAACTTGTAATAGGTATTGGTACCTACTTATAAAAATCAATAGCTCTCTAACTATATTTCTTCTGAACGTTACCAAGTTCCTTTTCAACAACTGTAGCTATTAATAAATCTGCACTTATTAAGGGATTTTTCAAATTCGATAAGAAATATGCTTAAAAAAAATATTACCAGTAGGTGGCGCCGAAGTCGAGATTTTTTATAGTGAAAAAACCAAATTTTATTGTCGAGCTTTTGTCAAAATACCAGTTATGGTCTGCAATGGCTTCGATTATGCTTATGTATATATATTATTTCGTAAAAATATATACTTAAGATGGCGCTGTCATCGAGTTGCTACCGAGAAAAATCTACCAGCCAGGTGGCGCTGCAGTCGAGGTGTTTCTACAAATCATATTTATGCCCGAATTCAGTAAGATGTATCAGTCTCTAATAGAGACAAAAGTCACAATTTTAGAGCAGTTCGCATTCATTAGTTTCAAAATTAAACCCCAAGTCGCAAAATAAAGTCTCTAAATAGTGACCTGGTGATGAACAGGTCACAAAAAATTTAAATTAATATAAAAGAAAATAACGTGAAAGCGAGGAAAAGCAATAATCTCTAGCCCATTTTGAGACTTGAGATGAGACTGATTTACAAAATTCGCGTATTATTTACTTTTTTGGTTAATCTTCTTATATGAGAGGAGAATAATTTGTTTGCAAAAAAAATTTTTAATACCTTTGCTGATTACAAATAAGAAATAAGTTCTTAAAATGTGACGTGAAGAGGAATAACTTTGCTTAAAGCCTCTCTTTTTAAATTATTGTTAATTTTTTTGTTATTGTTTGGCCATATAACTATTTGTTTTATATATTTTTGAGCTTTAAGGCCGATTGGTTTATTTGGAAAATTATTAGGAAAAAACAAAAATACTCAAAGCGGTAGAAGTAATAGTACTATTTCGGAAATCACCATATTTCCTCTGAGGGACTTCTTTCTTCTGGGCAGCTAAACGCATTCAGCTAAGCTTACGATGTGTGAGCTATTGTTATTTTTTCTGCTTTCGCTTCACAACTTACTCCAATCAAGTGTGGCTGTACTGCCGCTATTTCTACTTGACTGTGTAGTTGTTCTTTGTACAATTTCAATTTTGTTAGAATTTGTTTGTATAAGGCTGGCTCATCCTTTTATACATTTTATTTGTTATTGTTTGGCCATATAAATATTTATTTTAAATATTTTGGAGCTTTTTTTATTTTCTTTGTAGATATACAAACAACATTCGGTATCCGGCTACACCTTTTAATTACATCTATAACCCTTTCGTTTTTATATAATAAAATAAGCATATTAGAAGCTTAACACACAATCCTCTCATATTTTAGGATGAACCAAGCCACAAAGTCTTGCGATTATCTATAATTACGTTTACGTTTAAATATTAATAAGAAATACTCTCTGTTGCGGTCGGCATTTGTTTCCTTTATTACGTTTCTCAAATTACAATCGTGATTATTAAAAAAGCTAGCACCATTTGTAGTATACACATCTGATTCAAATGCGATCTCACTGCGATACAAATAATTATTTACAAAATTTTGGGACTTTAAATTTGTTTTTTTTTAAATTCTCCTTCCAATTATTTTTGGTATCCGATATTTACACATGTACTGCCAAAAGCTCACTGCACTTACCAAGGGTTAATCGCACTTTTGGCCCTACTTTGCTGAATTCAAAGAGTTTTTATTGGTTTTTTTTTTTTTTGATACGAGTATGTAAGATAAGTTTGACAACCGAGTGCAGGGATGCGTGCACGCAACGGACAAACAAATAGAATGTATAACGTACACAAGCAAACAACCAAACAATCGATTTATGCCAACGGCTGGACAATCATACAATTCAACAAATGGACTTATATTGCGTATGCGGACAGGCAAACAAATCAAATGAGCTGCACTTTTGATAGAAAAAGAAACAAGAAAAAAAAACCAAAAAAAAAACACAAATGGTAGTCAGTCAAAGCTGTAGACAACCTTAGAAGAAATACTCATAGACGCGCACTCACTAACACTGCCAATGCCAGTCCGCACGCAGCGGTCGATCGTCGCTTAGCCCATTTGTATGGCCGTGCAGCTGATGAAGTCCCGTCAGTTTACTCTATCTGTCAGTGTACATCAGCGCAGCGAGTCTGTCTCCATCGTCATTCGATACCAAATGGTAGCCAAACGTTTTGATGAACACCAAAATCAAAAAAAAAAAAACAATATTCAATTACAACAAAAAATCAACACGATACGCATACATGAGTATATACACTTGTACATATTTATGTTTAAATATGCATTGGATTGTACGGCTGCGTTCTTGTGTGTTGTTCGTGTTGTATTTAAGAGTTTGCATTGTGCGTTCAAAGTGTTTACCTCAACCTACCCTCACATGTGTACCTCTTACAAATATACTTACATACGTAAGCAAGCGTGTGTAAATAGCATATTCTAAAAAAAATATGTATATAATCCCAACAAACACCAACGTTGGAGAAATTCGTTGTTCTCAAGTTGATATCCAGCCTATATCTCTAATGTCAAGTAGGTATCCAGAATCATTCTCCAAATCAAAATTTTATATTTCTCATATTGATATCCAACATCGTTCTCTAACTATTTAATATCCATCGTTAAAGAAATTCCTTGATCTCAAGTTAATATCGAGCATCATTCTCCAGCTCATCTGTAATCTTGAAGAATTTCATAATTCTCAAGTTAATAGCAAGCATCATTTTTCAACTTATTTCCAAACTTTGGAGAAATTGTTAGTTATCAAGTTGATATCCAACATCATTCCCTAATCCAACTCAAACTTCTTCTTCTTTTATGGCGCCGCAACCATTTGTCGGTTTGTCTTTCGCTAGGTTTCGCTAACTAGGTCCTTCAGATCCTTCTGCACTTGGTTCTTCCAGTGTATTCATGGGCGTAGTTTTCACCGGAGCATCATTATCCATACGAAAAACATGGCCAAGCCAACGCAGTCATTGAATTTTTATCATTATACAGCTCATACAGTTCATCATTCCATCTTCTGCGGTACCCGTCGCTAATGCGAAAAGGTCCATAAATCTTTCGCAGATCAACCAAACTACCAACTCAAACTATGGAGTGGAAAACGAGATAACGATTAAGTAAAATATATTAAAAAAAGGAAATGTTGTCTTCTTAAAAAAATAAGAAATACTCTTGCTCAACTTGAGAAATAGTCCGATTTTCATACAAAAAGAAAAATACACTTTTTGTAGAAAATGATGTAATGCCCCGCTTGAGATATTGCTGAAAAACAACATTATATAATATAATAATAGCGTTCAACTTAACCTAAAGTGTAGCTCAAACTCAAATGTTTGTTGGGTTGTACGTCTTTGAAGAAGAATAAAAAGAAAAATGATTAAAACAAAATATTGAAGGCAAACATTGAAACTGATGTGACTGTCTGTCCGGTCGTGTAGCTGGTGCTCCAAAGTAGGCTCAGATTTAAGTTACCTTTCAGCTGTAGTTGTCGTCAATGTGTTTGCTGCATTTTTTTTTTTTTTATAAAAAAAGGTCTTGCATGTTTTATTTTGTTCTACTGTGAGCAGACGTTGTCCGCCTTCTTAGATGGTTTTTGAACACCTGTACTCGATGTGTATGGCGTATGTTGGCACTTTATCAAAATGCGTGGTATTGATTGTGGTTGTTGTTTTAATTTTACAATACAACGGGCTAATACATACGGTATACATAGTAGCGAACGCGCTGTGAAATAGCTTATGAAGTAAATGTTATTGCTTTCGTGGGAGAAAAGCAAGGCAGCTATACAAAGGATTTAGGAAATAAACTTATGACAAGACCGTTTAAACGCTCAGACAAAGTCGGTCCATTGGCGATATTGCCTTATTTTTATAGGCGTTACGCAAATCATGGACAAGTGAGCAAATCTATCGGCCATTCTCGTCGAAATAATCTAACCACAGGCGCTCAAGAAACATGCAATTTTTACCCGTTTGAGAAACGGCCTGCTGAAAATATGTTTGGAATTTTTTGGATAATTTTCGCTGTACTTTACATAACTGAGGTTGATTAGGCGACCCATTTAGAAACTGGATAGAGAGAGCGATTAATAGAGATAATGACGGTTAAAGGGCCCAAGATGCGCTACTTGTGCAGGACGCAAACCTTTGAGAGAGGGAGTATGAGAGAAAGAGATCAAACTGAAAGCATTCTTGCGATGGCAATTAATTCTTTAACGAAATATTTCAAATATTGCCTTTGCACAAAAGCACACAAAAACACTGCCTTTAAAAGTACAAGTAAACGGCCACAGACATGTTCAAACATGATCAAGCGATGATGGAAGGCAGCGTTTTCAACCAGGTGTGGAACAGGTGCAACTGATCTTAAGAGAAATGTAAAATAAAAAACCTGAAAAAGGAAAGCAGATATGGTATGTAAGTGTGTGCAAGAAGGTTGAGGAAGGTGAATTGATATGCGTATATTCATAAAAAAATATATAAAAATAATAAGAGGTTCGAAATTATATAGTAGGCATCCAGATATACCAATTCAGTTGAATGTGCAAACCTGTTGGCGGTGAAACATTTACGGACACCTCACTATCTGTGCAGTTTAAGTTACAAAAAAGTAAAAAATAGGTGCGGATATTATTTGTATTTGTTGCCGATATGTTCGCTGGCTTTCCTATAAATTATTTTTCCTGAAAGAATCACCGAAGGCCTGGAAACAATGTCTTAGTATATCACCCATCTCTCAAATGTCACCTTAGGATGGACTTCGGCAATCAGTATATAGGCAAAGGTCTAACAACTATTTTCCTGAAACCTAACTAACCTAAAACTATTTTTTAAAAAAGGTTTTAAATGAAATGAAAAAGTGTTTTTTTACATTTTTTTCGATTCACAATGAAAAATTTGTTCTAAGCACTAACTTTTGGGTATATCTAAATCTGCTCAAGTGAAGAAACTGATATTCAGTTAATTTTCTTAATACACAACTTGACACATGTGTGTGGATTTAAAGAAATATCATATGAATATTATACACTAAATCTACACACGAATTCCGCAGGCTGCATTCTAAAATTTCACTTATCATTTAAAGATTTAATCGCTATTGCGTTTTGCTAATAAATTTCCATGTTTTCTATTACCTAAGGATTAAAAAAATAATGTGATTATCGCACTAAGTGAATCTTAAGGAAATAAAAACAGCAATGAACATAAATCGAATGTACAGCAATACAACACTCAAAAACTTAACTACCTTTTGTGGTATAATAGAAGATTTAATGACTATGTATTTGCGTTGCATTAGTGCGCCTGCGTGACCAACCCGACCGCCAAACACCTGCGCGTTGAAGGTGTGCTTTTGTGTATCATTTAGTACCCGATGGTAGTACACTGTTCGCTTTGTGAACTTGATTTACGACAATTGGACATTTGCTTGCTTGCCACACTTTAACACTAAAAGCGAACACATTTATCAAACGATCAAATGACCAATAATGTGCGCTTAAAGATTTTTGATTATCTTTTCTGTGTATTTAAGTGTTATTTGGTAAATTGGATGCATTAATTGAACGCTTAAAATTTCTAAGTGAAAGAGCTTGAAGTTATAGTCTACTCTCTTTTGAATTGGATGATGTGAAAAATGCGCTTTTTCTATTTATTATTTGAGGTTTGGTCACTATGAATAACTCATTTTTGTTTTATTATTTACTTTCACACTCGCACACATACGTAGCTTTGTTAAGTGTCTACTTTTGTTTAAAAATTAATGTCAGTTCCAATTTTTAAGCTCTATACATAAATTTCTCGCATTACAATTACTGAGAGCACAGAAATTGGATGTGTTTTGGAGCATTTCTTTATTGCCGCACACAAGCTAGTTTCAGAAATTAATTGTTTTGATACCAATGAATATAGTCGAGAGATAAGCAACTCACACTCTAACTTGGCAATAGAGCAAATTTCTGAGGAACAAAGGCACCCATCCAGTTGACCTCATTGTAATAAGACTTCAGGCTTTGGCTCGTGAAGGGTTCTCCTACCAAAAAAAATATATACCCGAGATCACCAGCAGTCCTCAAAAGCACCAGCATGTTGCGCCCGTTAGCTCAATCCGACTTGAATTTGGTTGTTGATACGAATAGACACGGAGCTTGAGTCACGAAGCGTGCACACCTCTGCTAGCCAATTCTTGCAGGATACAAAGTAGTTTACTCTCCGTAACACTACACACGGCCTAGCCGACCATCTTCGTCAGTGGCTTGAAAAGTCTGTGAGTTTTGATTACACCTCGTAAGCCACACTTTTTTCAAAAGCATGCTTCCCTTCAATAGCAGTGAAAGGTCGAAAATGATCGATAGATGAAGCAACTCTGGGGTTAAGCTGGAAAGAACAGAAAGTGATTGTCAGAAAACCTTTAAAAAGAACGAAAAATTTGAAATTTCAGTGAGAGCATCAGGTGCGATGGAGTATTTGAACATAAACTTTTCGGCTAACCCTCCAAGAAAAAGGAAAGCGAATTGGTAATTTTTTATTTAAATATTCTCCATACACAGAGTTTTCCCTAATCGTTGCAAACTTCTATTCTCAAACAGTTTAATAAAATCAATTAAAATCGACTTCCTCAAAAGGAGTGTCCAAGACGTAAAATAAATCAAAATGTCTTACAAATGTTTTCCCACGTTATCAGCATGCCTTAATTACTCTCATATGTGGGAGAAAATTGTGTTGCATACAAATTGTGAATATTTATGTTCTTCACCTTTAACATCACCCAATTTTTGCATCATAAAATATTATGATTTCTACAACCCTTTTAACTGACGCTATTGATGCGAAACTTTCAACGCAATGAAGCGTAAAAAATCAAAGAACCGCTTTGCCGCAAATTGCGTGGGAAATAAGTAGTAAAATGATTGACTAACTGCATAACTGGCTGACTGACTGACTGATAGACAGACAGACTGGCATACTTGCGGCCACTGTGTCTGCATGTGTGTGGGATGACCTCAAGAGCAAGCTTAAGAAGCGCGCGCGAGTTGTTTATTAGCGCTAAATGACAAGCATTTAAAGACGCCTCCGAACATGCGAGGGAGCAAGAAACACTTCAATGAATTTCACTGAATTTTAATGGACGCCCTATTCTAAATGCAGCGCTGACCCTTTGCAAGTTGACGCTCAAAGTGAACCAGAGGAGCGCGAGTAGTGGTGGTGGCAGTGACGCTAAGTTTGTGGTTATAAAAATTTACAAGTTCCTTCATTTGTTTGGCACTCCTTGAAATATTTAGTAAATTTGGTAATCAAATTATACACTTGGCGTGTTTTTGAGAATTTTTTTTTCGCTACACAATTTAACTTTAAGTAATTTGCTGCAATTTTCAAGTGGAATGCACAATTCTGCTTCTTTCCGCTGTTTAGTTAGGCAATGTTTAAACCTTTTTTTTCCCCTACGATGCGTTAAGTTGTTAAATTTATAGCTTTGTACTGACCCTCCTATGCGCTCGTTTTATCATACATATAAAACCTATGAGGGTGACTTCAGTCTTCTCTTCAGTCCCTTTCCAACTAAACTGCCAACCTGTTAATTATTATTAAAGCTGATATTTAAAGCAGCCAACAAATGATTTCCTAAACATGCATTTTAACGCCACAATGGCCTCACCTTAAATGTTTTTGGTGAGTGATTTTTTTCTCCCAGATTTTCTTTGCAATTTGAGTTTCTTAATCATAATTGGGTGTATCGCTATAAGGTTTCTTCTTGAACGCTTTTCAATGTAGTGGACGATTGATTTCTTTCATGCATGAAAAGTTTTTTAAAAGTGTGAGAATTTAATTATTGCATAAGTTTCATATAAACTTTGGTCAGTTGTATGGAAGAGGGTTAGATTTGATTAACCTGTCCGGAAAGTCTCATAATAGCAAAAGCATAAAGTTTACCGATCTCTTTAAAAATAAGAGCCTCAAATTACTAAAAAGGACAGAGAACAATGTGAAATCCAAAGAAGAAACTTCCTTACCAACAAATGCATTATCGGAAGGAGTGGGAAAATAAGCATTGAAATACTTATTTCCTGCTGTAAGGTTCTTCTTAAGAACGTATAATTGTATGATGGAACACAATGGACTCTTGACTGACTCGACGTCTGACGATGGAGCAATGAACTATACTAGTTTTCAAGAACATTGACTCAAGCGTTCCTATCCTGTACCAATCAGTAAAGAACTTGGTTGCACTTGGTATTTCTAATAGGCGCCAGTTAGCGAAGAAAAGAAGCAGGATGTGTTGAGCTAGGCTAAAAGCGTTTAAGCGGTTATTGTTAAGACAGTAGCTAAATCCAACCAAAAACCAACGAAAAATTCAAGTATTCAGAGAGACGATTTTTCAGAAGAGCATCTCAGTGCTTATCAATTTACTAAGTAATAATATGAATTTTTATGTTCTTTTCTTACGGTTTAAGGCGACTGAGACAAAGAAAAGTTGAACGGTTTGGTCCAAAATTATTAAAAAAAAAAGCAGTTATAACTTTATGTTTTACTATAATTCAACCGACATCTTCGAATGGCACTCTTTGGAAAGCCTTGCTGGCATACCAAAAACAAAAATGATTGTTGCTAAGTCAATATTAACTGACGCAGAGCTCTGCTTGTTCGAAGTCCGTGACAATGGAATACTCCTTTCCAGGTACTTTTGAATTTCAGAAACAAATTTATATTTAACTGTCTTCAAAAGTTCTCTTATCTTCTCTTTCTTTTCGGACAGCGAGGAGTGTTTATTTATGTTGAAACGATTTTCCGCCTTCCCTTGTCAAGTTGGGTTTGGAGACAAACAGGTTCTGAACAAAAAATTACACTGAAGATAGCACAACGCCGAAGCCGTATTTTTCCAGAACAGCTTCAATCTAAGAAAAGATGTTTATCTGACTTTACTTGTCTGTGGAGCAAAAAATTTTTTTTGACTTAAGACGAAATTGCTCAGGACTTATTGAATAGTCTGTGCTGAGTTGCGAGGAACTTTTTGTATTAAAAGAAGTCGATAGCAGGCTTTAACCTGCGATATGTTACCGACTCAGAGCGTATTAAGCTGCTCCGGGAATATCAGCAGTTTCCTTGGTTGTCAGTAAAAATGTTCCCCCCCCCAGTCGAATATTAGCTGTTAACATACTTTTGAAATCGGCAGTTATAAGAACTTTTTTAGTTATATTTGCCAACAGTATTTGGCTGACTGAAAAGATCAATGTTTAAGTTATTTTTTGTAACGTAGCCAAATATCAAATATGTATAATTGATTGATCAAATTGGTATAATTGATAGAGAACTTAAATGTTTTCGCCGCTATTTGACGCAGAGGAGGCAACAAACAGTCATACAAACTTCAATATCAGATGTTTTGGAAGTACCGATAGGATCAGTTCTGGCCGCCATATTGTTTTTAATTTATATAAATGATAAAGTAAACGCAATGGAATATGGTGAAATTAAGCTATAAATAAACTATATAAATGGCTGTGCGGAAACCGATAAAAGTTCAATATTAATAAAACAAAATATATGACCATCACCAGAAACAATGTCAATTATGATGATATATTAGAGCTAAAATTAAATAATGAAATTATACAAAAAATAGAAAGTATGAGATATCTAGGTGTAGTAATTGACAATAAACTTAATTTTGAAAAACAAGTTATTTATATAATGGAAAGCGTTGCAAAAATAATAGGGATTATGCAAAGAATAGGTTAATATATACCAAATTAATATACATAAGCCCTTCTATTATGTTTATAATATCAGACAACAAAATTGATAAACCTCAAAAGCTACAAAACAGATGCATGAAATTTATATTAGAAAAACGAAGAGATACTCCAACGGCTGATTTGTTTAAAAGCTTGAACTGGTTTTTTTTTCCATTCTATGAAGTTCATTTATAATTAAGCAGGGAGTAGTATTAGTTCAACAAACCTACAACAAAAATTTTAGAAATAAACATAACTTTAAATTGCCTTTGTTCAGAACAGAAACTGATAAACAAAATTTGTTCTACAAAGGTTTAAAATGCTTTAATGAATTACCAATAGAATTTAAAAATTGTACTGAAATGTTGGCTTTCAAAGCAAAATTATACGAATATTTTAAAAACATAGCTATAAGATAGAATACGGAGATTTAATGTATAATGTATAAATTAGGCTAATATTTAGCCGTAATAATAATAATAATAATAATAATAATATATTTTGATAAGGGTAAAAGAACATTATCACATTTTTTGCTATCTAAGTCCATATGTACTCGTTAGGCATGCGAATATACCGGATAAGTCTATTCAAAAACCCCGGAATTGTAGAAAACAAAAGAATTTAATAGCCATTTATTTTTCAAATTTTGTATTATTCTTAAATTTTATTATTTTGTATACTTTAATAATACAACGATTAAAGACGTGTTACCTTTTTTGGCAAATTAAAAATAACGAATCAAAACTTCGTGAAATTTGGGATCCCGGGATTAAGGACAAGCAATTAGTTAAAATGTCTCAAAAATGTACAGAAAATTGTTGTTATAACACAGTAATGACTACAGAAAATTGAAAATCTATATAATCCACTAGCTTACCCGTCGAAAACTTAGTTTTGCCTAAGATATTTTTTTGATAAACTAATTTCAAACATTCACGATTCCACCCAAAATTTGCTTTCTTTGGTTAAGTGTGTTTGCAAAAAAAGGAAATTTTGTTTATTTATTAACTTCTTTATCTTAATGCTAGCGGATAAACAATATTTTTAGTTTTTTCGGTAGGTGTGTAAACATAAAGATTTTTTGGCGTTCGAACTCTAGAGCAAGCAAGCCGTGCGAAAAACAGGAATTTTCTAAGTTCAAACCAGCAACACTTAGCGATTGGCCTTGAGCCTTATTGACGGTTATGGCGAAAGCAAGACGCACTGGAAACTGTAATCGCTTGAAATCGAAGGGTAAATCGGTTGAAATCATTGGAATTCGTGGTATGAGCACTTCTTCTCCTTTACATTTACCGCTGATGATTGTGGCTTCGATTAAATTTGAGATAGTTTTTTAACAGCAAGTCTTGTTCCGCTGCACAATTTCGGTGGATCTAAGTTGCGAATGAGCATCACTGGTGAACCAACTTTCAAAGTTAAGATGTGTGGTGGCATTCCAGAAGGTTCCAGAGAGTTAAGAAACTCTATTGGATAGTTAACAGCCTGGTTTTCATCTATAACTGTGTCAATCGATTCGTAATTCACAACTTCACCGGATAGCTTCAATTGAATTTGATGGTTTATTTTGTTGACATCATCATTCTTCGGAGCCAAAATTGCTCGTTCGCAAAGCCAATCATGGTTTTTGAAATTATTTGCAGGAATTTCAATGTATTTTGTTTTTGCCTTTTACATCTAAATTGTCAAAATCTATTCACAATAATATACAGTTCAGTGTAATATAAATCAAGTTTGACAATTCAGATATAAAATGAATAGAATCAGCTGCTCTAGCGCTACTACCTGGCCTTGCAGTAATTCCTATTTCTTCGCTATCTGTCTTCTCATCACAGCTTGTCTGTCACTTGAAATATCAAAAAGATATATAGCCGAAAACCTAATTTGGACTATAACCTTTCAAATGAAACCGGTTTGGGCCAAATCGGTTGGATAGTTTTAGAGTCAATAGAGGACAAACATTCAAACATTGTATTTTATATATATGTATAGATTAGCGTGCTCCAAGGTGAATGACCCTTGGATCTCTAAGGACAGACGAACTTATGACGAAATTTAAGTGAAATTGATATAATTGCGAAGCTTTTAAATAAATTATTCTTGTTAAAAAAAAGTTTTTTTTTGCATATAATCAATTAAAAAGAACTAATATTCCTCATAATTTCTGAAGCAAACAAAAGTGATGGTATTATTCAAAGTAACACCACAGATAAGAAAATCTTCGCCTTTCAATTACACCAGCACAATTTTTTCTAAATTTCCATATATTTACAAACAAATTTTTAAGCGTAAACAAATTAACAGCATTTACAGCGCATATGTATTTTTTTCAGCCGATATGAATTTTGAAGCATATCTTCTTATAATGTAACATATATGTATGTATACGTATGCTTGTACACCCATTTTCATTGCCCATTCAAACGCGTAGCAATTGAAGTCATCTTTGACTGCAGCTGTGCATTCACGACGCCAATTGGAAGCTTACAGCTGAAGATATTCATTTATTTTATGCATATACATACAAACATACAAACATAGATATGTGTGTAGGTTAGTACTTCTGTGAAACATTAAACAATTAAAATGGGGTCGCTGCCAAGCAGGAGGCCAACACGCGCCCGCTTAATGCAACGTTTTGGGCGCTAGGCGCTGTGCTGCTGCATAAAAAGCATAATAATATTTTTGTTCTTGAAAATAATAAAAATTCCAAAAAAAAAAAAAATTTGAGTTTTTCATGAAAAGCCCATCATTTATGTATGTATGTATGCTACTTTGGAAAATGTATAGAAATATTTAATGCTGCAGATGCGCGCTCCATCAGCATTTGACTGACGTTCGCTCGTTTGCCGTTTAACTTGACTCGATGCGTTGTTGGTTGGCGTGTTGGCAGCTTTAATTGTCATTGTTCATTTTATTGTTGTTAAATGATGCTATTTTTGCAGTTTGTTCGGGTTCTCGTTGATTTTGCTGTGCTACGAGAGTATTTGTTGATTTTCATCTGCAACTTGGCATTCAAGATTTGCGGGCGACATTTGACTTTGATTTGTTATGGCTTTTCTCAAAGCTCTACTTACATATATGTATGTACACATGTGGCAGGAATAATAGGTTCATTATTAGGTTTATACTAATTTTAATAATATAATATTCAATGCAGAGATAACAAATTCAAATTAAATCAAAAAAGATTTCAAAAAAATTATAATTGATTGTCTTTGAATAACTACGTGAATTTTCGGTTTTTTGAAAGTCAACATACATGGTTTTTTTAAATCATTGAATATTCCCAAGACGTATAAAAATATATATCTAAAATTTGCACTAAAAGTAAAGATAATGCCTAATATTAACAACGAAAAAAATTATAAATAATTTTCTTTTAAAAATGTTTTCAAACACAGTTGGCCATTTTTTTAGAAACTCGTATATAAAATTTGCAATAAAAGTAGTTCTGCCTTCTCCAAACTGGATAACGAGTTAAAACGATTGGGTCTGGTGGTGAACGAGAGCAAGACAAAGTATCTCCAAATAGACAGTCAGCACATTCACGGCTTGCAGGGCCGTGCCCAGAACTCAGCGAACGGGGGGGCCTGGATTGAAATGAAATTTACGAAAAAAATTTGATGAATACGATTCACTTCTTTTCATATACGTTAATTTACCCACGGGAGGAGTTTCAACCCCGAAAATGCCCCCCGTGCGCTCGGGCCTGACGTCCGGGCACTCACATCACTGTGGCAAGAAACAAAATTGAAAAAGTAGAGAACTTTGTCTACCTAGGAACCAGCATTAACACCAATAACAACGTCGGGCTTGAAATCCAAGAGAGAATCTCTCTTGCCAACAAGTGCTACTTCGTACTGAGTAGATAATTGAGCAGCAAAGTCGAGCTGTAAAAGCTTGTACACTTTACATTGACGTAGACATAGTGAAAGCTGGCGCGCTTTGTTGTCCTCGGCCAAAATCGCTTAGGCGGTTATAGTGCCAATTAAGTAAGTAAGTAAGTAATGCTTAAGATTAAAAATGAAAATAAATATTTAAAGAATTTTCTTTTAAAAATGTTTTCACAGTTGATACAATTTAAAATCTTTTTTTTTTTTTTCATTTAAAAAAAAACGCTTGCTACACTTTATAAAATATTTAATTTAAGGCGTCAAATTAATAGAAAGATATTTTTAAAAATAGGTGCTACCTGCTTAAAAGATTAACTAAAATTAAATTAAAATTATTTGATAAATCATATTTTGGTGAATGAGTCGAATTTAAAATAAATTTAATAGATTTAGTTTAAAAGTTTATTTGTTGCAAGAGATTTGCCTCATTTTTTAAGTGATAGATAAATACAAAATTGCTGTCAAAATAAATAAATTAAGAAAGTTCCATCACAGAGTTGACATCTGTTTTATTATTATATTAAAATTAATTAATGAGTGGAATAAACTTTTACAAAAAAGAGAATTAAGGCATAACATCAGTAAGTAGGACTTAAGAAATTATCATTGAAAAAGTGGCGATCTCTTTCAGAAATCCAGTTAAATTAAATATTTAAAAAAAATCGCTACTCAAAGTGGCTGAAAAAATCTTTATTACGAAAATATTTTAAGGAAGGATTATTTTTTTGAATTGAATAAATAAAATGTTATCGAACGAATTAAAAATAGAACATATTTTTCTATACTTTGTGACATTATTTTAATACATATTTGTTTCTGTTTTACATTTAAAAGCGTTTTATTAAATCGAATTTCTTGCCGCAGCTAAAAGCTAGTGCATTATGTGTTTATAATATCGCCTTTGGCTTTTGGTTTTTGCTTTATTAAACGATAAAAATGTTCATTTAAAATTTTGTTAGATTCACTAGATATTTATTTTTCAAGCTTGTGGTAACACTAATATTATTTCAATGTATCTCATCTTAATAAAAAAAAAATTGTAAGAATTTATAAAATGCAACTTATCAAAAAACAAATTGTCAATACAACACATTGGTTCTAGTATTTCTCCCACTAGTGTATGAACTATTTATGCGCGAGTGTTTCTCTTTCTTACAATAAGTTTTTAGGTCAGTGGCATCTCAAATAAATCAACAATGTTGTCTTAAGCTTCAAAAACTTGAGAAATGCATGTCTCATCTCCATGAATGGGAATTAGAAACAACTTTGTATGATATTGAGAACGAATTTGTACCATTTGAAAGTAACTTTGTGCTGCTTAAATGGGTAAAAAGCTAAGGTAGTTCTTATCTAGAACAATAATTGAATTGTTGCACTTTATTATACTAACCAAATGTATGTGCTTTAAAGCTGTTTATACAGATTTGTTTAAGTTCTTGATGACAAATTCTAATTTCTATGAAAAATCGTCGAATTTGCATAAGTGTTGTTTGTAATTTGAAATTTTCAACTACCCGATTTTTTTAATTCTAAACTTTATGTATAAACAATAAGAACATTTCCTCTATTGCAAAAATTTAATTAAAATTATAAATATTTTCAAACCTTGCTTTTGAACTTTTTTGAGTATTTTTTCTAGTATCCTTAGTTAATTAATAATTCTGTGACAAATTTACTATATCTCTAAAAGCATTCATACACATGTACATATTTTAAAATTGGTTTTTCTGGTATTTAAGTTAACAACTTGATATATTAAGAAAAATAATTTTTGAGCAATTTAGAGAACCCTATTTTTTTAAACTTGCCTACAAATGTCTGTACGTATTATATATTTAATTTATGTAATTATGTATGTAAAAACTCATATTCACAGCGCAAAAGAACTAGACAATTTATGTGGCCTCTCGAAAAATTCCTGGAACGCACGTGTTGCACACTTGTCTGCTTGCCACAACAACACACTTGAGCACAGTCAGCAGGGGAGAGTGTTACTTTTAACGTAAATAAGTACATAAATAGTTGCTATTTTATTTAGTGTTTCAATTGTTGACATGTGTTATGTGAGACGCCACACTAGATACTAGATACGTGCATGTGACTAGTCAAAATACTTGTATGTAGTTAAAAACAAAAATTGCTTAAATAACTGCTAGCTGTGTTAATACTTTGTAATAAAAAAAAAAAAGGAACAGCAGAAGACACTTGAGATTTCACGCTGTCACAGCAAATTGCTGCCAAACGTGTTAGGCAGATAAAGTATTTTCAAGTTTGTTTTTCTATTGTAGTTTTGAAGAATTATTTCGAAATATGAAACATGAAACGTTTTGCAATAAAAATATAAAAAAAACATTAAAAATATTTAATAGGAAAATTTTAAATACCCGAAATGTAGTTGAATTTTGTACTAAAAAATTGTTTAAGCGCTAAAATAATGAAATAGCATTTCAAAAGTATTTTTGTGCTTCACAAAATTTGTCACTTTATTTCGCTTTACAGTCTTCTGCATCCATGCCATACAACGTCTTAGCATCCTTTTTATTATTCATTTTAGAAATAATGACCATTCCACTCACTTTGCATTGGTCTTTTCAATTAAATTTTTTTTTTTTTTGTATGTAAAGTTACAAAGCAAAACCCCAAAAAACATGTTAAAGAAAACTTATTCATTTTACTCACACACATGTAACGTACATTTTCATTCTTTTATGTTCATTACTGGTGCGACATTCATTAATCTGAAAATCCGTATAACGATCATTGTCCAAGCGATCGATTGTTAGAATATTTTTTGTGTGCGACAATATCCAGCTGCCAGCTGTTTCCATGTCCCTTCAATTGTGAATTGATTGTGTCCGATTGCAATTTTTTTGTTTTGTATTTTTTGCTCAAAGTTGCTACATATTTTTCTTGCCTTTTTAATTTTATTTTTTTGCAAAACATTTGTCATGCCACACCTTTGGTTTGTTGATTGTCCTACACTGGCTCACCCTACCCTGCCTGTAGGTTATTGTCATTGAGCAATTCGATACCAAATTAGGGTAAAACAATTACTAGACAAAATATATTTTTTTTTAAGTGTTTATACATTTTTATTCCTTTTTCCGTGTGCATTTCAATAATTCTACTTCATCAGGTGTTCGAATTGACAACGGCAATTTAATGACTAATATTTTGTCCACTGAAAAATGTATAACTTTGGAAACAGATAGAAAATATTTTACAACAAGGAATTCACATTTCACTTTCATATGTATATGCACACATTTCTTTGAATTAGATCTAAATTCTATAAAGTTTCGATTTTTTTCAAGTTGGAATTGGAGTTGAATTGAAGTGAATCTAATAAATAAAAAAATTCGAAATGAACTCTAAGTTGTCATAATCGGCAAAACATATAATACTAATAATAATAATTTGGCGCTTACACTAATAGCTCAGTGTTTGGCCGAGCTTCTCCTATAATTTGTGTCGACGCCAAATGGCAGAAGTATTTAACGAGAAGCTTTTTCATGGTAGAAATTCCCTCGTAGGTTTGCCATTGCCTGCCGAGGGATGGCCGCTATTAGAAAAAACATTTTCTATGAATTAGATTTTACTTGTCTTGGCGGAGATTCGAACCTCGAACTCAGCGGCATATCGAGTTATAGCATACACTGCTTCCCACTCGACCAATACGGGCACATATAAGTATGAGCATTTTATTCAGGAAGAACTACTTGAGGAGCGTTTTTTGCTTAGAATCGAATTAAAAAATAATCCTAAATTAAAATTTCGCACTAAAAATATTTTCCAGCGCAAATATATTTTTAATTTTCTTTAGGGAAATTAAACACATGCAATTTCTTATTGGTAGCTTAGAAAATTTTAAGATTAGTGTGAAATTTTGCCAAACCAAGTAAGCTAAACAATTTTCTTTTAATAAACATATTTACTTATTATCTTTGTGCGCGTATATTTCACAATTGCTGACAATTTTCTTGATGGCAGCTGTTGAATTTTCTTTCTTTTTTATAACTATTAATTCTCGTAGTGTTTAGCGGTTTACAATTTGAGTCGCGCTCAGAGCTGATAACCCTTCGACTTTCACTAAGTAATTTGTATATAGTACTTAAATATACATAAGTTTATATGTAAATATATGTACATTCGTCACTTGTATTTATTTCTACAATTTCGATGCTTCGTTATCGTTGTGAAAAGCGCACATTTATTCAAACATTTGTACAATGAATTAGCCTCCATAAAACTTCTTTGATTTGTTTCTTTTCAATTTGGGTCACAGAGAACAATCAAAAGCCAATTAAATGTTATCAGTAATTGCTTCTAGTTATGGTTGGTTATTATTATTTGTACGACGAGGCAAGGCTGTAAGTGGAGCTTAATTGCATTTTAAAAAGCGTACTTTTGCCAGAGAAAATCGATAATTGCTGAATGAAATGAGAAAAGGCTTTAAAATTAACTGAACGGCGAGACATATATGTATGTATGTGCATATGTGCTCACAAATATTTACTACACATTTTGTTTGTATGTATAAATATATAAAGCTGAATTGCTGTTATCGTATTAGTTTTAAAGTTTTAAATATAAATTCCTTATTAGTGATTTATATACTTGATTTTAATTTTTTAACTCAATACAGAATTTTCCCATTTAAGTCTCTATGGATGGCTGTTCCATTAATATAATTAATCTTCGGTTTGGTTATATTAATTTAAGCCTTCTGCTACGTCGGGATCAAACTTACTAAATTTTAAATACTTAAAAGAACGTTTCAACATTCAAAGTAAAAAAATAATGAATTTTAATTTTACTTAAAAAATTTAAATATGTGGTAAAAACAAGTTTGCGTATGTGGGTCACTTTGACCCAACAAATAAATAAAAGAGTAAATAAGAAATACAAAATGTATGTATATAGTTGGCTTAGTTGGAGAAAAAATATAATTGTGTAATATTTTTCTATCATAGCAAAAGGGATAATTTTATAAGCCACCAAAATGAGAATGAATCACTATTTACGAAATGACGAATTGTTAAAATTACACTCTGTGAAAAATTTATTTGTTTAATTTTATCTTTGCATTTTTTTTCAAGTGGATCGTACGATTTTAATTCGGTACAATTTGCTAAATACTTTCGATTATTCCTTATATGTATTACTAAGTATTTTTCCTTAAAACTACAAAAGATGCATAAATTTGTAATAGAAATCATTCTAATATCATAACAGTGAAATTTTAAATGCAGCATCTTAGAAATAACTTACCAAATCGTATCAAATTCAAATCGTTCGATTTTCAGAACATGCCTGATACTCATTGATTTTGACTACCAATGTTGGTACGAACTTTTGTAGTTCATAGTTTTAACACTTCCTAAAAAATAATTCTATTAATTATTATAATAACAAGACACTTTGGACCACTTATTTGGATTTTTTTATTTTTCAATTAAAACAAAAAAAAATCATATTATCCAAATTTAAAAATTAAAAAAAAAAAATGCCAACTAGCTTTCATTAAAGTTCACAATTCTTTCAAACATTTCTTTTAGAAATTAAAATATAACAAAGAGCAAGTTTCAAGTGATTGCAAATTTTCGATAATTTCTAAAATTAAAAAGGAATTTTTCAAATTTTACAACAATATAACATTTTACGACACCTTATAAATCCCTTACATATTTAATACAATTTAACCACCTAAAAAATTAATTTTTATTAAGTTCGAAATATTAATATTTAATTTATAATAACATTTATTTTGGCGACCTTTCCATTTTAAATAAGGTGTTTTTTTGCTGGCTCGAGGTCAAGTTTTTATAGTAATAAAACAAGAATTTTTTTCCTTTTGTCGAGTGCAATCGAAATATATCGACAAAAGGAATACAATTTCTTATTTTATTACTATAAAAACTTGACCTCGAGCTAGCAAAATACCCCCTTATTTAATATTTAATTTATTTATTATATGAACTTGTGTTTTTTTGAAAAATATGGTAAATTAAAATCAATTTTTTTTATTATTTCTTTTAACTATGATAAACAATGTGTCACGGGGCGTAGCTTCTGGATTAAAATTTAATTTATGAATAAACTTTTCTTTTCATATACATTAACTTTAATTTTAATAATGATTATATCTGTGGACATTTGACAAAACAACTTCTCTCGAAATAAGACAATTTTCCAAGGATTTTTATCATATATATGAATTTTCTAGGCGCGTTTTTCTGTCTTATCGCCATTGTCCTAGGACCGTTAGTTCAAAAATTATAGAGTCATCAAAACAACTTCTTTCGTAATTTTTCAAATTTTCGGGTGACAAAAGAGCTTGTCTCGAATAAGTTGGAATTTCAAACGTAAAATCATAACGCTTTAAACATGTTTTTTCGCTCTCCTGTAAAATTTGCTTTTTTGAAAGAGGTTGTTTTGTCAAATGTCCACAGATATGATTAAGATCTGGAATCCATTTTATATACCAAACAAAAAATTGAAACCGGAAAAATAATTAACATTTATATGTGAAACTTAAGAACTTGTCGTAATTCTGCTAAATTATATAAAAATCGCATACATATTATTTACTTTATTGGAATATTAGCTTACTGATGAATTCTAATGCGAATAGAAGAGGCTGGTTTTTCGAGTACGAATGCATAGTTATATTCTGTAATTGGGGAAAAATAGGTAACTTTTTTTAATAAAATTTGTTTAAATATAATCATTATTTAGGTTGCTGGTTGTACTGTATATTAATTTTGTAAATAATTGTAATATTTTTCAGTTTTCTAACTATGTTCTTGGCCTATAATATTTTGTTAATTTAAACATTGATCAGTGATTTGCAATGAAAAAGCCATCAAATTGATCCAATATTGTGCAGTGATAAGATTCCTTAGGCTCAAATTAAAAAAAAAAGAAGAATTTAATTATTATGTGTAGCTGATTTTAAGACGACGTTAGTATTCGCTGTTTCGAGACTGATTTATAGTCTCAAGATATAAAATATAATATTTGTAATAGACCAAACAATTTTATGTATACAAAATATATGGAAAATTGATTAAGCAAAAATTTTAGAAGTTTTTAATATTTCATACTTTTGTCAACTGCGAGATTCGTTAAATAAAGTGTTAAATTTACAATATAGAAATCTTTTTTAAATTAACATCCACTTTTTTAATTACACAAGCAAGCACTGAGAGCTCTTTATGTGCATGTACTACTCTAAGATTTATATTAGATAAAACTGCCATATCAGCAGGAAGTTGCGAAATTTCTTCATCACAAACACAAGTAGTAGCGTAAGCAATTTTCGCTATCTAATTTAGTAGTTAACTTCACATTTGTCTATGTATTTATGGTTTACGTCAACACTTATTGTTCGCTTTGTGCTAATCAATAAAATGTGAAGATTGTTTTTTTTTTATTTTAACCAACGTGTACCTACATTGTAATTTTAATTTGCCAAGCATCTAACAACCACTTGACGACGCTCAACTGCACACCTGTCTGCCGAAATTGAACAAGTCCATGGAGTTGCGTATACGCCTGGTCTATGCATTCGATGGACTCGCGGGAGGTGGGCGCACCAAATTCGACCAACTAGTTGTTACACAAATTCTACACTCATACATATAAGTATGCATTGCAATTACCAGTTGGTACAATTATATGCTAGCCTTTTTCCTACCAACATTGGCTATAATAAAATAGTTTGTTCGCGCTTTAACCGTTAATAGCAGGTCTAGTAGTTTTTTTAATGATATTTTCCCTGTTACTGCTGTGCTTTGGAATTTTTGTACTACTGCGCCAGTCACACTGTCGTCTCATTGGCTGTACAATTGCACTCAGCTGGTTGATTTCGTTTTTTTAGTGTTTGTATAGGGTGAATACATCAGTCCCGGAACATTTAAGCGCGCCGAAATATTTGATTTATTTTTGTTTACGGCTGACACGCGTTAGTTTTACCAATAATACTGATTTCGTTTTATTAATGAAAACATCGTGAAAATGATTATTAGCGAATATGTACGAGTATGTTCGAAATACTCGGTTATGTCAGTGTCGAAACGAATGATTTAGTGTCGGAACGCGCATCAGTGCCGGATTCGTTACTGAAGAATCATGCATTATAATACTAAGCTATGAAAATATATGTATTTATTATCACTTGAGGCAATAAATATTTATTGTGTTCTTGAAAACTGTTTTCAATGTTAAGAGAGATGAATTTTTATTGCGAAAACAATTAATATTTGCGAACTTCACTCAAGAAAACCGTTGTAAATAAAGGTTTTTCATTAACCGAATTTGACTGAAATATGTTAATGCAATGAAAAGTTAATATACCTATATATTACGTCAAATACCACCACAAATATAGTAAAATTGATAGAAAATTGTAAATATATGTAAAAAAGAATCTCACATCTAGTGATGGTAGAAACAAGTTCCGGCACTAAAGAATTTTTTTATTTTTTTTCCATTTCAGTCTACAGAAAAAACATCTTACAGACTAGTTACGATAAAAATAAAAAGAAAAAGGTAGCTCACAGACTAATTGAATACAGTAAAGAGATTAAGTTTAAATCTTTCTATATTAACATTGAAATCTACTATATCACTATAAGCATTGCATAATCGGGCACATCGTACAAGAGGTTCGTTCAATGAGTAATTAGTTTTGTAAGTTGTAAGACCAAATATATGACTATTTCTTAGACATCGAGGAGGAATATGAGATTGAAATAGGTTAGCCAACTCATTGCAGTTAGTGTTCTCATTGATAACATTGTAAACGAAAATTAATGAAAAGTATATTCTTCTATCATGCAATGACTGCAAACCTAGCAATTTCCGTCGCCCTATATAATGTGGAGGACCGTAAAGCCAATATATTTTGCACAGGGCGAACCTGGTAAAGACTTTCTGTACCTTTGCAATATTTACGGAATGGACCTCATAGTATGGATTCCATATTATCGAGCAGTATTCGAGCCGGCTTCTTACTAAGGCAACATAAAGAGACTTCAAGGTTTGAGGATCTTTAAAACCACCAGTGTTTCTTCTAATGAAACCGATCATTGCAAATGGCTTGGAAACAATATAGTCAATATGTTTGGAGAAGGATAGCTTGGAGTCAAAAATAACATCTAGATCTTTCATTTCGTGACAGCGATTAAGAAAACAGTGGTTTAATTTGTAATTAAACATTGAAATAGATGTTTTTCCTTTATAACTCGACTCAGTGGTGGAATTCATATTATCAATTGCATTTTTTTGATTATGGATGCCAAAAGTGTATCGGTTATTTTCTTGATACACCGACGTCGATTCCGGGACTGATGCATTCACCCTACATACGTATTTCAAGCAACTGCAGTTAGCTTTTATTTTTGCTGCCATAGTGTAATTTAGAGGGTGCTAATTTTGTTTTTGTGATTGCCGCGAGGAAGTCATTAAATCATTTGATTTCGTTATTAAGTGAAGTTAAATTTTTCCAACGAATTCAAATATTCGTGTATATTTGTGCATATTTTTTATGATAAAATTGCCGATATTAAAGCTTGTCCTGCTAAAAGTGCATTTTGTTAGATATTTGTAGCACATTTTAAAATTGTGTAGTAAATTTCCATTGTATTGTCTCTAAGACGACGGAGCTGCGCAATAAAATGTAGAATGCCAAACGTTCGCTCAGGTGAGCATTTTGGCTTACGAAGTTTAAACGAACTCCAATCGAAACTTGGAGCATCGCCATGAAAACGTGGAAGAAAATATGTAGTAAGTATGTTTCATCCCAGAGTCAAACTCTTTGATAAAAAAAAATATGAATTCAGACAGAAAACTTATTTACTTTCAGAAAATATTATGATAATTTCTTCCTAAAAGTTGTTCTCTGAATAGCAGAATAAGAATAACACAACAAAATCAAAATTCAAAATCAATATAATATCAAATGATTTCCAAGAAATAAAATTATTGACTTTATAATCTATTCACAAATTATAACAAAAGCACATGTTTCGAACTTAAAAAAAAAATTTATAATTTTTTTGAGTATTCAGTTTTTTGTTCAATAAATTTAAGTCTAAGAAATTGCCAGTTTTAGGTGTCTACAAGTTATCAGTGATTTTTGAAAATTTTTTTTACTGGCATTTTTCTCCATACAACCCAAAACCACGATAATTTTTATATGGAAGAAATCGCAAAGATCATTAGTAAACAATTGTCAAAAATCAGTGGTAATTTGTAGCCACTAGTTACTTGCATTTCGTGAATGACCAATACAACTGCATGCAAATGTTTTTTTTAAAAAGTTCGAAATTTTGATAAAATTATGAAATAAAAAAAATGTTTTTAATGGTATTTTTGAGGAAATTAACGATGTAAATTTAAATAATTCGAGGATAAATATGTTGTTCAAATGTGTCAATATGTGTTTGTGTTATAACTTTTTAAGCGACCAAAGCAACCATTGTGGGATGCTTTGAATAAGGTGGATATCTAATTTTCAAAAAAACATTTAATAGGATGAAACATTAGCCTTTCGTTATCATTTTCATAAACTTTTGCATACATTCGTATATGTTTACACACTTTTAGCTTATCCTCGAGCTATTGTTATAAGGAATCGAAATATATTTGTTATATTCTCTTTATCACGGTGGCCAGCTCTAATTAAGTTTCATGATATGTACATATGTAAGGCACTAAAACATTGCGATGTTGTGAAGAAAAAATGGAAAGAAGGCAGAGATGACATTATCAAAGATTTAGCATAGAAAAATGCAACTCCAAGTTGTGCAAAAGATAGGCAAATATTGTTAAAACTTAGTCTATTAAAATCAGTTAAAATTCAAGGCAACTTAATAAGCCTCAGGAGTTATACAGCGAATCCACTAATGGCTAGTGAAACCTTGCAACCTTACATTCCAAGGTTCTTACCCGAACCTGCTGAGCTTATATGTTGGCCAGCTATAGCAGTTCACAGGTAGTTAAGACTTTACCAATTCTACTGTACTCTACCCAGACTTAGGCTGCAACTTCGTTATACACTAACAAGTAAACTTTAGCAGACGAAAAGAAAAAAAGAAATACCCATTTCTTGGCTATTTTCCAGCGCGTCATCAATACTTCTTAGACCTTTGTAGCCACGTGCATACCTAAATTTATACACTACCACCGCGTGTAAGATACCATCGGTAAATCGAAAACCAACATGTACTATCACGATCTAGTCGAGAATATAGCTAGTGAAGCATATTTTAGTTTCTGTCATAACTCGTCCAGTCCACACTTGGGGGAGTTCAAACTTTTGCATTTTTTTTTGTTTTTTTTCGAATTTAAAGCTGTATTATAGTTTTTTTTTTTAAACTAAAAATATAAGTGACTACAAATTGTAGTAGTTTCTACGTTTATAAACAAAACAAGCATTTATTTATGAAATTTGGCCATAAATTGTCAAAGATACGGAATTTTCCAAAACCAATGAACTAATTCGTAATTCACAACTGTCCTGAAATGGTTGTCATGAAAGGTTATAATCAATACTAAACGAGGTATTTGGTGATGAACAGGGTTAACGTTTTTATCAGGAAGTATTAGCAATTTAAAAACGTTTCGAAGGGCAAAGTCATATTAGAATGTTATCAAATGACTGTTGGTCACTTGAACGTGAAACTGATGATTCTTCTTACAAACGCAAAAGATTGACCAAGTATTTTTAAAGTTTATTTCGTGATTGCGAAAACATGACATAAAAATAAAAAGTTAAACAACTTTCTCATTTAGTACTGATTATAACCTTTCATGACAACCATTTCATGACAATTTTGAATTACGAACTGGTTCAAAGACTGGCGCACTTGAGCGCAGTTGCAGCCAATAGACCTTTTTTATAGAAAATTCCATATCTATGACAATTTTTCACCAATTTTCATAAATGAATGCTTGTTTTATTGGTAAAGGTATAAACTATAAACATTTGTAGTCACTTAATACATAATACAAAATAAACACCTTTAAATTCCAAATTCGAAAAAACTAAAAAAAATCAACTCCTTGGAAACGCTGACCTTCCTAAAAACCTTTTAAAAATTGAAAATCGGTTAAAAAGTGGTTTTGTTAAAAATTTTTAGCACTCAAAAACACGAAAAACCACTTTTTAAGCGAAACAAAAATATTTTTAGGCTCTAGAAAATGTTTCGAACTCGGTTTTGTATTGCACTCGACCACGGATCGTAATTCGTCGGGAATGCTTCTCATTCCTTATTATATGACGAGCTGCTCTCGGGGTAATGTTCTAGTATTTCTAGATTGAAAATATCGCACATCGCCTCGATTGCTGACTGGAAACGTTAACTATAAGCTGGGATGTGAAATAATATAAAAAGCTGACCCAACGCAGCAGCCTATCGAGTTAAGGGCAATTTACCACAAGCAACTAAATTTGAAGTTCGACAATGAAGCAGACAAGCAGTGCATTAGGAAGGCAGACAAGTCATAAAACGCAACATACAGTAACTAGTGTATACGTGAGTAGCAACCATACAAAAGAAAAATGAATAAAAATAAAAAAGATTAAAATAAAAACAAAGCACTCGATAACCACAAAATCATACAGTAAATTCGCGCCAAATAAGAATTGTACGAGCGCATACTACCTACCTTCATAGTAAGCAACAAAAAATAACCGATACATGTTGCATGCAACTAAACAACGATGTTCAGCATAAGTGCCACAACAATAAAAACGACAACCACACTGAACATAACAACAATAAAAGCGAGCAAACAAAAAACACACTAACAGTGCCACATAAAGGCCCAGTAACACGATTAACAAAAATAAAAGAAACAAAAATAACGCTCGCCTCTGTGTGCACTTATGACACGAATGTACTGTTTAACAGTTGTTGTTGCTTCATTTTTTGTTTTTTCTTTTCGTATTCATAGCCGTTTGTACTTCAACGTGCTACGCCAGACACACTGGCGACGCTTGTGAATTTTTTCTACCAACCGCACTCTGCACTCCGCTTACCCAGCGGCCAGGCCAACCAAGCCAAGCCAAGCCAAGCCAAGCCAGCCAGCAGCTAAACAAACGACCATAACGTCCAGCCAAAGCAAAGCCACGGGCGCGCTAAGCCCCAACATTGGCGTTGCTGTCGTTGTTGTTCTTGTTGCTGCGCTGTATGTATGTATGCATGTGTGTGTGAGTGTGCATACGTGCTGCTTTTGTTTGTTTTGTTTTTCACGTAGTCTGTTTTTTTTATGATGACGTGGAGCGCGCGCGCACAGCAAGCGACGTACTAAACGCGAGCGTCCAAATGCACAAACCTGAGCTCGAAATGCCCAAGATGCTGCTCGATCGCATCACTGATGCTGATGCTGATTTTATTATTTAATTTTTTTTTTTTATTCTTCAATTTATTTTTTTTTTTTTTTGTTTGGTTTCCACAATTCACTTTGGTGGCAGCCGATAAAGTTGCCCATAAATGCACAAGCCAACGCGCTCGCATACTATGTACTAATAAATAATGAAAAAATGTTGGAAAAAAAAGAAAATAAATAAACCAAGCATAGTTCGTTTGTTTGGAAAACGTTGAAAAGTGTGGCAGTGTATGGCGCATGCGTTGCAGCATGCCTAACGTGCAGCAACATAACGTCTTGGGCTTCAGCCATACCTCGGCGCTGCGCTTCGCTCCATCTCCATTCTTATATCTCTCTCTCGAATGCTCCCTTTTACTGTGGCAGCATCGATTTGGGTTTGTTGCCCTTTTAAGGGGGCAGCTGCTTCCATGTAAGTAAAAAAAAATTGTTTGGTCGTTTTTTTTTTCTTTTTTGCTCATTTTTTCCGCCACATGCGTTTGGTTATACTCGTACATAATCCCTTGTTGAAGTTGTGCGCTTTTTGTGTTGATTTTCTGATATTTTTTCAGACGTTGTTACGGTCATGAAGTGATTTTGACGAATACAGAGCACTTGAGATATTTAACGAGAGATTAAGAGGCATTTATTTTCTAAACTCGTTGGTACGAGAAAGCCTTTAAATATGTCAAGAAATACATATTAACGTATTTATGTACAAATGTACAAATATGTGCTCCTTAAGTCACAAAACTGTTTTTTTTTTTTCATATCACCATTAAAAGGATGGCTGCTGTGGCCGAATGTGTGTGCCAAATTAGTTTTAATATTATTAATAATCCTTAGAGTCGCCGAGAGCTCTAAGACTTCCAAATCTTAGCACCCTGAAAAGTGGGGACTTCAGAAGGCATTTGAGTGTCTTACAGCCACTCATTGCTGATCCTGTTGCCAAACTCACATACTCTAAGCTTCCAAAACTATTATTTACCAAGAACTACAAGGTTTGTAATACCTGAAAAGGACACCTGTAAAGCGATGGTGAAAGTAATCTACAAAGAATCTCAAGTCTGGTACACAACGGGATCACTCTGCCGGGGAATTTGGACCTAGATTTCAAAAAAGTCTCCAGATGGATGTATACTCAACCATCTTCCAGGGGGACGTTTATACCATCGAGTTATGCGCTCACGAGTGTCTTCGCATAAGAACTAATGGAGCCACAATTAACATCATTCCAGGCAGCCAGGCAGCCCTAAGGGCACTAGACTGCTTCAATACGGAATAAAAGCTGGTAGATAATTGCAAAACGGTACTGAACTTATTAGAAGCCAACAATAGAGTTACAATGCGGTGTGTTCTGATGGATTGGATGGCAACGAATGGGCGGATTATGTTGCTTAAAGGAGGCCCACGGAGTTTTTATGGCCCTCAGCCAATCTGGGGTCTTTCCAAGGGATACACGACAGAGCTTCTAAGAAAGACGAGCTTCTAAGGATCTCAGCCCAATGTCAATCGTCAAAAGGTAAGACAATCCAAGAGTTCATATGTCCGTCCAGTGAAGCCTCTGAAAGACTACTCAATTTCAGCAGAGAGGGTCTAAGAACTCTCACCGATTCCTTGACAGGTCAAGCTGAGATACCCTTTCACAAAATGGGACTCTCGGAGGTTGCGGACTGAAGGTACTAATTGTGACCTGGATGAGGAGACCTCTGAACATATGGTACATATATTGTGTGAATGCCCGCCTATAAGTGCGCTTATTCTTTTACACCTGTCAGCCTAAGCGGCAACCCTCCAACAAAAACGCATTCAAAAAGAGCAAGACGATGTATAAAACAGCAGCCATAGTTGAGTAGTCAGTGATTCGCGAAAACTTCAATTGTCAAGACGCTAAATAAAGCAAATTTTAATAAAACATTCTTTATATTATAATATCGAAAAGCGTTCGTTTTCTTTATTTGATTTACTTGAACAAGACGGTATCCTGACGATTAATGCTAGAGTGGCACACCTTTGGGAGCGACAATTATGACCATCCAGGATATGGACAACGACACCCTCCAAAGTGCTTAGTTTCATAAACAGCCTAAAGATGCAGGAACAACTTAAAGTGTTAGCACAATAGATCTCATTAGGTCGCAGTACTACTAATAATCGTAATAATAATAATAATCCTTAAAGTTAAAGCGATCGATTGAATGTTAGATTTTTAGTTTTAACATTTTGTTCACAAAACATTCGAGAGGTGGTATATTTTCGTCTGAGTTGGTATTACTCGAGTTTTAATATAAATGCATACAATTTAGTTTGAAAGTATACATTTTTTATTATAATATTTCAAAATCCATTTTGATAAACGTACATTAAAGTTCTGTAATTTTTTGTGTTTTGTCTTCCTCTTTTTTATACATTTTTTTTCATGCAATTTAAAGAAACGAGTATGGATTTTTTGTATTATAAAATTTTGGTGATCTAAAAGTAGTTGGGCTCATTCAATTAACTGGAATCATACATACCGCGAGTACTTGCGACAGTTTTACGCTAATTTTTTATAATTTTTAATTTATTTAAGTAATAAACCTATTGACAAAAACTTGTGGATATGATATTAAAAATATTTTTTAATAATAGTTACTTTTATTTTTTAGGGTAGTTTGTTATGAAAACGCCATGTATGTATAATGAATCCTTAAAATAAAATGTTAAAGGTATTAGAACGAATAATTTTGGTTTTTTTGAATGGTCGTGGTATGAACGTACAATTCTCGTCAGTTACTATAAATATTTTAAATTATTCGTGGCAATGAAAGTATCCAGGATTGATTACAAAGCTTCAATACTTGATGTCAAGACTATATTTCTAAGAAACGAAAGTTCTGTTTTATGTGGGAATTTGTATGTATTATACATTTGTTTTTTAAATATATACAAATTAATTCAGAGTCTATTTTATGTGGGAGCAAAATTAAAAAAATTTTTAGAACATTCAATTTCTCTTAATAATATATAAAAATAAACTTTAAACTTTTAACTTTTAACCTGCAAAAAAATTATTGTATTAAAATTGTTTTAGGTTTAAATTTTGAAAAACATTTTTTTTTTGTACGCAGTTTGACAACTTGATTTATATTTTTTTATAAAAAAATATTAAAAAACACACAGCGAAACAGAATTATGGTAGTCAAAACTTTTCAAAATATCGCATATTCGAAGGAAGTTGCATAATTTTTATTATTATTTTTTCGCTCGCATTTTTTGAATGCAAGAAAGGAGAAATGCAAAATTTTAAAATCGCCGACGGATTCTTCGCAAAATTTGGAATCCAACGCGCACTTCAAAAGTAACTCGCAGATGAGCTCAAGTGTGTCATGGCAGGAGCACAAAAAGCAAATGAAAAAATTATGCATTTCATTCATAATAGGGTTGCTATAGAAATTAACAAAAATTATATGAAATATGTATTTGTATGAATCAAAGAAGTGCTTCAATTCTACTTGGCTGTATTTTTTTTTTTTTTTTTTGAATGATTAGCTTTTAGCAGTTGCAGTAAACAAAGCAAAGGGATTTGCAAATTGCATTTAAATGCGTGCAATGCTGCAGTTGCTGCTGCCAATCAGACGATGCCAATGCCATTGTCGTGGCCACGCAGGGATTTTCAATTGAATTTTGAATTTTCACACGCCTTCACACACGCACATTTAAAAACAAAAAAAATATATATACATACATACGTACATATAACTAAACATATGTGTATAGCTATTAGACAGGTGCGCCGGTTAGTGCGAAGCATTGAAGAGTAGAGACAACAACAAAGCATTGCACTGCCAATAGCACAATTATGGGGACCCTAAATTCAATTGCTGTTCTTTATTTATATTCTTGATTACTATTTTTATATTTTTTTTGTGATTGTCCTTTCAAACTGCGAACCCCATTAAACAAAGCACAAAGCCTTGCTTAGGGTGCATGCACACTTTCACATACATACGAGTACATACACACAGTGAATTTGCTATGTTATTATTCGCCACAAAAATATAAGAAATGCCAAACTAAGAAGAAAAGGAAGAAGAGACCCGTCAGCAATAATGGCTGAGTGTTTGCGTGTTTGAAACCGCTGCTGTGCTATTATCAAGTTTTTAGTGAGCAAAGAAAACAAAACAAAAAAAATCATCGAAAGGAATAAAAAAAATGTAGACGTATCCATGGACTTTCATGGCACATTTGCACTTGATTGTATGTCGATCGTGCTGATCTATCCGTTCATGGCAGTGGAAAATCGTGAGCAATCAAGTGTTTTTGAGTTTAAATCTACATATGTGTGTGTGTGTATGTGTTGGAGTGGAGTAAACCTGTTTGCAGTTTGCCTATTTAATTTTTCTTCACATGCAGCAAACGAACACACACACGCATACAAACATACTTAGAACAACTATAATTATATGCGTACAATTTTAGAATTATACTATACGAGCGCGAAATGTAGAGGACCATCCAACTTCAACAACAACTTCAGCGTGGGGATTATCCTGGCAACCTACTCAACGTCGTCATCGTCGATCACCTCAATGCATCCAAGTGCAACCACTTGCAAATATATGTTGGTATACACACACATACACACGTACATACATACACATTTAAAAGCCCATAAGTAGGTGTACTTTAATATCTATGCAATTCAGTTAGTCGTTGCATGCAACATGTCATTCAATATCTACGCACGTTGCCTTTTCAATGCAGCTCAATTTGAGACGAGTGCACATTAGGGTGGCTCAGAAACAAGTTAAAGACGGAATTTGTATGCTTTTTCTGCACACAATTTTTTTATGTCGAAAGAATAGACTACTAAGTTTAATTTAGAAATCAAAAAATATTGCCCATACAATTCATTGAAAAAAATGAAATGTTTGTAAACTCTTGAAAATCTATATTTTTCCCATGAAAACTATGTTCGTTTCAGAAGACTTCGAAATTTAATTAATATTTGTATAGTTAAGATTTTTTTTTTTAAATATTTTTCTTGAGCCTCTCTAGAAATCAAAAGAAATAAATAATTGTTAATAGTTTCTAGAAATGGAAAATTTTTAAAACTACGATTTTATAAATATTTTTTTAACTGCTAAACGACAACAAAATTTTGTATGAAAACTATGAAATAAGCATTAGCCATGTATTATTAAAAATTTAAACAAAAATATTAAGTTTTTAATATAATTAATCATAAAACAATTTTTTTTTTTACTTATTTTTTTATGATTTGTTTTAAATGAGTTCAAAAAAATAGAGGAAATATTACACCCCTAAGGGATAGAAATTAATATTTTAAATCGAGTTGCTTTCAAATTTTTGTATATGTGTAGATCATGGTATAAATTTGTCTATAATATATATAAATAAATTATTTTTTCCATATCAATTCCATGGCAAAACTTTGATTTCGAAATTGAAAAAAAAACATTCTGTATTAAACTTCTTTTTATACTCGTAAAATTTTGGACCACCCTACACAGTTGTAGTTAGAAAGACGGTGCGCTCCCGTTGTTGTTACCGCTGCTGCTTAGAATTGCCTAAAGCGATGAACAACCCCTGTTTGAAAACGCACCTTACATATACTGTATCTCAAAATTATAACTGCAGCTTATATTAAGAAATTTTATAATAATATGTATATTTTTTTTTTGTTTTTCGAGTTTCGCTATTTTTTAATTAAAATATTATGCATGTTTTGACAAAAATCATATAAGTAAGTGTATTTAAGTTTATAACTACGTAGAAATTAAAAAAATATGCATTACTTTTTTTTATATATTTCTCACAGTTTTTTTTTAATATCGTCAATAATTTTTTAAATATTTTTTTTCATACATATGTACATATTTTTATACAAGACCATCACAATAAAAATTTAATTTGTAGTGCGGTTATAATTTTGTTATACGGTGTATATGTATGTTGATATGTGTGTATGTGCCTCTGCACGATCAATCATTGTGATCCTTTTCCACTTTGTTTCACAAAGTGCCATGCCTGTCATCTCTGTGACGCTGCATTGCTAGTTGAAATATTTTGTTGTTGCAACTTTATTGTATATTCTGCATGTTTATTTAATTTCTTATCAATCTGAGTCCCTTTCAAATGCGTACATTATAAAATGCGAGATCGCAAGATGATTCCCTTTTCGAGCTGTGTTTTTTTTTTCTTTGTTGTTTTTATTTAATTTTTTTTTTTGCTTTCATACAACAGGTGCAAGCTCATTTTGGTTATATTTGAATAGTTTTGTGCAACATGCTGTGCTAATTGGATTATTTTATACGTGTTTTTTCTCCTTCCTATTTTGTTGTTTAATGATCCTTGCATGATCCTTGTTATTTGTTGATTATATTCCGCGATAGTAAAGCAATGTATGATGGGTAAAAATTTGATTTTCTAAATATGTAGCCTTCTAATGTTGGTGTTGACACTCTTTTGTTAGTAACTTTAAGTTGAAGAAATTAATGTTAATTTTTTTTGGGAGTAGAAAATATTTTTTTATAAGGTCTACAAGCGAACGTGATTGGTGCATAAGCCAGGCTAATTCACTTTGACACCTCAATTAAATATTAGCAAGGCAATTTGTAAAATTAAAATATGAAGAAGAAGAGAATATGGGCAAAAGTTGCCGTCCCTAATAGCAAAAAGAAATGCAACAACTTCTCTTCTGAACATCTGGCCGTACTATTATCGGTTCGCCTAGTATAGTGGAAATCCTTAAATTTGCACTACTACATTTAGACCAGTCATTTTACATAGCTAAACATGTGCAATGAGGTATTGTCCAATGAACGCTTCGATAATGATCTTTCACATATCTGCTATTTAAGGAAATTGCTTTTTTCTGATATGAAAATCACTCGAAACTTGAAAAGGACGAGCATTTGAACCTACGCGCTTACAGTACGTCAAAGACCCAAAAATGTATAGCAAATCAAACTAGTTACTCGTATATATGACTAACAATGTTATAAAATAATGATCTAGTTCATACATTCTATCTCGCTTGGAAGGAATGGAAAGATATACAACATAGAGACTGCTTCGAAATAACAATTTCCACAAACTCCCTCCAAAATTAATTGGGGTATTGGATCGACTATCAATTAAGCTTAATATACAGCACTCAACAAATCAAAAAATGCATATAAAATAACACTCTAGAAATAAATTACAAATACATTTCTTTTTATAAACATTTCTTAAATCAGTCTAAAGCTCTCTGGAAAAAATTGCTTGAATATTTATTTATTCAGAAAATTTACACCAACGTCAAAGTACTTTTTCACACAATAGAAATAATGAAAAATATTTCTTGTATTTTTCTCGTGAGCTAAATTCTGAGCTTTAAGTGGATCTAAAAACCGAAAAATCAACTTCTCAGGAGAAAGTTTTTCTCACTTCGAATACCTTTAACCGTCGTTAGGCTCAAATTAAATGTCTGTTCAATCAGGTATTGAGGGGACAATTCAGATCCACGGCTCTTCCGAAATGAACACATAGAGCTTTTAAAGGAGTGCTTTGAAAATATCTCGCAATCGAGCACACAAAAAAACGTAAACTTAATATGGTTGAAGAAATGCAGTTATGTTCATAGTGAAATGGCTACTGTGTTGATCCGGACTTATGGCATATGGCAAATGGAAAAACTTCTTACGCGGCAGATATATCAGGAGTTTACCTGGGAAATCTCAAATGCGTAAGATGTTCGTGCGCTTACAAATTTGGTCATTTACTATGGCGAATTTTAAATCGGTTCATGCAAGTTTTACAGGCGTCTGTGGAAATTATACAGTGAAAATAATCTTGAATTATCCAGACAGAAATAAAGAAAAAACACGCTTGCTATTTATCCCTTTTAAGTCGAAAGCTCAAAGCCGGATTCAAATTCCATTGCATATTAAGAATATTTCCAATTAAGGCAACGAAACCAGGACATATTTCTAGGCTTACCGCATTTTGATGGTGTCACCCTCACTCTGGTAAACTAATGCCGATACAATCAGCACTGTGCAAACTTATAACAATATTAAATCAGGTAATAATCCTGAGATGAATAAGGTTCAAGCAAAAGAGCGTTTTGTTACTTTGCCTTATCTGTAAATCTCCTCATGAGCAGAGTAAACATTAAGGAAAAATAGACGACTAATCACATACTAGGATACGTGGATAATACTACATTTTAACATACCGTCAATGTAATGAAAATTCATAGAACTTTGATCACCAAAGTTGAGTTAAAGTTGAGAGGTAAATGAAAAGTCTAAAGCATTTATGATCGTTCCATATTTAAACTAAGTCCAAGTCTGACTTCCGCTCTCTCACTCATTGCCCAGATCTATCAATGACTTACTAAAACTCCAACATATTTAGATCAAGCCTGTAATTTTCTAAAACAAAATACACGCAGCACCCTACTTGATAAACAAATTTATTTGAGTCATAAATCATTCAACGTCACTTGAAATTTTTTCCTTTTATTTCAACACCAGCAACATTTGAGGCAATGCTACCTGTAAAAATATGAAACATATGAATGAATGCAATTATGTATATTTCACCGAACTTTGTAGCCGCAGAGCCACAGCCGCAGCCGCCCACTTCCGTCATTCGATTGCAACGAAAAGGTGGCCACGCCGAAACCGCGCGACCACAGGCGGCGCACACATCATTACAGCTGTCAATTCGCGCCGTTTGCGGTCGTGTTGTGCAAATTAAGTATTTTTCGGCAAGGCTTTATTTGCTTAAACACGTTACAATTGTGCTTATACTTTTTTTTTTTATTTTTTGCGGTAATTTCGTGCCAATAACCAAGTTAGCAAAAGCCCAAAATTGCATAACAAAGTGTGTCACAGTGTTGCAAGTCAAATTTTTCAAAGGATTAACACATCGCACACTTGAGGACCGACCACTGTACCTACTCTACACTGCCAGTTTCCGTTTTATTTTGTTTGATCTTTTTGGTGCATTTTTCTTTGTTTTCTGCCAAAGTCAACTCATTTACCTGGCCGTTAAAAAGCGCTGCCACCATTGTAATTGATTTATTCGCCTGTTAAATTTCGCGCATTCGTTTGTTTTATTGCATTTTGATTGGCTTTTGTTGTTTTCGTGTACAAATTAAAACCAACAAAGCGCATGAAAAAAAATAAAACAAATATTTTTGTTGTTTACTGCCTTGCAACTCTGCGGGTTTTTTTTTACAAATTTTTTTTGTGTATATTTTTTGTTCAGTTTTTATCGCCTGCAACTTTCAATTTTTTAGGTCAGCAATTAATGCAAGTTAATTAATCAACACAACGGTTTTAAAATGCCAATCACTGAAAAGCAGCAATTTTTTTTTTGAACGCACAAACAAAGACTTAAAATGTCTCGCAAAATTTATGGGGGTTGAAACATGTTGCTTTTGGGTTGTAAGTAGGTCAGCGAATTGGGTCAACATACAGTTACTTTAAATGAGATGATTTCATGAATATTCTGTTAAGAACTTGCTGAAGATGCTGCATTATTTGTGAACAAAGGAAGATTTATTTGAAGTGATCACTGAAGGAAAGTGATATTAAGGAGAAATGAAATAACCTAGAAACCTTTCTGATGGATTGAGGAAAAGATAATTTTTTTTTTTTTCAAGAATAAAGGTCTAGTGTTATAATGAAAAATTCAACTTAATTTAGGATGTATGGGATACATCAATCGCCTTTAACAAATTGACAGCTACAAAAATAATTCGCGCTAACATATATTTTTCACGAATTGAAAATTATAATTTACTTTGTGCATTGCGGTTTTGGCTCCGTAGAATGCCCCATTTTACTATCAATATTTTCAAGATTTTTTCAGATATTGATAGAATTTGCCTTGACACTTGCTGATCAGTTTAAATACACTCATCGAAAGAATTTTTAAAACTTCCACATATTGACACATTTGAGCAATTATTCAACACTATTTTTCATTTAAAATACAGTTCATAATCTCACAAAACACATAAAATCCCATTTATTTTATTCTTTACAAAATTAACATTTATTTAACAAAATTGCAAAAAAAAATTTAGAAATTTCAAAGATAAAAATGTTAAACACTTTTTGGGTATGTAGTTTTTTGGCTCATTTAATTTTAGCCTGAGAAAGTGCAAGTTTTATGTATCTACAAGTTATCATCGTTTTTTGACAATTTTTTTTACTGGCAGCTTTCATCATACAGTGCAAACTCGCGATTATTTTTTTAATGGAAAGAATTGTAAAAGAGCGTCAGTATAAAAATTGTCAAAAATCAGCGGTAATTCGTAGCCCCCAAAAACTTGCACTTTCTTAGACTA
The DNA here is from genome assembly GCA_963971545.1 of Philophylla caesio. Taxonomy (NCBI): domain Eukaryota; kingdom Metazoa; phylum Arthropoda; class Insecta; order Diptera; family Tephritidae; genus Philophylla; species Philophylla caesio. The sequence continues at coordinate 14,720,036 of OZ020608.1, forward strand.
AAATTGAATGAACTATAAAATTGCGTACTCAGAAAATTTTTAAATATTATTTTTTTTTAATTCAAATATAATTTTTATATGTTTTTTTTTTTCAAGAATTGGTGAAAAATTTAAATTCACAACCTTTTCCGTGTGGAAAAAAAATTTAATTCAGTTCCACTTGTTAAATGTAAAAAAAAATTAAATGATATTTTTAAAATAAATAGAAGGCAATAAAATAAAGAAAGAAATAACATTCAGCGGTTTTAATATGTTTTGAAGGCGATTGCCTACATCTGCCAGTGGTAGAAATGTAAAAAAAACCGATTTTAGACATTTTCAGGCTGTTTTTTCACTTACAGCACTAAAAATACCTTCGACCGATTCTTCTTTATGGAGTCATCGTATGGTGGCCTGCCATGAGCAAAGCTGCAAACCTCAATCTACATGCTAAGGTGCAGAGAGCCAGTATGATCTGCAGTAGCGGAGCGCTGCGAACAACACCAAACGACGCCTTGAATGTCTTTTTGGAGCTTCTACCCCTCGACTTAAAGGGTAAACAGGTGGCGGCTCTTGCCGCGCTTCGACTAAGAGAGATTGATAAGATTGATAAATGGGGTCTAGCCTACGTGGCCACTCAAGCATACTCAGTAAGTATAGCTTTCTTCTGGCCTGCACTGATCGCTGCGTCGATACTATGGTCCCAGACAGTAACTTCGAGGTCTTGATTCCAGGTAGGGAGGATTGGTTTAAAAATTTATATACTCAACCTGGAAGTCTCAATGCTTTTACAGATGGTTCTAAGCTGAATGGCAGAGTGGGAGCAGCGGTCTTCTCGCGGGATTTATCTCTCAGCAGTTCTTTTCAGCTGCCGCATCACTGTATCGTTTTTCAAGCTGAAGTTTCAAGCAAACACGTCCTTAAATTTAGTGATAGGCAAGCGGCAATTAGAACTACGAGCTCAGCTGCGATAAAATCAAAGATTATACTGGATTGCAGCCAATCTCTTCAGGAGATGGCTAAGCAGAACATACTTAACCAGACTTAACCTCATTTGGGTTCCAGGCCACAGGGACATTGAGGGTAACTGTTAAGCAGATGAACTTTCCAGGGAAGGGACAACCAAGCAGATTCTTCCTGGTAAGTAACGCATTGGTATGCCCTTCATTACTCGCAGGCTGCACTTAAAAGAATATGCTTATGCTCATGCAAATGACAGCTGGGCACAAACTACGAATTGTACTATCTTAGCGGATCGTAAACGATCGCGTAGTCTGCACAACTTAAAATGGGATGATATATTCAGGGCACTGTCTCATATGCAACCATGCGGGGTGTCTCGGATGTTCACAGATGTTGTAGAAGCTGCAAAAATTAGGAAGAGGAGCAAACTGTTCTTCATCGTCTATGCAATTGTCCAGCGCTAGCGGGAAGCAGGCTACGCTTTCTAGGGATACCACTTTTTGGAGACCTCGGAAAATTAGGTGTTATAGACCCAAGATGCTTGACGAGATTCGTCAAGAGCTCTAAATGGTTAAGCTAACTTGGTGGTCTCACAACGTGCCTCCAATTATGGCCTTAGTGTGTCGCTGAAGCATTGGTGACAACCACATATACCTCCCTACCTACCTACTACCCATTTTCGAGACCTCACTGAGCCTTACTCTTAAAAAAAAAACAATTAAGAACACAGCTTTTTTTTTAAGAACAAGAAAAAATACAAATAAAAAGCATAACACGTACGCTTGCAGTTGCGCTTGCGCAGTAGCATAGCCGCGCTGAAAATAAATTTATTACTCATGCGCATTTGGGCGCATAATCAGGTGTTTGTGGTAAGTAATGGTGGCGGCGTTGGACTCCATGGCCAAGCTAATGGGATTGCAAGTGGTTGGTGGAGCATAGGCGTTGACTTAACAAAGCTTAATTGCGTAAGGCAGGTGGCGGTTAACGGCTCACTATGCTACTCAACCAATACAGACTACCACTTGGGGCTAAAAACAACAACAATAAAAAACACACACACATGTACTTAAATGAGTACAGAAAAGTGTAAGCAATTTGCTATGCTGCGGCTGGTCTAGCGTTACAGCATTTTAAATAAGTTATATGGATGCTTTGTGTCGCTGATTAGTTCAGGTGTCTGCGAACTCACCGGCCGACGAATTTTTCTTTATGTTTCAGTCATATTTAAGATATTTGTATGTGCAAGTGTAATTTGTATGCAGGCGACTATGGTAGAACTACTACATAGCTAGCAAACCATTGCTGATGCGTGCAAATGTTTTTAGTTAATTTTGTTTTTTTTTTTGGCAGCCAGATAAATATTTATTAGTAATATTTTTTAGTGTTTGAAATATATTTTTATTATTCACATATTTATATTAACACTCATGCGTTAAAAATAATAATCGGTTCTTTTTTGTTTTTTTTTTTTAATATTATTTATTTAAATATTTGCTAGCAATCAATAAGCGAGGTAGCAAACTATAAAAACTAACCATTGCAATGCCAACGAAAAATCATTTATTATCGGCCACAAATATTATCTTCAATATTTATGTGCCAATAACTTGTGTTGTCCAATGCGAATATGAATATAGGTAAGTTCGTATGTACACATATGTGTATGCATATGCATGCGAGTATGTACATATGTTAGTTCTTAAAAACCTTTAGAAGTTAACGAAGTAACTTCTTATGTGAATGAAGCATAAACAACTCACACATTTTCTCACCTTTTTTTCTTTAGTTGACTTCTCCATTGCCTCAATTCCAACCAAACGCTAAATACAGTAGCTCAGCTGACAGGATTATTGCTTGCTTTCTTAGTTAATGATTGCACGGACGTTTGTTTAGTTATCTTTTTGACAGAGCATTTGACTGGCAGGCAGTTAATTTTTGTGTACATTTGACATACACACACAAATAATTTTGCATTTACGTTTACGTAGGTACGTAAGCAAAATATATTTTTTTTGTTTGAACTCATGTTAAAAACTGAAACCAGCAATGTCAAGCAGGTAAGCAGGTATTAAGCAGCAGGAGCTCACCAGAAAATTAGTCCACTAAGAAGTTTGTTCACAGAAGTTAATTATTCTTATCTTCTTTCATTAGTTACGTTACTCTTGCATTTGCACGCACGATTATAAACTATGAACTCATTTATTTTTCATTTATTCAATTGCCATTATTTCTCACTTCAAATGTAGATTTTTGAACGTCTCTTTCCTGTCCGACAGAATGGAAGTTTGATATGTGTTGGAACGATTTTCTGCCATCCCTGGTCAAGTTTGCTTTCGAGACAAACCGGTTCTGAATTGTGCCATCTACAGTGTCAATTTTCGTTCTCGAAATAAGGGATGACGGAAAATCATTCGAACACACATCGAATGAAGTTAACTTTTTTAACTAACAAACACAACACAAGTTTGGACAACTCGTAAAAGGAAATTTTTTAAAATTTCAAGCTTTCATTAAAATTGAACTTTTTTAGAGTACGCAGTTTTTTTTTTTGTCCATTCGTTTTGATTATAAGAAAATGCAAGCCCCGGGTAACTACAAACTCCATCTGATTTTTCACAATTTTTTTTCTGAAGGCGTCTTTCCGTAATTTCGGCCATGCAAAAAAAATCTCTTACATGCGTTATATGAAATAAATTGCGGGAGAATTAAAATAAGAAAAACTTGTCAAAAATTAACAATATTATTAAGCCGTTTAAAAACTGTATTCTTCAAAATTTTAAATTTTTTTAAGTTTGGATTTTTTTTCAAAAAATTTTTAAAGCACAGATTTTCTGCATACATGCGTACTTTCAAAATTAGGTTAAATAAATTTTCGAAATTTTTCCATGAAAAAGTGTCTTATAAGTGTAAGAAGCTGTATATGTAATTATTTTTGTTAAACAATTTGCGGTAGCCTTCTAAATTTTTTTCATGTAACTTTATATTGTATCAGTTATTTTATTAGTTTTAAACTAAGAAAAACTAGTTTGTAAATAATTGTTCTCTAGTAAGTATTCCTTTTCAGTAAATTAATAAAATTTGCTTTTCCTAAATTTCGAAAATTTTTTTTTTTGAAAGTTATTTTTGTTACTTTGTGATACAACACAAAGGCAAATGCCACAAATCGTAGTAGACACAAATGGTACGAGAAGATGAGCCAAATATCTGTGTAACGTGACTACACCTTGTCCAACAATATTTTTGAAAAAAACAAATGTATTTCAGAAAAGATCAATTGTGTTTCAGAAAATTGCAAATGTGTTTCAGAAAAACGCAAATGTATTTCAGAAAAACACAAATGTATTTCAGAATAGGCCAAATGCATTTCAGAAAAGCACAAATGTATTTCAGAAAAGACGAAATTAATACATTTGTGTAGAAGAATTGACAACAAGGTAGAGGAAGTTTTGTTCAATAACAATTTTTCTTTATTTTTAATAAAAATTTGGATTAATAATTTAACAAAACTCACATCTATTAAAGTTTCAAACTTTTTATAATATTTTGAATTTTTTTAGAACATCAAATATATCAGCAATTTCGGACTGAAGAAAGAAGAAAATAATACAATTTCAACCTGCTAAAATTTCGCATTATTTTTTGGAAATTTTTTAAAACCCTTTTTCCATTATTCAATAAAACATAAATGTATACATAATATGTAAAAACAATAAGACGCAAATATTGCGACTCTAACGTCCCCAACGACGGAAATTTGTGATCGTGGCTTGCACATAAAGAACTAGGAATCAATGGCCCGTCATTCAGAAAGCATGATAATTACCCACTGTGGTTTTTACAGCAGTCGTCGTTTATCCTAGAGCTCGGAAAATATGCGTAGGAAAACACTAGCCCTAGATTTTATCAACAAATACTCCGCGAATATTTAGCACCTTTATTCACACATCACACATCATTCGCGGCCGTAACTTCTAGTGGGAAAACTATAACAGCGGGGCACTTACTCCCATTTTCGTCTGTCTACACAGCTGAAGCCGTTGCGATATTGAAAGCAGTTGGCTATGCACTTCTCACCTCGTCGAAAACCATAGTTTGCACTGACAGTATGTCGACTATATCATATTTGCAAAACATCAACAACAAAAACTACATCATATCGTATATCCGAGATAATCTAATTAAAAACTATAACACAATAAAAATAATGTGGGTACCAGGCCATAAAGGAATAACAGGAAATGTACTAGCGGATCAGCGTGCCAAGTCCGCCGGAAAAGAGTCTTTAATCACTTTTCAATTACTTGACAAGAGAGACATGCGTAACTTCTTTCCTCATCAACAGCGCGTAAAACAAATGGATAATTGGATATCTACCCAACACCACTACACGCAAATCAATGGTGACAGAAGCACACCTCAGTATCCATCATCATGCCAATGCAACGATATTAAAGCCTTTGTCCGACTACGATTAGGGCACACAATAGCCATGCATTCGTATAGGCTATCCGGTATCAGTCCCCCATCCTGTCAGTATTGTCTTGCGTCAACACTTTCAATCAAACACATACTCAGCGAATGTCCTGAGTTCAACTCTATCAGAAGTAACATATTCAACTGCAACAACCCAATCGATCTCCTAGAAACCACTTCAACCGAAAACATTGAGAAAATTGCCAAATACCTTGATTTAACTAATCTTCGAAAAGTAATTTAGTTTCCAGTAGCGATAGACCTAAGTAACGTATTTTTATAAATTCAGCTATCATTCCAATTTAACAGTCCTATACCTTTATATACAATACTTATTTTTACATAATACTGTTTATCATACCAGCGAGCCGTAGGCCCTGGCAGCCAGTGCTCCTCTTTTGCTGTGCAATAACAATTGTAGTGTTGTTTCTGATTTAATAAATAAATAAATAAATTTTTATGAATAACAACTTTATGTAGTTCTGCTATTGAATTTGACTTTTTTTTCATTTAACAAAGAAACTGTTTCGCCTATAGAAGAAATTATCACAAGTGCATATTTTCAAAGACCGAAAATTTATTCCAATAAAACAATTTAATACATTTATCCTTGATAATAATAAAAGAGATGTACAATTATTGATAAAAGAAATATAAGGCTATTATCGTAAAAAAGACGAGAGTATGAAAAGTAAAGATGATACTAGCACATAAAGTTTAAGTGGAATATATTATATAAATAAATAATAATTTAAGAGATACAAAAAGTTGTTATATATCACTTGAAGATAATTAATATAAGTTCCCGGTAAGGTAAGGTACCGGTACAGTTTGAAATCATTGGAGCCATTTAAATCGCTCAATACTTTTCCCGATCTAAAACTCCTTCATCGAAGTAATGTAACTGTATTTTTTTATAAATAAAGCAAACGTCAATAAAATTATTTATGCTTTCAGTCAGTCCCAGGTTGAAAATTGAACAAGTGACAGAAGCAGTATTTTTGTCAGACTTTGCATTGAGATTTAGCAGGCCACCCCTGGCGAGGAATATCCGAATCGTAGCGGAGGAAGAGAGGTTACTTTTCAAATATTTTACTGCGTCAAAATCAAAGCTAAAGATAATTATCCTACTTTGCCGATTCTTGTGCACTTAGAAGGTGCGATGAGGCTAGTTTTCCGAAGAGATTTTGGAACAGCATGGCTATATGAGCCTTGATAGACCTTGAAAAAAAGTCATACTTACTCTAAGAAACCCTTCAAATAAATTATTTTTATATTAAATATTTTGATATCTTAAATCTGATGGCCTCGTCAGGCAGTTATTGTCTTTAAAAGAAAATATCAAATGTACTAGAAATGCCTCTTTTTGCGGGCGTTTTTAAACATAACACAGCTTTAAGGTTAAACTACGCAGGTTTAATGTTAATTAGCTGCAGCGATGTTTTTTTTTTTAACAAATAATGTGTCTTTATGTTAGTAGTACATAGTCAACTGAATAACAAAAGCTTTAAACTAATAAAACGATTAAATGACGCAGTGTTTGTATTTTCATAAAACTGCCTCGTTTCGCGGTGGCTACTCGCGGGCTGGCAGTGGTGGTACTGATTATGGTGACAGCAATAAAAGCGCCTAACTGAAATAACAATCACTACAATAATGAAATATGAAGGAAACTACTATTGCGGTAACAACAACAATGAGCAAAGTAGTAGCAAACGCTGGAACAAAACAGTGAAAGAACTGAAAAATTATATGACGAACTACTACATTTATGCCTCTTAGGGCCAGTTTTTCAGTGCTGGTTTAAACTCAGTTTAAACTAAGATTAGTTAAACTCAGTTTAAATTTAAACTTAGTTTCCTTGTGCCCAAATAATTTTGTTGCAACCAAAACGAAGCAGTTAGCAAACAGCTGATAAGTTAAACTAAGTTTAACCGAGCACAATCGGCCGTTTAAACTTAGTTTAAACTCCGTTTAAAGTTGACTGAAAAACTGCACTCAGAGTTTAAACTTAGTTTAAACGACAAACAGAGTTCAACTTGCACTGAAAAACTGGCCCTTATTCTTCATTTTTTTCGACTCACCAAACAAAAGTACTAAATAATATGACAAAAAAAAAAAAAGTAAATGCAACAGCAACAGTGAAAGATACTGCATGTAACAACAATGGCAGTGTTAATGTTAATGTTTGCTGTGCAACAACAACAAGAACAACAGCAGCAACAAGCAAAAAGGAATGGATAACAAAACTAATCATGTGTCTCTTATGGGGAAGTGCTACCCGTCTTACGTGCGACGGACGAACAGACGGACATACATACATACAAAGCAGCAAACAATTCGTACTTGTTGCATACACACACACACAAACAAAGCATGACTTACATATGTGTGTTTGTTTGTATGTGTGCCTTTATGTTTTTATGCAGCTAGGCAGTTAAACATACAAGTATTTCTTTTTTATTTCCTCTTTTCGGTTTTTTTTTTTTTAATTTTTAATTTTTTTTGTGTATTTTTTATTTTATATGTTCTGTTTGTATGCCCACTGATTGCTGTGCCACACTGCTGAAGCTATAATTTTAACACCAACAACAAAAATAAAGCAATACAAAAAACAACATGCTTCGACATAAAACATATAAAAAACCAAGAGCAAGCAAAAAGGTAAGCAAAAAAATAACAAACAAAAAAAAAATAAAAGAAAAAAAAAAAGGTTGAAAAAAATCAAAACCCAAGTGTTCATTTTTGTAGCTGCGCAGTCAAACTGAGGACCCTGTCTGGACCGGACTGGACTGACTAGTTGTCTGTCTGCCTAACTTGTCTTTTCTTGTCTTCACCACCGGCTGGCTGGCTGTCTGTCTCTCTAGCTGCACGAGTTTGTATGCACGTGTGTTTATTTGATTGTGCATAAGTGTGTACATATATGCGATGGTATATCTCTTATTTTTTATTTTTTTATTTATTTTTTTTTTCGTTAACTTGATTGTGGGCAATGACGAAAATGCAGGTGTGCAGCAAGTGTATGCCAGTCGCAATTCGAGAAGAAAAAACAAAAGCAACGTAGCTAACAACGCTTGCTGTCAGCTATATTGTTATGCCTGTACATACACACCAACAACTGGATATTTATTCACTCGTTTACTATACACACATACATAAGTATGTATGTATGTATTAAGGTGCATGCGTTACTGCGCGCGATCTATAGTTAAGATCCATTTCATCTAAGACTACTGTGTGTCGTCGTCGTTGATTCTTTGTCATCGCAGCTGGGTATATTGTGGCAGCGGGGGATGAAGTTTGATGGTGGTGCAAGCAGCAGTTTTGCGTTTTGTGTCTTGGCGCAATGTTGGACGGACGCTGCACGCGTTTAGTACGTACATAACAGACAAACAAATGTAACGGCTTACTTAGGAGCTTAACTGGTTCTACTTAAGAGAAAAGTCCACTCCACAACCATCACGCCAGATAGGTAACTAGTTAGCAACATACCAATCGTTCCATTTATCTTATATTGAAGAGTGAGCGTTCTGCACTAGAACTAACACATTTGAAGTGGTATGACTACACCACATCATTCAATACCAGTTCTTGAACTAGAATACTTTTTAAAAAATTTAGAGTTTCATTGCAGGTTATGTTTGCTTGTTATTTCTTTTTTTTACCTTTGTATGTGCGTTTGTATGTCTTTGCATGTTTCAAGCATTTGGTAATAAATTTCAGTTTCAAATTATCTGCTTGATTGTGCTCAACTGTGGGTAGTATAGAAATAAAAACAACACAAAAAGTCATGCTTTTATATAAAAGTAAATGAAAAAACTCTTGAACGCACTGTGGTGCAAAATACTGCAAAATATAGCGACAAACAAACGGACTGGGAATGGGAAATCCAACCTCGGCCATCCTCATGGAGGTATTTATGCAAGAACTGGAGGGACAGTATATGGAAGAACTGAAAGCCGAGTTAGGGCGTAGTATTCTATGCAAGGTACGTGGATGACATTATTTGCGTGATCACCAAGGACAATGAAGAGCAGATACTGGATTACCTGTACAAACAACATGGATGTGTAATATTTACGATGGAAATGGAAAAGAAGGGAACAATATATTACCTAAATCTGACGATTAAGATAGACAAAATTGCCCAAAAATTTGACTACGAAATTAACAGAACACCGACAGCTACAGACACCATAATACATAACACATCAAATCATCCTCAAGAACACAAATACGCCGCTATAAGACAACTAATAAACAGACTTGAACGAATACCTCTATCGCCAGAGGCATACGGAAAGGAACTAAACACAATATACAACATAGCAACAAACAACGGATATAAAAAGGAGCTCGTGGATAAATTCAGAAAAATATATGCAGTTCAAAAAACAAGCGACAGAGAGCTGGACGAAAAAACTTGGACAGTAATGACTTATACAGGAAAAATTACATACAAACTTGCAAATTTTTTCAGAAAGTAGAATATCCACACGGCGTTCAAAACTGGAAACAACTTGGGAAGAATACTTAAAAGCAGCACGAATGAAGAAGACCCATTGAACAAACAAGGCGTGTATAAACTGACCTGTGAGAGTCAATATAGCTATATAGGACAAACAGGACGCAAAGTAAGAACAAGATTCCGTGAACACATAAGGGACTACAACAAAAGGATACAAAAACCCACGGCAATACCTGAATCTAATTTTGCAAACCATTTGGTAAACGCAAAATGTTCACCCGCAAACATAAAGAAAACCGTGAAGGTACTGCACGTACAACAAAAAGGACGGCGCCTTAATGCTCTTGAAAACATGGAAATATATAAACAAAAACCATTTGATGGGAGCATAATAAACGAACAAATAAACAGCAACTCTGATGCGATATTTGCACCATTAAGGCTTGTTTACAAAAAACAAAACAAAGACGTAGGTAAAATGACAGATACGAACATACAAAACAAACCTGCAATACCTAAACGAACTAAAATTACTGACTATCTACCTGTTCTTACCGCGAATGCAGATACGAGATAAAATATACCCTTTTGGATTCTAACCCCGCGAGACTTCAGGTACCTATACTCAGGACACTTTACATATGTATGTTAACATTTACGATTAAGCACCAATACCTGATTGACCAAATAAATGAATTAAATACGGAACAACCGACATAAATTGTACAGAACGAAATTTGACACTGAAGATGGCACAACGCCGAAACCGGTTTGTCTCCAAACCAAACTTGACAAGGGATGACGGAAAATCGTTCCAACAAATATCAGCAAAATATAGAATTGAATTTAAAATTACTTTCCCATTAAAGCATTAATTTCGCTCATTTTCGTAGTAAAGTCTGGTGTACTTTTAAGTTGTTTATTGTGGTTTCGTAATTTTTTAAATAAGAAATTTTTTTGGGAATACCAATATCCGCAGTTCACACTGTTATCTTTTCTTTTCTTTTCTTCGCTTACCTGTGAATAAGTTACTAAGTTATTTTCACTTTATTATGCAAACTGAAATCAGACAAATGGCGCTATTATTTCCTACAAAAACTTTAAAGCTAATAAATTGTTAAGAAAAATATGTACATATATCTACTTATATGACTCTCCCACAAAAGTTTTATAATTTTTTTTATATTTATCTCCAAGCTGAGTTTTCTCTGTTGGGAATAAATTTGAAAACGAATAAATATTAATAAAAATAAAGTTATTCCAATAAAGAAAATGATAGCGTTTATAATATATATTACGACTTCAAAACCGATAATTCAATTTGTAATGATTATAATTAATGCAATCGAAATAAATCGATAGCAAAATGAATATTGAAATCTGTAGTCATATCGACAACATTACCGAAATCGAAAATTAAGTTGAATACTTGCACAAAAACGATGAATAATAAATGGCTTTAATGAAATGCTAAATTTATACATGATTTAAAAAATATATTAATATTTAAAATTTTTCAAGTTTGTTGCTGATTTTAATATAAGCCTAATTTCAAATGAAAGCAATAAAACTAAAGTTAGAAAACTGTGTGTAAACACTAAAGCTTAATCCAAATAATAAAAAAAAAAACTTACAAGTAATTTCGTTATCGATATTAAAATATTTAGTGCTATAGATAAAAAAATAATCTAGTGCTATCGATAACGATAGAAATATTTATACAGATTTTTTTAAGATATTTATAATTATAAGCGAAAAAATTATGCGACACAAAAAAAGAATTTATCGAAATGTAACAATATCGATATCACTAACTTAATCGATAACTTTAGAGAAATCGCTCAAAAAATAACAGTCTAAATTCGGTAAACTAGCTATATATCGGAAAAGTTTAAAACATGGTTAGTTCGATATTCATCGATAACATAAAAGATATTGATAACAGTAACAAATAGTTTGACTTACTTTTTTTTTACATAATTACGTAAAAAATTCTCACACATTTTCTTAAAAATATTTAACGCATTTTCCGAAATAACTTATATTAATTTTTCACAAATAATATTTAAAAAAAATTTATTTTAAGTAATTTAAGCGATAGCTGCAGCTGCTTGCACAGAATATTAAAAAAAAAAATTAATATAAATTGACCTCAGAAAAAAATTTCAATGATTGATACATTTTTTACATCACATATTTTCAATGATATAATAGTAATGTTAAGCCCACCGTGCATCGAACATCCAACCGGCTAAACAGCCAGCCAGCGTTAAGGCATCATTTTAAACCTCCTTACGTTTTTATGTATACTCGCTTGATGTGTGTACGTACGATTGACTGTCTAAACATATTCGTACAACCAACTGTGTGTTAGTATGTGCATAAAATAAAAAAAAAAAACAAAAAAAAGTATCATAAAAACACTAACATATCCTAACATACGTGCATACATACACACATGCTAAGGAAATATATCGATAAAAGCGCATACACGCTGATACATGACAGTGATTGCAGCCGAAACCAGTTTGCAGTAAGGTTCTTTCCTGAGTTGCCCTACTACTGGCTACTACTCACTTACATACACACACATCTTAACATAGGAACAAATGTATGTATGTATATACAAACAAATTTACTGCAAGCAAGTGCCACTACTTGGATATACTTTTTAGTTGCACACTTTTTACATTGTTGTTGTTTATTGTTTGGTTTTTTTTTTAAATTATTTTCTACTGTGTTTTTTTTTTTGTTATTTTTGTTTTATTTTGATTTTAATTTCAGTTGCTTTTATGCTTTTACTTTGGCTTTTTTATACTTTGCTATTAGAAATTGCCTTCATTAGTTGCGTGAAATGCGTCAATTTCTTTCAATTTGGTTGCACTTTTTATGTGTGTGCTGCCTTAACGCATTGTTGTTGTAATAGTGATAGTTGTTGTTGTTGTTGTTAATGGTTTCGATTTTAGTTTTAAAATTTATGTACGCAGTTATTTCAGCGCACACACTCGCTGAAGTTCAATTGAGTTTATGGCTGCTCTGCTGCTCCTCGTCGCATCGGGGCAGCTGCGCACGAGTTCGTTTCTTAAGTCTTTCATTTCATATGACAGCAAAAGAAACAGCAGCTTAGTAGCTTTGTATTCAGCTTGTTGTCGCGCTGTAATCGTTTGCATGGTAATTTATGTAAATGTCAATTGGTGTTAAAGGTTTTCTATATATTTTTTTTTTCAAGTCTTTATAGGTTGACACAAATTTTTAACTGCGTAGATAAGCGTTTTGCCGTTTAACGGCTGAGCGGTTGAGCCTTAAATGCAACACTAATCCGACTAATACACCTGTGCTGCGTAAGGTTTATGTTATTTACTTATGAGTTTAGCTTTTTTCAATTTAAATTTTTTACATTTCATTTTGACGAAATTTATTTTCTAATTGTTTTTTTTTTTTTCTTCATTGGCTTGGCTACTGTTTTATGGCACAGCGATTGGAGGCTGCGATAAGTCATTGGGATTTTATCTAATACCCAATTAGAGGTACTCGTAAAGACACATGCTGTTCGCATTCGATATTAGAAGTCATAAAATTAGCTGAAATTTTAGTAATTCAGCAGTTAAATGCTCGTTGTAATCAAGTAACATAAGATACTTACATATATGTTACTTTATTGGGTAATAAATCAAAAAAAAAAACCTTTAATTGGAAATATAACCTGACTCTAATTCTTGTATTTAAGCAACTACTAACAAATCATGCAGCGATACTGTTATTAGTACTGCGCCTACAAACATGTAAAATACATCATTTGTAGCAAATAAGAAATTAATAAAAAATATAAACAAAATTGCTTTACTACATACACATGTACATTAGGGTGACAGTTAATTTCGAAAGTGATATTTTCTTTGGTCTCAGTATTTTTTTGTGTGTAGTTTTATTTAAAAAAAATTCTAGTAAAATTTCAAGGTCGTAGGAAGAGGATTAGGGGGCGCGTCGGCCCCCCAAAGTTACACAAAATACGTTTTTTCACTCAAATTCTTACTTTGACTGCTTGTAACTTTCTCTGTGTTTTTTTTTTTTAAACATTACTGGCGAAAGATGTTCATTAATATGTCTACAATAACATCTGTCAATAACATTTTTGTCTAATGTTTATATTTAATGAAAAAAACTTAAATATAGGAGAAAAAGTACGCCTCAATATCGATTTATTATACTTAAATAAAATTACTTATATGATTCAAATTTTGGATTTTGTTCAGATTTATTTAATTAAAGATTCATATAGAAAATTCCTTATGATTTACGTAAGAGTAGCTTCAACAATTATATACAGTAAGACCTCGCTAGTCCGAACTTCAGACTTTTTTTGTTTACTTTTGTTTTCAAGTGTAAGAATTGTCTTTAAAAGTTTGCTTCAAATTTTTTTTGCCTGTATGCTGAAGCGATCTATAATATTGACAATTGTGACCGAGAATATTCCCGTTACAACCTCAACAATATTATTCTCAATGCTTGCGTAAGCTACCGACAAAAAATCAGCACCAATGTTTCTCGGAAAATAGATTCTTATTTTACAGTTATATGCAGCAGCCGCAAACATTTTTTAATAGCATTAAATTTGCAAAAAAATCATTCGAAGTGAATATTTGAATGTGAAAAGTCGAAAATCTCTGCTAGAATTTTACGTGAACGCATATATTTAATTGGTTATTGTACCAACTCATTAACGGGAAGTAAACTACCCTCCAATATAGAAGTGTTGAAAGTTTTGTTTTTCAATTTACGTGTAGTAAAAAAAAATTTACGGGAAAGTTCAGATTTAGTTGTAAAAGAACTATTCGTGTTCTGGGAAAAAGCCCGCATTCCGGTCAAGGATAAACAACACTGCATTACAAATGTAGAGAAATTGTATAAAGAATGGCAAAGCTTTCAAAAAGATTCAAAGAAGAGTTCTAATTTCCATAAGAGCAAAGTAAACACGTGGAAAGAAAAATTGGATATGCTTTTTGACGTGGCGCATGCAAGTGCATTAAAAATAATGTCGAATCAAGAAGATATTGATTTCTTGATAAGTCAACGAAAAACGGGGCGCCCAGGCTTTATGTATGGTATCGATTACGAAGAAGTACGCCGAGAGTGCCGACTTGAAGAACGCAACAACAATTTATTACAACAAGTGGAGCGGAATAATCGTGAAATTGCATTAATTGGTTCGTTGTATGTTATTGTTTATTTTTTATTTTCTTTAAATTAAGTCGTTTTTATTAGATGAAACTGCAGAGTTGCTGTCATATGAATCTTCAGAGAATGATAACAGTTTTCCAGATATGGAATGTGACCCACGTTGTAGTCAACCTCCAGCCAAAAAATGTAGGGGAACAAATAAAATACTAACACCAAAACTGGCGGCCGCACTCGATGTCTGTAAAATCAGTGACAGACATGCGGTTCATCTAATAAGCGCAGTCGTTGAAGCTCTGGGTAATAATGTTGAAGATTATATTTTAAACCGAACGTCTGTACACCAGGAAAGGGAACAAATCCGTGAAGAAAGAATTTCAGCATTAAAAAATAAATTAAAATTAAATGAGCTCGACGCTATCTGCCTTCATTGGGATGGTAAACTTTTGCCGGCGCTGACGGGAAATGATAAAGTTGATAGGTTGCCTATAATAATATCGAGCGGTAAAGTTGAACAGCTTCTTGAAATACCTGCACTTGATTCCGGTACTGGAAAAGAACAGGCATCCGCTGTATGCGATGCTATTTATGAATATGGTCTGCAAAATCACATCAAAGCTTTAGTGTTTGATACAACAGCGGTCAATACTGGGCGTTTCAATGGTACCTGTACGTTAATTGAAAATAATTTACAAAGGCAACTTTTATGGTTACCATGCCGTCATCATATATACGAGATTGTTTTAAGATGCGTTTTCGAAGAAAAAATAAGCTGTTATGGAAGTCCAAACGTTAAAATGTTTGAGAAATTTAAAAATGCTTGGGCTAAGATTGATGCTAAAAACTATGAGTATGGCATCAACGATCCAACTGTCAAGACGTACATGAAAGAGTCTGCTGTTCGCATTATCGGTGCAGTAAATAATATCTTGGAAGAAAAACAAACCAGGGAAGACTATAAAGAATTCTTGGAACTCACTTTGCTCTTCCGGGGTCAAAAACCAGAAAAGACACATCCAAACAGCCTAATGTTTCGATCGCCAGGAGCTGTTCACCATGCAAGGTGGATGGAAAAAGCGATTTACTGTCTAAAAATATTTTTATTCCGTAACGAGTTCCAGCTTTCAGCAACTGAATTAAATGGGCTTCGTCAAATTTGTGTTTTTATTGCTGAAGTCTATGTGGCCATTAAAGCGCCATATCAAGATTTTTTATTTTTACAAAAACTTGAAAACTTCAAAAAAATTGATGCTGCTATATCTTATGTTGCTCTTAAAAAGTTCAGGAACCACTTGTGGTATTTAAGCCCTGAGGTGGTTGGTCTTGCATTTTTTGACAGCAACGTATCCCTTTTTTCAAAACAAAAAATGGTGGCGGCTTTGGAAAATGATTTTGAACAAGAGCAAAACACAAAGCGAGCTACAATAAATGATAGAGAAATCGTTGAAATATTCCATGACGGAATTGAACAGTTCGTCTCTGCCGAAACAAAAGCATTATTTGAAAGATTTCAAATAAATACTGATTTTTTTAAATTAAACCCAGACAAATGGGAGCAGGACCAATCTTATTGTAAAGCGGCTGAACTGATGAAAAAATTAAATGTTACAAATGACACTGCCGAAAGGGGGGTTAAATTGATGGAAGAGTATAATAAACTATTTACCAAAAATGAACGCCAAAAACAATTTGTTTTAAAAATTGTTAGCGATTACCGCCATCGGTTTCCGGACTGTAATAAAAAGACATTGTCTCAAGTGCTTTAAACAATATTAATAAAAAGAGAAATCATATACATAAGTTTAAGTATAATAAATCCACATTGAGGCGTACTTTTTCTCCTATATTTAAGTTTTTTTCATTAAATATTAACATTAGACAAAAATGTTATTGACAGATGTTATTGTAGACATATTAATGAACATCTTTCGCCAGTAATGTTTAAAAAAAAAAAACACAGAGAAAGTTACAAGCAGTCAAAGTAAGAATTTGCGTGAAAAAACGTATTTTGTGTAACTTTGGGGGGCCGACGCGCCCCCTAATCCTCTTCCTACGACCTTGAAATTTTACTAGAATTTTTTTTTAAATAAAACTACACACAAAAAAACACTGAGACCAAAACAATAAAGAAAAAAAAAATACTCCATACATTTAATTGTCACCCTAATGTACATACATCAGCGGCGAATACAGAAAATAAAATGGGGGAGTGGGTGGTTTAAATTTTTTTTGTAGACAATTCACAATTTATCTGTATGCGTGTAAAGTTGTGATATTTCGGGGGGCTGAGGGTCCGAACCCCCAAAAACCCCCACTGTATCCGCGTCTGATGTACATACATCATGAATCAAAAACAATATTAAATATAATAAAATATATTTGTCGTAAAAATTTCAACCCTTTTCCATAGTGTTTGGGTATAAAAATATTGGAAAATAGCATTTCTTGTTTACTCTTTTTAACATGTTTAAGGGGGTCCTCCACTCCCAAAGTCTGAAATCGAGCGATTTTTTTTTTTTTGGGAAATAAATTCCGAAGGATCTACTGAACGGATTTAATATTTTTTTTTTTACTCAAAGGTAAATGTTTTGAATTAAAATTTTTTTTATTGAATACCAAAAAAACATTGTAGACCATGAAACGTCATAGACTAAATTGATGTTGAAACTGCATGCGTACCGCTTAAGTTAAATTCTGGCCAAATGGGTAATTTGTAATCAAAAATTAAAAATTCTTATTAATTGGCAATTTTATTGAGCTCAAGGCCAGTTTATGGAAGATTTTTGTTTGAAAAAAACAACAACAACAGCTTTTTTAATGGCAGAACTTATAGTACTAGCTATTTCGGAAATCACCACATTTCCTCATCAGGCTTCGTTTTTTATAAAATAAATTAAATTTTTTATTTTGCTAATTGTAAAATTTTTGCAACGATTTGAGAAAATTTCCAATTTTCACGTCATTTTTTGACATACTAGGACACTAAAAATAGAACAAAATAAAATTTGGCAAATCGTACTCGAGGAAACATAGCGGTATGTTCACTGAACAATTCAATAAAAAAATGTTTGAAATCGGACCAAAACTTTTATGAAAAGTTTTACTAGGCAGCTAAAAAAACCACTACTTTCGGGAAAACGCGTTTAAAGATAAATTACGGTGTATAACTTGTTGGAGACGGGTAAAATAATAAGTCCAGAAGCACGCAAAGGAATGTGATTTCTACGAAATCCTCTCTGCCGGTGAGATCGAGGTTCGAATCTCAGTCAGGGCAAGCAAAACCTTAATTATAGAAAAAGTTTTTTCTAATAGCGGTCACCCCTCGGCAGGCAATGGCAAACCTCCGAGGGTATTTCTGCCATGAAAAAAAGCTTCTCATTAAATACATCTGCCGTTCGGAGTCGGCACAAAACTGTAGGTATCTGCATTTGTGGTATAATATAAAGACGCACACCACAAATGGTAGGAGAAGCTCGGCCAAATACTGAGCTATATAATGTAAGCGCCAAAATTATTATATTATTATATTCCTACATTTGATTTTTATATATAATACTTTTATCCTATTAAAAGTATATATAGGATACAAAATACAAAAATGTATGTTCCTTTTCAGAAATCTTAACAGCTGAAGCCCGAACCTTTATTAAGTTGAAAATTTGAATGAAATAAGAAAAGGGATTTTAATATAGCTTGCCTATATTTAGTAAATTATGAGCAAAATAAGCTTCGGGTTTTTAACGGATGATTTTTTAGCAACTTCCTTTTTGGCAACATTACTTTTGACAGTTCACGCGGGTTTCGTGTTGTCTTGTGTCACTGTCAAATATATTCAGTTTGGTCTATAATTGAACCATGAATCGACTTACAAACGAACAACGCTTGCAAATTATTGAATTCAATTATCAAAATTCATGCTCATTGTGTCATGCGTTCATTCGTGTTCAATTCTGTTCAGCGACGAAGCGCATTTCTGGTTGAATGGATAGGTGAACAAGCAAAATTGCGGTATTTGGAGTGAAGAGCAGCCAGAGGCATTGCAAGAACTACCGATGTATCCTGAAAAAGTCACTGTTTGTTGTGGATTATGGGCCCGCGTGGGACTATGTTATAGGGACAATATTGAAGAATTTATTCTTGAGATACCAGGCGATATATTCGAGAGAGTATGCCAAAAGTGGACCCGACGTATTGGCCATTTGAAGCTCAGTCGCGGCCAACATTTACATGAAATAATCTTTAAACATTAAATTATATCGATCATTCTATAGACTCAAATAAAGATTTCATACATTTTTCTGAAATTTATTTGTCTTTTTTGAAAATCAAATTCGAAAGCTCTTAAAAAAACATCCGTTATAAGAAACTACAATTGGATAGTTTCTGCATTCGCAAAAAATAATTTTTTTTTTTTGGTAACTTTTTGCGATTAAAATATAATAAGTACGACTCTTTTGGCTCTAAGTCAAATCATTTGCTAAGAAAATTTTAATATTTAGAACTAAAAAAATGTTCAAAAAACTTTTTAATATTGCCTGCATCCTCAAACTTTTTTTAATATATCCCTAACAGCCTTCGTTACCTGTTCCCATTTTTTGTTTTAAGTGCCACCTCGTCACAGTGGCGACAACACTCACCATTAACGTCTGACGTTCTTAACACCTGCTTCAATTGTGGTTTTATATATGTATGTAAATACTAGTTTGTTGTTTTCTCTGTATTTTTTTAATTTTTTTTATAGCCTTTGACAGCCCCTCCAAGGCCCACACAATAATGTGTCTAACTGCGTAATCAACCTGCAACAATTGTATTTATTAAGTGGGCAGTAATGCAAGCCTTGTGCAACGTTTATACCACATATTGAGCATGCTACTTGTGGCATGCAATTGTGGCATACATATAATGAATGTTAAGTGTTGGCGCATGCGCACGCTACGCTCTAATTTGAGGCGACAACTTAACAGCAGCTGTGACGTAGATACTTGTATGTATGAAAAAGTGTGTGCAAAAGAAGATAATCAGGAAAAATCAAAAGGATAAATATAAAAGTACCAAGTTGCGAATTATTATGCGCTCAAGTACACACACACACACACACACGAACAAACGTGAGCACAAATGAAGGTGTGCGCCTGCTTTAAATCTACGACAGCGTGTAGAAAATACTCTCAGAACCAACCCAACCCAGCGGTCACAAACTGGTCAAACTGGAGTGGATCGTAGCTGCAGACGTTGATAGTGCCACTTACTGCTGCCGCCAAGACGCATATTACGAGCATACGTAATATATAGTAAACCCGGCAAGCTTATTCGTCTTCCTTTTGGTAAGTTGACGTAAAGATAGCGCAAACTAGCGATAAAGAAGGCTTTAATTCAGTCACATATTGATGATACTCATTTTTTGTTTTGTTCAGCTTGCATGCCGAACCGCATAATTTTAGTTCTTTCAAGTGAAAATATAAAATCATAGGTTTATAAGGCACTACGTTGTATGATGATAAACCTGATTTTGTACATTAAAAAGAAATGGCGCGGCGCTTTGGTTTAATCGTTTTCATGTGCAGATATTTATATCAAAAGGTAGTTAATACTAACGTTTATTCGAATGTCAATGCGGCAAATGTCGTTTTAATGATGATAATGACTGTGTTCAAAGGAAATGAATGTGATATAAATATAATCTGCATATATTTCTGCCGGTGTAACTATCGATTAGCCGTTTTTAATAATGAAAAGTGTTTTTATTGAGTAAAGATGAGGGTTACAAATATTGCTTTTCAAATATATGTATGTATATTAATTGAGAACATAATCTCAAAGCCAGCTAAAATGAGTAAAAAAGCAATGGACTTGTTTCTTGTTGACCTGTTTTGTAAAAACTTTTTTGAGCAGGTGTTTATTAGCGATATTATTTCCTATTATTATTTTATATAACAAAAATTAATAGACTTCAATTTCTTTCATTGGAAATAGATATTTTTGCATTAAGCCTATTTTTGGCTAAGTGAGTAATTTTGAAAATATAGAGGTATTAAAATGGAGTTTGTTTATTCTAATATGAAATGGAACTACGGATTATATCTCCAACTAGTCCTAAATAATCGGCGTGGCATTGAATCAGAATTTTTTTTTAGTTAGTTTAAGCTCTCGTACTGCTTTGTAGCACCGACAATTTTTGCCGAGAGAATTCCCCACAGATCCTCTGTCGGATTCAGATCTGGGCTTAAAGCCGACCACTGTAAGCAGGGAACATTGTGCATTTCAAGGAATTCCCTTGTAAACTTCGCCAAATGTATCGGTGCGTTATCATTTCATTTCATTTTTTTTTTTCATTTCATTTATTATTGGAAAATCCAATTTTCGCCATGAAATTCTTCGGCTTGGTATAAAGCAAATTGGAGACTTTCCTTTAGCACTGAAAGCATACCACATACCCAGAACTTATACTCGTATTTTGCATAGAACGTAATGCGGTTTAGAAACTTTACACTCATAATTGAAGTGGAAATCCTGTCTCAAAATTTGCTGTACACGTTGTCGGGTTACTATAAGGCCTAATTCTGTTTTTATTTTGGAGCAACTCATCATATCATGTGCTGCCAGCTGCCACATATGACTTTTGATGCGCTCGTCTATGGTTGGTTTCGGTTCGCTACGGTTATTTTTATTGTATGTACCTATCAGCACTGTTTTGAAAAATGTCGTATAGTGTTGTGATGACATTTTGTTGCTACATTGATTTTTTTCCATCTTCCTTCATTGTTTTAATTTTTATCAGCTCTTCAAACGGGTACCACGCGGCACTTTTATCTATAATGGACATTTGTTGTTAATTTTTTTTATATTTTATTGATCGCGAAGATGTTAACACTACAGCAGTCAGAAAACAAATACAGCATTTTGCAGATATATATATTATCTATAAAAATCATAGTCTATTTTTCCGTTCAGTGCTATAGTCTCGTTAAAAAAGTGCTGCTATAAATTAAATGTATGGCGAAGAGAAGTAAGGCATAAATAAAAAAAAACCCTCGTACACATAAAACAAACGCGGTTATTCATATTCGAGATAAAAAAAAATATCATTGCACATATGTCAATTTTGCTTAGAGTAAATACATTTTATTTCCTTTTTTATTTTATTTTTTAATTTTTTTCTGCTGCCAACAGTTTATTGTACCTTAGTTGAACTTATTTTTTTTATTTCAAATTTTTTACATTCTTGGCAGACATTTTTAAATTATTACCAACAACTGCTAAAAAATTAAGTACAAGACTGCTAGAATAAGGAACAATTTAAAACTTTGTTTAAGCTTTGCTTAAAGAAGCTTTTTGGTTTGGAGAAACGATGCTGATGCTTTACACAAAAATCTACCATCAAATAAATTGTGAATAAATATAATATTTTTTTTCAATTTTAAGAAAAATTTTAATATTTTTATAACAGCACTGTGATCGATGCATATTTTTATACCGACCACGCCAACAAAAAGTACACTTTTATTAAAGGAAGAAATTGAGACTTTTATTATTTCAAAGCATTTGGGTACTAGTTGGACGTAATAAAAAATATAAAGAGCTCTTTTTTAAATTTGTATTATTAAATTCAAATATAAGATTATTATTTAAAATTGAACCATTTACCGGTAAGCCAAATACCTTACCTTCTTAAGTTCAACTCCGAAATAAATGCGCGTCCTTAGTCATTGCCCAAACTCTGTCAATTGCCCAATCCTCCACACCCTGTCAGCAAATCTTTTACTTATCTCACAGCTTGACCGGCTGTCTGACCGTCCTGTCATTGCTGTAATTTGATGAAGTTGTCGAGGTTGCTGCAATTATTGCCTTAGTTTTCCATTTTTTTTTTTTAATTTTTAACTGCCTTCCATAGCATTTACTGTTGTTGTTGTTGCACATATCTAAGCGTAAACTTATTGTTGCTGCATTCGATCATTGTAAGCCGTCGTAAGTTTGTGTATAGAGCGCTCGAGGCGATACAATTCAACGATTATTATGTTTATGATTATTGCCATTACTCGTATTACATACTTTGTTTTTTTGTTCTCTTCTTTTCTTGTTGTATTATTCAGAGCAAGAGTATGCGCATAAGTATGTTGAGATTGTTTGCAATTGTGGTTGCTGTTGCATTTTATTCGTTGCATTGTATGAGTATGTTTGTAATGCGATCGCTCGGCAGTGGTCTTTTATTGTAACTACAAGTCGTTTGGCACGTGCGCAGCTGCTGCAGGAACAGACCAAGTATGGAACAGTCTAAAGCAGCAATGATTTGGCTGTGGCAATGAGTGGCCGGCGGTTGGTTGTCTACTGCAGTGGCCTTTATGGCAGAGTTCAATGGTTCGATAGTCAAATGTAGCTATTAGTGGGTTAAGTACCTCTTGCAACTGTTTAAAGTGGTTAAAATTGTATTGCAAAATTGTTACTTAAAGTCAGATTATTGTGTAGTTTGAAATTTTAAGGTGACCAAATAATAATAAAAAAAAAATTAAAAAATATATGTGTCAGGTAATAAAATAAAAAAAGTTAGTATGTAAAAAATATTATAATACCTAATAAAATGAGATATGTAGATTGGAAAATCCAAAAAACTTTATTCATAATAAAAATTAAAAATAAAAATTAGCAAACAAAATAAAGCATAAAAAGTCAAATAATATAAAATTGAAAAAAATAAAAGCTTAAGTAACTCAATTGAAGTCGTAAGATTTATTATTAGATGGAAAAGAAATTGCAACCAGTGCGTGGAATTCAAATTTTTTTTCTATTATAGTTTGTTTTATAGGCACACTTTTTAGCAAAAAAAAAAAATGTGAATATAAAATTAATGAAATATTTATATTAAAGAATAAAAAGTCGTTTATATAATAAAATGATATAAATTGGAAATAAAAAAAACTATATGAATAGTTTTAATTAAAAGAAACAAACAAAATAAAATATAATAAAAATCAAATAAAATAAAACTGTAATAAATAAAAAATAAATATATGAATAAAAAAAAATAAATCAATTGAAGTAGTCAGAACTAATATACAATAGAACTAATATAAATTTGAAGAAATAAAACTTAAATGTTAACAACACTTTTAAGCAAAAAAAAATTATTTTAATAAAAGCGAATTTTTAGCTTCTTGAAATTTGCACTTAAGAACGCTTAAATTAAATTAGCTACAAATATCTAAATTATAATTTAAATTATTGTTTTTTACTTTTAAAAATTTACTTTCTCATTTTTCAAATATCATAAAACTGCTTTTAACTGCTTTTATTTAAAAAACAGGTTATCCAATAAAAATATTTTAAAACCACTACGTTTCTGCTTTTTGCACAAACAAATTTAATATTTAATAATTGACAATTTTATTGAGCTCGAGACCAGTTTGCAGAAAATATTTTACTTGGAAAAACAACAGTTTTTTTAAATGTCACCAAAAAAAAATATTCTGCAAACTGACCTCGAGCTCAATAAAATTGTCAATTATTAAAAATTTATAAGGCCGAAAACAACAAAAATTTATAAAAATTTAATATAATAAAATAAAATTTCAAAAATCGGACCAACCTGTCCGATATATTTCTTAATTAGCTTTAGTTAGTTAATTGATTTTTTTTAATGAAAAAATAACACTTTGCATTATTTTGAAATGTCACTTTCAGTTTTATACCACTGTGCCACAGTGCCATAGCCAGTGTCAAAAACTATTTATAATCTTAAACAAATTTAGACGAATTTTTCTTTATTATATACTAAAATAACGGCTTTTTGTGCATTTACAGTTCAACAAAAATCTCGCGAATCATAACTTTAAGCTTACAATGAAGTTTATCGATTTTTTTTAATTTTCCGTAAAATTTTTAACTTAATAAAAAACTAAATAATTAATAGCACCTTTTAAATGACTCTAATTTTGCAGTGATTTTTGATAGTTTTTGGAAAATTTTGCTTAGAAAATTTTCGTTTCATACAACAATATTTATGTAGATATGTAGTTAGTAGAAAAAAAATTTTCAAACTCATGGTTTAACAAAATTGTCAAAAATTATTTGGAAATTTGAGCCGCTTTGAAGATACACTACAATTAAATTGGGGATAAAACTACATTGTTAACAATTTGTAGTTGCTGTGTTTTTTATGCAATATGAAATTAATGCCACTCGTAACTTATAAATTTATTAGATCAATTATCACACATATAATTGAATGACTCAGCGGCAATTCTTAAAGGCATTTTTTTTTTTTTTTCAAACTGTTTTTTTAAATCATCAAAAATATAAGAAACGGGTCTTCCTAAGTGTATAAAATCAATAATGTACACCAATTTCGTTACCCTTAAAATGAGTCACACATTTTATATTAGGGTAGTACAAATGCGCATGGGAAAAATGTTAAGTTATAATTGTATTGCTGCGAACCCCCTGTATTGTTCTAAACCTATTTCTTATTTCAAAGTTTATAAATATGTAGAGAGTTAAATAAAAAATGTGTTATTATCTTTAAGGCGCCATGGGGGAAAAGCAAATTTTACCGATATCCGAATATCGATTTCCAAAGATTCTACACACTTTTAACATATTTTTGCCAGTGTATAATACCTTTGAGAGCTTTTAGCCATTTTATATATACGATTATATATTTTTTTTTTATTTTATAACAAAAGTAGGGCAATTTTTTTTTTTTTAATATAGAACAATCCTAAAGCGGAAGCATATAAATTTCGACTTAACTTATTTTAAACCAGCTTAAAATATATACACAGTCTAGCTTCAAAGTGGTCATTACAGTTTATTGACACACGCTCACAAAAATGTGAAGAGATGGCGTTAAATGAGGCAGTCATATTCCAAATACAAGTTGATATAGCAATCGATGACGAATAGTTGCGAACTCGAGATCACAAGTGAAACGCTGATTATTATTTATAGATTATAATGTTATAATATAAAAACATTATATTTCAAATTGCCGATTTTTCAAGCTTTTTAGGCTGCGAATGTTATTCTCAAAGACGTCGTTTTTTTTATCGTAAGCACTTCAAGCTTTTCTGTAGGTATGTAGTCTGAGAAAAGATAGAAAAGTCTTTAAATTGCATGAGCTTTTTTCGAAAATTATTTTCACAATTCACCTACAGTAAATTAATTGTCAGTAAATAAGTTTTGTTAAGGCTTAAAAAACTTAAGTGAATTGCAGAATCAACGCGTATGCGCAATGCAATTCATGTGAGTTTTTTTTAAACTTAAAGCACTGCGCTAACAGAGTTAATAAGCTTTACCTTGTCTATATGTCAGCTAAATGCGCTCGCAGACAAAAGAACGAAATACCAATATTCAACAAATAGATCAGACAGCAAGTAGAAGGGCAGCAAGCTGGCACCACTCGGTTAAAAGAGACTCGAACGCAACCATTCTCGAAGGAGACATCAGCGCGTGCGCTGCCCAGCGTTTCGCGCAAAGCAGTAAAAGTTAACAGTCGCATATATGTAAGTGCACTCTCCTCTACACATCCAGCAACCATTTCACGCTGACACAATCAAGAAAAAATTCTTTGTTTGCTTGCAACACGTGAACATTGGTCAGTGCCATGCGCTTTGCAGTAGGCGTTTTCTACATACAGACAAGCGACAAGCGACCACTCAACTGCAACTTAAAGCCCTTCACCTGAGCCCTACAAACACACACAGCAAGCAAGCAAGCTAAGAAAAGTAGGCGATTTGTTGCAGCTGCAAGTCAAGCTGCGCGCCAACAATCGGCTATCAACTTTTTGGGCCGTCGCGTCAATGACGTCGCAGTGAACGCCCGGCTGGCCGTTTGCCCGCAAGCCAGCCTGCTTACCAACCCAGTACTCAATGTTCAACGCCCTCCAAGCGCCCGCTTGCCCTACACACACACACACACACACACACACACCAATACATCTATAAATATTTGTAAGGTATAAGAGATTTTTTTATTTAAGCGCTGACTTGTCTACCGCGCGAATAGTCAGCGTCTGTCTTAAGCTGCGCTTGCTTGTAAGCCGTTTTTGCTTTGCTTGTTTTTTTGTGTAAGTCGAGCTGATTTTATGGCTCGTGCCAGCTGTCGCCTGCATTACAAGCATTTTCAATGCCTTCTAGTTTATATATATAAATTATTATTTTTTTTTTTGATTTGTTTCATTTATTTTATTTTTTCTTACAAAGGCACATATTTACACAGTTTGTAAGTAGAATGTATTTGTTGTCGTTAAAAGTTTTGTCGTACCATTGTTGTTGTTAAGTTTCTTTAATATAACTTTTTGCTCGAGGGCACGTTAATCTATCAAAGTACTGCAGTGACTTGCTGGCAGTTTTAGAAACGACGAAATGATTTTTTCATTTTTTTTTTTTGCTTTTGGTACTTCCAATTTCGCCTTCCACACGCCTTGCCCTTTTCTGCCGCTTCTTACAACTGCTAAGAAGGCTGGCTTGCTGCTTTTTAGCTGAGTAATGGAATGGGCGTACACAGCACAAAATGTTGGATGCTTTTAATAGAATTTTATGTTTCAATTCGACACGCTAGCCTACTATGAAATCAGGTTGATTAAAATTGTGTAGTTAATCAGTTTGTGATATGAAGTGCTACCTAAATGTATGATGGCTACCTTTCAAAAAAATTGAAGAATATCTCAAAGAGTATTAAGATTGAAGTGTTCGAACCGAAATGGTACATATTGGAAAAAGGAATATTAGTTTTTGTTTCATTAATATTGACTACTCAAAACAATCCACAATGAAAGTGATAGTTGTGGCTTCGCAACCACCTCCGGCCAGAAGGATCTTGAATTTGCATAATTCCCAGTTTACAATCAGCGCTCATTGGGCTGACACATGGTTTAAATATTCAAGAGAGAAAAACAGTTGGTTGTCAACAGCATCGGAAAATATTTTACATCCGGTGACAGGGTTTCAAGGTTATCATTAACTAATCTCTAGCACTCCTTAGTTAGGCCCATTTTGATGGCTCAGTGTTACGTGTACTATACCGACTGTGTTTCCTTGACGAAGCTTAGAAGTGTGTAAAGATTCACAGAGTGAAATTCAGCCAAGTTGAAAACAAATATTTATTAAAAATAGTAAAAAGCATTCATACAAATAACGGCGCAGAAACACAAAAAGTGTACTGTTTTCTCATACTCATGGCAGCATGGAGAGAAGAAAGGTCTTTGCCACTTGAAATGACCAGTCAACCATCAAGCACGATGGCCGTAGTCCCATCAGAGAAATTAAATCAACTAATAATAATTTATTTCCTTAATTGACCATCTGATGTTGTATGGGAAAAATCAATTTCAACAATGTAATTAATAGAAATAATTTTACGAATAGCGCAAGTAATGGCGTATTACTGGCGTACTTAGTTTTAAATCTTCGCCATAAAACAGGTAGAAGATGCAAAGCGAACGCTGGGGAACATTAAATCGAATGCTTTCCAATAAGTTAGGACAATCTAAGACTTCAGTTACGATATTAGAAGTAAAGGACAAGCACCGTATAGACCTACGATTTTCTACCGACTTGAGACTTATAAGCATGAGGCCAGCAAAATATGATGCTATATTTCAAATTTAAAAAAAAAATGTTACACGTTCAATTCTGTGGGTAGCTTGCTGACTACTTGGTCTCCAAATAAAAACAGCATATTCTAAGTGAGAATTTAAGAGAGAATTTATTATCAAAAACAACGCCAAGGTTCTTAATCGCGCTAGGACACGAGTCGTATACACACGATACACAGTCCTTTGAAGGTAAAATATTTGATCATTTCTATTATTTTATTTGAAAGCACTTTGAAAAGTTCCTTTGGGGTCTTATTGACTGGAATGTATTAAGTAAAAATTTGGCAAATGAAAAGCAACTTCTGATATCATTAATAAATAATAAAAATAAGGGTGGTCGCGCGATACTCCCTTACAGCACTCTAAAGAAGACTTATAAAGTGGGTAGATGAAGTACCATCAAATGTCACAACACAGGTAAAATATTCAGACATCTCATAACCAGCTACTTTCAAGCGAACTGACACTCAGGGTAAAGCGAAATCCGTTTATTTACTTGTCTAATTTGTTCGAGACATGGAATGACGTTTTGAAGTATTTAGAGTTATTGCCTAGTTATTCTGAATTGTTTTTTCCCTCCATTTATTTTCCACCACAGAGTCCATGAGGATTGCAAATACTTTGGCCCGAAGGACTGAAGTAAATTCCCCTTTTTATAAGTGAAGATTATCAATAATATTTGGAGCCATCACACTGGGCGAGATCTACTTAGTACTTAATTTAGAGTCAACAAAAGCTGTTTTGAGGAGGAGATGGATTTACTTGAGCTTAATGAATAGAAATAACTCTACACTGTTCGTCTCACCTCTTCGACCTCTGTTGCTACGAAGCATGCAGTTCTCTTCTCAGTAGATGCACGTTAGATGTCGGCCGTACCAAGTCTAGTTGTCGTGATGGGAAAGCACAAATGTATCTAAAATCGCTTTATAATTCTAAACCAACTTCAATCTCGTTTAACTTCTTTTCTCGCAGTGTCTCACCAAAAACTATCGACGTCTCAGCACCTTGCCAACCTGACAGTCAACCCAATCAAGGTACGCCAAGCAAGGAAGCAATACAATTCCGCACGCCGCATGGACTGCATTACACACTACCGTTAGGCGCTTTTACAACTTGCAATTTAACTGATGCAGCAACAGCAACAAACTCCTTATCGTGCAAAGAACAATTTATGAACAGACAACAAACAAAAATGAAGAAAAAATAGAAAAAGAAAAAAGAAAAAAACCAAACGAAGCAAGTCAAGCTTTAGAGTGGCACGCACACATGCACACATGTATGTATTTATAGTATAAAAGAGTGCTTGTAAGCTGAGTGCCACAAGTGGTAACAAAATTTAATTTACACTTTGGGCCATAAGAAGATCAAGCGATCTTTTGTAATTGCTAAGTGCAGTAAAAGGCTAAAAATATTGCATGTGTATGTATGTGTGTGTGTGTGTGTGTGTGTGTTACAAGAACCTGCAGCAGCCATAAAACCCGCATTAACAAGGAAAAAAAGGCAGCAACAACAACAGAAAACTGAAGCTAAGCAGACACTGCAACGTCATCATCAGCAAAATGTAGAAAATTAACAACAACAACTACAGCCAACAAGATACGACCAAAAGATGTTGCTGCTACGACTGCTGATAACAATTTAAAGATCAACAACAGCAACAAAAACAACAACAACAACAGCGGCCAAGTTGCCGCTGGCAGCAACAGTAGCAGCATCAAATTAAAAAAGTGAATCAACAAATGCACTAAAAAATCAAAAAAAAAAAAAAAACAATAAAAAACAATGAATTATTTCTTTCAAATCAACAGCGAAAAAAAAAACGTTAAAAGAAAAGAGCAAAATCCAATTGAAAGCACACTTGCAACAGACCAACGCGCCGCGCCACCAACAAACTGCAGCCTCCGCCGATAACACGGCGTAATGAATGCAACAAGTGGCTACCGTATTACTGCCACAAGCCAACTTTTAACAACAATAGTTAACCAGCAGTAGCAACACTTTGCTTTAGCAAAGATTTTTAGTTTGGTGGCAAGCTACATACAAACGCACATACGGACTGGCTCGGACTGTTGTTGCATTGTGTGGCGTAAGCCGATTTATGCAGATAAAATTGCTCAAGCCGTAAACGCCCAAATGTGTTGAATGCAATGCTGCTGTTTTCCACTGTTACTGTCGCTATTGGTTTTTGTTGTTGTTGCTATTGTCTACCTGCCACTACCGTGTTGCGCTCTGTCGTTTCTTACGCCTTTCTAGTTGCGATTGCATACATATATAAATTTTTTATGATCATTTGTTATGTGTAAAAGTAAAGTTAAATATATGTAAGAATATGTAATTTCTCCTCAGCAAATATGCTCATGCTAAATATATAATATATGGTGGATATGAGTAGGTATATATGACTTCGTACATTCGAGCCTTCGCATGACAGCAAACAGCTGGCTATCATTTGCCACACCCAGTTGCAGCAAATGCATATTTTTCGCTGGGCATACCAGCAAGGCGTATCTTTGGAAAAACTAAAATACCATTAAAATGTGTATCTTTTTCCCCTTTTGAGCTGATTGTTTACTACTGTCATATCAACGTGGAAGATGGTTATTTAGTCAGTTACTAATCTGTAGCGTAATTGTTGGTTTAGTATTGTATTCACAGCTGTCTTCTTTCTATAACTTTTTAAGCACGTTATTAATATTTGTATTATGTTCTTTATCAGTTATGATGTTGTTATATTAAAGCTAATAATTTTTAATTCTATTGTTGAAAGCATAAGTGATTTTTTCTATCGAAATACTTACATATGTAAATTTTAAAGCGAATTAAGTTATCGAACTCAGTTGTTTATATTAGGAAATTTAATATAATAAGCAATAATTTCAAAAATTAAAACTTCGTAGAAAAATTAAAAAATACAATTTGTCTTCGTAGTGATTGTATAGCAGAAAGTCTGAATCTTCAAACTTAACACATTTAAATATTTATTATAAAGATTGATAATGACCAAAAGACTTAAATTTACAGAATGTATTTCAATAAAAAAAAAATTTATTGAAAAAAAAGCGAATTATGAAATTTTTCTACTTGAAAAAATGAACTAAATTCAATACAGAACTAAAGTGCTCCTTCAGTGTTGGAATCGTAGCGAAAGCCTGTGCCACTTTTTCATAAAGATTTAATGTTCGTTTCGATGAATTTTTGACAAGAAAATTGTTCACCAATTCTTATTCGCTCTTTTCGTTTGCCGATTTGTATTTACGTTTTAAACATTTAAAATATAAAGAATTTAAAATTTTGAAAAAAAACCAATTAAAAAACCTTGAGAAATTTTGAATTTTTTGCCACTTGAAACTTGGACTTTGTTTAAAATTTTTGTTGGTTTTTAGTTTCTTTCAGCTGAGCTTCGTAGAAAACCCCTTAATAGCACACGGGTCTTCATTGAAATACTCAAATAACTTGTATTCCGTAAATATGCGGAGTTCGAATTTTAACATTTAATACATACATATATATAATTTTTAAAATAATATGAATGTAAAGTAATTAAGAATATAATTTTAGTGCATTTTATTCGCTTTTAAAAATTTAATTTATTTCCATGCACTTATTTTGCATTTAAAAATTAAATTTATTATTCGGTTTTTTAAATTAAATTTAGTTCCATGCACTTATTTCCCTTATTATTCCTGATGTGTACCATAAACAATCAGTGTGATTTTGTATTTCCAGGCTTAGATTATAACTGTTGGTCGTATATATTTTTATTTATTTATTTATTAATCAACCAACAAGTTGCTTACAGACTAGATGATAAATTCATTTTAATTTCAAAGACTTAACGACAGGAGACGTATGAATAAATTCTTAAAAGTAGACTTAGAGTAGGTAAAATCAAAGTCTAAGGAAGTAGAATACGCATTAAATTGAGATAGCGTCCTTCTAAGAGGTGCATTCATACCATAAACAGTTTAAGCAAACCAAAAAAAAAAACATTGATCATTACAACAAAATATGAGTGAGAGAACACTAAAATGAATTTTCGTGAGCAAAAATGGACAATAAATTGAGACGGTACATAAATCAAAGACAAAACACATCGAGAAAAGATCACTCCTAGATTTTAAAGACATGAAATCTATAAGTAAACACCGAGAGCGATACGACGGAATAGGATCTGCAAACTTAATCGTGTGCAAAGCAAAACTCATAAAACCTCTTTGGACAGACTCTAATCTTTTGATATGTACAGCATGAAACGGTCGCCAAACGAATACCGCGTATGCTAACCTAGACCGAACTAAGGATGAGAACAGTATTTTGAGGGGATGGGGATCACAAAACGCAGAACCATTGCGACGAATAAAGGCTAACATTGCAAACGATTTAGAGACAATATAACTTATGTGAATTGTAAAGTTCAGCTTGGTGTCAAAATAGACGATATGGTTTTTCTTTCGTAAATTTCTCACACACGATCACATCAAAAAATAGGAATCGTCGAATCGTCTAAAAATACGTTAGTCGAATAAATATATATTTATTTGTGTGTATTAAAGTTTATCGTTTATCTTAGTAATTTGATTCTCACAATTATTAGTAATAAAATCTAATATTTTTGTTATTTCGCCTTTTCGCGGCACATTACGCAATTTTGTTTATTTGTTGGTGACACATGCATATGAACTCGTAAATCAGACGTTCGGTAAATTTTACAATGACACGAAGACAGACACTACAACAGGTTGTGTTCGCGATTTACTTGTGTCATTCCGAATTCGTTGTAAAAATAGTAAATATTAATACGAATACAACGAATCCCGAATACCCCTATATGTGTATAACATGTCTATATCATGCACAAATGTCACGAAAGGTTTTTGAATTTCATATGGCATATAAGCTCTGTCGCTTGCGCTAAATTGCAAATTCGAAATTATACATGAAATATTTAAAATTGTGAGAATATCTTCATTTGTTGACTTTTAAACTAAAAACACGTTTTTAATATGAGATGATGTATAAATGGTTTATCTGAAAGAGAAAAAGTAGTTATATTGGGTATGATAAATGCAAAATAATCTGATTTAGTGGAAGAAAATGAATTGTGGACGAAGATGAAGATGTCAAAGCTTCTGATAATCTTATGCCAGCAGAAATGGATATCGATGCTGATGATAACAATCGTATTGTCTTTTATAAGGCGAAATTTTAACCATGAAAACGTTCTTGAAACAAACTTTTCGGAAGTCAAAGAAGAGGTTTTTGAAGCGATGATATTGAAATGTGATGAAGAAGCTTCAAACGGTGCACAATTCGTTGTTACAGACAAGAAAAGCATCAAAACGAGAAACTATAATATGAACCAGATCCATTTTCTTACAAATCAAGTTCGGTTCACAAAGGTGAAGTCATTGAAATTGTACGAGTTTCATTAATATAATAAAGTATTTATTTCCAAAAAAAGAATGCATGAGTTTCAATGAAACCTACGTAAATTTTAAAAATAAAAATAAATACAATATGCAAAATATCTGAAATTTGTAATGCTTTCATGGAAATTGGTTTATATATAGGCCAAATTTTTCGAAGGTTTGCAGCATCTCCAAAAGCATTTTTTCAAAAAAAAAAATTTTTGTTCACTAGTGCAAAATTTGTTAGGTAAGGGTTAATGTTTTGGACTAGAAATTTGGCCAAAAATGTATTTTCTTGACATTACCAATATGTCGGTCTGGCATAACAATAAAGCTTCACTTACCACAATCATTTTATTGATTGAAGTAAAGAACAAAGTTTTCGCTTAAATACCATATATTTGTCATGCCATTTTATTATTGAAATCGGAAAGCTTTTAACTAACTAATTTACATCCTCTTCATGGTAAAATTAAAGCATATAGTCCATATGAATATATTTCTACCTACGAACGTGGTCAATAAAACTATTGAGAGCTCTTTTAATGTAGTTATTTACATTTTACTTTGTTCTGACTAGTTCTTAATTAAAATAGAACAAAGCTTTTACTGCCGCTGCACTTATAATTTCTGAATACTTTACTTTGTGCCAAAGTATAAAAAATTTACAATTGAAATTGCTTATTTTTTATTTGCACCTAAGAAAAATCCATCAGTAAAAAAAAACACCGATAGTCGTTACTCCAAAATTCACGTATAGCAAAACGCACACCCAGAGAATAAATAAAGGGTGTTTTTTTTACAGGTTTGTTTTTCGAATAGAGATAAAACTGGCATTTTGTGGTCAAATCTGGCAACTCTAATGTCATTTATGTTCAGTTTGGTTTGCCATTTCATCATGAACAGGTTGACAAAAGAACAACGCTTGCAAATCGTGCAAATTTATTTCGAAAATAATGGTTCAGTTCGCGAAGTTTACCGTGAGCTCCGTCCATTTTATGGTCGACATAATCGTCCATCAGAGCAATTAATTCGGTTAACCATGGATCGTTTTCGCACTACGTTTACTCTATGTGATAATACGCATCCGCAGAGACGTCGAACAGTGCGCACCGAAGAAACAATTGCCGCTGTAGAGCAAAGTGTTGAAGAGGAACCGAATGAATCGATTCGCCACCGTGCACAGCAATTGGAGCTTTGTCCATCAACTTTATGGAAGATTTTGCGCAAAGATCTTGGCTTGCGACCTTACAAGATCCAGCTTGTGCAAGAATTAAAGCCGCGAGACCATGCAATGCGTCGTGATTTTGGTGTATGGGCCAAAAATGAGATTGATCTCGATGCTGATTTTCATCGCAAAATTTTGTTCAGTGATGAGGCTCATTTTTGGTTGAATGGCTACGTCAAAAAGCAAAATTGCCGCATTTGGAGTGAAGAGAATCCACATGAGACCCTTGAAACGCCATTACATCCACAAAAACTGACTGTTTGGTGTGCTCTATGGGCTGGTGGAGTCATTGGGCCATACTTCTTCCGCAATAATGCTGGAGAGGCAGTTACCGTTAATGGAGACCGGTATAGAGCCATGATAACCGACTATTTTGTTCCCGAATTGGATGGCATAAATGTGGATGAGTTGTGGTTCCAACAAGACGGCGCTACATGCCACACAGCGCACGTCACAATCGATTTATTGAAGGAAACATTCGCTGAGCGCATAATTTCGCGGAATGGACCTGTCAATTGGCCACCAAGATCGTGTGATTTGACACCATTGGATAATTTTCTTTGGGGATATGTGAAGTCGCTCGTCTACACCAACAAACCAGAAACGTTAGGGGAATTGGAAGCCAACATTCGTGGCGTTATTGCCGACATACGGCCCCATATGCTCGAAAAAGTGGTTGAAAATTGGACCTGTAGAATTGGCTTTATTCGAGCCAGCCGCGGCGGCCACATGCCCGAAATCATATTTAAACATTAATGGCATAAAATTATCCTTCCAATAAAGCCAAATTGATGGACCTTAAAATGATTTTCTTGTGTTTTATTTTAATTCGAAGTTCTATACCCCTAAAAAAAACACCCGTTATAAAAAAATATTTTCTCAAATCGTACAAATAGTGCTTATTTTTATTTTGAACAGCAAAAATGCTGATTACGATGTTTTCCTTTTTTTCTTAATTCATAAATAGTTCATTGTAAAAATTAAGTTTACATTTTTCTCTATAGACACGTAGCGAAGCAAATATATGCTTTTTGTACAAATGTAAATGCATAGTTATGTAAAAAATCTTCAAAGCGAAAGCTCAATAAAAAATAGTAATAAATTTTAATCATCACATCGGCGGTAACAATAAGGTGCAACGCTTGCCTCATTTCAATGATGACTCATATTGTATTTTGCTGCTGCGAACGGAACTTGGCTAGTGACAGCTGCCGCAAAAGCGGACAAATAAAGCTGCCTACTTATAAAGATACAACCTATAAGTATCACCCAGTGAGCAAACAAACAACGTAAATCTTGTATACAAAGCAGCAATCAAATGTAAAGCTTTACTGCGGAGAAAATTAGCTAGATAGTACCTTCTGATTAAAAACATTTATTTGTTGCTTACGTCCTTTTGGCAATTATGGCTCGATATCTAAACATTTTGTATTTATATGTGTAGGTTAATTAGAAAACAAACGTAGGGACTTTCCAATGAACTCCTTGATCCGAAAATGTTTAATAATAAATGTATTTAAATAATTTATTGGATACCTCAATGATACATCTTTTAAACTTACTAACTTAATTAAAATAATTAAACTAACATAGTATTTCAATTGCTTACTGGGTAACACATTAACGTATGCATTCGTGCTACTAAGTCCGAACCCTTGTCCACCTCAAGCAATAAATAATGAAATTTTCTTGTAGATTTGCCTTCTTTGATTCTGCATTTTACTTTGTTTTTTCTTTATTCTTTTGGTGCAAGTCTTTACACTCTTCTACCAACTATAATTGTTGCGCGCAATCGATCGATCGAACGTGCGCTTGTTGATCCTTACAAGCAAACAAAAAAAAACAAAGCGAACGAACGCAAAATAAAGTTCTATTTGAGCGGAAGCCAGTATATGTAGACTGTGAATACGCAAACCAATTTCGCACATATTTGCGAATTTAGTAATGCACACACCAACAAGCAAGCATACGCAGCAAAGTTAAGTGATCAGTATCTTTGAGTCTAAATGCCCGGCGGCCGAAAGCCCAACCAAACAAACAACCAAACAACCAACCAACCAAACAGCGAAACGTCGATCTTCTTTGATTGGGGTCTCGCGCCGCCGTTGGCGCTGTCGCCAACCTGGCTTGGCCTGTCTGCCAGCCTGACGGCGCATTCGAGTGGAGTCTGCTTTCAGGCTTTCTTTGTTTCATATTTTTTATAAGCAACTGCTGCTAAGCCCGTCCGTCTGTCCGTTTCTGATTGCACCAAATGGTTTGGATGAGTCATGCGCTGTCGCTGATGGCGCAAAAACTATCCATTGCAAAGTGTCTGGCGATGTGCGCCAAGGCCCACCCCGTCTTACCTTTCTACGTCGCTCTGCAGCCAGCTACTCATGCGCTGAAAATTGAACACATCAGCAACATTTGATGATCGCTTTCCAGTAATTCTCTGCTTAGCAATGCTATTGAAAGTAAGTTCACTACCGCCGCGCTTGAAGCGGGGACAGGTAAAAAAAAAATGCTTGCTATGCTATTGTAGGTATAAAATAGCATGACTTCCGAGAGTTGGCAATTCAAGTTTAAATGTAATCGTGTGCTGGCACAAGTCCGCTGTCCACAAATGCGATTTCAGCATTTTTCGGCGCGCACTTGACAAACGTGTGCGCCGTCGTCCAGCCACAACATCGCGGCGGCGTACTGCACGTGACGACGCTGATGCTGACGCTGCAGGTATCTGGACTCATCAAATAGAATAATAAATACTTAAATGGAAAATACTCATAATATGTTTGTATGTATGTATGTGTCTATGAAGAATCATACCACCTCAGTTTCGGGCACTTTTGAAGCAATCGAAATTCGCAAACAGAGCGAATATGATGAAGGTGGCGTGGTTGTTGATTTCTTGCGCCATTGCTGTTTTTTGTCTTAATATATGGTACACTATGTTTTTGTGATTCCTTTTCTTTTTGTTCAAATATTTACATATTTTTTTTTTTTTTGATTTATTTAACTCTCCGTATCGATGAGGTCTGACCATCTTCTCTTGCCAGGGTTAAACGAGCCCCTTCACATTGTTTGTAAGTACATCAGAAGGTACAACACGAAGATGACTCACCAAGCTTATTTAGTTCCTAATTTGAGATCAGTGTCTCTGCTTACAGTGTTTATACATAAATACATACTTCTATGCACACTTTTTTGAAAGAGCCAAGTTTCGTATAAGTTCTACAGCGTGTTAGTATTTCTTGCTTGTGTATGTGTATGGCTTTGGCATTGATTCAAACTTCAAACTCGTATTTAAGGCACTTAGTGCCATATTCGCTTTTTTTAATTTCTTTGAATGTGAATTCTTTTTAGCACGTTTGATTAACTCACTTTCTTATTAGGTGACTTCTACCGAACTTAATAATTACGAAGCGGGAATAGCGGCGAGCTATGATACTTATTGAAGTCAGAAATAGATTGTATCATATATAAACTATTGATCTGATGTTTCAACACATACACTTATTATAATATTTTAAATTTTTCCCGCAAAATCGATTTATAAAGTTTTGTATCGATATCAAATCAATAAGTAAGAAATCTTCGATGAGTCACAAAATGTATTCATGTGATGTTACGATATGATATCACTTTAGAGAAAACTTCTCAAGCAAATATTTGTGAGAAACTCTAGAAAAAATAGAGCACTAAATACGAAATATTTGATTTATCACATAATGGCGTTATATGCTGCCATCAAGTGATTTGATGATATGATCTGATATCATATGCATTTCATGAGAAACTTATAAACACAATTGTTTTTATTTAATGGTAAATAGGCTGAAAATAACCACTGGTCAAGCTCTACTAATTTTTTCCAACAAAAAAATAGCTATTATATAACTCAAATTACTTGTGTTGTAAAACGTGATAAGATCACGTGATTACATCATGTGATGTGATGACAAGATGTGATACCACTTGAATTGCAAAAAACTTCTTAAGCAAAATCTTTCTTATTTGAATACTTCTTAAAAGAAAAAATAAACATATATGTACACACATAATCACGTGATGGTATCAGACGATCTTATGCTATGTAGCGACATCGCATGCCTATCAAGACAGTTTCTTATAAAGTTTCTTTTATTTGATTCAGTAAACAAAAAATAAAACAAATGAATATGCAATAATTGTTGGGACTAAATACAAGTAGAAAATTTAGTTCAATATTATCGATATAATATAGGATCATGTGTGTCTGTGTGAATCATGTTGTGATTAATATAATGTGACATCAGATATAGGTGATTCACAAGGTGTTCTTAAATCTCATAAAATTTTTCGGTAGCTCATAATATATATTATTTTGTTTATGTTGCATTGCACAGAAAAAGGACAACTTCAAATTTTTAAAATTTATTGACTTTAGCACAAAACTAAACAAGACGACAACTTGTAATTTACCTTATACTGTGTAAGGCAATTCCAAAGCTTTATTATTTAATCGCTCTTCAAAACCGAGTCATTGTTTTTATAAATATTCTAAAGTAATAATTTTCATTTAAACTTATGTTCACCAAAGCCGTAATAAGATGCAACATCAACTACTCCCATTTTCTGCTGAAAATTAAACCCTGACCACGTTTTTACGTTTGACACTATTCGATTCCGAATATTAGTTAATTTTGGTCTCATTTTGATAGAGCTGTACTTCAGAAAACAGGCTAAAACATTCTCATATCACATCATCAAATTACATATCTCAACATATTGAAATGATACAGCTAACGTGAAATCCTGATAAGCTATTTATTTGTGCGTCAATACTGTGTTATTTATCTATTGTTTTGCAAATATCGCGTAACGTTGAATATTCTATTAACAAAAAAAATTTGTAAACGGAGCATTTACAAATTAAACGAAACAAACAGGTCACACAAAAAGCAAACAAAAAACTATATGTCGAAAAGCAATCAAAGCAAAGTAAACCATGAAATGGGTCGAACGGAAATGCCACAAGCTCTTTACCAAACGCCAGTAGCTAAAATCATTTGGTAACAACATTGATCAGCATGAAATCGAAAACGAATTAAATGATAGCAAAGCTTACCAAATATCCGTCAAACCTGATATATGTACATATATGTATATGTATGTGCTTGCGTAGAAAATCAATTTGTTAATTTTGATTTAAATTTGGTAATAACAGATTAAGCTTGCTTGTAGCTAAAATGCAAATAAGAACTGGCTTGCGGTTTATATGAGTAACGTACACTTGTTTAACTTTTTGTTTATTTCTTTGATGATTCATACAAGAGCATAGGGAGCGCAGCTTATGAGGTTACGCATGCGCAGACGACTATGAGCGCGTGCCTTGGAATATAAAAGTAAAAGAATAAAAAACAAATTACTGACTTTCGGCCATCAAATAATATTTAAAAAAAAAATCAAATATTGCCCATAATTAATCACCAACGACATTATTTGACAGCCGAAATAATCCAAAAATTTTAATGAGATGAGAAATATAAAGGCAACATTCGCAAGCCAAAAAAAAATTATATTATAACTCAGTTAATGTAGCTAAACAAAAGCAAAAGTGTTGATAAGCACACAGACGATTAATTACTTACGGTCATAAAGTTGTGAGCAATTAATTAAAAGAAAAAGGTCTACGGAACTTTTTTTCCCTTGTGGTTTTATAAATATTTATATATTTGTTTATAAAACAAATTTTTGGCTTTACTATTTTTTATGGTAATTGTTTATAAAATTAAATTGTAAACCGTAATTTATAAATTTTATAATTAGATGTATATAAAAATATATGTGTAACAAAACTGACTTAAATTCAAATTAAGTTATTACGATTCATATGTACTTAAGGAATTAACAAGGTAACAGTTTGAGCTTTTGATACCAAAAATATATTCAAAACTCACTAAAATGTGAAATAAATTTTTGACCCGAAAAATTGTGTTCGACATGAGGGAAGGAGGTGGCTATCCTCCGCCACTTAGATAAGCGTGAAAATTACCAAAATCGAGCATGTCCATCTATGCATCTCATAGAAAGTGTAATTTTAGCTTAAGCCAAAATATTAAATTCTAACTTTTGTGCTATGACGTGATTTTTTGAGATTTTAACCTAAACTTTTTTTATTGAATAAAAAGAAAATAATTTAATATTTTGGTACTTTATTTCCTTAGACGCCCCCACTAAAATTTTATGACGAGTTATTTTTTTGAACCCTTTGACCTATAATTTTCATATTAAGAAATCATTTTGATCTACGTTTTCTCTACAAAAATAATCTTAAAAAATGTTAAACTAGAAATATCGAAACGTTTAGGCAGTTTATCGTTACTTGAAAAACTTCAAGTTTTCCAATTTATTTGTTTAACTTTGTAAGATTTAACAAAACATGAGTTTATTGTACGTTAATTTTTTTTCTGTACCACTTTTTTTGCTTAACATTTTTTAGAAAGGTATACTTACCAATCAAATATCAATTTTTCTTTACACTAATCGATGACAGGTGCGACTTTTTTAAGTTGATACATAGTTTCGTTGCAGCAACACTATTTTCTAATTTATTTTTAGGCAAAAATTTCATTAAAATTATGATAACCATTGTACATTTCATCGCAGCCACCAAATCTTAGTCGCTACATTCTTTCATTCCGAAAGTGTGTCAACAAACTTTAAATTAATGCCACAGTGAAATAAAAATAAAATCTAAAACCCATTTACACTTACTAAAGTGAATAATCGCTCAAGCGACGAAATTAATTTGTCACACACAAACAATTACTCCAATTTCCTTAGCACAACTCACAGCAACAAAAAAAAAAACTATTTATCTTTAAGAAAGCGAAATGCAGTGCTTGCTTTGACACACTTTGACTTTGATTTTGTTTTCAGAAATAAGTGAATTTGTGCATCAGAGTTTAGTTGTTTAATTTTTATACACATGTTCATATACATTTTTACAAGTACGTGTGTGTGTGTGTGTGTACAAATTGTGTGTGTTTTTGAGTTTTTTTGTTTTATATCACTTCACACAAAATCGAAATGCGCCACAAAATCGCGGCGTCTGAGTGACAGCATAAATTAGTGGCGCACGATGGAGCAACTTGCCATTGTTGCGGCCAATGCCACTTGTGAACGGCAGCAGCAGCAGCACATCTTGGCGGGTGATGCTTTTGTCTGCTTAGTGACTAATATGAAGTAAATCATTTTAATTTTAGTTATTGCTTGTGGTCATATTCTCTTTTGCTGAAATTAGGTCACTTTGGCAGGGGACAATTTGTTTTCTATTGCGCCGCTAATTTTCCACAGCACTTGTTATGTGACGTATAGCTACGTAAAGTGATATACAAATTTTTTAATAGTTTCATTAATTCGTATCAATATTGTATATAATAGCAGCAGCCAAAAGTAGCGCCAAATTGCTTTATGGTTATTTGAAAGCTCCAACTGTGATCCTGCATTTAAATTTTATAAATATGAAATTCATTCAAAAGTATATTATTTGAAACTTTTATTTATTTACTTGTTTTGAATAATTTTTATTTTTATTTGGATTTATAACAGCAACCAGTTGTACTCGTATACTTACAAGTTCAGAAAAAATCACACAAAATAATGAGTTGCAAAAAAATTTCAAACTTTTTGGTCAAAATGTTTGGAAAATTGATGAGTAAGTAGTTTTGCGGCCAATTCAACTTTAATATAATAGTGTGCATATTTCTGATGGCTCCAACTTTCCATATATTTTATTTTTTTTTTTTGACGAAGACATAAAGAAAACTAATTTTTATTTGGCAGAAAACACTCAATATCCTCGACGAAAAAATTTTAATAAGTCAACGGCAACTTTTTGCAGTTTTGAACTTGCACAATATTAAACAAAATAACGTTGGCAAAAAATTCCAAATATTTTTCAAAAAATCTTAATTAAAAGTACGAAAATTTAAATCGAACCATTCTTATTTGATGATGTGAAAGCAAACAAACGAAATAAAAAAAATATTTTAAATTAAAAATATTTAAAAAAATATATATAAATACTTTTTATAATAAACTCTAGCCCATTATTGTAAATATAAGTGGCGAAAGTATATGCAAGAAACATTTATTTGTTAAGTTTACGATTATTTAATAATTTTCCACTACCACCAGTGAGCAATGGCATATCATTTAACATTTTTCCTATTTACCATAACTACCTTCTTGTTCTTACCCTTACCATTTATAACTTTTTAAATTACTATCGCAATAACTATTATCAATACCATTGCCAATACCATTAACAATACCATTACCAATACCATTACCAATACCATTACCAATACCATTACCAACACCATTACCAATACATTACCAATACCATTACCAATACCATTACCAATACCATTACCAATACCCATATCAATACCATTACCAATACCATTACTATTACCCTTACCAAAACCATTAACAAAAGCATCACCAATATAATTACCAATACCATTACCAATACCCTTACCAAAACCGCTACCAATACCATTTACAATACCATTACCAATACCATTACCAATATCATTACCAATACACCAATACCATTAACAACAGCATTACCAATACTATTACAAATACCAATAACAAAAACAATATCATTACCAATACCATTAACCATAGCATCTCCAATACCATTACTAACTTTACTATTACCATAATAGTCAATATTATCATGATAATAAATATTACCATTACCAACCACCATTTCCATTACAGCAAACATTACAATTAATTTAATAATTATTTTTCTTATTACAAGGTATACTAAAATTTATTAATTTAAGTATTTAAAAAATATATATTAAATTTGGTTATAAATTGTAAATACATATTTATATATATATTGGCCAACGTTTGGTTTAAAAAATTGTTTCAAAATTTCATTAAATACCTATTCTTGCACCATTTTAGGGCTTTAGTTCATAAAATATTTGATGAATTATTTTTGTCTC
Source organism: Philophylla caesio (assembly GCA_963971545.1). Lineage (NCBI taxonomy): Eukaryota > Metazoa > Arthropoda > Insecta > Diptera > Tephritidae > Philophylla > Philophylla caesio. The sequence continues at coordinate 14,764,308 of OZ020608.1, forward strand.
TTTATAATCTCACTTCAAGCTTTTATGACTTTGAAGCGTGAAAATGCCACATTTAAACAAACAATCAACACAAAATCGAAAAAGAGAAACACTTAACAACTGCCGCGTCAATGGCGAGTATCAACAGCAGCCACCAAAAGTACCAACCACCAAACAACAACAGCAATAAAACGGCCAGGCTGGGGGCCGCTTGGCGCTTAGCCAAAAACTAATCGCCAACACGTCAGCGAGTTCGTTCATTCGTAAGTTCTTTGTCATTTGAATGTGGCTGAAATTGCCACCACCACTAAAAATGCACACATTTGCAAGTACATACAAAAATGAATTGGACGCAAGCGAGAGGGTATGGCGAAGGAAAGCTTGTGGCACCATTTGTGGCCAAAACGCCGATCATTTGAGGGCGCACAGCTGTCACGAATGCAACAAAATATTTATTTGTGTATGTACAGAAGGCCAGCGAACAGCAGGCGGAAAACTAAACCTCTTTTTTTCTAATACAAATGTTTGCTTATACTGCAGTGCTGCCACCCTTTTCTTTTTTATATAGTCGCATGCAAATGTAAATAATTCCTTCGTTTTTTTTTTTGTACCTTTTCCAACAAATTGCAATTGCAGCGTGAAGCACTATTGAATTTGTGCGCATTTTTCACACTTCAATGCGCTTGTTGTTGGCATGCAAACAAATAAAAAGAGCAAATCAATAGCAATAACAACAACCATATGAAGCAATAGCAATTAACAAAAGAAAACGAGTTGCAGCGAAATGCTCAAAAGTGCAACACCGCGACGCTTTGGTGCCACACTTCGCTGGCATTTATGTGCATTTAGCCAGAAAAATGCCTAAAAATTTATATTTTTTTTTTTAATTAGAAACTCCCTACGCTGAAGCTGGCGGGAAGCGCCACGAAATGTATGCGTTGCAATTTAACAAGCGAAATAACGATGGGGAAAGAGCGAGCTGAAGGCGGACATTGGCTGCCTTTTATTGCATTCATTGTTGATGGATTCAATGTGAATGTTATATTTTTCAAAAATGTGTTGCATGCCGCGTTGCTGCAACTAGTGGTCCTCAGTGGATGGTACAGCCGCGAGAGTTCAATCAAATGCAAAATTGAGTAACGAAAAAAAGGTGAAGAAAAATATACTGTTGCACATATGTTGCATTTGTTTTGTAGCCTATTCAAATGTTTTTCAAGTGCAAACACTGCTGCTGCTAAGTGAATCGCCTGCTTGCCGGCAAAACTCTTCCTGTCCACGCGCTCGGTATCGCATTATTGTTGCTGGCTTTTTTTGTTTTTTTTTATTCTGCTGCCAGCAATTGCAACATTGACTTTAATGCTAATTTTAGTGTTGAAAATGGAAATTTTAATAAAAGTGGAAAATTAATGAATGACAGCAGTTGCACTTTTAATTTCTCACTCTTCTACTTTAAGCGGCAATGAAAATAAAATGATCGAGAAGTTTAAGCGAGTATGCCATCAAAGTGTTTTTGAATTATATGAATTGCAGAAAAATCATTGATGTGAAATTGTGCAAGTACACTAAATATTTGTAGAAATGTTAAGGGTGTTCAAAACATATGAGAAAACAAATTCATCTTAAAAGGACTGCTAATTGAACTTTTGAGCTTTGAATAAGAATACTTAAAACATATTTTTAACACAGCGAGTTTTGATACATCCTGAAATTTAAGTTTTTAGAAGTGAAAATAATTTTTTGAAAAGAAGACTAAATATGCCCATTTTAAATTCTTTATGAATTTTAAGGCCGGTTAGTTTTTGGGAAAAATTATAAGGAAAAATCGCTTTCATTTTAGTTACCACAAGTGAGGCAACAAAAGATGATACAATTTCCTACTTGTAATTAATTAAATTATAAATAATCACATTAAAAAATTAATAATTTTCAGCATAACTGCAAATAAGAAAAACCATATTTCTGCTATATTTAAGTCAACGAAAAATATGTGCAAGAATTTTTTTTTAAGTTTAAATTCTAAACGGCGGGTGCTTTACACTTTGATTTATTTAAAAAAAAGTTACTTAAACTTTGCCAAAATCAGGTAATCATCGGCTTAAATAAGGGAGAATAGTATATTTATGTTTAAAAAGAAATTTCAAGCCTTAACTTAAGGATAATCGGAAGGTTCAATGACGTTTTGTATATTTGCCATAATAATTCGAACATTGCCAACAAACGCGAATTCGAAATTTTTCGGGAACTAATCGAGACTTTATGCCTGAGAATTCGTAATCAAACAGAACACCTTTATAAAAAATGTCAACACCATTTGCTGCACTAAAATTTTTATAAGATTTTGTTCATCTTACCTTTCATTCATCAGTCAAAAGAAAATTTGTTAATTAAAGTCCTTGGGATTACACTGACTGACTTCCGTTGTACATTGCTTTTCTACCAAAATTTTACAACAAAAAGAGAATAACAGAAACAAAATATCGTTTTAATTTTTATAATAATTCAACAAATTAGCAAACTTATTTAGTATTTTTTTTATTTTTTTTTTTCCAAGTGGTCGCTGTTGAAATTTTATTTTATATTATAGTTGAATTTACATTAGCACTTTATACTTGTGTTAAATACGAAACATTCAATTCAAATAAACAGCACTTCCTTGTGGATATATGTATCGATTCACTAAGATGACTAAGAAAGTCGTATCCTCAGCTGCACGGGGTTTTTGGAAAACCTTTGAAAAATAAAATAAAATGTATGCCCTACAGCCATTAATAAACACTTCTTACATTTTTATTTACTTTGCAGAAAAATATCCACTTAATTTCTAGGTCACTTGTATTTTTTTGTTTATTTTAATTATTTTTTTCACTTCTCCCGATAAAGGAAATCATTCGTAGATTATTCTCAAAGTTGCGTTTCACTCGGATTCCGTGATGGCAATCTCCCGAATTTCGAATTTTTTTTTTAAATTTCGTGATCACGCCGGAATTGATGATAGCATCGTGACAACGTCTGAAGCTCCGACGGAATTCATGATAGGCCTGATAGACACAAACAGTAAACATTAGTACTTCAGTAAAACATTTTCGGCATTTCGTGAAATTAACGTCATTAAGAGTTTTTTAGATATTTTCTCTAAACTGATACAAACGGACGATCGTGCCGTTCCATTTTTCCTTGAATCGGTCTTATATGATTTTTATGTCCTGGTGGAACCGCTCTCCTCGACAAATTTTTTCTTTATAATTATAAAAAAAACGATTGCAACAAAAATTTACTGAGTTGCACTTTTGTCAACTTTTGTAAACTTCAAAGGAAGGAAAAAGTTAAGTTTTTCCAAGAGCGCAGGGAAGTCAACTGCACCATTTATAATATTGATAATAAAGCTACATGAAAGAAAGGCAGATAGAGATTGTAGAGTACTCAGAGATATCAGCTGAAAACGACATTCATATGATGGTAAAGGACAGGTGAAGTTTAAGGAACGAAGGGCATATTTAATAAAGATCTTTTGAATTCGTTCTATGCGATTAATGTGGGTATCGTGATATTGTCTCCATAGAAAGGCCGCATAATCAAGCCTGGATCTAACTAAAATGGTATACAGCAGCTTGAGGGTGTATGGGTCTGAGAAATCTGCGCTATTTCGTCGGACAAAGGACAGGTTGATGTATGCTTTTGATACTGCATACTCGTAGTTGACATGCTTAATGAAGCTTAGTTTAGTGTCAAAATAGACACCCGAATCTTTAACTTTCGAAACGCAATCAAGAAATTCCCATGAAATCATATATCTAGTCGGGAAGAGATTACATTTTCTTGTAAAAGTGGAATATGAGCACCTTTTAACATTCAGAAAAAGTCGATCCTGAGAGCACCATGAGTGTATCTTATGAAGTTCTAACTGAAGTTCCCTGGAATCACTAAAATTTCTGATAACTTTAAGGTCGTCCGCATATAGTAGAAATTTAGAGGTTTGAAAGCAGGAACTGATATCGTTAATAAATAAGATAAACAACAAAGGTCCAAGTATACTGCCCTGAGGGATGCCCGACGTGGAAGCAGACGTGAGGAAACATTATCAAAAGAGAGACAACGCAAAGTCTATTTTCAAAGTATGATGAAACCGTGTTGGTTTGAGTAAATAAAGCTGTTTATTAAGAACGAAATCTTTTCGTTATCCACATATTCAAATAATTTTTGAGACTGTAGACAATTTCAAAATCGGTCGTAAGTTGGCAACGTCGCTCTTATTTCCATTTTTAAAAATTTTCGTAAAGTTGGCAGTACTGAATTTTCACCGATTGTTTTTTACAAATACTCCTCGGTGCGATGAGATTACAAAATTTCCGATAAATTAAAGTAGCTTAAACATATAAAGCTTTCAGTAATATCCCATTTTATTACTATTTTTTTTAACAGAAGATTGTGAAAACGTTCAGTTTTTCAGACTAACGTAAATATTAATGCATCCAAAAAATAGCTAAGACTTGAGAGTTCAAAAATATTCCAACTTAGCTGTTTAATAAAATTACTACGCGGACAAATGATGACTTTAAAACTGTTGCATAGTGTATTTAGTTAAATTTATATACCGAAAAAATTATATATCAAAACCTTAAATCACTTCCCCTCCCTCTTCACTACACTTTTGAAACGACATTTTAGCTGGAAATTACCAAAGCATTCGTATTTAGTGCTTGCGATTTTATTTGATGTGTTGATTGTCACACGATGACAGCTTGATGTCCGTAGCTTGCAACAAGCGTGATGTGGCAGCCACTGCTGCTGCTGCTGCTGCTGCTGTTGTTAGCGTAGACCAAGCACGCACATTGGGATGGACATGTTGTTACGCCAAGTTACACTTCGCCCTATTAAAGGCGGCAGTTAACTGCGAAAGAAAATGCACAAACAAACAAATAAACAAAAAGTCACATGTATGACAAAAGCCAACAACAAAATACAAGTGAAACTTTATATACAAATAAAAGCATGCAAAGCACTAACTGCAAGAAAAAAATGTTATTTGCTTGCATGCAACTTTTATGCTTCATGTTTACTTCTTGTTTTTTTTTTGTTTTGCTTTTTACTTTGGTTGCTCCTCGTCTCATATGCCACCGCTTGGCGCCAGGGGCTTTTACTGCCAATAATTTTAAAGATTTGGCAATAAAAATGCAATTACCCAAGCGGCAAACAACGAACACTCTAGCAATCGACCAAGCTAGTAACAGACTGTCAGTCAACTGCACAGCTGCAGTAAACAACAATAACAAAAAATTAACAGCAGTGCGACTTCAAATATTCGCTAAAAATTACTAGATTGCTCTTAGACGCTGGTCCGAGCAGTATTTGTGAATTTGCTCGTTGCATAGCTGGCGTCAAACGGCGCGGGTGACAAAAGTCAAAATACTGCGCATTTAGTATTGACTTAGATTGCATACAACAACATCAATGAAAAAAACAAAGTAAAGTACAGAAACCTACATAGATGCAAATCTTTTAAAAATAAAGCAAATAAAATCCGCCAAAGTTCCACTTTGCACGCCATCAAAACAAACATGAACAGGAATTAGCTTTCTCACCTTCAGCACTTTGGGTGCTTTGGCAAGCGCCAATATTTTTGTATAAATTTGCATTAATATCGTTGTGAGCAAGTGGCAACACTAATACCTGCTGACGACTGCCTAATTGCTTATGCTATGCAGCTGTGTTGTTATATGTACATACATATGTACATTTTTTTTACTTTTGAGTAATGTTTTTACAAAAAAAAATTTTTTCCGCTGCATGCTACAATTTTAAGATTGCCTTCCAAACAAGTACATACAAACATTTTTTCTTTCAAAAATTAAATACCAAGTGCATTAAAGTAATTTGAAAATTGATCGCTTGTGTGCAATGAAATGAATTTTGAAGTCCACTACATACATACATACAATGTATTGACAACAGCAGCCACACATGAAATTTCAGTCAAAATTTCAACACCAGCATAATTTACGAAAATCAAAACAACAACAGTAACAGCATATAAATTGGCGGCGAATGTACGAGTATGTACAAGCTAACAGGCAACTCGTGCCAAGGATGTCAACTTCTTGCAAAGTGACCAGCAAACTCTGCAAATGATCTGCCGCTGGTGTATCGTTTAGTCAAGTGGAGTGTACAGTTCATAATACTCGTACGAGTACAAATAACGAGTGTTATGCGCAGCAACCCAGTTGGAAATCGATGGCTTGTTGACACGCCGTTCGGTGGTTACTGTAGTAAAATTTAGAAGAGAGGATGGCAAACCCCTTTTTATTAATGCTATCATTAGCAGTGATTATTTAAATGACGAATATAAAGTTCTGATCGGATTCGTATTCGTATTAAATTTTGCATCGATTTTCGTAAATGTTATTGAATTGAAGCTTGTATTAACATATATACATACACACATATGTATATTCACATTTGAATTTTGTAATTTTATTTACATTTACAATATTCCCATTAATGTTATGGTCGTATTCGTATAGATATTCACATCGTATTAGAGATATAACAATGAGTATTATAAGGAACAAAAGGTCCATCAATATTCATATTTGCAAAATACAAATTTCTCGAGTAAGTAATCTATAACAATTTTTCAAACACTAATATTACAAACTCTCTTCATAACAATTAACAGCGAGATAAACATTTTTAAGACTTCAAGGACAATTATTTTCAGACTTACATATGTATGTATACTAGGGTGGCCCTTATATTTCAAAGTGTGAATTGTGATGCTCCCACTAGCTAGTTTTTTTTCTATCAACATAAAAATGATATCCTGAAAATTTTATATCATTCGGATAATTCTAAGATGACCCCCAACGACTTTGAAGTTTGAGGATTACCTATACGTAACATCTAATTACTTAAAATTTATACTAATAAATTAGATTACTCTAAAAATAAATTCAAAAACTTTTAATTATGGAAATAAGTGTTTAAACAAGTAAAGCTTTAAATACTTAATTCCATAATTTGAATTTTTAAATTTATTTTATTGAACAATCAATGAAGTCATTTTTCAACTTTTTGATATTGATAACATATTGCTCAGTTGCGACAGTATTCGATTTGTCTTCACTTGTACAAAAAAACAACGGCATATTCTGTTTTGCTACAACTGAAGCTGATGTTGCTTTGGTTGCTGCTTGTATTTGTTTTTGCATTGAATTTGTGTCTAGTATTTTTGTTGGAATGATGGATGATCTTTTTGATATAGCCCATTCAGAAGTCCTGGAAAAAATTAAAAATGAGGAAGATAAAAAGTTTTTGTTGCTTCAGCGCCAAAAAGGAAGGCCGGGTGCCATGTTAGGTGTTGATAAAAAACAAAGTCTTAAAGAACATAGAGCACGTAAGCGCGTTTCAATGGAAGCAATCAGAAAAAAGATTAATGAAGAAAAGCAACAACAAATTTCGCAGACCTGTTCATTTCTAAGTGATGATTCTACCAGTAGTATCCAAAGCAGTGATGAAATTGAAGATTACCTTATAACTGGATCAGGCGAAAAAGAAACAGGACCATCCACATCAAAAGTTGCAGCAACTCGCGGTTCCTTAAATTTTTTTACTCCCAAGCTCTCGGAAATGTTCGATAGATGCAAAATCACAGACAGAAATGCGGTATATATATTAATTGCTGCTGCAGAAGCGTTCGAGCGTGATACGAAAAATCTTGTAATAAACCGCACTTCTTTTCAACGCATGAGGAAAAAATTTAGAGAAGAGAGACATGCAGAAATGAAAGAGCAATTCACACATAACAACTGCCAAGAATTTGTGTTGCACTGGGATGGAAAGCTGCTGAAGGCAAAGAACAATTATTGGGAGTTCCTGAGATAGCTTCATCTTCCGGAGAGGAACAAGCTCTGGCTGTTTTCGAAGCAGTTGAAAAATGGGGTATAACCGACAAAGTTCAAGCTCTTTGCTGTGATACGACTGCAAGCAACACAGGTAGAATAAATGGCGCATGTATTAATCTGGAAAAACTTTTCAATCGTGATCTCGTATACTTTCCCTGCCGTCATCATATGTTCGAACTGGTTTTGAGAAGCTGTTTCGATTTAATGATGGGTGCAACATCTGGCCCAGATGCGACACTGTTCAAAAGGTTCCGAGAAGCCTGGTCAAATATTGATGGAAGCAATGAAATTTCTGAAGATATCCGCTCTACAACTATTGCTTTCATTGAAAATCAGCTAAACACAAATAAACAACAGCGGGATGATTACCGGGAACTATTGGAATTAGCCATGGTTTTTCTTGGTGGAAAACCGAAAAATGGTATATTTTTTCGTATGCCAGGAGCCGTAAGTCATGCTAGGTGGATGGCAAAGGCAATATATGCATTTAAAATGTACATGTTTCAAAATCAATTTAATTTGTCTGAAAGGGAGAAGAATTTTCTGAAAAGAATATGTATTTTTATAGCTAGAGTGTACCTTCGAGCCTGGTTTCTGTCTACGAATTCTATTGAAGCTCCGTATTCAGATTTCTTGTTTATGCAACAATTGATAAACTATCAAAATGTTGATCAAGACATAAGCAAAGTTGTTGCAAAAAAGTTTGCAAGCCATTGTATACATATTATAAAATTTTGTCATTAAAATTATGAGTGAAAAAAAAATTTAAAACTTACAGTAGGGACCGGATCGGGACTAGTTCGGGACCAGTTCGGGACTGTGTCGAAATAATTTAAAACCAGTTCGGGATCTTTTCTGAATTTTTTCGCGACTACTTCCGAACTCTCTTTTTTTTTTTTTGATTTTTGGCGTATATTACAAAGAACTTGAAATTAAAAAAAATCCCGCAATAATAACAAAAAGTCCTTAACAAATATTTAATTCACACAAAATTATTATAAGAAGACTTTCATAACAAAAGTCTACAAAAAAAATGATTTGAAAACTTAAAAAAATGTATTCCGCTGATTACTATTTCGGGAAGACTTTTATAATATAAGTTTCAAAATAATACTCATCGATGACTTAAAAATATGTTTCCCTCAAAATTATTATCAAAAGACTTTTATAATTCTAATGAAAATTTGGATTATTTTTTTAAAAGTCCACCGTGAAAAAATTATTATTATTCGTATTCTTATTCATATTCGTATTCGTATACTTAAGCATGTCAGCTCATTTAAAAATACTTATTTATACTCGTTTTCATAGTTGTTGTTCAATTCATATTTATGGTCATATTCGTACTCGTATTCATATTCTTTGAAATCTACGTAGGGTAGAGACTCGTACTCGAATACCCATTTATAAATATTCATTTTTATTACTCTCATTCGTACACATACATATATCTAGTCGAATACATATCTATCCATATTAATATTTTTGCTTATGTTTCTACTCAAACTAGCATTTATATTCACATTCAAATACTCGTACTTCTCTTAGTAACCGTAGGCGCATACGTATTCGAATTCATATTTTAATTTGTGTTCAAAATTCTCTCTGTATAAATAATTTTAGTCGTATTCGCATTAATACTCTAATTGATATCCCTCTTCCTATTATTACTCGTATTTTTATACTTCACTTTGCTGATATTCCCAAAAGCAACAGCTTCTGCGATATTTTTACCACAAGCCGCCTTAGGAAAAGGTTTTATATTAATCTTCAAGCGTCTTTAGCCGTAACCGCTGCACTACAAATAGTTATTACGCACCTTGCTGACTACTATTACTTATTAGTTAGTGAACTAGTTAGTCTTTACTTCAGCATCATACCCGTCGTTTCAAATTAAATCACTCCAAAGTTTATGTTATTATAATTTTTTTTAATATCCCACATTAATAACATTCCCGCGATTGTGAAAATAAGAATTATTTTTCTATTTTTATAATCCACTAGAGTGGTCTCTAATCCTGAGACATATTCCATCTTAGTAACAAATAGTACGTTAAAAGCCGACTTATTTCTCACTTAAACTTGAAAAGGTAATGGGCATAAAAATATCAAACTAATATTCCAACAGGTCACTTCAAATACAAATTTATTTTTTTTATATTTTTGCATAAGTGCCACGTCTCATACATATGTGGCGCACGTTGCATGCCACAAAATTAAAGAAATAAAAAAACAAAAACGCCTGCGTAAATTTTCGATGTGATACGTGTGTATGTGTGCATAAATGTGTGTAACATGTTATATAGTGGTTATTACTCGTAACTGTTGCCGGTTGAGTGCACAATATATTTATACCAAAGTATGGGCATATGTATATATTTTTATTTTATTTCGTATTTGTTTGCCTTGAAGCGATAATTAACAATTCATTAGTCTCTAAAAAAAAAATCTAAAATGTTTGTATTTTAACTTTAGTCACTTATTAATAAACGCTACACAAAATCGCATGATATATTGACCGACTTTACAAGGCTTATTCGAGATGCAGGAATTAAAATATTTTGCGCCGAAGGAGATCATGTTCGGTGCGATTACATTGCTTATTTGGGGTACTTTGTTGTTTTTGAGAACAATTATTTTTTAATTACCGTAAAACTAAATGACTTTCAATTAAAAGTTGCTAATTTATTTATTGGTCAATTTTTATATAAAAGGATGAAAATATGTTTACTTAGAGTGTCCAGAAACTTGAAGATATTTTCAGCTTATTTGTAATTTGAAGCTTAATTGTTGGTATATATTCAGAGGGTGGCAAAACTAGCAAATTATGTATATGTGGCATATGACTTAATTCTTTTTATTATCTAGTGCCTAAAAATATGCATCGAGTATATAATTAATTTTTACTCTATTTCGAGACATAACCTCATGAAGAATATTTTTAGATTTTTCTTCGCTTAAATTTGTTTTACACAAAATGAAAATTATAACAATACTCGTAAATGTAATAACATTTTCCCACTTTTTCCAAAACTCATCACTTGACAAATGTCAGAAGTATTTGGCCTAAGACTGTAAGACTGTAAGATTTTAGACGTATTTATATCGCCAATAATTAAGCGATAATTTTTTTATTTTGTTTATTTATTCAAAAGGTTCCAATTATTTTAAAATTGCGTCATATCAGAGGGAAGTCTTTTTTGTTTTAATGAGTAAATATGGTGAACTTCATTCTAAGTTTTTTTTTTGGCAACTTCATTTATTATGCAATGAAGCAATTCATTAAAATTATATATCAATTTAGTTAAAAATTATGCCCCTCGCGATTACATACCCCAAAACATTTGTTCCTATCTCAGAACGTTTTGAATATTTCTGCAGATCTTACAGTAAATTTTTCACATAAATTTAATGATATGATTTTGGTTTTTAAATCTATTATTCTCGGTCCCACGTGGTCATCATAAGTGCGCAATGTGAGCCTAATTTGACTGGCGGCATGCTTTTTGCAAATTTCTCGACTCCAGCGCCATCTATTAGATCAAATGTAAGATACAAAGGTCTGTTTCCGAAAAATATTATGCTTTTCAAGTGATACATAAGAGCAAAAGTTAATACAAAACTATAGCAAAACCAAAATAATAATGTCGCTCATTTGGAAAGAAACCCGCAAAAACCCAAGTTAAAAACTTCTTACCTAAATGAAAATATACCAACCACTTTTACCTAAATTTCAGTCGAACAGACACAAACAAGAGTTGCTGAAGATGATCACAAATTGAGATCGAAATATCGACAAAATTTAAATTTCGAATAGACATTTAAAAAAAATTTTTTTTTTAGTATGTACATAGTTTTGTTGCCACTTTAATTTTACTATAAAAAGCAACTTTCAAATATCTGAAAATTTCTATTAATTTTGGAACCTTTTTTTTTGCTAAGGATTTTCGGTTCTTCTTGCACAAAAAATGAGTTGTGTTCAGATTTTATATGCAACAGCAAGTTAGCCACTGGAAACTCTTGCTTTGTTGTATTGAAATAAATTTGGCTACAAAACTGCATAATCAAATAATTTTATTTTTCATTTAAGAAAATTTATTAATAACTACTTTTTACCATCTTTGAAAATTGAATTTATACACTTTAAGTTAGAGAGTGCACTGTATTTTAATTAAAAAATGTGAGAAATTAAATAAAAGAATGGCCAGTTAGTAAGAGGATCATTTATTGTTTGGAAAATCCAAATACGAAGCTCAGAGAATACACGAAAAAAGTTGCCTTAAAAAGATTTTATCTGTTTTTAAAACAATGAACTCTAAATGCTTAATTCTTACCTTTTTTATTTGAATAGCCATATAAACGTTCATTTTTAAAATTATTACCGTTTTGCGAACACATATGAAATAAATTTTAAAATAAAGTTAGAGTGATATAATAACAACATTAAATGATATTACCAATATGTGACATGATTACATACATTTTGGACTTATTTTCACTGACTGCTACATAGCCGTTTTTATGAAAGCACCAAGGAGAGTGATTATTCTTAGTACGCAACATTAACATTTCACCTATATCACAGAAAGCAGAGGAGACACGTAGGTGCTTGCAATGACATAAATAAGGGTATGAGCGCAAACTAGCAGTCATACCTAAATGTTTAGTTAAATGTGAATATAAGGAGATATACATACATACATTTATTAAACTAATATGTAGTATGAAGACCAAGGTAAAACGCTGCAATGCGCACAAGTGACCAACGCTTCTTCCAAAGTTATTTATGGCACACAATTTGTATGCGTAGCACGTGCAACAACGTCGCTGTACAACAGTGTTAGCGACAAGTGTACGTACAAGTGGCGGTGAAGTGCACACAATAAAGAGTCTTCATCAAAGTGCTTGCATATGCTGCACAGTCATGTAGTTGCTGTACTTGACGCCGCGTTCACTTACAACTAGCAACAAATTTACAATAATTTCAAAACAATTTCGATTGATGGCTATCGCTTCAGCTTCAGCTTCAGCTTCAGCTTCAGCTTTAGCTCCAGCTACAACATTAACTACAGCCGCGGCAGCAGTAGCAACGACAGCAACTTCAATGACCGGCTGACTGAGTGAACGACTGACTGACTAACTGAGTGTGCTGCGCTGTTAGGCGGCGAGTTTGAGCAAAAAGACGGCGCTTCATACTTTGCTACTCACTGATAACCAGTCTCAAAGTGTGGTATAATAATTTCATGTCTAAATCGAGCCGCTAACCAATATATAGTTCCATATAGATATTTGTCTGACAATCGCTCGTCTGCCGCGTTTCTAATACTCGTACGCGCACGCATTCGCATTCGCCAAACGGCAGTCAATTAAATGCATTCAAGCTCTGACATACGACATGATGATCACTTTGTGCGGCATCACATCGTACGATCATCACTTGATCTATGTGCGCGCATACAGTTGCTGCTATAGGCAATTTTGCAAGCTTGTAAGCAGCATTGTGTACAAGTCGTTTGTAGAGAGTAGCTGACAGTTGCTAATGTTTTGCAATAAATCTTAAGTGTTGCAATAATTAGTGGCAAATTATTGACCGTTCGTTATGATCGGGTTATGATATAGACAAATGAAGCATTCATTTGATAAACAAGTCTAATTAGACGAGTTTTGGTTAATGTCGGTGAGATCAAAAATCCGAGTGAGTACTTTTTTTTCTTGTTTTTGATAAATAAGCACAATAAGGTGATTCCAAGATGTGATACACTTATTTTTACACCTTTTAAGGGAGAAGAGGGCTGGTCAATTGTATATCGTGTGGAACAGCTGTCACTTATTGAGCAGAAATTATCTAACGATCTTTGTTTGATGGACTGGTCTCCCTCAAAGCCCATTTTTCTAATCATATATTAAGACATATTAAGATATCTAGAAACAAGGTAGAAGAAGATTGTTCAAGAAACGGCCTAAGAAAAAACTAGGCCAACCGTTTCCAAGTACACGACTACCTCTGAACTGATCCCGCAAATTGAAAAGGGGACGTGGACATAACTGGACGCACGCATAGGCTAGTGTTTAATCTGTTCATCTCTTGATAAGCTAGTACTAATGAGTAACTTGAACTTCCATTGTGAAACTCCAGCATAAGGAAAAAGTGCCTCATAATTTTAGAAAAAACCAGATATTCCATGCACGTATATAACACAATACAACACATGATTTGCCAACTCCATTCTGAGAACTGTATGTGAAATTAGACCCAAAAAATAATTTCTGCATCATTCGTTTTGTCTTCTTACCTGCCAAAATGTTTTTAATATCGATTTGAAGTTAGTACTATCGTATAGGGGAATTTATCACGTTTTAGGCCCTGTTGTTTGACATAGCTCGACAGCCTTTAGCTCGATTTAGTTGAAATAAATTTTAAAAAATTTAGAATTTTAATTCCCTTAATCTGTTCATATATTGTTTTATTATACAAGCAACAGTTTCCAAGTTACAAATAAGCGCATGAAGAAACATTTTTTTTTTTTTTGTTTTAATTCATAAAAAATACAAAACGGAAGTAAGTTTCAAGTCAAGTTACTTTTTCGCAAAGTCACATAACCTATGAGCAAAATGAGACAAAGATCATGAAAATCGATGCACGCGTTTCGCTTTTATTCGCAATTGAGTAAAGGTATGAATTTCAAAAATTTGCTCGACGTGATAAATTCCCGTATACGATAGTACTAACTTCAAATTAAAAATATTTTGGCAGGTAAGAAGACAAAACGAATGATGCAGAAGTTATTCTTTTTGGGTCTAATTTCACATACAGTCTTCAGAATTGAGTTGGCAATCAATGAACTGAAAAATGTTGTACTGTGTAATAAAAGAGAACAAAATCTGTTGAAGCTCCTTACAATGGGCCAACATAAATGGCATGGAAAGTGAGAACTTTCTTAGGAGATTGAAATTTCTCAAGCGACTTTTAAATGAGTTTGGAATCAAACTATATATTAGTCTTATGTCTCCTTAAAAAATCTTATCTATCAGGTTCGACGAGTATCCCAATTTTGTTACTCTGATCGATGTGTGAAGAATGGCGGAAGTACTGAAGTAGTCCTATTTGAGCCAAGGCTGTGGAAAATTGTCTCACTAGGCACATTTAGAATCATATATCAGACTGAAGTATTTACGGTGTTGGCCAATGTTTGGATAAAAGAGCCAATACAGACATCATTTCAGATGATTATTTGGGTTGTAAACTTATATAAAAGCATATCAAAGCTTGTGGACAACTCTTTTAAATCAACTGAAAAACTTTAACAAATCAGCATTGTGGTTGGTCCCAGGACATGAATATTCAGTAAAAAATATGTAACCGATGTCAGCTTTTAAGATGACTACTAATTGGCTGGGAATTGGTCATGTCTAATACTAACAAAACATTTTTCATAAGCTCTTCAAGGTCAGAATTCCTTTCACGCGCTTCTACGCTTCGCTAATATTAACGACCAAGGGCGGATCCAGAACGTTTTTTGAGGGGGGAGGGGGGTATCTCCATAATAATGTATGTACATATATTTGACAAGTATAGCTGACAAGTATAGCTGCTTGGACTTTGAAATCGAGGTTTAGGTTTCTTCAGCAAGAAGTTTTCAATAAGTCATCTACCTGTATCCGCCCCTGTTAGCGACGAAGTTTGTTATATTAATGGACCTAAGATTAATGAAAGCAAGCAGTTTCCCGGTCACTACCATACCACCAACCATCATGTTCTAGAAAGCCTTAGCATTATATTGTCGAATAATCAGGCAAGACAGATTAAGATTTGCTTCGAAGGGTGGTATACATTATTTGAAAGTAGCGAAAGGGGCATGGCCCTAAACAACTTGGTAATTAAATATGTCTAATGGAGAGCAGAACTATATAGAGCTTGGAAAAATTAGAAAATTGCAACCCGCAGTCGAAGGTCAAAAGGAGGAAGATAGACGAAAGTATACAAAACCCTTTTCCAAAAATACTCCAAAAGAGTCTCCGACCTTTGGAAAACTGGAGAGGTCCAAAAAATTATAGTGGCCCCTGCCAGTTAAAAGAAAATCTAAATAAAATAGTTCTTTCAGCAGATAACCCAGGTGTTACCCTCCATAGTGTTTAATTTGAAATAGCCTATCGTTGGAGTGATTTAGAGCAGAGTTACAACGTTTTAAGCTTTTTTCTTAGTTTAGTCGTAAATAGTATTATTTAGAACATAAAGTCAAACCCACTGAATACGGGGAGTGAACAAGTACCATAAACGTTACAATTAGCAGCCTTACAACACAATTCGACTTCTCCCTTTTAATTATCACAAACGGATAGTATAATCCGCTTAAGTGCATAAATCTGTAAGAAAATCCATTTT
The DNA here is from genome assembly GCA_963971545.1 of Philophylla caesio. Lineage (NCBI taxonomy): Eukaryota > Metazoa > Arthropoda > Insecta > Diptera > Tephritidae > Philophylla > Philophylla caesio. The sequence continues at coordinate 14,780,568 of OZ020608.1, forward strand.
AGAAGGGTAGTTTAAGTAAAACTCCTAGACACAAAAGTTATATATGTAGGTATACAGACAATGTCTGCAAATTCGCGCCTTAATTAGCAAACAGTTAAGAGTATTTTAAATGAGCTGCTCAACAGAGGCGTTGAATGAATATGACATGGGATGAGACTATTTATAGATTAACACACTCCACTAGCGCATATACAGCTATACTTAAAATACTTCAAAGTAAGGATTGACTTGAAAACATAAAATAAAAATATAAAAAAATATATATTGAAAATCTGTTTGCGCGCATAAAAAAAGTATCGCAAAATTGCTTGAGCGTTAACCAACACGCTTGATAAATGATACTTCGTTGGGATGGACAATAAAAATAGGGAATGGTGAATGGCACAATAAACTGTAGCCAAACACACACACACACGAACACATGTGAGCTGTTTGTTTACATATCGATTGAAACTTTGGCAGAGAAGAGTTCGTCGACGAAAATGAACGAAGGAAACACGCATTGTCTTTGTGTCCTTCAGTGGCCTATAGATTGTATTTGAATTTATGAACCGCCTATCTACGTTGCCATTTAAGCACGTACACATGATTGTGTGTGTTTGTATATCAGTTGGTGCGCATGCGCATGGTCAAGGCAATAAACTATCTGATCTTGCTATAGGTAAACTTACATACTACACTCGCTGATCGCTACTTAGCCAACTGATCCCTAAATGTCTGTGCAATCGTGTCTTTCCTCACTGCAAGTGAACTCCGTCCACAATTCACTACAATTCTGTCTGCTGTCTTCAAAAGATTTCCAGATTTTGCTTTTATATTTCTGTCGGTCAGCCATTTACGCATAATTAATAAATTGCCATACGAGTTACCCTTTTTCTTTAACACACTTATGCCGTGTGTACAGAAGATTTTTTGTAGCGCGATTGTGATCTTTTGCTGCGCAGTTATGAGTTAAAAATTAAAAGCACATCCTTTTACGCGTTCGAAAAGCCACAACGATTCTTTAATTTCGATTGTGTTTTGTTTTTGTTCTTTATTTTTATATTATCTTCTTACCAGCAATATTTTTTTGTGCACCAGTTGTTGCAAGTGGACATACGATGAGTGAGTGCCCGGCCATTGAGCATGATCAGTCGCACCCATGTACATTAGACCGGGTTGCTAGGAATACGAAAACAAAAATAAAATTAGATGCAGCTCTTATTTAAGATTCGTTGATTTTTCTTCTGGCGTCGTAGAAAGTGTTTCCTAGTGGAAAGAATTTCCGTTTCAGCTTGTCAAATTTTGGTTGGTGTTAAACTGGCCAAAGCTTTTTATCTTTACTGAGAGCAAAAAATATGCTACGGAAGAACACAGAAAACAGAAACTGGTGTTTTTAGAAAGTTCTAATAGAGTGTCTGCGAAGAAACATTTTTTTTCAAGAAACCGTTCACATAAGGATTTAGGAATTGGTGGGATTTTTATAGCAAATTTACGCCGCACTTTAATATTTTTTTCAATAATTTCCGTTGTCCTACTCTACAAGATTATATGCATAATGCGCGCCAAAATTATAAGATAACCACTTATTGATTATTTATTTTTCTTGCAATTTTCTAATTGATTTTTACTGCCATAGTCGTAAATTTTTTTTTTTTTTATGAAAAAAAAGCACTACGTAATATCTTCATCAAAAAAGGTTTTCGGAGTTCAACGGCATATTTTTTTGTCACATTGAACTTCAGTCAAAGTATATACTTTGATAAATTTTTTTTGTAATTTTTTTGTTGTGCTAAAACCTGAAACTTGCTTTTTTTTGGGACGTAAGTAAGTAAGTAACGGAAAAATTAAATACAAGAAAAATAAATAATAACAATGTGTCAACATGTGGTGCCCTTATCCTTTTGTCTTGCACAGTACTATATGGTAACATACATACAATTTTATATGCATCAAAATTGGTAGAGCAGTCAATTGAATGGACTGCCTACAAAAAAAATCAATCAACAGAAGAGCGCGAAAAAGTTGTAAGAGGTATTAAAAAATATACCTTACATGCGTTTGTATGTGAATTGTAGCATACATTCGGTTTCAAACATAGTATTGAAATTAATTCAGTTGCACTCGTAAAACAATCAAGAAAAAATTATAGTATTAAAAGAATGCATAAACCAAAGCGACTGACTACGGCACTTCTGCTCCGTCTGGCTACGTTCGCTTCGCAGGTTGCTTTGATTTAATAATAATGCTCTGTTTTTTGTATTAAGTGTTGTCCATAACAATAGCCGGTGCTTGCTTTATATACACTTTACTGTTTTTTTTATTAATTCGTGAATGGTTCAGGTTAATCAATTTATAAGTGAATTGATTTCATACAGCGGTTGTCTTTGTTTTTTGCTTCTTAAATGATTGCTATGTGGGATTAAATAATGAAACCAAATTTAGTAATAAAAAGTAATCGATTAAAAGAAAATAAGAACTTAACAGGAATATAAATTTCAAAATTAGGAGTAAACCAATTATTGCAATCATGAATTTTTCAATTTAAAGATCGACGATACACACATACGAGATAGTTCAGGCAAATACATTTTAGCTTAACACAATCATTCATAAAACAAAAGACAAGTATCCTTTGCTAAAAATAGTTTTATTTCTCTCTGTAACAAGAATTAAGTTGGTATATCGGTTCCACAAAAATAGTGTTGCCATCTCTCTAGCGCAAAAAAAAAAATTATAAAAATTTTAAAATTTGTTTTTCATCAAATGATTATAGGTGATGGGGATTCGTGTATTGTTTTTCTAGTGTTTTTAAAGTTTTTGTAAAGCTTTTATTTAGAGGTGCCTTTTCAGTAGCGAATTTATTCCAATTCTTAAGTTGCCATTATACTCACAGATCAGTCAATTGTTCCACAACCGCAGCTCGGTGGGTTTTTTTCTTCACTAGAGTTACAGCGTTAAAATACAAGACCTTGATTAGTAAGCAAAAATCGATTGACGAACTAAATAGAAGAAAACATTATTCGTGGCAATCGCTTACACATCTTGAAATGCTCAACGCACAATTCAAAAATTCAAATTCATAATAGACAATGTTTGCGCCAGATTTTGTATGATTTTATTATACGACAAAATTAAAAAATATTTCAACAGAAATTGAATGAACGCTTTAAACGCTAAATTATCGAAAAGAAGCTGTCATTTGGATACTTGACGGTTTTCAGAAAATACTTCGAAATGTTTCAATAATTTTCTTGAAATCCTTAATATAAATATAACACACCACGAAATGAATATATCATTAATATATCATATATCATTTAATATATCATTAGCGAAATTTTAACCGCAGTTGACCTTTAATTCCGAAAAATCTTTCGATTTATGTAAAATGGTGGAATTAAATAATTTAAAAGTTAATTTAAAAAATAATTTTCGTTTAACAAGCAACTTATTCCTAATTCATAATCCGTTTTTATTTAATGCTGAGTTTTTCCTATTAATCTTGAAGTTAATGTCCATTTCGTTGTCATACAAGTTAATTGCTAATCCAGTTTGGTCCCTTTTTCTTTTTTGCTTCAAAAAATCTATCAATAACTACTCTTAATCATTTGGCTTTGTTTACATCACGGGCTTGCAACTTCCGCTTGACCAACTGAGCAATTGTTGTCAATCATGAAAAGAAACATTAGAAAAAAGGAAGAAAAAGGGAATAAAATGCTGTGAGATATAAAAATAGAAATACGTACCTATGTATGTATATGTATATATAGACGACTTATATATAGCCATGAATGGATGGAACAAAAGTTCGCGTAATTATACTGAATCAAAAAAGTGTTCAACAAGTGATGATTATAATTATTTTTATGCAAAATTGAAACTATATCAAAATACTAGAATATGTAAAAAAAAGTAAAACAGTTTTTATCTAAAACAATACTTTTGTAAAAGAAATTTTAAAATTTTTTCGAAAGTGGTTGAAAAGCGCTTAAACAATTCATGTTGATATTTAATTATAATTATAATAGTTATTAGTTGGCTTAAGGTTTTGAAAATTTTCGCTCGTAATTTATATAATTATATATTAAAATTTCTAAAAATTTAGATTATTATTTTATAAGTTGAAAGAATATGTTGCGTTAAACTTTCATCATTTTTGAAAAAAATATTTCTTTTAAAAAATTTTCAATTTAATTTTGATTTATTTTAATTTTAATTTCAATTGAACTAATTTTTTTTTAAACTAATTTTAAACATTTATTTAAAAATTTAAAAATTTTCTAAATAAAAAATTCTTAAACAAATTGTTTAAATTTTTTTTTTTAATTGAAAATTTTAATTTTCACTTGCATACTTGGACTTAAATTCCATAAACAATTTTTTTTTTTAAAGTTAAAATTTTTTTTTAAATTAAGTTGTTTAAAATAATTAGTTTAGATTAAATGTATATTTTAATAAAGCATACTGGCATACAAAATATTGCGAATATGTAAAAAAAAAAATTCTTTGAATAATGATTTGAATCACTGTACGTGCATAACGTATGCCTGAACAATTACTATACGAATAAAAACAATCTGCTGAAATGCGTTTTCCATTGTTTAACGCAGGATAATTGCAGTCTTAGGAAAATAAGTACCTGTATAAACACTGTTGGACAAAACAACAAAAACGCTACATAAGGTTAATATTTGATATTTTTCTTTCATTTATTTAAGATTTTTTTTAAATCAAGCTAGAATAAGTTGGAGTATTGTGATATAGGTATAACTCTTTCGACTGTTTCTGTAATTATTTAAAGATAAACTAACGTAAGACCGTGCAATTTATTAATTGATGTATTGTGCAGCACGTTCTAAAACAATATTCCATTATATTAAGTAGTTACGCAGATAATCCACTAAAACCAGAAATAGTCAAAGAAGTCGTGATATCAAAATAGATGGGTAACGTAATATAACATGTCGGGCAAAGTGTTATACTTTTCTACATTGGCCATAACTCACTTTTAAGAATAATGTCTTATATTATATGTATTTATATTAATAAGAAATTTTTTGAAAATTGCTAGTAATTTAATTTACTAAACACAAGCAAAAGTTAATTATTCTAATAGAATACACAAAAAATAACACTAGCGAAATTAAAGAGTAAAAAAATGTAAAAAACTATACAAGTTTACTCATAGTTACATAGCTATTCACAAGACTAGCGAACGAATATTGATTGGGGTTTAGGTTATCTGTATTCTTGCTAGGTGGAGTTTCGGCCCAACAATCCTTATCTTAATTGGGCAAAAGCAAATTTGCTGAACTGCTTGCTGAACTTTCCCTAGCTTGTATAACTTGTTGTGCCTTCCCTTTTCCATCTTTGTTCTCCCATGAGCCTTCATAATCATCTTTGAAGGAGGTTTTGACAGGACAATACAATAAAATATTTAGGGTATAACTATAGAGACCACTTAAAATAAGCAGAATTGGGTTCTCCCTTGACAGATTTGTGAACTGCAGAAATTTATCAAGCCACATAGAAAAAATTTAAATTTGTTGCCATACAGGAGTCTTTTTCATCAAAAGCGGTTAAAATCGGTATTTTATATCATCGATAGCTTTATCAGTACGTAAAGCTCTTAGCAACGTTGCAAATAAATTACCATAAGTGTTTGATGCCCATAGTATTCCCATCTTCCAACCTCTAACAGCATTAATGGCCTTTTTTATGTTTTCTTCGTTCTGCTTACAAATTTTGCTTTTATTCTGCTGACCTATGAGTAAAGGCAGGCCCGACGAGAGGGAGGTAGGGGGCTTCAAAGGTTATTTATTCGGGGTTGTCGAAAGTCCCCGATTTTCGTTTTGTCTTAATTTAATAGAAATGTTTCATTTTATTTTAATTTTGTACGGACAACAAAATTGACAGATTTGTCGACCCAGCGGATTTCGAGAAATCATTCTGTGAATTTTGTTGTCTGTACAAACTGCTTGTTGAAGTATCTTTATGAAAATTAAGATACATCGAATAGAAAACTGGAACCGCAATAAATCAAACATAACTAAGTCATAGTGCGCGTGCAACTGACTGGTAAATGAGGGACGGCTCGGTTTTGAATATTTTGTGTGCTACAACTGTCGCGACGAACCGTATTAAATCAAAAAGAACGGTAGGGGGAAATACTCCGCGGGCCCGGATTTTCTCTTGACGGCTCTAGGTATAAGTTATGTTGAAAGCTAACTTAGCTTTCAGTGGAATGCACAGTCTTGGAGTAACAGTTTTTAATCGTTACCTTGAATAGTTTAAAAAATATCCTGGTATATCACTTCACCCACCCATATCACAATACAATGCTATAATTGCATAAAAATTATAAATTCAAATTTTGTAAAAAGTGTATAAAAAAATTTAACTCGTCTTAAGTAGTTACTATCTATTCAGTTATTTACTACAATTCGAACAAGTATTTTGTAGACATTTCTGTAACGTATTTTCTGACTCCTTATGATTGCAAGCGCTGCTCCTCAAAATTGTCATTGGCAAACCATTACACTCTTACTAGATAATTACTGACATTGAGTTTTTTTTTTGCTTCTATTTATATAGTAGTTGCAGACAAAAGGCAATTTTTACGTCTTTCGATTCCATTACTGGCTTTTTCGATTTTCCTGCCTTTGTTTGATTCAAAACCCTCTATCGTTTAGACGGACATATTCACAACTTACATGCAAGCCATAAATTAACTCGTAGTCTCTGGACTACACAACAGCACCAATGGTGTTCTCAACAAAAAATAATAGTAAAAAAAAATCGAATAGCAATTCACTGATCAGAGCTAAAATTTAAAAATAAATCAAGCAACCCAATAATTTTCAAATCGTTCTGCAGTGCCTACGTCTGAGACTACCTGCTGCCACTTTTTTTTTTTTTGGTCTCAACGTTTCCATTTGCTTCCTTGAGTTTCTTGTGCGTAGCAAACAACTCCGCGCATGCGCATACATGCTAATGCACACATATGTATGTATATATAGATGTACATATACTCTCGTATAGAGCTACATAGTAGATATGACTTGCATGTGTTTTCAAGTGTTCGAAATATGTGTGTATGCATGCACATAGCCAACTAATACGATCCCTTTTCGTCCATCCATTTTTGAAAATGTTGAAAAGTTTTAAATTTCTTGGAAATAAAAGCATTGCAGGTAGACATTTTTCTATGCATTTGTATGTATGTAGGAGTGTTTGCCCAAAGGTCCAACAGTCTGTCTCTCTATCCTTTTTTGTCCGTGCATTTGCGTTATTTGAAAAAGGTTATTTGTTTTTGTACCGAAATCTACGCTTTCCTTTCGTAGTATGTATCACTTATTTGCTTGCACCAACTGCGCCACACGAGTACATATTGGTTCTGTCTGTACGTTTGTTGTGATTATCGTCTGTTCGTCGCCACTTAAGTGAAAATTTAACATAGATTGTGTTTTTCGCTTTTACCATTGCCAGTTGGTAGCGACCCTAAATATATCAATTATGGGTACAGTTGCGAATGCTGACCTTTGATTGTATTTATTTGAAAGCATTAATTGTTTTTATTCTCACTCAATTTAATTTTGTATAATTGAACTTATTCAAAACACTTTAGGAGGTGAAATATAAATACAAAATTTTTAGTTTATACTTAATTTAAAATATTTGCCATGGCGACATGAAGCAAATTTAGTAGGTTTGGACAACGTTTTCTTTTGGGTAGGCAGATATGTATCTCAATTAATTTTATTACGATAAAGAGTAAGTTTCTAGTGGCTACGAACTACCGCTGATTTTTGATAATTTTTTTACTGACGCTCTTTCGCAATTCTTTCCAGGAAACTGTTAGTAAAAAAATTGTCAAAAATCAGTGATAACTTTAAGATGCTTGAAACTTGCACTTTCTTAGAGTAAAATTGAATCAGCCAAAAAACGTATTATCAAAATTTTTCGAAACACTTTTTGTTTTGTTAAATTATTTTGCATGTAAATATTTAAAAAATGAGTGTTTATGGGTTTTCTTAGAGAATGAACTATAATTTACATGACAAATTATTTTAATTAATTAGAATGAAAATAAAGTGTAAGTCATTAATTGGTAAACTTGAGATCACAAAGAATGTTAACTTAAAGAGTCTACATAAATGTTAATAAAAACTTTATTATATTTTCATTACGAGCAAGAGAGACTCTGTACATCTCAAATCAACTCTTTTTTTTCAGATAAAAATTATATAACTGTTCTCGAGTTTATCTACTTATTTCTAAAATTGGATATAATATAATTTAGGTTAGTTTGAATTGTTTTGGAGCTCGCTTGGCATTTCTAACCAAATGCGAAAGGTTCAACTTTAGCAATCCCCTACAGATTTTTCATACTTTTTTTTCTTATTATCATTTTTTATTTTTTCCAATTTTTCTAAGAATTTTGTTATTTAATACTAAGTGAACCACGATAAAAGTTGTTTAACTTTCCCACTACTCAAACTATGGTGTAGCTCTTATAAGATCTTACGATAGAGTTGGCCGTAGACTACTTCTTTTATTCTTCCATTTCTGAACTACTCTAATCTCTCATAATCTTTGGTTTTGGACAATATTTATTTTTAAATAGTTTAAAGTTTGAAATATTGAGGAATTAATTTACAATATGTTTCAATAATCTTTACTTAAACTTTGCAGCTTTAAGAATTCCCGGCTTTCAAATAAAAATTAGGCTCTTTGAAAATTCAGCTGAAACAAAAATTCAGACTTTTATATACCTGATCTAGCTGTAAGATTTAGTGCCAAAAATGTATATAAAACATTTTTCTTCTTTTTCTTTTGTTGCACTACAACCGTTTGTTGGCTTTGGTGAAGACCAAACAACTTCGTCCGTTGCGTCTCACTTGCGTATCATAGTTCTCTCGAAAGTACCCAATGCTTTTAATAATTGATCTACTTGATTTTTATTCTGCGCCATTTAAGAGGTTGGGGAAATTGTATAGTGAAATTTTTGTTCGTGTGGGAAAGGCCTCTGCTTTTCAATTGCCTTAAATTTTTTACATTAAATATCTATACAAATGCAGTAGTCAGTCCAACAGTCGAGGATTCCGATAAAATAGAATTTTTTGATCTTTTGACGTTGTCGCAGCATTCTTGTAAATTTTTTAATGAATTCTTAAATTTTTGTAACCTTTAAGCTTGTTCACTTACATCGGTCAGGATTTCAACTCTTAAATTTGGTTTTGCAAAAGGCAAGTGTTTTTTAACATAAAGCTCTAAAAAAGCACACAAAGAGAAACAGATTTTGTTACGGACGTTCTTTCGGAAAGTAGTTTTGTCAGTTTTTAGCAGGGACCGTAACAGTTACAAATTTTGTTATTAAAATCGCTCTTTAAAGATTATTTTAAGACTTTTATTTAATTACTATTTTAATAACTGTTATTGTTGATTTTTATTTTATATGTCTTATGATAACAGTTATTGCTATTTGTAATAAGTCGGCTTCATATGAATATACAAAAGACTTCTATAATTATGACTTAAAAAATTAAAGTCAGTGACTGATTATATTGATGACTTTTATAAGTAAAAATCTTCTGCTATCAGAAGACATATAAAATAGAATTCAAAAATAACTGTAATTGCTAGATTATTTTAGTAAAAATCAAACATACTTGTTATTTTGAATTAATAAAGTAAAGAAAAAAATAACTGTTATTTTAAATTTTGCATTAAAAATTACAAAAAAGTTTATTGTAAAATTTGATTCTCGGTGAAAAAATTAATTGAATGCTATATATACGAGTACTTCGCTGTAGAACATTTCCTTCATAGTAAAATTTTTAATGACAGTTTTCATAAATAACTGTTATATTCGGCCCCTGGTATTTAGTGAAGTTTTTGAAAAACAAACTGTAATTTAAAGTTCATTTTCCCGTCGCCTCCAATTTTCAAAAGTTGATAGAGATTATAAGTTCACCAGAGAACAAGTAAAATGTCAGTTTATTATGAAAATTTGGAGTAGAGCTGATAGCTACTGAGATCTTTGGTCTATCTTAATGTGTAGCTAACAAATATTCTTGAGCATTATACAAAATTCTTTAAAACTAATAGTCTTATTATTTTCAATTGTGGTTAGCCAACTGATCCTTAAAATCAAGAAAGCTCGTATTCTTTACTCTTATTTTTTTTTTTTTATCGTATGATAAACCGAAGGGCGGCCATAAAAGTTAAATAACATTGATATGTTTTTGTCAAGAATAAACTCTTATAATGCTCAAAGTGATTGTAGCGTTTGAAGGTGATCAGAAACGCTGAACAATGTAATAAGAGAGCGAGTAAAAATTATACTACACTATGGAAATCTATTGCGTACATTTTTACCAAATGATTCTCATAGATTTTAAGAACTTATGAAACCAAATATACCCAATGCAACAAGAATACTACACGTACAAAATAAGTGAGCATGTATAAAGGAAAAGATTTTCAAAGCTTGCTCTAATCTCAAAATGACTGCTAACCCACTATTTGTTCCACAACATTCAATTTCTACGCTTTCCGCTAACTGCAAAAAAGAACTCAACGCTAAATGACGCGTTAATACTTTAAAGAACGGTTTATCATAGTAAATCATTAATTTCAAATTCTAACGGACAGGTCACGTCATACTGAGATAATTGCCATTGAATTAATAATCAAAATAGACAGAGCAACAAACGGACATTGGCATCAAAACAAAACTGATACTGGAAGGAAAAATATCATTAACAAATAAATAAAAAAAAACAAAAAAACACAGCTAGCATTACAAATGAAGCACAAAAACAAATAAGATAACACCACGTATATAACATACATACGAGTATGCATAAAAACCGGATAATTTTTAAACTTGCGAGTATTTTTTTGTTTTTTTTTTTTTCTTTCGCAGCGCTAACCAAGAATAACGAAATCAAAAAAGAAACTTGTCACAAGTGACCAGGCGTGCATGAAGTGCTTGAGAAGAACGTTCAAAGCAGCAAAAGTATACAAAGTATTCAAAAACTACATAAAATACGCGACGTATTGCATGCACCAGGTGCAGCAACAGCATACATACATATATGCACCAAACACATACACACATATACATATATTTTATGAATATGCATACAATTTGTCCATAATTCCGATAGCCACTCATACTACATACATACTTACATAAGTGATGATCGTACCATTAGCAGCCCAGCAAACTAAATACGCGATTGGACAGGAGCTCCTTAACGCTAAGCGAAAACAACTGAGTACGTCTTCGCCCTGAACTTAGTGTTAAATAAGTTCCACTACCAGATATGTATGTAACTATAATTGTGTACATGTCTATATACGTATGTATGTATGTATGTGTGTGTGTATGAGTGCATGTAGATGTGTGCTAACTACGCTTAATACCGTTTGCATTGCAACAGACGCAGCAATTTAGAACTAGTTTTCAAAAAGTAACGTATACTCGTAAATAAGTGTGACTCTGCAGTTGAAGAAGAACAAGAGGAAGAAGACGCGAAAATAAACGCGCACGTTTCTCTAAGCATACACATACATATGTACACATATAAATGCACATGCAAGCATTTTAATGTATCGTATGTAGAAAGAACTCTAACAACGTTGCCAACGAAAAAAAAAATAAAAAAAAAATTAAAAATAAATTCAACCAAGAAAATATTGGACACCTGCACAGTTTTGAATCACTGCTTAACAAACGAGCAATGACAGCAACAAAAAAAAACAACGATAACAACAACAACAACAACTACAATAACAAGGCAACAATTATATTAACAAACTTTATTACTGCCAACAATAGCAGTAGCTTCAAAAAAGAATATAAAAAAATGAAGTTATTGTAAATTGAGTACCAGCAATTAAGTGGACAAACAAATACACAAACACGAGAGTATATGAAAAAAAAAATAAAAATTACATACTAGAAGAAATATATATTTAAGCAAGCTGAAGTGTATTATTTATTTAAATACTTATTGCCAGTCATTGTGGAGCTTCGACTAGGAAAAAAGAAAAATATTGTTGCACAAATACTTTGTTAAGCGCTTAAGTCCTTTGTTGGGTACTTGGTCGTGCATTCGTTTTGCATATGTTTCTTGATTTATTTCATAATTTACGAAAATCGATCTTTAGCCCAAGTATTCTATTGCATACAGATATGTTTTGGAAACTAATTTTATAACGAATAACGAAAATTCATTGTACTGTACATCAACTAATCAACTAATGAAGCACAAATTTAAAATTTATAAATAACGTAGAAAATTCGGAGATTATCCAATAATTTTTAATAAGCATACAATAAATAATAATCACAGAAGATAAAATAATGATAATGATTGCCAATATAGTCAAACATAAACGTTTCGAAATATCGAGAAGAAATGTATTAAAAGGTATTTTTTTTCTCTTAATCAGTTGCACCAAAAATGAGTTAAGTGTGTCCCAATGAGTTTACTTTTTTTTAAATTTGCTTTTGGCTTTCATCACTTACGAAAAGCGATTTTAATAAGCCCAAGTATTCTATTGACTACAGATATGTTTTAGAACCTAATTTTATAACGAATAACGAAAACTCTTTGTACTGTACAGCAACTACTTAATCAACTAATAGAGAAATATTAAAAATTTATAAAAAACAAAGAAAATTCGGAGATTATCCAATAATCTTTAATAAGCATACAATTAATAATAATCACGAACAAATCAAAACTAATCACGGAAGATAAAATAATGAGAATAATTGCAAATGTTGTCGAGCACAAACCTTTCGAAATATTGAGAAGAAATATTTTAATGTTATTTTTTTTTTCTCTTAAGCAGTTTCTCCAAAGTGTGTCCAAATAACTTTATTTTTTTTTTTTTTACTTTTATTACGCTCAAATAATAAGATGTTGAGGGTCATTTTTATATTGTGATATTAATTCACAATCAAAGATTACACAAGACTGCAAAAAAAATTAATTGAGTTTTTTTTTGGTTTTTTGTGTAAGTCTTATGTTTTTTGGTGTGCTGAATCTGAAAATATATTTAATTTTTTCATAGAATGTTACGTTTTCTGACAATGTAGGTATCTATGTTAAACAAGCTATCATTTTAAAATAAAATATAAAAGATTAAAAAAAATTTGTAAATTTATAAACTATTTTATTTATGTAAAATACATTATTTAGTAAACACATTTCTTTTTCTCATTGAGACTCCTTTTGATACATTTTCGCTTGTGGGAAGCATCGGGAAGGTCTCTTTGAAGGGTCCAACAGTAGTCTGCCATTATTGAAACGCTCCATCTTCCCTGGTATCTTCTTTACATCTCCTTAATATCTTAGTGAAATCATTCACCTTGCTTTTCACTCACGTCTCCTAAATTTTCTGGAAAGTAGTCGAGGTGGAAATGAAGGATAAAATGTATTTTTAAACTCATCAAACAACCTAAAGCTTGAAATGCTTTTAACATTCTTTTGACGATTTGTTTGTAGTTAGGATCTTTGTTATTGCCTAAAAATTTCTTTATGACCTCTTTAAAGGCATGGTTGTGATGAATAGTGGATAAGCCATAAGCCGTCTAATATCTGTTCCAACGAAAACACCTTCCTTCATCTACGCCACTCTGCTGGGTCGTAGGAGATCTTAAATATATCCATCAATAAACCAACTCGTCCTCTTGGGTAAAGTAGGAAGTAAACATGTTAATGTTTGTTAATGCAGCTCACACAGGGTGTTCCTTATTAAGAAATTAATGATAGTTATGGTAAACATTTAAAAACAGTAATCAAAATAAAACTATACCTATTAATAATGCCTACAAGTTAGCCCAAAAACCCATTTTTTATAATAAAATTTTGCGTTTTGTAAAATAACCTTACGTTCTGGAATTTTTTGAGTATGTTTTTAGTTTTCAGAACACCTACATAAATACATAGAAATCAGTTGGAAATATCCAGACAGCATTTTTGTTGCAGACCTGTGTTATTTTTATATTGAAAACCTACAATTAACTTACGGATGTGCGTTAATTTGCCACTTTAAAATCTCTCCATCAAATGAGATTTATATTTCCCCAATATTTTCACTTTTGTAACTGTTAAATTATTAAACAAAGCTAAATCATTTAATCTTTTTCCACTGGTTTATTACGCATATACTCGTAAGTTTTGATTCAACTGAGGACTGGGAAGGAGGGTTCGCGGATATCAACTGTCACGGAAAGTGTTGCGCTGATCAGCAAAAATCGGCATACCTTTGGGTTAGTAATCGTTTAGACACATTAAGAGCTTTTATGAATGTTATTTATGCTCACCATTTATATATTAACTTTTCCTTTAATAAATTTCAAACATATCCAGAACTTTTCCCTAAATTTTGCGCTTGCATAAGATCATTTTCTTTGTTGAACGCCAGTTACTTATATGGTTTTTTTTATCATATTGTACATTGTTTGAACCTGAATTCATCATTTTGGGCTCATACCACATCACATGCTTAAATAAATATGTTAAAACTTTGCGCAAAATAATATTTACGTTTGCGACCTTTTAAACGTGATAATTTTGTCTTAGAAACAACCAAAATTTAAATATATTTCGTATTAGCTCATTTTCATAGTAGCTTCTCCCATCAAAATTTTGAGATATATTATAAATTAGAGAGTATTTGATGATAATTTAATAATCCCAACGGTTTTTTATCCCTCCATACTCGTCTGACCGATGCGAGGGGCGCATCCGCATGACGCACGGATAAATAAAAATATGTATTTTTTCTTCATACATATATGCTGCGCCGAGTCATGAAAGGCAGGAATTTGTTAAGTGTCGAAATGTAAAACTGTTCAGATATAGAAGATATGCTCATCTGCTGATTAAATAATAAAATATATGTATGTATAATTTATTGAGAGTATTTAGTATAGTCTTCTTTATGTAAAAAAATGAGTCTGAAATCTATAAAGAACCGGAGTGTGTGTTAAAATCCAGACATAGACTACAGAGTGGCTCATTTTGTTTAAAATTGCTTTTGCAAGTCTACAAAAAAAGAGGCAGAAAATGCCTTGAAACATTTAGTAACATTAGTAGGAACATTTAGCTTTATTTCGCTAAGAAGAAATGTTCCAGAAATTAGGCCTGTCGATGGTAGTGCTGACAAAGGTAGGAAGATTAATGAGCTTTAAGCGACTTATATATTTCTTAAAGCAAAAAATAGAGATTATTTTTGGATTGACTCTAGCCGGCTGGAATAAACTTGATGGCGCAATTCCATATTTCAGTATTGGCTTCACTAACGTTGTGAAAGTAGCCTTCGTCGTGTAAGAGTTATTGAATTCTTTTGATAATCGTTTAAATAAGGCAAAAACACCTTCGGCTTTGTTAAGTGTAACATTGATGTGAACCTTAAAATTAAATTTTGGGTCCATTGTTATAACAAGAGCAACAAAGTTAAACACTAGTCGAGTTTATAGTTACATATGTCATAAGCAGCTGGTTAAACAGCCCTGCGAGGAAAGCACATTACTTTGCACTTCTTAAGGTTTATTGGCATCAACAGAATAATAATAAAATTTTAACGTCATCAGCAAACAATACAATTTTTTTGTTACAGAAGGTATGTCATTTATAAAAAGTTAAAACAAAATCCAACCAAGTTGACTTCCTTGCGGAACCCCTGAAAATACATGAATAATGCTCGAGCAAATACTTTTAAAAAGAACTTTTTGTGTTCTGTCGTTGAGGTAAGAAGATATCCAACTAAGAAGATTATGTTGCAACCGATAATCATATGATATGTACAATCACAACATTTATATCACGTGATATAATATAAGACTCTCCCAAAAGAAGGCTCAATCTTGTAAAAATTCCCGACCAAATAATGTTCAAACTCAAAACTAGGTTTGTCCCTTATTTTTAGCATACAATTAGCGATGATGATGTGTTGTGATATTAAATCACATGATATAATGTACGATATGATATCACATCAAAACATTATCATCTGCTTTTCTGCTAAAATTGACGGACTTACTTCGCTTTTAGCTTGAAAACAATTTGCACTTGAATTTGTTATATTTTAAGGCATTTGGAGATAGTCCTGTATCACATGATACATCATCATATAACTATGAACTTATTATGTGACACGGCTTTTTAGAAAAGGAAATCGTAATAAGGAGCTTAAAATATAATTTTTATTTTCGACTGCACTAACTGTTATTAAGTATTCAGTCCACAACTTTTATGTAGCTTCACAAGTAAACCCAGTTCGAGTCAAACATTGATCGATGAAAGGTGAAATAATTTTCACATTAAGATCATTATCATAAACGACTTTCACACGCCTCTTCCAGCAACCCTTTTTCAAAACTTCTCAAACTTTTTGCTACGAAAGAATTCTTATAATTTATTCAAAATCTGCTCACTTAAATTGCCAACTAAACGTGACAAAGTTTCGTTTGTTTTTTGCATGACATGTTGTTTTATCAAGATCTTTCAATATTTTTTTTTTTTACATTCTAAATTTGCCTAATCACCCAGCTATCTCGAACTCCTAGTGCCCATAAACCCTTCTTAACTGTTATAAGTATCATAAAATGGTGTGATTTCAATAAATTTTACCATTAGAGTACATCCACTAATTGCATTAGAAAGCATACGTACGAGTAAATGAAGGAGCGAGTGATCCTCAGCGGCTCGATCTCACCCATTCACCGATCAACAGCGCGATATCCCACTGTGAACTATGCGCCAAATGGGAATAAACAACAGCGGGAAATATTTAGCTAGTAGATTAGAGTGTTAGAAGTAAAGTATCATAAGACCCAGCTAAATGAGCGAAAGATATTGCAACGCAGACGTTTATTGCTTGATGGTGTGAAAAGAATGCCAAAGAAAATGTCACGCACATTGAACGGAGTTGTGTGCGCATCACGTGTGCGCTGCCATCATTCTCAATGTGTAAATGGATAAGTGCAAATGCAAGCGGTATGCAAAAAACAAAAATAAAAAAATAAGAAAGCGTGTTGTTCACAGATCCTGCGCGGTGATTAGATAACTGCGTTGCGAGCGCGCATTTTTGGAGACGTGCAAAATATGCGTGAAGAATTGAAGCTGTTGCTTAGAAGAGGGCTTTTAAAATTGAATTACTAATAGTCCAAAAGGTAGCAAAGCAAAAGGGCAACCCATCCATACTTAACATACATTCATATATTCCCGTATATTGCAGACGGCTTGCAATGATTTAGCATTTTATACTGCAGATGGAATTAAAAAAAAAAGTAACACTGAGCGAGTGCGCAGTGCGTGAGTAAGCGATCGTTAAGTTGTTCAAATGTTAATCACCTTCTTTTCTTCTACTTTCCTACTTTCTGCCGCACTCTCCCTTATTTGACTCCCCCATGCACAGCAAACTTTTATGATTTCGCATGCAGCCGCAAAATGTAGCGCATTGAACCCTTCCTTCGTGCTGATTGCTAGCTGTTGAGTTGTAGTTTACAGTGCTAAATAGTTGGCTCTGCATCAGTAACAGCCAACGGGTGTTACTCCTTGCTTGCTTACTGCTGCTAAAATATTTAATTCCAGCTTGTCTGCGCGCCACCATTTTATTGTCAATTTTATTATTCAAAACATTTTTTGTTTTGCCTCGTACAAAAGTAAATCATTGTGTGTTACACTCGCACCTCAATGATTGTTGTTGTTTTTTTTGTTGTTGTTCCTATTATGCATATTTATGGGCGTATGCGCGCAATCAAGAACACATAAATCGTTTTTATTGCTGCTACACAGGCCCATTTCGGTTGACAAAGCGCGCTTAAGTAGACAAACAAAAAGAATAGCAAAGGCAGCTAAAAATCAAAAAAAAAAAAAAAGAAAAACAAGATTGATAGAAGAAAATGCAAACATCGCGCTAAGCTAAGCTATAAAATGCAAATTACCATTCAATCGCAATGAGCATGCGCATGCGCTTTTATTTAAGAATATTTTTTTTTGTACGTTGTTTTTGTTCTTCAGTTCTCTTCTTCAGCTGTCAAGCGGCTAAGCTTCATCTCGTAAGGGGGACGCACTAGCATGCCAGACACTTGAGTAGATATGTTGGCTTATTCTTCTTGTAACTCGATTTAAATGCAATTAACATGTGCGCAATTTAAGATTTATTATCTTCTACTGTATTCATAAAAATATGTATAACTACACTGAGCAACAATAAAATTATATATTTACATATTTACATATAGCCGCCAAGGTATTTTACTAAATAATTTTTGTAGAGTAAAATAAAGTAAAAATATTACATCCAATTTTAAGAATTTTCTCGTAATTAAACTTTTCGAATTTTTTAAAAATTGTTTTATTTAAATAAGCTTAAATTCTATAATTCTAAAGTTAGGGAATATTTTTACTAACTTTACATTTCCTAAGTAGCTAGTTTTTAGTCATATAAAGGGGATTCACAAGTTGTCGTAAAATGTCGTAGTGGGAAAGTTATAAAAATTTTTGGTAGCTCAAATTTTTTTTGTTTTTGTTTTTGCAGGGTGTAAATTAATGAAATTTGTAATTTTTGAAATTTTGTGTTTTACTATAATACGACACTTCACAACACCTTGTGAACCCACTAATAGATATTGAATTAATTAAATTTTTTTGCAAATAATTCTGCATATTTTCTTCTGATACGCATAAAATAAATATGATTAAAAGGCCAATTTTTATTTCGTAGTCCTAGCGAGTCAAAAAAAAGGAATATTGATGCCAATTGGGTTCATATATCAAATAGGAGTATTGAGTATAGCTTAAAAACCTTAAACTTTTTCACACTAAATCAACGAAATCTGGCCTTGAGCTTAATTAACTATTATGGGTGTCAAAATAACATAAAGCAAATCTTAAAAAAAATAGTCTTAACTAAATAAAACTACATCAAACTAAACTTATACTCAGCTTAACTAAATAAAAAAAAGATAATTTAACTAAAAATAAAAGAACTTAACTTAATTAAACTTAACCAAACTTAACTGAACTTTATAAAATTAAACTAAACTTTAATAAACTTAACTACACATTAACAAACTGGAATGGATTTAACTAAACTTTATAAAATTTCATTAAACTTAACTGAACTTAATTAAATTATACTAAGTTTAGCTAAACTTAAATAAACATTACTGAACTTTACTCAATTAAATTTCAATAAGCTTAACTAAACTGAATTAAATTTGACTAAACTTAGCTAAACTTAACTTATCTTACCTAAACTTAACTAAACTTAACTAAAATAACCTTCACTTAAAGAAACTAAACTGAACTTGGCTTAACTGGACTACACGATATTAAACTTAACTAAATTATACCAAGCTTAACTAAAAAAGTAAGCAAAAATCTTGATTAAAAAACTTTTAAAGATACTTTTTTGCTCGTTGTAAATTAATATACATATGCACATACATATACATATACATATGTATATCTATATAAATTTTAAATTCATTCTAACAAAAAAATGTGTTTATATTCATATGCAAATAATATTTATTTTCCCTTCAGCTGGCTAAATTGCAATCTATCATCTGTAAATGTTCTTAACCGTTCTTATCACTATTGCACTAATCTCAATTATTATTTTTTTAATTTTTTTATTTCAAATACAAAGTACACACAGACACATACAGCCTTCGTCTGCCTAATTCCGCTCCTAGTACTGCTGCCGCCATCCATCATTTCATTGCACTTTTCATGTGATTATCTGCTCGCCTCGATGTCAAAAGCATTTACTTCTACTTCCACTTATGCAAAGCGAGTGTTGGCTTAACTACTGGCATATCTAACTTATCTAACTATGCAACCAAATAGTCCGCTACTGGTCTTTGGTAAAGCAAATAAGTACTACATATGTGTAGTTAGATAACTTAAGATATGCTACGACTAATATTTACTGTCCTGCAAGATAAGTAGTGATTATCGTTGCGCCGATAGTTACTGCAAGATAAATTATCCAAAGTCATTTACATTGCATGAATTGCTTTTATTTGCATACAAATAATGTATAATATTGATCGACAAATACATTTGTATATGTTATTGTACAAACATTTGTTTATTTTATTTACTTTGTAATAATGTATAAATATTTACTATATTTTATATTCGACACGCGTTTTCTTATTACCATCAACAAAAACAGACTCAAATATAAATAAATACATATGTCAACTAGTTATCTCCAAAAGTACGAGTACATCATGTAGGAAATATAATATCAATGATGTGGTCTTTGGCTCAATGATTAGCATATGTCGCCTCCTTAATTGTTAAAAATTCTTTGGCGCTGCTTGATCGAACACTATTTGAGAGAACCTCAGAACAAAGTCAAATAACCGCCTCTCACTTAAATAGGATATAAGAACTCTCTCTCTTAACTGTGTCTTGCCTTTTGCGATTTGCACCATCTCCGGTTAACCGCTTAATCGGAACTGGTTAAAGTTGCGACTGGACGCATGAATTGAGAAACTACCCGATTTGGCTAACTAAATTTAAAAGATATTTGTTCATGCTCATCCTGGCAATATGTGGAACAATGAAAAAGCGATTCAATCGCATTTAATGAAGAGCGCAAAAAAAATATAGTACGAGTATTTGTATAATTTGTATAGTCCCATTGGAAAAACTTCCAGCAATCAATGGATGTTGCAGAATTTAACTAATGCGAAAGACATCAAATTGTTGAATAGAATGTCATCAAAGTTTTTCCCGTTTACTGAGCTAATCAATATAATCTTTATTCTTGCAAGCAACATCGTGTTATAACAAAAATCGTAAAAGAACTGCCTTGTCTGCAGTTTGAAATGACATTTGATATGGTAACTAAAGTACCCCCATTACCAATTCTTACTCTTAACCCAGTTTGTCTATGTCATACGCGGCGTTGCTTATTTAGATCCCAACATGATAAATACAAAGGCACAACGCCCACTAATTACAATAATTGTTCGTTCGTGTTAACTCTAATGCAAACAAATATTTATTATAATAAAAAAAAAATTACAAAGTTTTCAAACTAAGTAATAGAGTAATAGAGCGGCTCATTTATTAATTTCACAAATCAGCGTTTATCATTTCGTGGCAAATCTGGACATAACTTGCAACTACACTGATTTTTTTTTTTGTTTGCATTAAGCACAGAAATAAGTCTTACAGTTGAAGCTGCAATTCAAGTTAAAATCCACTGATATCGCCAAAGGTATAATTTTCGCAAAAACGCTTGAGAGTATTAATTTGCAGCAGCTGTGCCACAGACGCTTCCGCTAAAAGTTGAACAGCTTGCAGAGATACATAGTAGTGGAGTAAATTAAATAGAAAGACTTGTTTTGAGGTAAATAAGAAAGTTGCTACTGTGCAGAGCATTCGTTTAAATTGGATAGTTCAAATTAGATTAGATGATAAAGTGTAGTGAGTTAGAAGATGCTGATTACCTGCATTATTATTACTAATTGCATGGACATGCAGTGGAGTGAATAATGCGCATGCGTTTATAATATTAACTTGATATTCTCGTATTTATTTCTTATCCGATAAATTAACTAGTGAAATAACTCTCAAGCAGAGCACGTTAGTAAGTTTTTTTTTTTTGATTGCTTTAAAACTTTACTACTACTAAGTACTTAAATAATATTTTGATGTAACGAATTTAATCAGGTATGCAATTTTTTCAGAAAAATATATTTTTATTTACAAGTACATACATATGTAGGTATAATATCAGCAATGGTTAATCCATCTTTGCCATGTTCAACACACTATGACTCTTACTAGCTATCAAGCAGACAATTTTATTTGCACGAGAAGTCTTGAAATGGACTTCGAAGATATGGAATGCTACTTTTCGCGAAATTTTTAGTTATCGATAACTTCATTGATAACGTTTCATTTCCTAATAATTTTTTCTATAAAAATGTATGGTAATCGTAACAAATACCAAAAATTTTAAACCTTTCCAATAGCTCTTGCTGAATTTATCGAATTTTTTTTCGGTTGTCCATAAATTTTTCGTAAACATTTTTCGCCACTCAAACTTTTCAAGCACTTCGAAGCACATTGACATGTTCAGCGCGGGCTTATTTTCTTGGAATTTCGTTCTCACTGGCAAGAGTATGAGTCGTGTGGCGAGTAACGCAGGGCAAAAATAATTTTAACACAAAAGAAATTCTAAGTTAATTTGGTAAAGCTGCGTTTTTAGTTTTTCACCAGCATAGCACATTTGTTAGAGGACCTCAAAGTTTCAGCTAGGACCTGAAATTAAAAAATTATACCTGTCATAGTTTAAGATTTAGACATTATATAAAAGAAAATTTCAGGAGGAGTGAAAAATGCATTTTTTTTATAAAAGCCTAGTCAAGAAATATATAAATCTCTTCTTTTTTTTTGAAGTTTGTGTCGTTGAATAATATACACAGTTTTTTAATAAAAAAAATTCGAACATGGTATAACTAAAATTTTTTTATGAAAATAGAATATATTTTAATCCTTAAAACGTTTCTTTCTATACATATGTTAAGATTATATACACATTTCTGAATTTATGCTAATTTTTTTAAAATTGGGTCCTAAAGGAAGTATTCCTTTAAATTAAACCCTGACGTTTTGACGAAAATCCAAAAAGGCTAATTTTCTATCAATTTCAATCATACTTATCGTTTTTATCCATTTGTGCCAAAAAAACCTTTAATTTCCTCCCCTTTGTCTTGGATGTAATTTATTTATTAATGCATTTATTTTCCGCGCATTGATTGATCTTCCATTTTAATGTAAAGGCACAACTTTAATATTTTGTTACAAGAGTTTCACTAAACAATTTTGAATCCATTATATTATTAGGAAATTTTGAAAACATAATGGCTTCTTACCAATTAACCCAATGAGTTTTAAAAACCTTTTTATTTTACAAATTATTTTTAGCTTAAGACTTTTTAGACTGGCAAAACAATCAGAAAGGTATTAGTTTATTCGAAGATCAGCCGACCTGCAAGACTTCCGTGGGACTCAAACTAACAACACCACTAACACTAACCTATTTGCAACTACATAAATATAAAATTGATCAGCACCAAACAATTATTTAAAAATATTTTAATTTATTTTCCTAAAAGCACTACCAAATATATTGTATAGCACTTGACTTTCATTATAAATATTTATACAAATATTCTTAGATGTTCAATAATATTTAACGTGTTGACACTTTTTTGTTATAATATCGTGAGTTGAAAACCGCGGATACATGAGAGTTCTTGTTAGTTTTTAAGTTAAATAACGAATTAATTATTCCAATAAATAAATAAATACAATAAATCTATACACTCATCATTGACTAACAAAGACTTAATGTTACCTCCTTGCTCTCCATTGTATTACTTCTTCCATAATTACCCAACTCCTTTAACTCTTCGGCTCATTAACTTTTCGTAGGCGCCTGCATTTCTTTGTTTTTTTATTGACTCACTGCGCTAATTAAGTTTACACGCCGCATTTCCTAAAATGGCTCAATGGCCCAGCGGCGGGTAGTTCATTAAAACGTCATAATTATTTGCATATTAACAGCACCAGCACATTCCCATTGTGCCATGAGCATTTAGTGCACATTGTAAAAAAGGAACACACACAATCACACGCGTACGTCCACTCCTTGTCTGAATAACTGGGCTAATTTCAATTTTAATTGTAACGCCTGTCTTTTTGCAAAACTACAATTTCCAGTTAAAATGCAATTTCGACTTCCTTTCGTTATGCATTGCGGAACGCCAATTTCTGGTGTTCGCTCATTCGTCACCTGAACAAGAAAAAAAGGAGATATTTATTACACACTGAATTTGTGGAGTGCAGCTTATTAAAGATATCAAGTGCGAATGTTTGTATGTTGTCCATAATTACCCAGTGTGACTTACAATAAATCGCAGGAAAAATGCAATAATCCGTCGGTCATACTATATAACTATATACATACATACATACGGCCATTTCGTTACGCATCAGCGCATGGAGTAGAAGCTTTTATTTTAGGTTGATTGCTCGATGGTCGGTAGGCTGGTGGGCAAGAGTAGGGCAGGCGTGAAAACTGTGCTCAGGGGATGTGAGGGAATAACAATGTTTTTGTATAAATGCGTATATTCATGAAGTGTTCTGCCCTTCGCGGACACGCAACATTAACTTTTTAGTCCCACTCTGATCAGGGGCGTATATCGAAAATAATTTGGGGGGATCCAAAAAAAATATTTTGTAGACAAATCATGAAAGATAAACTGTTACATACATTTAAATTGTTCTGTGTTTAAGGTTCTGATATTTCCGGGGGGTCCGGACCCCCAAAACCCCCCTGTATCCGTCCCCGACTCTGATGTCAAACCACACAGGAAGGTGACCTATGTGGCTGCGTGAGTCTTGCGTACTAATTACCAAACATTTCGTGCCGATTTTACGCGTTTTTGCACTATTTGTCACTATTTTTTATTTTCCTAAAAGATGGCGCTACATTCTGGTATATATGAATATTCTATTTGTTATCGGCATACATGTATACTCTGTTGCAAAGTTATAAGACCACCACATATTTTCAACATATTTTGTTTTAATTTTTTTAAATTTAATTTATTGCCCTGTTTAGAATATTTTTTTTAATTTACTTTAATTTCTAATGTTTTTCAATTGAACCAAAGTTCATTATCCAACAAAATTCTTATTAAACTTAGTTTTAAACTTCAAACATATGTGTTTACAAAATTTAAAATTAAATTTCATCCGAAAAAATAAAAGAATTTTTTTTTAAATTTTGTTATCAATTTTATAATATTAATGCGCCAATTTCAATTAGCTAAATATTGATTTTCTTGACAATTTTTTACTGTGGTTCTTCTACAATTTCTTCCAGCAAAAAAATATTACATAAAAATCAACGGATATACTCGAAGATAATCTTAACTTCGACTTTGTTATATAAAAATGTTTAATTATAGTGCTTCTTCTAAGTTCATTAAAAACATTTGAATTAAACATTTTTTTTTTAATTGGGAAAAATGTTTACTTTTGTATTTAAAATGGTTTCGCTTAAAGCAAACCATAGCTAAAAAAACAATTTAAAATTAAACTAGAAAGATGGGCAGGAATCAACGGAATAATTTTCATACTTGACCGTCAACATTTTTATTACAATTTATTCTTCAAAATTGGTGTTTCGTTGTTTTTATTAAAAACGCATCAAGTTTGATATGAACTCTTTTCTCAATTCAATCAGTTAAAATTATTAACACTTACCTTAAATGCGAACAGTAACAATTTGACTCTATTAACGAATACATTCGTTTTCCTTTTTTTATTAGAATTTTCTGAATATGCATTTTATAGTCCACTATATTCTCATATAACAAACTGAAGCTTCAAGTGGATTAAAGTTACTGTTGACTTTTTTCAAAACTTTGATAGCGGGATTATTGCATTTTGCTTATAAAAATAGTAATTTTTCATGTTTTATATGTGAGTCACTGCGAAAAAATCGTCAAAAATTTTCGTTGATCACTTGACACTTTCTCACTATTATTTAAAATTAATTTTGGAATCAATAAACCATTTTTAATATGAAGATATATATTTTTTTTTGCTATAATAGATTCAAATAAGTTCTGTGAAATGATCCCTATTAGTGTTTTTAATATCTCAAGTCCTAAAAAAAATAAATGGTCAAATCTTCTTATAATAGAAAATTATTTTGTTTGTAAAATTAAATCTTGTATGAAAATATTATTTTTGTCTTAATTTCCGCATGTCCAGCTAAACCGCAATATTTAATAAATAAAGAACTAATTTTGTTGTTTATGCTATTGTCCAAATATTAAAAATAACCTACTCATTTGTATACTGTTTTACTGAACGTAGCGATGCTTACCCTTCTAAAATATTTTTTTAAAAATTACTCTCAATTTGCACTTTGGAATTAGCTACCTATGCAGCTAACAATGAAGATGACTAATCAGTGCGAACGAGTGGTTGAATAGCAGAGGCTCGGCTAAAAATTTTAATAAGAGTAACAAAGGCAGAAAGTGTGAAGTGGGCGTAAAAAGCTTGTGAAATAAAAACAAAAACGTAAAGCCTCTAGAAGCACTGATTGAAGTTAGCTTAAAAAATAATATTAAAGCAATGTTTTAAAAAATTTTTAATTGAAAAACTAAAACGTAATTCCTTTTGCTCTGTTTTTAATAGTTAAGATAAAACAAAAATATTTTTTTACAAAGAGGAATTTTTTTTTATTAATTTAAAAATTTTCTTATATTTGATTAGATGTAGACCTAATTAGAAAAAAAGTTGACAATGCAGGAACTAATTTCAAAAAAAAAAAAAAAATTCACTCTCACTATAAATTTATCTTCCCACCGCCTCTGACTACATAAAATACGCATTTGGCCGTCTTCATATGCCTACTACACTTCCTTATTTGCCATTGTTAGCACTCTGCATTTGAATATCTACTGCATTAGTCATTCGCATAGACATTTCTACTTAGCTATTTGACGGTCATAAAATTAACCACTTTACCTTATGCTTTTTCACAGCTTGCATCCATTTTGGTCGTCTCAGCTGTGATGTAGAAAGCAAAAAGCAACAAAACAAGTGCGGTTCAACCGCTGGATGGGCGCAAAAGGTTTGTGGTTTGAGTCTTTTGTTGTATGAGCTTTGATTATTGTTCTACATATGCTTGATTCAAGTTTATTAATAAGAACTTTTCAAACCTAAAAATGAAACCTTTTACTTTTTTAACAAATAATCAAAATAAACAAATGAAGCTAAAAATTGTGTGGTTAAACCTTAAATGTCACACGAAAGACTGATTCAAAACTCACTTAAAAATTACTGTTTTTATATCTGTCTCAACATTTGCTTTGAAGCCTTGAATAACTTTCTTAATACACAACTCGAGAAAGTTAGAATTAGTTTAAGATTTTTTCAAAATATTTGCATAATTGTTTTCATAACTTAAAGAAGCATTGCTTTGCTGTAAATAATATTTTAAAATCATGTTTTACATCCGATTTTTCAAGTTGGAAAATAAGTGCTTGGTTTTTTAAATAGGAAAGGTAAAAGCGGAAATTTTTTTACATATTTTTAATAAAAATAGAGCATGTCAATTTACTACATTAAATCCTTAGGAAATTTACGTGTAACAGTACGCCGTTTTCTCGTAAAAATACAATATCTTGTTGTTAAACAATTTCTTTGAATACACTATTACAAATTTTAACAGTAAATTTTTATATTGGCGTTCTAGTTAATTTTAAACTTCAAAATTTGGGCTTGAATCATGGTATATTGAACAGGTAGCAGCATGAGAAAGTGCTATGTATTTTGTTGTTGCTTGAAACGTCTGATGTGTCAACCTACAAAAATTTAAATTTTCCGCTTATAAAAACGGCAGTTTGTTTTGAAAATATTTATGTACACAAAGTAAAAGGCAAGGCATTTTAGGGGTCTCATAACCTCATACCTCTTTAAAAAAATGTTAAAGCGTTTGGGTCGAATTTATTCAATTAATTTTAGGATTTATAAAAAAAAATAGTAGACTGCGCCAAACAAATTCGAATATTTTTTTTTTTAATGGTACTCTGATATTATCATTCATGGTTACAAAATAAAATTATGATGAATGTTATAGCCCTAAATATTATTATAAAGATACACACCTATCATTGCGACCGATAATAGTGCAGTTTTTATCTGGAACTTGTAAATCGTTCTTCTGAAAATTTTTTCTTGTACATATTATGAAAGAAAATTAAATTCTTGTAAATTGTCGCCAAATAAATCGTTTTCATGTAAACGTACCTTGAATCTTGAACTGTTTTTTGTTTTTAATATTGAATGATAACAATTCATTTTCCGACAGTTTACAAGGAGAGATTTTTTGTAGGGATTTGAATCAAAAAATAAGATATTTGATAAATAGTTTTCTTCCAATTCTGTTTTTAAGTTCCGGCAAATGTCAGCCTTAAGTGAATTAAATATTTAGCCACTACAACAATGTTTCAATTATGCGGAAACCTGATGAAAGCTCACTTATTTGTTGCTGGTTGAATTTATACTGGTGAACGTGCAAACAACTAATAAGCACTTACCCTCCTTATATTTAATAGGTAAAAATTAGAATTTAACCATCTTCATGCAATTTTTTCTCTCCAGAAAATGTCAACCGCATCGATAGCAGAAAAAAAAAATTAAATCAAATATATTCGTATTCATTTTTATGTTTCGTATTTAAAAATGTATGATCAAAACAGCACCAATGCAATTGAACCTATGTATATAAACCCTTTACTGAACCGCTCCTGTACGGAAGCAGCTTACAAATGTCCATTTGCGATTGCATATTTTGAAGTAGCCGTCAGCGCTTTGATGCATATGACACTCACTTCAACAGCCTAAGCATGCAAGACAAGCTTACATTTATGTACCTATGTAGATATATACAAACATACATGCTTATTTACATTTGTACGAATGTTTATCCCTAAAAGGGATTAAATTACATTTTTCTGCAGTGATGCGTCGTAAAGTGAACAACTGATTATTGCCATGCTTAACTTTATTACAGTAACTGTTGCTACCAACAACAACAAACAGCATGAATATGCAGCTTTTAATGCACATGAGTGGTTAAGTGTTTATGCCAGTAAC
Source organism: Philophylla caesio (assembly GCA_963971545.1). Classification (NCBI taxonomy): domain Eukaryota; kingdom Metazoa; phylum Arthropoda; class Insecta; order Diptera; family Tephritidae; genus Philophylla; species Philophylla caesio. Next base: position 14,809,295 of record OZ020608.1, read on the forward strand.
TTTGTATGTGTGTGTTTGTGTGTGAATGTGTGTGGTATCTCCGCATGCGTAAGTGTATTACCATTTGGTGGTCGCTGATGTATGACGAACCTGTTGAATTTTTGCTTATTAATACGATTTGCAGCACAGTGAGCCTTCAAACATATGTTGCGAGGAGAAAAAAAATGTTTATGTTTTTGTTTATTTTGGGACAAAAATTGTTGACTTTTTTCTACTGACGCTGCAATACCGCAGCCAATGAAATGAGTCATCCATCCAACCGTCAGCAAACGCGAATGAAACCCTTTGCTGAGCCGAAATCTCTACCCAAACGGAAATTCTATCGCAAATTATAGCGCTTAAATTTAGCTGACTTTCATGGACTTGCTAGCTAGAAGTGAGATAACTGATGAAGTAGCGAAAAAGGTGTAAAAAAGGTAGATAAATGGAGAGCTATTGATCGTAAGGACATACCAGAGAAAAAACTTCATCGCTATTAGCAAGCATTTTATACGTTCCACTGCTATTAGCGCGCATCTAAGGTGTTACTGATGCGCCCCCTTTCCGACTGGGTACTCACTTATACTTAAGTTTGTATGTTAATTTCTGTGTGGTAGTCACCTTTTAGCTTTACACGTTCCTATGTTGATGCTTAAATCAATATTTATGAGCGCATATATGTAAATGTATGTACAAACGCAATTTAATTTGGGTTATGAAAAGAGAAGTAAAATAAATAATTATAAAAAATCAAAATAAGGTCATACACAAAACAAAATTTGCAAAAATATAAAAATAACAAAATACTTGCCAAAACAGTTAAATAAAAATTTGAGGAATTCAGAATAGTTTTTTCTTTGAATTTTTTTTCACAAGAATCTTTAACAAATTTAGAAGATAAATATCACAAAATACTTAGCAAAACTGTTGTTCTTTTTTTTTACTTTTTTCACAAGAATATTCAACGAATTAAGTATATCTTTTTATCGGCAGTGGTGTAGATATAACTTGATTATAAGTATACTTACTATCACGATCATAGTCACATCGTCTAAAGCTAAATTACATCTTACCTTAAACCCTTCTTCAAGGCATGATGTCCTTTATTATCTCTTCTTTAAATATAGATTACAAAATAATAAGGTCTCCACTATTGACAAGCTTAAATAATTCATATATATTTCTTTAAATTTCCGTTATCAATTTAAATAAAGTTCTTCTTCTTACAAAATCTAAGTTTCAAATTGTGTGATTAAAAAATCTTTAATATATCTAATTTTTTTCATGGTTAATTCTATTCTTGGCCTAAAAAAAGGTGGTTACCAAAGAGGTGTTTCATTTGCTACTTATTCATATTGTTCTTCTTTTATCTTTTCAATAGTAATTATACACGCAAAAACAATGAAGTACTAGTAAATTTTCTAAATCGTGTGTATATGAACGCAGAAATAAAATGGAAATGCAAACAGTTGGTTGTCAAAGTGTACAAAAGTTGAGAGTTCGCCATGATTTTGCTTCGTTTTGCTTTACTTTACTTCTCTCGCCCTGTATTTAGCAGCACTCATATAACATCTGTACTTTAACTTATCTGTCAAAGCGAAACTCTGAAGCAAAACAAAGCGAAAGTCTTATGTGTACGGCTCTAAAGACTCCTGAGGATGATATCAAACTGAGATCGAAATATCGACATCAATAAATACCAATTAAAATAAATATTGTTTTATTAAATTATTGGATCACTGGCCTTGAGCTCAGACAAAATTCGCAACAAAAATCTAATTTTTTTCTTAAATTTTTTTAACGTATTTTGCTAAGTTTTTTCAGTTTTTTAAATGACAGTGTTGCCAGAAGTTCTATATTAACTCGTAGGCAAAAAAATCTAGCATACGATAAAGTACATATAGCAGAAATTTTGGAATGCATGAAGTAAACAAATTTGCAAAACTCAACTCTTATATTTGCTGTTTCAAACTTGCAGTTTGTTCTACTAAAATTTAATAAACTATAAAAATTCGTACTTACCAAAATGCTCACATTAAAAAAAAATTGGTATTGTTTTTGTATCTTGATTTTCTTTTAAAATATGGGTTGAAAATATGGGGCTTTTGTAAAAATATAAAATAATTTTTATTTGGAAAAAAAAATTAATTAAATAAAAGTTGAATAAATTCTCAATTTATGGTGAGCTTATTTATCATTTGTTTGAACACTTTAGGCATATAACTATGAAAAGTTTTGAATTTGATATATTTCAAATGAGAATATGTGACTCCTTGCTAGTCTTCCGTGACTGCTCTGCTTATATTCAGTCAACTCAGACTTGGTGTTTTAAACACCCACAAAGAGTATTTAAAAAAACAATCGTTCAAATAAAACACCTTTATCGTTATATTATGCCACTGCAAGAAATTCAGTGCATTTTCAATGTTAAAAAATCTCTTCTCCTTCTTCATTACACACTTCAATGGTGCCGCCATAAAAGGATTTACAAGGAAGGCATTGAATACGCAATTCGCAGAATTTTCTTTATGAGCATCAACGCGTAGTACTCACTTTGGCGGTGGTACAACAAATCAAATGCAAACCCAAAAATAAAAAGCTCCGATATAAAAACTGTGAAAACGTACAGAAAAAAAAACGAAAAAAGGGAAGCATTAAAAAACCAACTAAAATACAGAATACTTCTTCACAATTTGATTTGACCTATTTTTTTCACTAAAATCGCTTGGCTTAAAAAACTGTATTTACTCAACGTAGAAAGAAGCTGCACTTGTGTAAATATGTGATGACTCAAAAAATAGTAAGAAATAAATTGAGTATAAGCTGTCAGAAGAGATATGCGTAAATGTATGTTTAACTAAAATTATTACGCATTGCGACAAATCAAATATACCATACTCGTACAAGTGTTACTGTTCACATACGAGTATTAAAGTTGAACAAACATTACGTCCGATCAAAGTGCGTAACCGCGCTGGAATACTTTAGTGTTCCTAAGCTGTCAGAAAAAAAACAAGAACTAAATTTAAAAGTAAGTGTGTTTCCTTTCCCTTTTAAAAGTGCTTAATTTTCTCTTTCAACTTTATGCAAATCAATATCACCATTCCGCAAACTTTGGATCGTCAAGTCCGTTAATGAAGTATTCTTTTATTAAGTTTGTAGAATGAAAGCTTTGTGCTCTTGCTCTGTGTTATTATTTGTGATAGTATCATTAAAAAAAACCTGAAGTGGGTTTAATCATCTTTTGAATCGCGCATTCAGCTCGAAGTTTTAAATAAAATAGATTTTGATATACATTGAATAAAAAAATATATTATCAAAAAATTACTTGTCAATATCTGGATCGTTTATAACTCTTGGATGATGGGTCTTTGGTATTTGCATAACCAAATCCTGAAATTAGGAATTTATGAGCATTTTTTAGTTTTAACACTTTTTTGAAATTTTATTCGATTTTCAAAAGATAAAGGCTAAAAATAAATAACTTAAGAAATACTTTTTTTAAAGCTAAAAAATATTACCAAAAAAATACGTTTGGTATTATAGTGCGACAAAAATTTAAAGAAGAAGCCTACACACGTGATCCTTTAGTTTCACTAAGACTTGGTATAACCAACCGCTAACATGTCCCAAATCTTTCCTCCATAGACCTTAGAGAAGAGTTTCTGAGCACACTTTTGTAGCAAACGCAGCAGAAAAAAAGCAAGTGAGTATATATATCAGACCAGCGATTGTCATTTTTAAATTAATTGATATTCATATAAAGAATAACAAAATTTTTTTAAAATTTTTTTTTTTTTTGAACGAATAATTATTTCACGTTCATCATTTCGTTATATTCGACGAAAATTCTACTGAATAATTATACGACAATTCTACTTTGTTGCAAATCGCAATCCCGGTTTTGTAGTATTAACTTTTAATTGGTCTCTTTAATTGCTATAAATTACCAACACCTTGTTCTGATTGCTTGTTAAAAGTTTAGCTTTCAAAAAAAAAATAATAATTTAATAATTTTGAATACCGTAAGAAACTATATTCTTCCGTCGTTCAATTATGTAGTTTTCCGAGTTTGATTAACGAAAAAAGCTTTGTACACAGCTCTTCAGAAAATCGAAAAGTGCATATAAAATGTCATTCAATAAATTAAAAAATAATTTTTTTCTATAACAATTTCTTAAATCAGTCAGAAACTCTACTATAATCAACTATCTACTTTTTTTAAGCAACATAAATAATTAAAAGTATTACTTGTGATTTTTCTTGAAGTCTGTATTATAAGCTTCATTACAAAATTTTAATTAATTTCAAGTATTTAGCATTCATCATTGAAATAATTTTTAATATCCAATACAACTTTATATAAATTTCTACGTCATTCAATTACTCAAATTTCTGATGATGCCTATTTATTCATTGAAAAGTTAATTTATCATTTCTTTGTGTGGTAATCAACACCAAGCATTTAGTTATGTACCTTTTTTAAATTTTTAAAATTTGGTTTCATCGACAGACTTGCACCAATTACTCGTTCATACTGCAAGCGCAGTAGAGACCGAGATCACATTTTTAAATAAATTTCCAATAATTATTTGGAGTAGTTCGCTGTTGAATAGAACTGTTTTCACTGATGACTGCACATATCTGATATTAAATTTTTTTGCGTATTTATCTTTATACTACCAAAAAAATTAATTTAAGTTTGTTATGCTTTAGATAGTATTGATACACGAACACTTTGAGAAAATTATAACAAAATTAACTTATAGGAACTCTTTTTAGGAGCTCTTCAATAAAATCTTTTTTTTAACATTTGCGTAACAGTCATTTCTTTTAAATTGAAAATCTACAAAAAACTCCAAAATATTTAACAGCAAACTTGGCAACTATCAACAATCAGTTGCACTGCAATGACCCAAGCTAAAAGCACATACAAAGCTGATACTCAAGCAACGGCACAGTCAAAACATTTGCTGTCACAGCAGCTGATTCTGTCAACTTCTGACTGTCATAATGTTGACAGGCAATTCAAATGAAAGCTTACCGTGAAATTTTCTTCGATCGTGAAAGGCGAGAAGGAAGCCTAAAAAGCAAATACACATTGAAAAGTAAATTGTGAAATACTCACAACTACTTTCGAGTATACATATAAACAAATACAGTTTTATGTTTGTAGATGTGTGTTTATGTGTCTTGTCAGCCTACTCGGCCGCAATTAACAGTAAATCTAACCCTTTGTTGCACGCACCTGCAGGCCTTTTCACGTCATCTGCAACTTAATGCTTGGCAGCTAGCCGCTATGTTGCTTGCAGCAGCACCTTAAATGAGCAACTTCTCAGGTTTCGATTACAACGATCAATTGTCTGCATTGCAATTGCTTCAGGTGTGCCTACTGTTCTGGGTTCGTTTTACTTGTTTGTATTTTTAATTTATTATTTTTCCAATTTCTTTTTTTTTTTTGTTACTTCTCCTTATATTTCAATTTCTTTACACACCTCATCGCCTGCATCAGTGAGCTTTGTTTTTCCAATACTATTTTCTTAAGTTAATTCAATATTTTCTTCTTGTATTTGGTTTTTAATGTTCCTTCGGTCTGTGGGTCGTTTTGTTTATTCTAAATTATTATGCCAAACGGGCTTCTTCAATCGCCTTGCGGCACTAACGCACGCTTGCCTTATGTTCTTTATTTTTTTTTTTCTTTTTGGACTTTGACAACTTTTGACTTATGCAGTGTTTGCTGCCATCACACACCTGCTGAAGTTATGTTATGTCGTAGCTTCATTAAGTTTCCCACAACTTATTCACATACGAACACGTTTTCGATGGCTAAGTTCTTTCTATCAACATTTGGAGTGCTTTTGTCAGTTGATAATTAATGCTTGACTGCAGTTTAAATTACGATTATGAGAAAGTTAAATAACATTAAGCTGGCATAATTTATGAATATTATCGGGTCTAGCTAAAATATGGTTAAACATTATGAGGTATTATATTGATTATGTCATAGATGAAAAAAAAGTGGCATTTACATATAAGAGTACAAATGTCTTTATTAAAAGTTCGTTGAATAAGTTAAAAAAAAAAATTTAAATAAAATGTATAATGATTTGATATTAAAAATATGCCTTACAAATTATCGATGATACTCCAGTAGATACTTTTTTTTCTTACCAGAAATACTTGCTTAGAAATGTGTAATTTCAATGGGTATACGCTTCTTGAATTTTCTACTGGAAATAAAGATTTTACTTACTACGAAATAATATTGTGAAAAAAAGCGAAGTTTGCGGAGAGAGTTCGGAAGTCGACACAGAAGCTACCCATGAAAAGAACCAAACATTCCTCGTTTGAAATCACCATTTTAAACTAAGTTTCGAGAGCAAGTGCCTGGAACAGCCACACACTTGAAGAGAAAGGGGCCTCAGCCCGACTGGATTTTGTTTTTTGGAGCAGAAATGAGACGATCAGGCAAAACACAAAAATTGTCAAGCAATGCGAAATCTACTACAGCTTCCAAGGGAAGGCGCTAAATTCTATGTCGGAATTTTGGCGGGTGAGACACTGCGACGTTGGGTACCTACATTTGCCCCCTTAAATTAGATTATTCATCATCTCTTATATTCGGGTCCACATCCGATTTAAAATAAGTTAGAATAATCAGTCTTCAAGGCGAAATTTCCACCAACAGACTGAGACTGATCGACTTCGCAGCGATTCAGTGATGTAAGTTTTTAGAAATAGGTTCCAAGGTACAAATATTCATCAGATTAAGTACGGGTCCACGTATACGAAGATAAGCTCAACGCTCTAAGCTGTGATGACAACATACAGTCAACAGCTTCGACACTTGACGCTCACTCCTGTCCACTTAAAACAATACACGACTAAGGGCGCCACATTTCTCTTTCACTACATATCCCCACTAAAAAGTTTTGAAGTTCTTGAGTTTTAACGAGCTTGAAAAATATGAAATAAGATCGAGTCCAAACCGAGCTGTGCAGAAGCAATATCGAGAGTTGAGAAAAGCAACGAAGCACCGCTTTAACGAAGTGCGAAGAGTGCGGGAGTGCAAAGAGTTTCAGATGACTTCGAGTGAATTATTGTAAGAATGAATACTAGAATCTAGCTACTGACGTTCAGGGTGTACTTGAGATATGCTGAGCAAATAACAAGAGAAGGAAAACTTTCAGAGAAGATCAAATCCCCTGAAATGGTAAGCCACAGAAAATTAGTTTTAAGATATCTTAATTTTTACTATAAGCCAATCTACTTTGGCACGAAAGAACTATAGCGCTGAGCGCTTTTTTATATTAAAATTTAACACAAATTTTTATTAATAAGAAGTTTAGGTCTTTAAAAAGTAGACAAAGGAAGTGCTTTGAGTTGATACTCGATTCAAGATTACTACTCGGTACTCTTGCGAAATCGGTTTTAATTATACATATGGTTAGTAGCGATTTAACTAATTAATTAATTTACGTATTTCTTAATTATTATATTCAGTAACAATTGTATGTATAGGCTTTAAAATATTTTACGAAAATTTCTTCCACCACAAACGAAATTTAATTTTAGATCTCAAGTTCATTACCATCACCACAAACATGTCCACCATATGTCGCCCTCAAGTCTGCCATGCACAAAATAGCTACTTTCCATATTAAAATATCGAAAATGCACACATTCATACAGCTATGTATATTGTATTTGCATGCAAAAAAAAATTCACTCATTCGCATTCATTCCCCTTCGTAACAAAATTAACGCGCAATTTGTTTATCTTGCAGAGGGGTAAACATATTCACAAATGTTTCACTAACTATACGAGTAGCTGCCTCAACAAAGATCAACTTTTACGCTTTCACGTTTTTGATTTTTGTTTTAGTTGTTGTAGAGACCCTGCAGGGAAGCTGCTAGCTTCAGAATTGATCGCCACTTGCTCTTCGCGGTGAAAAGAATTATTTTTCTTTTGCATTTAAATACCTTGTGGTAGATTTGACAGTAAAGTATGTATGACAGATTTTCTATAAAGTTTCATCAAATACAGTTTTCGAATGAATAGTCTCAGCCACCCTTGGAGATGGCGCGCATAATCCGATGAAGTTAGATAATTGGGTATTGACCCCAATAACAAACTTTAACGTGCTTTCATTCGTCCGATTGTTAGTTTATATTTTTATACTGGTAATATTTTATAATTTTTATTGAGCTTAAGGCCAGTTTATGGAAGATTTGTTTGTGAAAAAACAACAGTTTTTAATGGTTGAAGTCATAGTACTATTTCGGAAATCACCACATTTCCTCATCAGCCTTCTTTTTGATTATTAAATTAAATTATTTTTAATTTAATTTTTCATAACCACTTCTCTCACGCTTTGAACCCGGGAGCTCGGAGTTGCAGAGCCAATACGCTACCTATTGTGCTACGCTAGCCGAGTTGGCTGTTGTGTTTTTTCACAAACAAATCTTCCATAAACTGGACTTGAGCTCAATAAAAATTATAAAATATTAACATTTACTAGGCCAACAGAAAAATGAACAAACTTTTATACTGGTGGCAAAATCCTTGCAGCGCCTTAATACGTTTAAATAAATTCCAAAGATGGGTTCCTGTTACAAGATCAACGAGAACTACTTATTCTGTGATGTTTAGCTTTGGAAAAAAATCCCTGAAAGGAGAGATTAGTGTTTTATATTCATCTCATGTATTGTAAAATATATCGCTTTAACTTTAGTGTCTACTTCACACAGGTTCTTGAGCTAGAAACCTTGAGAATGGGTTTAAAGGCTGCTAGCATTTAAATATTAAGTAAAAACGACATTTGACTTCAGTAGAATAAAATTAATTTCTTTAACTCGAAGAAGAAGAAGAGGAGTATAGTAATACATATCTAACATATCTACCTTCCTTCCCTACATCGATTTTTTCTTACATGGTATGCATGGAAGCACACTCTTAGTTGACATTACCAAAGGAATTTTCCGCACGTTTCTCGCAACAAAGTTGTTTATAAATAAACTTTGCAAAGGCGAATGTAGCTAAATATGTACATACATATGTATGTATGTACTATACATAAATGTATGTGATTAACAACAAAAACATGAAATGTTCACAAATAATATAAACTCATAACTAATGGATTGTATATCTCATGAATATATAAATGACATTTTGCAAGCAAGTGCCTTTATTCAAGTGTCAACTTTGACAATTTATTTATAAAACTTGTATACAAATAATAATAAGTATACATGAGTACGAAGGTATAATTGGACAACACACTTCGTTTATCTATTCTAATTGCACGGCTGCCAACAGTAGCTACGTAGATACATTCTCGTATGTTTCTAACTTGCTAGCAACGTCACATATCCAGTCTGTCGATTTTGATAATGTACAATATTGGCAAATGGAAATGCAGGCAAGTATTTATGCAAATTTGAAATTTTATTTTTTTAAATACCTATATTAAACATTAAACATATACATAAATACATACATTTGTAAATTAATCTTGTTTCAGTATTTTTTTTCTGCAATTGAATAGCGATAATAATTAATATAAAAACAAATGTGAAAAGCTGTCCTCGGCTATGCCGAAGGCGAATTGTATGGGAGCCACATGTTATAATTATTCGATAATAATATTTTGACTGCTATAATAGTCCCAATAGTAATTAATATATGTGAAAAAACTAAAGTTTTTAGCTGCTTTAATGGAGGGTTTTCGTAATAATTGCAATATCTGAACAATCGGTTGTACGGCAGCAATATGTCAGATTTTAATGATTTTCACAGCTAAAATAGTTGTTCTAATAGCTACTGCTAGTTGTGCAAAATTTCAAGACCTTAGCTGATGAAATGAAGGAGTTTTGGCCAAAAAGTCAATATTTGAACAATCGGTAGTGTGGCAGCAATATGCTATATTTATCAAATTTTAATGATTTTCACTACTACACTAGTTCTTAATATACCAAAATTTTAAGACTTTAGCCGCTTAAATGGAGGGGGTTTCGTGCTAAATTAAATATCTGTACAATCTGTTATTTGAAAGCTATATTTTATGTATATTTGATCTATAAGATTGGTCTTATAAAACTTAGTATAGCGGACCTTCTTGCAAAATGTCAGCCTTCAAGGCTTTTCCGACAAATGTCTAATAAAATGTAAAAAGACATTTGAGTGCCAAGTTTCATTAAAATAGCTCAAAAACTGAGGGACTAGTTTGCGTTCAAACAGAAGATCGCTGCCCGACTTATACGACTATTTTGATGGTATCTATCTGCTATTAATTTTATTCTATGAGGCGCAGAGACATTTCAACAAATTGCAGATCCAATGAGTTCGCCAAGGCGAAGACATTACAGCTGGGAGAGCGGGACAATTGGTCTTGTTGCCGTTTCAGCGAAAGCTGCGTCTTTATTGGCCAGTTTTGGCTGGAGTATAATTAGATGGAATCGTCTGAGCACTATCACCTTAAGTAACTACCCTGCTTTCACGCTGCTCGGGTTGGAGTATCCCGGCTCATATTTCATTGGTGTTCCCAAGCAGCACTCGGGTTTAGACAACAGCTATTTGGAGAAATTCAAAAGCGTTTTCGCTGGCTGACTGTGAGGGTTACCGCATAAGCCAATCCAAACAAAGGAGAGCCATATTAAATCATGTTCTCTAAAAAATACTCTATTCTTTAGATATAGAAAACTAATATATTACCAGGTTAGTATTAGTGGCTACTGTTGTTCTCGCCAACACACGTAAGACACTTAGTTGGGCCGAACGTAATACCATAGAGACCTCAAAATCGAAACTCCTCTTTGAACTGTTTGAAAAAAAGGACAACAGAAAATGAAAGCACAAATTTTTCGCTACGTTTAAATCGCATAACGCAGAGCATTCAATCGGTTAGTGTCTGACTGTTTTTGTTTATGTTTCGCAGGATATAATTTATATACAATTCTCTGTTAGGTCTCTCAGTTTTGCTCGGTAAGTTTTGCTTTTCAATGATAGTCGTGTGATAGCTTCCTTAAAATAAATTTCGAAAAATAATTCGTGGTATTCGTTTTTCTTTCATTGTTGTTTTTCTTTTTGTATCTTAATAACTTTGAACCCCGTAAACTGATAAATATTGCTTTATCGTTAAGGTCGAACCTTCAGAGTGGTTCCGCAGTTTTTGTACATTCTAAATAATTTTAAATTTTTTTATTAATCTCACAAAAGTCGAATGAACTTTTGATTTTTATTTCTGACAACCACAGATACTCGTTTAAATATATTTTTCTAAGAAATAAAATGCCATAAATAGCGCTAAAATCCAATGCTTGCAATCGGTGCACATCAAAGTAAAGCCACATTTGTGGCCTACCATCCAACTTTATTTCCATAAACTCATAAAAGCAAAGCTAGCAAAATTCTATGCTTCATTTCTAATAGCAATTGAAGTTAGACATCAATCTAAAGTTATTTTTATGGCCGCGCATTCTAATGAGTACTGCGTTTGCAATAAACGGTTATGGTCTTGGAAAAAATTGAACTGCTAAGCATAAAATTTGAAAAAAAAAGTGCTAATTACTTTAATGCGATGTATTGTTTGCAGAGGTGCACCTCGAAATGTGGGCTTATGGCAATGGGCACTGAGAAAAAAAGTTTTACAACAGTTAGCTTGATAAGCTGTGGTCGAGGCAACACGTGCATGGCATAAGAATATTGCAGTAAAGGGTGTTCTAATAAATAACAAATTCAGTGTTTATAAAAATTTGCGTCAGTTATTTGTGGATCTATTTTTCTTCTTTTTTTTCTTAAGAAACATGCGTGAATTTTTCGTGTTGCTTCAAAATCTTTTAGATTTATGCTTTACTCTGTAACCCACTGAACGAATTTCTGGCGCAGAGTTGCCAATTGCGTGAGAAAAAGTTCACAATTTTCGAATCCTTCACTTTTATAAGATCACCCTTTATTAAACTAATTTACATAAACGACAGTTTGTTGGCATTTATGACTACTGACAGTTTTTTCTAACTCCAGCTGTTCAGTGCGTAGCCAAGTATAATAGTGCGTAGTATATCAGCTGTAAGCTAAAGCGTTACAAGTTCAATACCTGAAAGACTTATTTATTTCTTATTGCCATACTGGCATAAATGGCTCTCAGCAGGCTTGGAAAATGAAGAAAACCAAAGTCCTTTAATATATGCACTCTCCAATTCAGAGGAAACTTTACTCATTCGCTGGCACCACCAGCGGCTAATGCGTACACTAATTTCCGCCCTGTAGCGTTTATAGAACTTTGGCCTTACAACATTTTCTTGCGACATTTTTTTTTGCCGTAAATGGTCGCATTGTTTTTTGTTTTTTTTGTTGCACAGGAAAAGCGAAGGTTGTCGCATTTCCGCCCAGAAGCGTGATCACTAACCAAAGCACGCCAAATACAAAAAAAATTTTGTAAATTTGTATTACATTAAATGCTCGGCGATTGCAAGTTACAGGTGGCGCAAGTATTGACCACAAGCGGCATTGCTTTTTATGCTTTACACATTGTTTTTACTAGTATTGTGCATTTGGCTGTTTCTTCTTCTTCTCTTAAACAGTTAGTTGATGCCACTTAATATGCTAAGCCACTTTGAGCGGTTTGGTTAAAAGCGTGCCACACTTCCTTTTTGTATTTTTTTGTTTTTGCTTACAAAACCGCTGAGAAGTTTTTACAAAGTAGTCTGTGTTGTTAATAATATTTTTAAATAATATATTAAAAATTCCATAATGCCATTGTAGTTCAGCTCTTACAAACTATGTGTAAATCGGTCAATTGTCCATAATTGTAAGCTTCATTTTTTGTTGTATAATGGAGTGTGAGAAAAAATTTAAAATGTCAGTCTCGTAACAGCGGGCAGGAAATTGCAAAGTACAATATTAATGTTAAAAGTTAGCGGCAAGGAATTTATTTCTTCCAAATATGTTTGCCTTACAGCAAAATTTTGTTTGACAAGTTCAGTCAATTTATATTGCTCTCAATATTTTTAAATTAAAATATATGTACAACATTCTTTAATAAAACCCCTATAAAATTTAGCATCAGACTTTGTACAAAACCTTAAAAAAAGTTCAAACTCCTGTCTGAGAGTCTTTTGAAATTTTTGTAATGCGGTTCTTCTGCCCGTTGAGCTTTGGTTTAACAAAGTTTCAAGTAGCTGGAGTCTACTGTGAAATATTTTTTTTTCGCATTCGCTTCCACTTGGCGGAAAAAATTCGAAATTCCCTTTAAAAGTAGAAATTTTGAAATGAATAGCAACTTTTTTCTTTTACTTAAGTTGAATTTACTCAAAAGTGCATATGTATCTGAAATTAAAAAAAAATCGGAGCAATTTTGAAGAATTTTTTTTTTTAATTTTATGAGTTTTTTGAAAAGTTAGACACTTTTCATTTATAGGTTTCATTAGAAAAGAACTGTATTTAAAATTTACAAATATTTTGAAAAAAATTTAAGAAAAATACATATGTAGATATCGCTACCAGTAAAAAGTAAAAACATATTAAAAAATTATTTTTTTTAACAATCCTAGCCACAAAATGTAAAAAATTGTGTTTTGAAATTTTTGTGTTTCAATAAAAATTTTAGTTTTAGAGTAAAATTAAAAAAAATTCAATATTTTTTTAAAGACGTTTCCAATTTTTTTTTTTAACTTTTCTTAATTTGAAAATGTTACCGACTTTTTTTTGTTTCTAGTGATATGGATATGCTGCCGCTGCAGATGGTTTCGTAGCTTTATACTAAGTTTTCAATGGTGAGAAGTATCTTGTGAAACCCCGAAAACGCAGATTGGCTACCACTTAGCTCCAGTAACTACAAAACTCGCAAATAACGATTTTCTCTGGCATGAAAAAAAAATAAATTTTATTGCACTGTGTAACATTTCTCTTGCACCCACAGAGTGATATTTTTTGGTCAGTAAAAGAGCTCAGGCATACCATATTTTTCAAATAATAAGCGAAAATCAGTGCTAGCTTCGAAAATATTTAAGATATGAAGAAATATATGCTAATACTACAATATATTTTATTCCATAAGGAAATCGTTTACTTTTGAGGTTAACTCGAAATGCAATCAATACTTTTTTTTAATATTAAAGAAAAATAACTGCTTTGAAAATTTGATTTAGCCGATGATAAATGAGAGTTTTGCCTTTACCCTTTTTTCCTTTTCAACATTTTTACATGTATCATGTTTTAAACCGCAAAAAATTGTTAATAAGGTCACATATTTTTTTTTTTTTTAATTTTTGCAAACTGTGAATTTCCTCAAGTAATATTTTCTTTGAAGCCAATTTAAAGTAATCAGTAATCTGTGATTTATAAACAACAAAATCAAGATCGAAATGCGTTTGACAGTCAACATGAAAACTGTTTTAAAAAATGACAAATCATCGAAGATGATTGCAAATGATAGAGGAAAGTAACAAAAAAAAAAAGAAAACAAGAAAACACTTACAAAAGGAATGTCATCTACACTTTGAATGTATTACGATGAGAAAAGAGTGCGCCATAAACCAAAATGCATGCTACATACCGAGTACAAACATGCATGCTGGCCTTAACCGTTGCACGGCAACAATGAAGACTCATTAGCTTCCTTTTTTTATTGAAAAACGAAAATTTCGGTATACATATTTTTGCAGAATACAAGCGAGGAAGTGATGAGTAGCAACGCAGCATTGCAGCACAGCAGTTCGTGTAAATTTATACACCTAAGTATAAATGTAGTATATGTATGTTCATACAAATGTTTGTATGTATCGCTTTCCAGGGGCTACACACATATTTATGCATTTGCCCTCCTGCAGTTATGTCAAACATTTAAAATGTACAAATTTCTGTTGTGTCATTTTGACAGTTTTTTCACAACTAAAAAAGGAACTGTGTAACTCAACAGTAGAGAAGAAATGTCCGACAATCTTACATATGTAACTTTTGTAAAGTGCGCTTACAATAACTGAAGACTAAAACCAAAAAAAAAAGAGAAAACGAAAATGTCTTGGTTGCAACTGTGCCTTGTCATTGTGACAGCGCATCCAATTGTTGGCCAGCCTAAGCGTTTGATAAATGACATTACAACGGTTATTGTGTCAGTTAAAAAAAGATTTCGAACGGTGATGAGCAGTGAAGATTAACTCAGCTACATGCACAGGGAATACGTTAATCTGCAATGCATATGTATAACATACATACATTTATTTGTTTTACCATTATGTTTGTAAATAAACTGCTGATATATGTATCTACATATATCGAATTCGGTTTATTTGTACCGAAAGTGAGGATGAATTTATTTTCAATTGTTGACCGGTTTTGGGTGCAATCGCGCGCTTATATGTAAGTTCTTAACTTAGTTGAGTATAAAGAGGAAAAGTACAAACAAAGTACCTTAAATGTACCTAAAATATACATACAAAATTTAACTTTTCTGTTAACTTTGCTGTGTTCTGGAAAGTACCGAAAAAAGTTGTATCAAAAAAACAACAGAAAATTATTGCAATAGAAAAAAAAAATTAACGTAAATACACTAGAAATGTATCGAAATTGTACCGAAAATACTATATCAAAATTGTACCGAAAATATTCCAAAATGGGTACTTGAAAATTTTCAGAAAAACTACCAGAAAAAGCGGTGAAATACCGAAAATTGGCTGAAAACTTACCATAAAGTTACCAAACGACGCGAAAAGTACCGAAAAAGATTTGATTTTATTTGTTCAGTCAACACAAATATTATTAAATAATTTCCTTCTTCTATTTTTTAAATATTAAAATTAGTTTTGAACTAATCAAATTGTACAATTAAAAGAAGTTAATAAATTTTTAAAAAATCTGTTAATAATTTACTAAGTTACTAGGTCACTTTTCATGAAAATAAAATTATGTGTAAAGTGATTGCCACTCATCTTCTAATACATAAATACAAATACATATGTACATATGTATGTGTAAGAATAGCAATTAATTTCAAATATTTTGGAGCTTTAAGGCCGATTGGTTAATTGGAAAATTATTAGGAAAAAACCACATAACTCAAGGCTGTAGAAGTTATAGTACTATTTCGGAAATCACCACATTTCCCCATCAGACTTCTTTCTTCTTGGCTTCTGCGGGAGTCGAACCCGCATTCATTTAACACTTATATGAGTTATTTACACTTTGTTTGTTGGAAAATATGTTGTTTTTGTACTTTGCATTGAGAAACAAAGTCATATTCCGAAAATGGCGTTATTTCCCCATGAAACTGCATAGACTTTATTGCCTTTGGTCGTATTGCATGCCGCCCATCACCTATATGTGAACCCTCGCAATAATATATAAACTGTAAAAACTCATTAGGGTTTCCTCAGTTCTAGAGTAGGTACGCACTTGCAGAATATACTAGAAGAAAAATATTTATCAAGGAATTCCTATTATTATTATTACCCTGTCGGAAAAAAGCATACAGTCTAAAAAATTAACCAATTTCAATGTAGTTGGAAATCAACTGCTTTCTTCGTACTCTTATATTTATTTGAACGTAATACAGAATAATTTAAAAACATTTGTAGTGAAGAGAAACTAGGAAGTTTTTTAATTGAACCCATATATACTTACATATGTGTATAGTATATAGTACATACATTGTACTCATAAAAACTCTCATCCGACAGCAGAAGGCTGTTGTGTCATTCACTTACAATTTCCAATAAAAACAGATGACGAATTGACAGCCGTTGTCGAAAATATTTACGAAGAAAATAAAACAATTTACGTGAGAAGCTAATATATTCATAATATTCTAAATATCTATCTAAAGCCTTTTCCCATATACTCTATAGCTTGATGGAATAAAGTCTCTAATGATAAGAAAACCTAAAAAGATGCTTTTGGCTCTTTTGTCCAAGAACGTTGTAATGAATTTCAACCTCGATGGAACTCACGAAAAAAAAAAGATTAAAAGCTTTTGTTAATTTCTATCCGCTTTTGAAAGGTAAGACAGTGGGGCGAGCCCATAAAATGCGTGATTCTTAAAATATTTCAATTTTTTTTATCATTATTAACATAGATGCCTTTTGTATCGAAAATCGTGACCCAGAAAAAGTTACTCGCAAGGCCATTCAGGCAGTGAAAAAACAATGTTTTTACGAAGTATGTATGCAGAAGAAACTAAATTAAATTTTATTTAAAACGTGTAAATGAACTAAATCCTTACTTAGTTTAAACAAATATACATACGTTAATATATTTTATAAAAACTAAACTAAAATGCTTTTTTAAAAAGTTAGAAAAGAGTAGGTATAAAGTAAAGAAGTTTAAAAACAAATCGAGTTTAAAATAGTTGTAAAAAAGCAGTTCACTTATAGGTACGCAAGCATTCACACAGAATGTGCTTCGAGGTCTCCTCAACCAGGTCACAATACCTGCAGTCCGCAACCTACGAGAGTCCCATTATGTGAAGATAGTATCTCAGCCTACAGTGACCTTTCAAGTAACGGGTGAGAGTTCGGAAACTCTCTCTCTCTGCTGAGAATGTTTAGTCTTTTAGAGGCTTCACGGGGCAGACATATTAACCTCTTGGATTGTATATTAACCTTTGACGATCTCCATTGGGATTTCACTGTTTAGTTTAGGGAATCCGGGCTGCAACAGCTACTTCCAATAAAGTGGTATATGTCAAGAATACAAAAAATTATGCATTTAAATAAAATTAAAAAAATTGTACAAGTTGGATATTTGGATATTTGTAGACTTCATAGATCTCCAGAAGTTATAAAAAATGGATGTGGCAACGGAAAATGTTTAAGTTTGTTCAATGATTGCGGGTAAGCGCTGCATTTTTCCGCTTTTTTTTTAAACGAAATTTTACTACTCGCATATCTTTTTAGCAAATTAAGTAAACATTATATTCGTTGCATCAAACTGTTGAGAAAAGTCTTAATGTATTTTATTAAGTAATACCACTAAAATTTGTGTAAAAAAATATCTTTACCCCTATGGTAGTTCATAAAAAATTTATCTTCTTTTAGTAACATTTCGGAATTTTTTAAAAGGCAAGATATATTTTTGATGGAAAAAATTACTTGATCAATTGATTTTTTAAAATCTGTTTCACTAATATGTTTTTAAATTGTATTCTAGCGTCATTTCAATTAGATTTCATTTTTAAACGATTTCATGTCAAACGACAAAACTTGCTTCAGTCTTCACATGTTGAGTTTTTATGCATTTTGTCTTGCAAATAAAGACATCTAAATAGTTTTCGAACCAGAACTTTGGTTCCATTTTATGAGACAATTTGTTATGATGAAATTTCCCGGCCATCACAAACCAAAAACTTTGATTAATAATTTTAATATTTTTGTCCAGTGAGTCCCGTTTACCCTGCAACTCAAATGCGTTAGTCGCAATACTTCGCATTATTAATTCCAGTTCCCATCGTTATTTAAATATTCACTAACGGAGCTTAGTTGTATTTAATGCTTGCGTAATTCAGAAAAAATAAATAAAAATAAAATAATAGCTATTAAAAGTAAAAAGAATGAGGAATATACATTAAAACAAAAAAAATCTAAAGTGATAACACTTGCAACCACAAAGTTCTCGAGTAAACATACAAAAAACCACAATGTCAGAACGAAGCCAGCAATTAAGTAACGACACACGTAAAACCGCAGCCAGAGGCTTTTAAAATGCAACAACAACAACAACAATGTCAACAACTTGTTCAAAATGCACGCATAAGCATATCTCAAAAAAGCAAAACAACAAAGTAATAATTTTAATGAAGATAATACACTTTAGCTATACGGCGAACACGTACGCCTGAACGAATACAAAAGCAACAACGCCAACAACTGTCAGTACAACAATAAGCATATTAAGAGGATACAAACTAAAAAAAAAACCGAAAAAAAAAAAAAACAAATACGCTCAACAGGAGCTAAAGACGCTCTTCAGACACGCTCAAAATGCTCAACTCAACGGCAAAGCCAACCTCCAGAGCTGGCTTGGGGACACCTCTGCCAAGCTGTTTCGGTAAACAATATATATGTAAATACATATGTACAACAACAACAACAACAACAACAACACCAACAACAACAACAACAAGTACTAAAGTAACAACTGGCAAAAAGCCTGTGGGGTGCAGCAATACCTTTTGGTTCATTTGTGTTAACAAAAAAAAATTTTTTTTTAACGAAATACAAAAGTAAATAAATAAAAAATAATAAATAAATAAATATGTGTGTATAAATATAAATAAGCAAACCTAAGTATCTGCAGTGGGTAGCATGCAGTATGAGTATAAGCAGCATAAGAAAAAACATAAAGGCGAGTGTAAGACAGGTAGCCACCAGCCAGTCATGGGCAGCTGACAATCGCATTACGTCGCGCACTAAAAAGATCAATACAACAGCAACAGCAACAGCAACAGCAACAGCAACCCATAAAAAGTACGCTACGAAAGACAGCGCAACTGCCAGCATAATCACGCCGAGGAGCGACAAACAGACTTACACACGAAAAAAATCATCGACTGATAAAAAGCATGGAAACGATTGGAGCTGAGGCCCAAAGGCACAGGCATTTGGAAGTGCGCATATAGAGTACATACATATGTACATACATACATATGTTCGTACATACACACTGTTCACAAATTATAGCAGCAACACATATTGACACATTTGGACAATTTATTTATGCTCCAACTATTTAAAATAGTTTTGCAGCTTAAAGTTACATTTTTTTAGAATTATTTCGAGTATGCAGATATATCACTCATTCAATTTTAGTAAACAAAGTGCAAGTTTCTAGTGGTTACGATATACGACTGATTTTTGACAATTTTTTTACTGACGCGATTCGTTCCATGAAAAAAACGCGGTTTTGCTTATATGGAGGAAACTGCCAATAAAATTTTTTCAAAAATCAGTGAAAACTTGGATACATTTGAAACTTCCACAGTCTTAGGCTAAAACTGAAAGAACCAAAAAACTGCATACTCAAAAAAATTTAAAAACTTTTTTTAAAAAGTTCGAAATTTTGATGAAATTTTGTTAAATTGTTGTCCATTTTGTAAATGGTTTAAAAAATAGATGTTTATGATTTTTCTTAGAGAATTAACAATACTTTACTTGAAAAATAGATTTAATTATTGAAAATAAAAATAAAGTGCCTAAAAGGGCTGACAGACGGGCAATGTTATCTAGATAAGTAGCCTTGATCTGCATTAACCCATGCATTATCCTCTTCCAAATGCGCATAAGCACTCGTGTAAATGCACGAAAATTATGTGCATAAGTACTGAATAATGTGTTTTCAATATGGCAATGCTGCCACTTTTCACAGAAAATTGCTATTGTGAACTAGCAAAATGTCTACAGGTGCTGTCAAAAGTGTTTATTATTAAAAAAATAGCTGCAAATATTACCAAATTATAAATTAAAATGCTATTTCTTGTAGGTTTGGAGGATAGCAATTCATGCAATCCGAAATATTTTCCCAAACTGCTTGGCAAAAATCCACAACAAATTCATCAAGAGTACGGCATCTTATAGACTTGCAAAAGTTCTATATTCCAAATCGAACAATGAGATAGCCACTATTTTATGAAGTGGAATACATTGCCTAATATTGCTGTTCACCTTTTCAATTCGTAATGATTTTTTGCCATTTAATTAGCTGCCAATCTTATTTTCCTTACTTTCCATTTACAGCTCAATTTCAATTGTCAAATCAGCTATGTCGAAATGCAGATAACTGTCGTCTGTCAGGCCTAAAATATTATGCAGATATATGAGCTCGTTTCTCTATCTCGAACGAAAGACCAGACGAACGATTCCTGTCCAAACGAAATCGTCTGAATTTGGATGAAGAGGAATTGCGGATTTAAGGGCGAAGACTACGAGATTGCACAAATGTTTTGTAATTGCCAGACGTAGAATAAGTAGACGAAGAAGAATGTTAAAAAAAAAAAAAAACTAAAAAAATCCAAGTTATGACAATTTAAAACATTTTAATTAAAAATACACCTATTTTAGTTTCTTTTTAATCCATTGTGTTATTGTGGAGCACGATTATTTTATAGCCTATTCAATTTAAGTAAAAAGCTAATTTTAAGTTGCTATAAACTATTGTCGCGAATTTTCTCTTTTTCCATTATAAAAACTATAAATATCTGGTTCAAATGTTATAAGAATGTAAAAGCGAGAACATTCTCAAAATCAGAGTACTTTTCAGCGATTTAAAATTAGCCATTTCTTTGCTAAAATTTAATGGGCTACAAAACTGCATACCCGAAAAATATATAAAATAAAAAGATTTTAAATAAAACGTACACTGTGAAAGAACTTTATTTTTTAATAATTATGACTTTAATTTGTTAGAAATTTCTTCGTACATATTTTAATTGAAAAAAAAAAACATATATTGTAAACAATTTTCAACATTTGTTTGTTCTATTTCGACGTCGTGGGCTATTTATACATATATTTCAAGAGTTTCTATTGATCCAAATCGCAAAATCAAAGAATGAACGTCCAAAAATGTTTAAAGGCAAAACTTTTTAAATAAATGTAAGAGCATTCACAAGGTAGTAAAATGTCGTAAAGTAGTAAAGTCATAAAAATTTTCGGTAGCACAAAATTATTATTTTTTTGTTTTGTTGCATTGCACATAAAAATTATGTAAAATAACAGAACTTGGAATTTTTTAAAACCTATGACTTTACGGCAATACGACACTTCACGACACCTTGTGAATCCCCTAAATGTAAATATCGCACAAGTTCTTCAAAACTGAACAGATTTAAAATATTGCATTGCTCATAAAATTTAATCTACAGTGAAAGCTCTCCAGAACAGACACTCTCACAAGCCGACAGTTTCTCACAACGGACACTTCAGGTGCAACTGTTTAATTTTTAACATTGTAAGTGCGGTAAAGGTAATGCCATCTAATCCCTCGTCAATACGTCAAAAGTCTTATATACCAACTAACGATCGAGATCTTAGCGTACATTTAAGCGTTCTCGCGACTAGTCTCGAAAGACATTAAGCGAGAGTCATTGAAGGCCTTTACAACCTCCCATTCTGTTAATTATTTTGTTATATTAAAATCTTAATTTATTACAGAAGAACATATCCAATTGCTTCGTGAATTGTGCGCCACTATAGTTCAATTACTTTGTGGACATTTTTAGTACAATAAACTAGAATAGATAGTGGACAAGAATATGACCTCAAAAAACAAAAACAAAAAAATATGGACGAATTTTTTATTGTATTTAACTCTTCCAAGGCTTGATCGCACTTCTGGAAGAGTTCAACCGCTTAAATTTGAAAATAAATAAAGTCCTTCTTTGTGTTGTGTTGTGAGAAAGTGGCGTTGGTATCTCTTTATTGATTGAGCTTAAAAGATATAGGAACCGATGTACTATGTTGAACTCAGCTCAGTACAAAAATCACCTTAAATCATCATTTGTAAATCGATCACCTTTAAGTATTTCACGGGAAAAAAACTGGCCACTGGATGTATCGACACTTCATACAAAATTCATTGTCAGTCCAAACTCAGAAATCCTCTCACGGCTTTCTTCAACACACTCACAGTCTTGCTGAACTTACTTCCTTGTGTGGCTTCTATCTATGCTCTATTACTTCACTAATTAAATCCTTAGAATAGATAATTTTTAATCTTAACCAACACAATGTAAAGTAAAGCAAACACTTTTGTTTATTGATTGTTAACTATGGAGGGATATTAAATTGTAAAGGAGCTAAAAGCCGCAGTTGGGAGAGCAAGACTATAAGTTCAGGCAATCAAGGGGCTAATAAACAGGAGATTTCAGTTCAAAAACAAAGAGGATAAGCAGCCTATACCACGTATACGAGTATATTCAACGCGTAATGCAAACGAGCGTAGTGCGAACCTATTGGAAAGTTAAGGCTTTAGCAGAGAAATGATAAAGAAATTAAAAAGTAAACAAACTGTTTGGCGCACACAATGTTATACTAGTACTTTGTATAAAATGTGGTTCGCCTGCAAAAAGCGAAGGAAGCATGTTAAGTGTGAGCATAAGAGTCAAACTCATGTATTTTATGAACAAACTGCATACACCTATGCCCCCACCCATTTGCGCTGCCATTTCCAAGCCTCAAACCACAAATATAACTCATTTTTGTTCACAGCTCGAAATGCTTCCTTATTTCCCTAACAAACAGCCAGCATGCGGGTACGCAAGTGGCGGTTTACAACTGACTAGCTGCATTTGAAGTACTCGTGTGTAGCTGCATTGTGCTGTGCGGATTTGTAGCTTCTCAATTACAGCAATTCCAATTAATATCCATCATGTTTGCACCACATTATCCTAACATCAAAATAAAAAAAATTAAATTATTGTACACAGAAGAAGAAAAAGAGGCAGCAAAAAAAAAACACACTAAATCGCACAAAAGATAAAGAAACATTTGCTGAGGAAGCCGCTTATGCTGCTTCAAGGCAGCCAGTAGATGAGTGTATTTCTAATTTGTGGCGCGTGTTGCATGCCATCACAATAACCATAAAGCGGAGATAACAGCCCACAACAACGAGGCAAGTACAGCAGCCGTACTAATAAGTGTAAATAGTGCTAGGTGAGCTGCTCTAGTCATTCACTTGAGCGGTCGCGACGAAGCAAAATTGTTCGGAGCTGAGCCGCGCAAAGCAGTACTATGGATAATTTTTGAAAAAATGGAATTTTTAACAATCATAGTTTCTTGGATAATTTGGGAAAAAATGTAAAGTTAGTGCTTTTGTTTTTTTTTTCATTGAAAGCGTTCAAAGTAAAAACGTTGCTTTTTTTGTTAGTTAATACATTTTTTTTTTCTTTTTTTTAAATAAAATATAGAGTTTGAGCAAACGATCGTATAATCGATTTTGGCTCTTTTTGGATGTCCCCTCTTATAATATTTAGATATAAATAATTAGATTAGTTACATAGATTTGGTGGTCCAACTGCCAGAATTACTAAAAACGCTACGAAAAATATATAGGTAAAAAAATTATGAAGATAATTGGTTTTCTTATACATACATTTTATATTCACTATTGGATTGAATCCCGCTTAAATTAAGACCCATATTTGTAAAAACTTAAATTTGTTGGTCGATATGCCTCACACTCCATATACATAGGTGCCAGATTGGAGTTGACTTGTTAGAAAAATATAATTTTTTATTCGATTTGCCCTATATTCAAGATATGTAATGATAACACAAATTAAAGTATAAAAAAAAGTGTCGCCAGATGGCGCTGAAAAAAATATAATTTCTTATTCTATACGTAATGATAACACAAATAGAAATATAAAAAAAAAATTGTCGCCAGATGGCGCTGGAGTCGAGTTGTTATTGAAAATAATATTTACGGACATATTAGGATCTTATTCGAAACATACATGCATTTATACACCAAGAGAAATTGCAATGTAATAGCCACCCGGTGGCGCTGAAGTCGTGTTATTACCAAAAATTGTATTAGTGGTACTTTTTGGTAATTATTTACCTACCCGATGACACTAAGGACAAACATATCGCACCCTAAACCAAAAACCGTCACAACTCAAAATTTTTTAAAATCGCTTTTATCTCATAAACCTATTCCCAGAATACTTCCCAACATGCTTCGAAAATTTCATCATCGTAACTATTTTATTTACTGGAAAAGTACGTTGAAAATATTACAACCATTTTTACATACAATTTTTTACTTCTCTTGGATATAAAAAAAAAAAATGTTAAATCCTTTTTCCACTTAAACTAATTCACGGAATACTTCCTCAACTGCTCCAGAAATTTTTTCGTAGTTATTATCTTCTTTTACTGAAAAAGTATGATTATAAAATTATCGTCATTATTGTAGAGACTGTTTGTTTTGCCTCTCCTGAACATTTGAGATTTTTTGAGTTGTGACTGTTTTTGGTTTAGATTTTTGAGATTTTATTCATTAACTGATTTCGGGCCCAGTAAAATTGTCAATGACTAATCATCCAATAAGACCACTAAAACTGTACAAATCTCTGATTAAATTTATGGTTCGATTTAAAAAATACCTTAAAAAAACTACTCGCCAGATGGCGCTGGAGCCTGATAGTGCATTTTCGAGGTAGGAGTTGTATTAACCTTACATCCTTTTAATTTCGGCCACATATATGTATGTATCAGAGTTATCGCTATAGCATTTTAAGATATTTTTGAGTCTAGGCTTGTGTGAGAGATATGTTTTGAAACAAACTCATCGCCGATTTTTGATATTTTTTATGTTTTGCCTGACCATAAAGGGGCCAACTCCTTCCACATTTTTCGAAATAATGTATGACACTGTACCACTGTGCAATGTTTGGCTGGAAAATTGTTAAACTTGCCATAACGCAATGCATTCGAATGGCTGAAGTGCTCCAGCAACTGCAAGTAAATGCCACACTATATGGCACCCAGTATGCCACTTGCGCGATTGCGGCAGCGCAACCCACACCAATTTAGGCAGCAACACCAGCACTCTCTCTCCAGCCTAACAGCAGATGCAATCATCTTCCTCGAATTGTGGCTCGTGCTGCAAGTTGCAACGGCAAATTCATCTACACAAACACACACACACAATCGCACGCGTATAAAATCTATGCTGCGATTGTTGTAGAAACATAGATTATGCGAATTGTATTCAAGGTGGCTAAATGCGCCTCCTGGATAGAGAAGGCAGGAAGGATGTTGCACGTAATTTAAGCTTAAAAAAAATGGAAAGAAATCAAGTAGAAGAAGCAAAAATTACAAAATTTATGATGAGCAGAAAAAAATAAGAAAGAAGTGTACGCTGAAGCGCGGGCGCAGGCAATAAATTTTCCGTACGCGTAGAGTGTGCGGCGAGGAGCTGTTGCATGCAAGCAAGTCAGCATATGCGGATAGTCGGCGCGCGGCAGTGGAAGGTATGTTGGATGGTTTTCGGTAGGCACGGCAAATGAAATGCAAATCTGCTTGTTTTCTATGTGGTTTAAATTGCGTACACACATCTATGTGTACATATTTGCGTGTGTATTGCGCATGGGGGGCATGGAGACTTTTCATGCTACTACCAAC
Organism: Philophylla caesio; assembly: GCA_963971545.1. Lineage (NCBI taxonomy): Eukaryota > Metazoa > Arthropoda > Insecta > Diptera > Tephritidae > Philophylla > Philophylla caesio. Next base: position 14,835,395 of record OZ020608.1, read on the forward strand.
TTACTTAGTGCAAATTTAGCTAGGCTGCAATATTCAGCATCAACATTGCTGCTGCTAGATTTTCAATTTTGTATTGTACTTTTTTTTCTTCTTTATTACCATCGTAAGAAAAAGGGTCGGGCAGTGTGTGCGGAGGGCGGGGTATGCTGCAATGATCTCTCGTGCCACTGTAGCATGCAATTAAAAATTATGGATATCCAACAGGATGAAAAGTGTAGTTGAAGTTGCAGGATGTAAGATTGGCAATACTGGAAATGAGTGCGCACGGTGGCAAAATTTGGAAAATATCACTGAAAAAACACTATTAATTTTCTTATTAAAAGTAACGAAAAAGGATATTTTCATTAGTTCTAAATTTTAACAAAACGCATTCAAAATTTTGGAAAATATCACTGAAAAAACACTATTAATTTTCTTATTAAAAGTGACGAAAAGGGCTCTTTTTATTAGTTCTAAATTTTAACAAAACGTATTCAAAGTTTTGAAAAATACCACTGAAAAAACACCATTAATTTTCTTATTAAAAGTAACGTAAAAGGCTATTTTTATTAGTTCTAAATTTTAACAAAACGAATTTTCAAATTGATCAATCTTTTCACATTCCACTAAAAGTTAGCTTAATATTTTTTCGCATCAGTCTAGAACCTTCGTTTTCAGTTTTACAGCATTTCTTTTCTATTTAGAAAAATAGTTTCCACAAGCTCGAGGCTCAGTGTTAAATAAACCTACAATACATCGTTCTAATAATTTTTAGTAATAGATATTTTACTATTTTCGTTACATACTTCGTTAAGCATGTTATTACCTTAATGTCCATGTTTCCCTATTGTTTTTATTCTTCAACCCATTTTCCGCAACAAGGAAAAAAGGTGCTGGCTACTGCTTTTTTTTCTTTTTTTATGATTGAATTTTTGAACCCCACTCCTTTCTGCAAGCTTTTGGAGTTCTTCCTATGAATGCATTTCGACTTCTTCAAGCTTCTTCTTGAAATAATATATGTCCCTACTTCTCTTCTCCCGGCAGGGTTGCTTTGTACGCATCATATATTTCTTTGCAGGAGTGACGCTGCACTCGTTGGCAAACGTTTTCTGCAGCCTTATCTAGAATTAAAAAGATAATATGACGTAGCAGAGCGAAGGGGAGTTCTCTTTTTCAACAGGATTGAGAGTCGGAAAATCATTCATTTCCGTGCGTGGTCGAAAAGAATGGACGACAAAGACCATTTCATCTAAGTATCATAATGTGATTAATTTGATTTGACTTAGTAAGTGACAAGTATGTATGCCAAATGATGGCTTAATTTTGAACCAAATATGCCTACTTTGCCCGCATTAGCCTTAGATACATATATAGCCCCAGGACATCTAGAAAACCCAAAATGAACGCCGAGGATAGAGAGTGTCTGTGTTGTTCTCCGGGCCATGCCCATCCCAGGGTCTTCCCCCGTCTGCTCGCCACAGCCTCGCACTCCAAGATCAGGTGCTGTGGAGTTTCATTTTTCGCGACACCGAAGCGAAAATGATCCACCCAACGTAGGCAGGTGACCTTTCAGTCTGCAGCGTCCCGTCAATATGCCTGTGATGATACTTTATTTCGCTGTAGAAAAGTCCATTAGAAGCTTATATTTTCTCAGATTGTGCCCTTCAAGGGAACACTTGGACTGCCGAAGGCTTGTGATGTTATCTCAGTATACGTTCCTTACTCTTAAAGTCTCGTTCTTGAGTTCCTTCCTTACGGTACTAGGACGCATCGCAAGGAATGGCTTAGGTCCAACAGAGGTAGAGGCTGCTTCGTTGCTATCCACCTCCATATGCCCTGGTATCCAAAGAAGTAGTATACGTTTCCTCCTAGCTATGGCAATCAGTCTCTCCATGAACTAAAGAAGATATGACTTCGCAGGGGGAGAGATCATTCAACACCGTCTGACTTTCGCTCGAAATGTGAATTCTTTCACGGCGATAGTTCCTGCACAGGTTTATCTCCGCACACACTCCGATGGCCCAGACCTCCGCTCGGAACATGCTTAGGAAGGCCTCCAGTGGAATTGAGATATTTAGTCTGGAACAATTGGTATCTGCTCCAATAGATCGTATTACAAGTCTGACGTACGAATTAAACTGTTGTTGAACTTAGCCATAGTATTATCTGCTCTATACTCGTATGTATTTATGGAGTACATCTAACAGAGACACCTTTCCTACTAACACTCCGTAAACTCCATGGGCTATATTGAACATCGAGGTGAGTATACGAGATATTTTTTTATATATGTGGGATTTATTTAATTAAGGAAGTTTATTTAACATTAATTTAAATAATCCACATTTAGATTTATTGAAATTAGATTTAGGTTTTTAATATTACATTTAGGTTTCTTTAAAATAACAATACATTTAATCCTTCGGTCGTGCGCGTACGTGTTGCTTTGACAAGAAATCTTCAGTACTCTCTTTTTAAAAGCTGTTAAAGTCCATCGCGTTCGATAAGATGGTCGGTTGCGCGTTCGTTAAATCAGGGATGTTGCACAGTGGTGTATTTTATCCCACATATATTCCATTGGACTTCATCTTTTTTTTTTTTTTTTTTTTATTATAACGAAACGGTAACCCACTTTCCCGTCCAACCGACACGAGGGGCTCAATCCGCATAACGTACGGATGTTTTTTTAAATATACAAATCTTTGGTGCCGAGTCGTGACAGAAGAAAGTTTGTTAAGCGCCGAGATCCCAAGCTGCTCAGCTACAGAATAAGAATTCATCAGCCGAATACAAAGTTAGAGAAATGCAAAGTAAGAAAATTGGATCGTTAGCTGTTATTAAGAGAGGATAGAACAGTTCTTTTAATTATAAAAAGTGAGTCCGATACATCAAAGGTGCTGGAATGATTATTAAAGTCTCGGCATAAACCCCGAAACGGTTCATTTAACTCAAAGTTAGTTCTGCATAGTTTCAAGAAAAGTGGTTTAAAGTTTCTCGTTGCACGGGAGGGTACATTAAAATTAATTTGCTCTAGAAGAAATGGACTTGAGATCCATCCATTGACTAATTTTACCAGAAATATTATACCTAACATTTCTCTGCGACTCGAAAGAGTAGGAAGATTAATAAGTTTTAAACGACTAGTGTAAGGTGAAAGATTGTATGGCGAATTCCATCGAAGATTTCTCAAATCGAAAAGTAAGAATTGTTTTTGTATTGACTCTAGTTGGTCTGAGTGGACCTGATAACGAGGATTCCAAACTATGGAACCATACTCCAGTATTGGTCTCACCAATGAAGTAAAAAGTGTTTTAATTATATACGGATCGCGGAATTCCTTTGACCAACGCTTTACAAAAGCCAGCACACCCCTTGCTTTATTAACTGTGGAATTAATATGAAAATTAAAATTGAGTTTACAATCCATACCAACACCCAGGTCAACAAAACTGTTTATATGTTCTAGGATGTTGTTATTTATTTTGTAGGAGGCCGGCTGAATTGTTCGTCGAGAAAAGCACAGCAGTTTACGTTTGTTAAGGTTAAGCGCCATATAATTAAAGTTGAACCAATTGACTATGCTGTCCCAGTCTTGCAGCAGCAAGGATCTTTCTTCAGCCGAAGCATATGTCTTAAAATGTTTAACATCATCAGCGTACATCAATATTTTAGAATACTTTACTACTGTAGAAATGTCGTTGATGAATAGCAGGAACAGAATCGGTCCGAGGTGGCTGCCCTGAGGAACTCCCGAAGAAACATCGATGATCCCAGAATGAAAATTTTTAAAAACTACCTTTTGCGTCCTACCGGAGAAATAAGAAGACATCCAACAGAGGATCTAGTTTACGGATGAGTAAAGAGTGACATACTTTGTCAAATGCTTTACTGAAATCGGTATATATAACATCAGTATCAATGTATTCCCCAAACATGGGTGGTAAATTCAAGTCAATTTGTAATGGTTGATTTGCCCTTACAGAAGCCATGTTGGCAATTTGCTATTATTGAGTACAACAATAACTGCAGCACAGGAATAAAAAAATCATTCTTCAAACACTGTAGCACTTTCGAATAGCAACGAGTAGGTTGCGTGTACGTGGCAAGAGTGCTGCTGCCGCAGTTTGTTGCATGATTACAAAGTTGACTGAAAACAAAAAAGATGTTGAATAATTGCTGGTTAAAAGTAAAACAACAACAACATGCAGAACAATATGCTGCATCAAATAGAAGCAATTGCTATACTGCTACAAGAAGTATGTACGAGTACAGTAGCAGCGCGGTAATGACATGTCTGATAACAGCATCGATTGTTGCTGATGATGGTAATGGTGGCAGCAACCACGTGCCAACAATTTACCACAATTTGTGAACAACACAAATGAAGGGAGTTATAAGCATATGTATTTGCTAGAAGAGAAGAAGTTGATAGTAATAATAGCAGTAGTAGTAGCAGTAGAAGTAGTAATAGTAGTAGAATAAGAAGACGAATGGTAGACAAGCAGAATCGCATATTGAATGGGCTTAGATGGGTGAAATTTAGAAGGTAATATACTAAGTATTTAGAAAAGATTGGCACTTAATGCAACTGATTGCCTGTGTGTGTGTGTGCTCATGTCAGAGATCCATAAAATGCAGTGATTATTTGCAATTTATACCGTTAAAATTGCGGTAATGAAGTTAAAGTATATGCAAAGATTGCAAGTAGAAGTAGAAACAGAGCAATTGCCGGCGCGGCTAGCACAGAATAGCAATTAGTGAATGTTTGGAAAGTGCTGTTGCATGGCACCCATGCACTTTTTTTTTTTTGTAAGTCATATATGGAAGAATATATGTATGTATAATTGGCTTCTAGCGTTATAACATTTGGATTTGTTTTCTTTTCTTATTCAATTGCAGTTCAGCTGTTTTTATTTGCAATCTTTTGTTTTATAGTTTTTGCAACTTAACTAGATTTTGTGTAGCTGCAAGCAATTTACCACTAAAATGAAAGAATTATACAATTCTCTAATTCTCCAACATTACAGCTTTTATACTTTACTATTTAGCATACATATGTACATATGTACATATATGTATTTATAACTCGACTCATCCGCTGCTTGTCACAAACGCATTGCGCATGCGCACACATCGTCCCCTAAATTATGCTACTTTATGACCATAGACCATTCGCTCGCACCTAATTTGCTTTCTAATTTTATGTGGCACTCAACGGTAGCAGCCATTTCGCACCGCACCAACTGACCCTAACGTCTACGCTGGTCACTCTAGCTAAAGTTGAAAAAGAAAAATGTGTTTGCAGTCTCTGTCTTTGGGTGTTTAAATGGCTTTTTGCCAGCATTCACTATCTTCACTGCCACTAAACATTATCTTATTTCGTATCCATAGTAAGTTTTTGGCATCATTAATGGCTTTTGCGTAAATCGATTTTTTTTTTCTTGCCTAAGAAGAATTACTATATACTCTTGTCTCGTTTTTTTTGTTTTTACACCTCTTTTTCGACTATGGTAATTGCTTTTTATACTTTATGAGGATATAGAAGTTCATACTTTTCCCTTTCTCATTGTTCTGGCTTTCGGTTGTGCACTTTTACGCGTACATTTGCCATGACGCTACCTGCATTTTCGCTGGACAGTAGCTGAACGAATGCCTAATGGAACAGAAGGTCGCTGAGGTTTTAAGGAGTTCATTGTATGGTTGGCAAGCAAATTTTTTACCAATCAAAATAATGTGTTTGGTCGGTACTAAGAGAAAGCTATAAATTTTTATAGGAGCTTTAAAATCTATTGATATTTTGACGTTAAGATGAAGGAACTTCATTAGATACATTAGCGACGAGCTAATTCGAAACTTAGTAAAAGTTTAAATATAATTTTATGTTGATCTACCGTTCTAGTATTTCTTTTGAGTTTTTCTTCATAAGTTCTTATTTAGTTTATAGAGTCTAAAGTGCTGATAAGAAAATAACAGCGCTAAATAATTGTGCTCGCAGCGAATGTACTGCTTCGTTCTTAAATTGTAAATGAAAATTCTGGTAGTCTGGATTGCAAGTGTTTCGACTTTTTTTTCTTTTTCTCACCTAGCAGTTATGTTCCTTTTATTTCAATACAGCTCGTTGTTGCTTTCTTTCCATTCTTGTTAAGGAAAGTGGAATATGTGGTTGACAATATTTACATTTGCCTTTATAAGATATTAATTTCTACAACATCTTATCTTAAGTTTTTGTATTTTTGATTGCTGCGCTTTAGACGTGGAGCTGAAAGTCGCTCCCCAAGGCGTATGAGCCTGAGCCGACTTGTAAGAAATATATACTCAGGCGTCTCTTCATCTAGGCTACTAAACCTGGCGTCCGCAACATCCGAGAGTCGTAATTTGTGAAGAATATATCTCAGCCTAATGTCAAATAGCCCTCTCTGCTGTGATTGAGCAGTTTTTCAGAGACTTACGGGACGGACATTTGAACTCTTGGATTGTCTATAATCATTTGCCAAGCGTCGTTGAGCTGAGATTCTAAAGTCCTCCTATTTTCTTAGAAGCTCTGCCGTGTAACGCTTGGAAGGACCACAGAACGGCTTAGACCCATAAAAATTCCGTGGCGCCCTTTCGTTGTTATCCACGCCCTCGGCACCCGGAACCCAGCACTGAGTAACTCTGTTCTAAGATTCTCATAGTATATTTTAAATAAGGATATAAACTCCTAAATCGTCTTCGAAGCTTAACATAGCCAATAACGCTCAACTTTGTTATATACTTTAGAAAGTAAAATAAGAAACAAATACGACTTAAATGGTATTTATGCCAAGAGACTCTCTTCTGGAATCATTTACCGTAATCCCGAAATCAATTTGGTTAGCAGACCATAGCCGTTGTGTGTTCTTCCATTTTGAAAAATAACACCGAAGTCGCCTAAACCGTTTGGTATGCAAACAAAATTTGATAAACCTTCTACTCTGTTAAAAAATTATAAAAGATTTAAAAGATACTTTTCGACTTGAAACTTTAACATTTTTTCTGCAGCTCTCACAGTTTGTTTTCATAAATAGCTTAAACATTTCTTTCTAGACAGCTCTCTTTTGTATTTTGTTTTCGGTAAGTTTGTAAATTACTTACTTACTTAATTGGCGCATTAGCCGCCTAAGCGATTTTGGCCGAGGTCAACAAAGCACGCCAGCTGTCCCTATTTTTTGCTAACTGTCGCCAATTGGAAATTCCTAGTATAGCCAAGTCTTTTTCCACTTGGTCTTCTTAACCCAGGGTAGGTCTTTCTTTTCCTCTGCTACCACCCGCGGGTACCGCGTCAAAAACCTTCAGGGCTGGAGCTATTTCATCCATTCGTACGACGTGACCAAGCCAGCGGAGTCGATGGTTCTCAATCCGCTGCACTATGTCTACGTCCTTGTACGCGGTATTCGCTGTCACAAAGACGCAAAGGTCCATAAATCTTTCGAAGAATCTTTCTCTCGAACACAGTAAGAGCTCTCTTATCTGATGCTGTCATCGTCCATGCTTCTGCGCCATACAATAGGACGGGCATATTGAGAGACTTATAGAGCGTGATTTTTGTCCGTCGAGAGGACTTTACTGTGCAGTCCGAAGTAGCACTTGTTGGCTAGAGAGATTCTGCGTTGGATTTCAAGGCTGACACTGTTATAGGTGTTAATGCTGGTTCCTAAGTAAACGAAGTACTCTACTTTTTCAAAGTTATAACTGTCAACAGTGATGTTAGATCCCAGTCGTGATTGCGCCGACTGTCTATTTGATGACAGCAGATACTTCGTCTTGCCCTCGTTCACCTCCAGACCCATTCGCTTCGCGTCTCTATCCAGTTTGGAGAAGGCAGAACTAACTGCGCGATTGTTAAGACCGATGATGGCAATGTCATCGGCGTACGCCGGCAATTGCACACTCGTATAAAAGATGGTGCCTGACCGATTTAGTTCTGCGGCTCGAATTATTTTCTCCAGCATCAGGTTAAAGAAATCGCACGACTAAGAGTCACCCTGTCTGAAACCTCGTTTGGTATCAAACGTCCTTCCCAATTCTGACGGAGCTGGTTGTGTTGCTTAACGTCATTTTACATAGCCGTTAGTTTATATTTTAAAAATGGTCCAGCCGATTTACGTAACATATCCTAGTTAAACAAGGAAGTACATAAGGCACACAGTTATGTCAGAAGCGTTCAGCCTGCTTGTCGGGCCCTCAAAATGAGCATATATACCGAAGAAAAAGGTCTTATTAAGATATATAAAAAAAATTGGTCACCGAAGTGATTTCAGACTTTCGAAAGGGATGCCTAGTTAATCTGCAAAAACTAGGTGTGGACTCCTCCTGAAACAAACTTTCGAGATATTGTTTTGGCAGTCACTCCCACTTCCCAATCATCATCATCATGTATAATTTTATTCAATTACTAGCTCTGTATAAGGTAATCTGTAGCAGAACTTTTGAAACAAAAAGAGTTCGAAAGTATGCACCCACAGCTAACTAGTGTCAAGAGTTTTTAGAAATTCAAAAACTATGCAAAATTAATGCATAATTACACAGAAAAAATTTAATGAAAATGTATAGTATTTTCTATATTTCTTGTCCGACTGAATCCAATGTGAATATTTGTTGGAAAGATTTTCCGTCATCACTTGTCTAGAGTGGTTTGGAGACAACCCGGTTTCGGTACCGGTTGCCACTGAATATGGCACAACGCCGAAACCGGTTTGTCTTCGAGCGAAACTCGACAAGGTAAGACGGAAAATCGGAAGACAAAAATCTTTCATAAACTGGCCTTGAGCTCAATAAAAATTGTAAAATATTAACATTTACTAGGCCAACAGAAAAATGAACAAACATTTGTATACAAGGATGAGCACGCCTTAAAAATGCATTATAATATAAAGTAAAATACTTATACAGAATTTGCAAAATAAAAACACAAACAACAACCACACAAACAAGTTCAATAGCGGCAGATCAGTTGCTCTTGTTTGTAGTTGGTTTGTTTAAGGAAGATGAAATAAACACAACAGCCAACTCGTATTGGCTCTGTAACTCCGAGCTCCCGGGTTCAAAGCCTGAGAGAAGTGGTTATAAAATTTAAATTAAAAATTAATTTAATTTAATAATCAAAAAGATGTCTGATGAGGAAATGTGGTGATTTCCGAAATAGTACTATAACTTCAACCACTAACAACTGTTGTTGTTTTTTCACAAAAAAATCTTCCATAAACTGGCCTTGAGCTCAATAAAAATTGTAAAATATTAAAAAAAAAACACTTAAAACTTAATTTCGTAGAAAATATCCAAATTTTGAAAGTTAGTTTCATTACATACGACTAACGTTTTTATACAAAACGTTTGGCGCTTACACTATATAGCTCAGTGCTTGGCCGAGCTTCTCCTACCATTTGTAGTGTGCGTCCTTATATTATACTACAAATGGAGGGACCTACAATTTTTGTGGCGACTTCGAACGACAGATATATTTGATGAGAAGCTTTTTCATGGCAGAAATATCTTCGGAGGTTTGCCATTGCCTGCCGTGGGGTGGCCCCTATTAGAAAAAACTGTTTCTATGATTAAGATTTTGCTTGCCCTGACTGAGATTCGTACCTCGAACTCATCGGCATATCGAGTTATAGCACGCACCGCTACCAACTCGAACACAGTGACCAAGCAATGACTTCGTTATATATTTCAACAACAGAAAAAGAGAAAACCGCTCACAAAAAAAAAGCCTGCAAATCTACGCCAATCTCCAGCATTGTCACATCCGTTTGTTTGCATTCGTTCTTCTTCCGCCTGCACATCAACCTTCCTTGCCACACCCTTTCCACCCTGTTTCTTCTTCTGAATCTTTTAACCACACCAAAGAAGAAGCCCTACAATAAATTGTGCAACGTTTGCAGCTTTACTGCAACAATATTTTACGCTTCTATTTACTTCTGCTGATTATTGTTGCTCTAGTTGTAGTTGTTGTTGTTTTATATCTACAGTGACGTGTTGCAAAAATAGAATTTGCTGTGTAGTGCACGTGCCACAGCAGCCCGACTAGTGGCGGCAGCTGTTATTTTGCAGTCCATTCGCACTGATTGTTCTATGCCACCACCAGCACCAGTTGGCGCGCCGCCTTGACGTTGAACTTGCTGCAAATGGACTGCCCGCCGCCGTTGCTGTGACTGCAATTGTGTTGTAGGCTGCGGCACGCTCGCGTGGTGGCACATGTGCTAGCTAGGCGGGCAGGCAAGCGCGAGCGAGTGTGTTGCAATTTTTCATTTTCATCTGCGATTTCGATTTTTGCTCCGCTTTGATTTGCCACTGTTTTCGTTTTATATTACATTTTTTTTTGTGCACTTACTTACATATATTCTACTTCTAAAATACGAGCAAGCAAGCAAGTCGAAGCGGTTGAAGAAAAAGTATAAAAAGTATAAAAATATATTTATTGTACTTGCAACAGCAAAGGCAGCAGTGACGCCAGACGAAAAGGCGTTGTACGACTTCCGCGGCGTTTTCTGCTTTAACTTGCCACTGCTACGTAACTCGTGCTTTGTTATTATGCTAATTTTTTTATTTTTTATTTTATTTGTATTATAGTTTTTTTTTTTTTCAATTACTATACTTGTCGCAGATGCAGCAGCCCAACTAGTTGCAACTACAATACCAACAATCTATGTATGTATGTATGTATGCATTGGCGCAAATCCACACTTTATGTTATTGCATCATCCTCATGCCACCATCGCACCATATACTTGCAACGTCATTGTGTTTACGAGTGGCAGCATTTAAAAAGGGGGCTTGTGGCAGTGACTGCTAACCACAAAAAACTCTGTACTCGTGTGGCAACAAAGTAGTTATGTTTGTGTAAATGGGCGCACATGTGTTTCCTTATATGTTTTTATGTATGTATGTTTGTACTTGTAACTTGTTTATCCACCCAAGCAGAGAAATAGTGAAAATCTTCGCCAACTGCCGCTTTTTAGAAGGAATAAATAGAAATTACAACAAATCTCGTTCTTCGTTGTTGTTAGTTAACCAGCCGCCTTGTGCACATCTGGGCAATGAAACTGCATTTTGCCGTTCACATTGCATGCCCCACGCAACAACACATACATATGTACATATGTATATATTTATATGTGTATGTATGTATGTGCTGCAACTTTAAGGTGTTGTTGGAAAGGGGGCGATGTTATGGCTTTGGCGCAAAGTTGGGGCGATTACATAAGAGCTGGCAGCTGTTGGTAAAGATTTGTTTGATGTATGCAATTTTTCTAAGAAAGTTAAATGGCCGCACCGCGCAAATCGACAATATGTGAGGTATAAGAACTAATAAAAAACATTTTTTTTTAATTTAAGGGTAGAAACTCGCTTTAAACACCCATTCGCTTGTGATGAAGATTTTGGCATTTAGAACCTCAACAACATTCTGAAGGCCATCAACTGCTCGTTGAACTCCTTCGCCGCCATTCTAACCTAACCTAACCTAGAAGAAAGAGATGAAACTGCACTCAAAGCTGGCGAATTATAGTAAAGTTTTCAAATAAATATACATATCAAACTCCTCAATCGTACTGAATCCAGATGATTCTAAACTGATACTGTAAGAAGTGATTCAAGAAATCCACTATAAACTTTTTATATTTTCGTGATGTAGTGTTGGCAATAAACAATTGCGCTATAACTCCAAAGACTACAAGGATTTTAAATATTATTTAACGAGAAACTCGTAGAAGTCGTTCAACAATGACAGACGCTTGAAGAGACAACTTCGCTAAACAAAACAAAAAATCGTGCAAATCATCTCTTTGTCCTCATATGCCGCTTTAATCATTTCATCTAACAACTTTTTTCTGGGACTAATGCTATTCAAGATTTCCACTCCTTGGTACTTCTTTTAGTGGGATAAAGTTCGTTTGGTACAGCAACTTTGGTCAACTCTTTTTATAAAGTTCAGCTCTCCTATAATTTGTGTAATGATTATTGAACTATGGCAACCGAACTGGAACGCTACTTGAATACCGTAGTGATAAAATTGTCATAGTCAGTTTTAAGCTCCTCTTTTCTAACGAATGAAGCAGGGAACTGCATAACCATATTGAGAATTTTTATATATTAGAATATTACTTTTTCTTAACCAGTGGTTAATTTTAGGCACATTCAAAAGGCGTTCGAGAAATTCAACATACATTTTTCCTATAATTTTTGTATCGTGTGGCACAAACTGAAGGCCTTCTACTTTTTCTAAGTATATTGAATGGCTTCCAGAAGGGCTTTTTTGAACGTACGAGGGCGTTCTGAAAAGTTGCCGAACTAAACGTGAACGTAGCAGCACTGACGTCGATTTAAAGTGAAAGAGATAGCAGAGGACTTAAAAATGTCCTAAGATCGTTTTTGTCACATACTAAATAAATGAAGATTTAATCATGAGAAAGCTGTCTTCACGTTAGACCGAAAACGCTTGTCATGTCGAAAAACCATGAATTGCGGTGTAAAGTGCTTGGCCACCCACCTTACTCACAAGGGTTAGCCCCAAGCGACTTCTTTTCCTTCCCTCATCTAAAAACTGTCCTCGAAGGACAGAGTTTTTCGTTAATGAATATAGCTGTCCTTCTAAAACATCTTCTTTAATCATAAAATTCAGTTCTTATTTTAAAGGTTAATATGTGAATAAATAAACTTAAAAAAAATAAATTCATTTAATAATTATACAGTTGTTTAATTTATCGATCGCTTGAAATTATGTATACACTCATACATTGATTGCCAGCGTACAAAGACAAACATACACTCTGTTCATAAATTATATCAAAAGCAAGTATTGACAAACTTAATACTTATTTTAATTATTTAAAATTATTTTTTATTTAAAATACCGTGAAATCTCTAACAAAACCCATAAAAACCTATGATTATACTTTATATAAATGTACAATATCAAAATTTTGAAATTCTTAAAGTTTGGTAGATCATTAAATTTTAGTGCAATAAAGTATATGTTTCAAGTGCCTTCAAGTTAGCACTGATTTTTGACCATTTTTTTACTGAAAACCCAAAGAATATTTGTTAAATGGAAGGAGTTGCGAAAGTGATTCAGTACAAAAATTGCCAAAAAGCAGTTCTGACTTGTAGGCACTTGAAACTTGCACTTAATGAAATATAACTCGATGAGTTACAAAACCGTATACTAAAATATATTCCACACAATTATTTTAAGTTAAAAATTTTGATGAAATTTGTTTATTTGCTTTATGTTTTGTACAAAGTTTGAAACTTGGGTTTGTATGTTCCTTGTTTTTATTTTTTTTTTCGCATATAAAAACACTTTTTTTTACTTTAACTGAAAGCTAATACAGTCACTAGGTCACTGTTATCGCTGGTTGTGCAAAAGCTATCCATTTCCAATCTTAAAAATAATCTGCGCACACTCGTATATTGGATCACACAATAATGTAATGATTACTTTGCACCAATTCACAAAAACTAAAAGAAAACAAATCTCTAGAATAGGCAGATTAAATAACAAAACGAATGTAAGAGGACTTCAAAAGCGGAGAAAAATAAAAAAAGATGTCTAAACCAAAATAAAATTTCCACAGCGGCAATGCCGTAAAGCCGCCATCAACAACGAACATGTAATAAACGGGCTCAAATGAGATATGCTCTATTAAATTTTTGAACTAAAGACGAACGAGGGCAATATGAAACAGGAGCGTGGCAATGCAAAACAAAAATAGGGTTTTTTTATACTACTCTAAAGAATAACAAAATGGGAAAGAACAAGGAAAGTTGCCACACAACTCCATACAAAGCAAGAAGTAAAAAAAAAACAAAGAAAAAAAAAACGCGAGGATCAAAGCATAGCGACGCCGGCTGTTGCACGCCGAAGTTCAACGCGCCGCCGCTTGGGGAAAAACAAAGCGCTGCCACTGTGTATTTGACAAAAGGCGACAAAAAAAGGGCAGCCGGCCAGTGCGGTTGCTTGACTAGCTACGCTGCGTGGCCACAATTTGCAACGACATTTACAAAGGACCAGTGATGAAGATGAGCTCGCCGAGGGTACGCGCCGCGCATAGAAAAATAATACGAATGACCGCAAATGAGTAACAAATTCAAAAGCAAGTGGCCGGCTGGGAGTAATAAGGCGCAGGGAAAAATGAAAGGAAAGGCAGGGAGGTTAAAAAGGCGATAGCGGCATGAAATAACGGCTTTGCGGCAGCAGGCGCGCTTGCTCTATTGGTTGCCGCTTGCTAGTGTTGTGTTGCAGTTCTTTTTTTTTTTTGTTTTTCTTTGTGCTGCTATTCTTGTTGTTGCTGCACAGAAATTAGCCTAGTTTAATTTTAAATGTACTCGGCTGCCCTTTTGCACCGCTTAAACCATGCTTGCCCGCTCTTGCCACTTTGCACAGTCAGGCAGTCAGGCGGCAACATTGCAAACTCGCATGTGTGCACGAAACGACTACGATTTTTGCATGATGCCGCACATCAGCTGTGTAGCACGTTTGCTTGCTGCTGAGCTTGTCGCATTTGTCACAGTGGCATGAATTGTGTGCTGCTATTTTTCGCCTTCTACGAGGCATTCGCGCACCCTCAGCGTTTAAGAGAGACAGCGGCAATACACGAAAATGCAAACGTGCCACAGCGGCAACTTGTAACTTTTCACCAGTGAAAAATAAATATATGAAGAGAAATGCACAAATTCTGAAATGCTCGCACAAAAATCTACCGCTCACTGCTTGCGCATAATAAAACGCCTTGGGGCAGGCTTTAGACGCCTGCGACACCCCTTAACAATCCTTGCCGCATGCACACAAGCACCCTTGCCTTGCCCAATTTCTTTTTTTTCTTTTTGTTCTTATTTAACACCTCATGTGTGTGTGCACATACACACTGCCACAAAAGCGGCTGCAAAACTTTGCGCGCCCATACCGCGCCTACTTTCGTAGTTAGTTCATTTGGCGGAGGATGGTTGTTATTGTTGTTGCTGCTCTTGCTACTGTGCTCCCCTTTTTATTTTCGCATTTGGTGTTTTTTTTTTTAAATGCTGCCACTGGTGCGCGGCTGATGATGTCGTTGTTGCTGCCTGCCGGCAACATTTGCCACGGCTGCTTAAATTTTTTTTTTCCGCACTTATGTTGCTTTTATGTTTTTGTACTCATGTTGCATTCGTTGCTGCTGTTGGAGGCTGCTGACTGCTAGCTGCTGATGTGGCAGGCAATCACTTGTTAGGTCAGCGACCCGCACAATGGTGGCGCATAATTGTTAAATAACCGCACACACACACACACACACACGTACACAAAAACTGAGTTATGCTGTTTTACTCTCATATTTGCAATAGCAACAATGAGCATGTGCACGACCGGCAGTGTAGCAGCAGCAGCAACAGCAGGAGCAGCCCTTGCGACTACAGCAAAGTCAGCAGGCAGCCTTCACAGCGAATTGCTGTACTTATCTCTACTCTTTCTGATATATAAACATATATACATTTAATTTTAGGTTTAGTTGTATACTCGTATTAACTAGAGATGTGTATTTACTTGGCACGGTTAAAAATAAGGGCATCGATAGGTAAGTTGGCTTGATTTATAAAAAGGGTGCTCACTTGCCAGAAGCACCCAGTAAAAAAATATGTAAACCCATTTTTGATAAGAGGTGGCACTTTCAGTCCAAAAGATTACAACTGGGCAAGCCGTGTTATTGCTGAAAAAAAGGCTGAAGGTTCATCACAAAGTTCAAGAACACAATTTACAATTACAGATACACCCAATAAACATCCGTTTATATGACATTTATTCTCAGGTCCATAGAACTGATATTCTC
Source organism: Philophylla caesio (assembly GCA_963971545.1). Classification (NCBI taxonomy): domain Eukaryota; kingdom Metazoa; phylum Arthropoda; class Insecta; order Diptera; family Tephritidae; genus Philophylla; species Philophylla caesio. Next base: position 14,851,192 of record OZ020608.1, read on the forward strand.
ATTTAGAGAAAAATTTAGAGAGTGCCGAGAGACTGATGAATGAAAAATATCTCTCTACACAACAGTGTAACAACAGACTCTGGGTAACTCAACATATTCTTGCCCATTCGCCTGGTGAATACCCTACAAGAACAGTGCCGGTCAATTTACCGTACATCTGTAACCCGTTTCTGTAAGAAATCGACAAATTACAGTCGATTATGGTGACGTCACATCGATTCGATCCAAATTAGTCGATTGATCGAGAAAGAGTGTTTCCGTAAGACTTAATCGAGAAAATATGGAAAAGTGAGAGAAATGGAATGCCAATCGACAGGAAATTCATCACATCGGATTAGCAATTACATATTTAAGAAAATCGTATTGTGAAAAGTGAGCATTTTGACCAAAATATGTAAACAAAACATTGAATATGGATAAATAAATCTTGTTTCTATTTCACCTAAGAGTTTATTGGTAATTGGTAACCCGACCCGACGAATTTCTTTGTAATAAAAATACATAAAAGCTTTTTTAATTGTCCATATAAAATATATTAACCAAAATATACTTACACTGGCTTTAAATCAAAGCGCTTCCATTTTAAATTAAACGAACTGTGTACACAAACACATGAAAGTCACTTAAATAAGCAATTCTCATCACCTCAACAGCAAGTGAGAACAACAATCGACAATATTTCATTTCATTTGATTACAGAAACCCTTTCAATCGAGTATTCCTACTGAAATGGAATGGAACAAATCAGCTGACTATACAGGGTTGTCGATCAATTCGACTAATTTTATTCTAGAAACACAATTAGTGAGAGTGACGTCAAATCGACAATTTCAATCGAGAACATCGATCGAAATGAGTTACAGAAACGGGCTACTTTGACCATAGCCATCAATTCCAAATCCAGAAAAAAAAGGGCTACTGATGGTCAACTGGACTTAGAACAAAGTTGCTATCAGTTTCTTAGGGCCACTATGTAAAATCTGATGCCAACAAATGTGTACGTGTGATATTGTCTTTCACTCTAACACATTAATATTACCGATAAGACAAACATATAGCTCTACTGCTCACTCTCGTCCTTTTTACTAGGTCAATTCTCCCTATAAAATCACCAGTACTGAAAATATTCCTTTATACCTACAGCAAATGATATTTCCTTTATTTGTTTGATTTAATAAACAAGTTTTTTTTTCAATTAAATTTTATTGATTTACTATAAGCTAATAACTTTAATCATAATAAAAAAAAAAATTTTTTTTGATGAAATATTTTTTGCGCAGAAGTGCTTTCTGCGTAAGCCTCCTTCGTCCGTCCTGAAAAAAATATCCCTGACCAGACAAACTACGGCTACTCCATCAGTATTTTTGCGCAGAGGTCTTTCATGTTTTATATTAGATTAAGAAATCGTTCTTTATAATTAGCATTTAGAAAAGTTATTTTTTTCATTTAAAACTTATCTTTTATAAAAACAAGACGATTTAAAAGTTTTCGCAACTATACACTTCAGAGTTTTCCATTTGCAAAACCTCTTTGAATTCATCGTATGTTTCTTTCTCGTCTATTTTGTGCGACTATTAATGACAACTATTTTACCGGTCATCTTACAGTCAGTAACGATAAACCTGAAAACTTCGTTGTTTCATTCTCGCATAAATGCAGCCATAGTAAGCGTAGCGAGTCGAGAGTGTCTCCTTTTGTCAAGCACCATGGCAGTCAATTTACCGGTTAGCTGACAGTCAGTGCTGTCAGCATGTTCTTGTAGGGTAATATTAAAGAAATATAAAAAAATTAAGCTTAATGTGTCAGTGAATAATCGTCTCTCTTGTGTGAGTTCCTGGTCGCAAAAGGTCGCAAAAACATAGAAGGCAATCAGATGGCAATTGGATTGTTGAAGGCAGAGCCGACTTTGGAGGAATCCGAACGGATATACAAATTTGCGATATGTTCGAGAAAATTTGGCCTCACTTTGTTAAGATAACGATTGAAGATTTGATTAATATTTAGATCTAAAACAAGCGCTTAAAAAGAACTTAAATAGCCGCTATCAGTCAACATTTTTACCTCAAGATGGGCGTTCGCTGCCACGCCAACACACACTTCTACGTTTGAAAAAATTTACCCTAATACTCGTATATGTATGTTACACAACGTATGCTGAGCCGATGCGCTCGCCTTTACCCTTGCTACTTGCTACTTGCAACAGCGTGTGTCATTGCCAGCAGCCAATAGTTGATTTTACTCTTTCTCATTGCCACTGCCGCTATTCCATTTTTGTTTCATTGCTTTTGTTATTAAGTTTCTGTGGCCTTTGCTCAGCTTAATATATTCACAAAATAAGTAACACAATTTGCTCTGATTTTATGCTATTTTTAACTATATATTTGTTTTTCTATTCAAATCTATGCATATTAGGCATGTCAAACCCGGGATTCCGATATCCCGAGATCCCGGGATCCCGGTCTTTTTTAACTCCCGAATATACTGGGATCAGTCTATTCGAATCCTGGAATTGCAGAAAACCGCATATTTAATAGCCATTTATTTTTTAAATTTTGTATCATTCACAAAAATGTCTCTTTTATGGCAAACCAAAGCCTTTCGATAGTTCACAATACGTGTTATTACAGAGGTCTGTTTCTTAAAAATATGTATGTATACGCACATTTCCAATTAATTTTAATTAACATTTTCAAACAAAAACATACCTCAAATGATTTAAAACAGAATAAAACACACAAACAACACACTATTAACACGTTCAGAGTTCTATTAAAATTAGAAAATTTAACATGTGAAACAAAAACAACAAGTTTACAACTGTTGTAAATATATATATTTATATTTGAATAAATATCTCGAAAATCCCGGTATCAATAAAATGCCCAAAATTTACATCCCTAATCCGCATGTATCAATTTATGCTAATATTTGTTTGTACGGGAAAGAGAGATAAATAATTTATTTGGAGAACTAAATTATGTATGAATTAAAAGAGAAAATATATTTGTTGGCCTATCGATATTTAAAATGAAAATACCTTATAATTGCCAGTTTCAAGTTTAAAACAAAATTAAAGATAATTGGTGAATATTTCATCGACATTTAAAAAATCTTAACCAATTTTTTTTATTTTTCGGAGTATTCACTTTTGTAGCTGACTTAACTTTAGAATATTAAATGACAATTTTTATGAGACTAAATGATTTCTTTGATTTTTTTCGAAGTGTGACGCTGGCGTTTTCGCAATTTTTTCGCTATAATAAATGCCCCGGAACATTTTTTAAGGAAACTTCGAAAACCTTCAGATAAAATATTATCAAAAATTAAGGATAATTTTTAGCAACATAAAAATTGCACTCTAACGCAGTAAAATTCAAGGATATATAAAACGGTATACTCAAAAAGTTCTTAAAAATGTCCTTTAATTTCAAATTTTGATACAATTTTTTTCTATCTTTTTCAATTTGTGTTATATACAGATACAGAGACAGATTTAAGCACTTACATTTTCTTCTAAATAATTAAAATTATTTTACCAGTAAAATTTTATGTATTCTCTAAGAAAACCCCATAAACACCGTTTTTTTTAACTATTCTTAAAATGTAAAATGATTTAATAAAACTTTATCACACTTATGAACTTTTAATAAAAAACTATAAAATACTTTTAAGTATGCAATTTTTTGGCTTATTAAATTTAAGTCTAAAAAAGTGCAAGTTTTAGTTGTCTACAATTTATCACTGATTTTTGACAATTTGTTTACAGAGTATACATACATATGTCGTAATAAAATAAAATTCTTAAAAAAATTGTTTTCAAAAGTTTGATATATTGTTGAAATTTTGATAAATTTTTTTTTACATTTTTTATAAAATTTAAAAAATTAAGAGTGTTTGTTAGAGAAGTGGCAATATTTTAATTGAAAAATAATTTTAATTGATTGGGGGATAAATTAATTGTGCAAATGTGTCAATATATCGAGCCATAACTGCCAAATGGACGTAGGCAACATATACATTTTTTTAATCAGAAGGTGCGCTTTAGCTAATTTTCTACGCATTTAAACTTCAGATTTAAATGCAGCTTTGTATACAAGATTTACGTTGTTTTTTCTTCAAAACGCGACTTTATTTATTAAAATGCGCTTTGTTCTGCTGATAAATTTAAGAGAATAATCCTTCATCTCTAAAATTTTTCAATTATCGGTTACGTCATTTTGGCTCGATATTTTTGTGTTATAATTTTTGTAAACAGATTGCACTCGTATGTAAAATTTGGTTTTATGTAAGTTTTATTCGTATAAAATTCGTGTTTTGAAGTATATTAATTGTAATTGATTGAGAGAAATTTTATTCTCTAGCCCTTTAGAAAAGCCGGAAAAAATGTATATTAAAAAATTGCTAGAGCGTCTGCACTTATAACATGTGCAGGTATTCTTATTCTTTCAAGAACAGCACTAAAGTTGTTATCAATGAAAACAATGTAGATAATAAGTTTATGCTCACATTACACACTAATTACTGCGATACTTCATAATTGATTTGTCACGAATTTTTTAGCTCCTCATCGCATTCAATACTAAAAATGCAATCACTCAAAATGTATACCTACATTAAAAATATTGTTAAAAAGTGATAAGAAATGCTAAAACAGTAGCAACAATAAATAAAACTTCAAAACATATTAAGACACATAAATAAAAAACATGAAATATGCGATGAAAGCATAATAACAATAAAACGACATCAATTATTGAGACACATTTGGACGACGACGCGTAGCACACACAACAAATTGTATACATACAAACACACACAGAAAAACAAATGTGCATATGAACATAAATAAATTGAAATCACTTAAAATGCATTTTTACTTCCTTGTTGACATTTCTGGGTCAGCGACCCAAAGGCAAAAAAGGCAAACAGAATTAAGCTGAACTCACCACACACTCGCCGATATTGCAGAGCCTCCTACATTTGATTTGTGCAAGCAAAAGGAGGCAGCCGAATTGAGCGCAAGTGGATATGTAGTAGAATACTAGTTGGCAGTCGGAGCGATCATAAATGAGACAATTGGCGGATAGCTCAACAGGCGAGAGTGTAAAACAATTTATTTTAAATATGGGCACGCACTAAAGCCATCACAACCAAAGCGGCAACAGCTAGAAGATGTGCCTCATCGTCATCTAACAGCAACAACATCATGATGCACAAAGAATTATAGAAAGCAAACAAAAAAAAAAAAACTAAAAAACAAAACAAAAACAAATGCAGCAGCAATAATAAACAAACTAATAACAAGCGTACGAAATTATCAAGGCAACAAGTCAAAGGGAGTTAAAAAAAATAAAATAAAATAAAAATTATAACAATAAAGCAAATGGAGTGACATAAGGAGTTGCAGCGACAGCGATAGAGATGAAGTTGTATTCTTATTGTAGCGCACAATTTGCGAACAATTCTTATTACACAATTGTCGAAGTCTAGTGTATCCAACTAAATAATAGCAGCAAGAAGCAACAAAAGACTGCAGCAATTTAACATACTACGCATAGCAATATAATAACATACGTGTACATACATACATATAAACATGTGTATGAACGTACGAAGGTGTATTGAAAAGTAATCGCTATTTAAAAGACAAACTTAGTTGTTTATCCCATCCAGATTATCGGATGGTTCCAAATTTATTCAGATTCCAACCAAAAAGTACACAGAATTTTCATCTCATTTCATTTGATTCTAGCTATCCAAAATTGGGGAATAATAATAAAGACCTTCGCCATTACTTCGGCAGTTTCATTATCCTTAAAGTAAGTTGTCTTGAAACGATGTAATTCAGTAGATTATTTCCTTTATTGCAAAATTACAGTAGCCTCATATAACTCTTAGATGCCAAAAAAAAATGTCCCAGACTTATCAGCAATCGCCTAGCAATTGAGCTCATATTAACAGCGTCCGCGTACTCGCAAATATGATTCTCCAAAAGTTCAAGGAACATTTTGAAAAGCGTACATATAACAAGTTTTTAATGGGACTCACTTTTCTTTGGCAATAAAAAGTTCCATTCTTTCTTCGACTATGGTCAAAAGGGCTGATTGAACGAATTTTTTATTTGGTATTATGACACTCATTCGGTACGCTACAGCATCGAAAGCTAAGTTCTGTTCGCAAAAAAAAATCGATACTTAAGGAAAATTTCATCAGAAATGCATAGCTCATATTTTGAATTTGTTCGATTTTCGATAGTTAGAGAAGATCGCAAATCGAATCTAACTCATAGAAAAGTCCATTATTTCGTTAAGAAGATTAATTCTTGATTGGTTAATACTTAGCGGCAGGGCCGGCGGAAGGTGTATACCGGATGGTGAGCACTCCACACGCCAAATCTCAGCGTTAGAGAAATTCATCACCCAAAAAAAAAAATTGAAAAAAAAAATTGTTGGCTTTATTTTACGTTTACATACATACATTTAGGACCTCCTTTGAAACATATTAAAATATAATCTAAATTTTATTTTTTAGGTCTTGAATACGGCTCATAAGAAAAATCACAATAATCAATTTAGATTATTTATGTTGCTTGAAAAAGAACTCTGCCGTTGCTGACCATTAAAAACTGTTGTTGTTTTTTCACAAAAACAATCTTCCATAAACTGGCCTTGAGCTCAATAAAATTGTAAAATATTAACATTTACTAGGCCAACAGAAAAATGAACAAACATTTTTTTTTTTTTTTGAAGAAATAAATATGCAAGAATTTTTTTCTTGTGAGTGTGACTGTTTTAAAAAATTTTTTTTGTAAAAATAAATAAACTCTGAGTAGAATTAAAAATAAGTTAAAATGCGAAAAAATAACCCTTAGACTCTATTCTAATAAATTAAGCCAAAATTTTATTTACAAAAAATATATGGGTTAATGATAAATAACCCACAACTTAAGTTCTAGTTTTTCAAGCAACCAATAATAGTGGAGGAAAGGATTTACAAAATCCCCAGTACAGTATTTTTGGATGTCAAGAAAAAGTCAAATATTTCACAAATTGTTTGAAAAAAATCGCGTGATTTAAAATTTGTAAGAATCTGGAAGAAAACTTTCGAAGGGGTCAAAAAGTTTGATTTGGAAGAAGCTAAACTCCCGCGGAAACGAAAAATTCCAAAACGACATGATTCAAACGCGTCTAACGAGGATCATGTTATTACATGCGTAAAAGACATGTATCGGAAAATTTACCCCGAAGTTTTCGCTCAAATTCTTTCTTTACTTAGTACAAGATTTGAAAAAGATTCGTCTAAATTTTTTGAAATCCTGGAATCTTTTGTCTTTGGTAAGTCCGAAAATGTGAAGGAAATTTTCGATTTTTACAAAAATTATTTTGATGGTGATAAATTAGAAAGCGATCGAGAAATGTTCCTGCAATTAACTTGGCGGAATGTAATTGAAGTGACAAATGTAAACGATGTATTTGAATTCTTGCGAAAAAATGCTGTGTACATGGGACTTATCCCCGAGTTTGTTATATGTGTTAAAATGATGATCACAATACGTGGCACTACGACTTTGCGTTTTTTGAGAAACTATTTGCTGAATCATATCGCAATTTTGATTGTATATCCTGATTCAGTTGATGATCTTGATATCGAAAGCATGATGAACGAGTTTATTTATAAAAATTCAAATAGAAGTACAGCATTTGCAAAATCTTCGAAACAAAATGTTTTGAAGATTTTTCACAACAATAAAAGATTTTTAATCATTGTAAAAATCTATGTTTATTGATCTAATTAGACATCAAATATTTTTAGTTGGATACATGGTTTTAAATGATTTTTAAAAATGGGGGGGGGAGGGGGGGGGGGTTGGTGATTGGTGTATAAAAAATTGGAGAGCTACTCACCCCACTCAGGAGTGTTTCTCCGGCCCTGCTCAGCGGTGTTGATATTGTAAGCTCACAAAGCAATCCAGCTTGATCCGTCGTTCTATACTTCCTTTCGCTTTCCCAGAGCAGAAACTTTGGAGTAGATCGTCAACTTTGTATTGACGTACTGAAACCAAGTATTATTACTTTCTGAGACATCGAGTACAGATTGAGAGTTATTGCAAAGATATTCAATATCGTGGACATATATCGATTTATTCGTCAAATACTTAAGTGTTTTAGGCTCTACTCAATGTTTTCAAAGCAGGCGAGCTCTAAAGGAGTAAGGTTGTAGTACTCAGTATATTAGATTGGAAATATGTATTAAGAATTCGATCATTGAAAGTTCTTGGTTTTGATATACATTTGGGAGCCATCTGTGAGAATCGCTATATTTTCTGCCGGATTGTGGTCTGCGATCTTGCGATATTGTTAGAAAGGATGCCTAATTTGTTATCTTAATGTCTGTTATCACAGATGTTTCGGAGACTTCATAAACTTTAAGTCAATCCTATGAACATGCAGAGTTATCCTTCAAATAAATGTAACAGACGATGTTATTTTCCGAAATTCGATAACTTTGTCGATACGCCCTCGCATTTATTAACGAAGTAAACACAACACGCGACCAATTTAGTCTAAGAGACAGCAAAAAATTTACGCACGCGCTTAATTTACGCACAATTGTTGTTGTTTGTTTATGTTCTATTTATTATTATTTTTATTTTTTTGTTTTGTTGTTTTTTCTTCGTTTATGTCACTTTTCTGTTTGCAATTTATCATTGTTGCAGTCGTACACAATACTTCAGCATTCATGTTGCACGCGCGATTGTGCCACAACACACAGCCACTACTCGTCAACCAAAAAAGGCAAAAACATAAGTACATATTTTCACACATACTTACATTGCATACAGCACATAGTAGTAAATAAAGTTTGTAGTAGAAACTTGTGTGCATGCTGTAGACAGAAAATTCAATTTAATTCATGTTACATTTATTAGTTTTATTAATAAAATGCATTAGCACAAATGTGCAACAATAGATAATTGTGTCATCAAAACTCACAATAATAGTAAGTATGGCACATATGTACATACATACATAGATGTTTACTCATATAAAAATAATAACAAAAACAAGCAGCGTGTCTGCAATTTGCGCGCCAATTGTGCTACTCTTTCAAGCCCTCTAAATCAGGCTACCGACGAAAGACTTGCAACTGTGCGTAATATGTCGGCAGCCACATGGCATGGACATGCATACTCACATTAAATTATTTAATATACTCGAAACATTGTTTTGGAGATTGAAAATAAAATTCGTGCGTTCAACATGATATGATAAAACAAACTAATAAAAATACAATTCATTCTCTACCAAAAACCATGTAAAATCTTATTTTAAGCTCTATTCGCATGGGGAGCCCAGCAAGAAATTTGACGAATTCAAGCAAATATTGTAAAATATTAAGGTATGTCTGTATAAAAACTATTTCGCACATGTGCTTCAATCACCAAAGCTTTTGTGAAAATCGGTATATTATTCTATATTAGCGATTAGGAAGTGTTTGAACAAACCATAACGGTGGGGTGTTATAAGGCCTTCGGCAATAAAGCTATATGACTTTATTTCCCAACGAGAGGGGAAATAGGGGCATATGGCTTTATTTCACCGCACGTTGAGAATTAGAGCCATACTCTTTTCCTTACGCTTTGCAACATTGTAAGGGAACATATCTTACCTACGCCATACATAATTTTTTCCTCCAATTTAATGCCCAATATGTAGAGCAATTGTGCAAGAAAGCAAATCAGTTTATGCTTAAATTCAAATTAAGTTTCCTTTTTTCTTTGCATATTCGTTAGTTTTTTTTTTTGTATTACGTTTATAAAATGTTTCTAAAATAAAATTAAAGTCTTTAAAAGTTGTATTATGATTTAAAAAGACAAGAGGGTAATTGTTTAGTATAGGGCACAACGGCCAACAAATCACAAAAGAGAATTCCTCCTTTCTACAAGCCGGGTAATAATACTGAATTTATTTCGCTTTTGAAAATTGGTATGTAGAAAAACTTCGCGAGTGACGGTCGGCGCGAGAACGGTATAGCACGGGACGGCGCAGGGCGCGCAGCGCGGCTGGACGCGAAGGAGAGTAATTGCATGTTTAAGGTGACGTTGTAGTTCAAGGCGGTTTAAGGTAATTGCATGTTTAAATAAAAGAAATATAAAAATGTTAACGCGAAATAAATTCAAAAAATTTTTTGTGTTATAAATTGCGGAGAAGAAAGACAATTACTGTTTGAACCATGCAAACATTTTAAAGTGTGTCAATCTTGCTATCAACATATGACAGAAGATTCAAAAAATAAAAAAACTAAAAAGCCATATCAAAAATATGGCACTATTTCACATTTAAATGTGCGAAAATGGCATTAAAAATATACTCAGTATGAAATAGCCAGATAAGTTTATATTACATGTACATATATACAGTGGTCGTCCAGTAGAATCAAATTTCGGGATAACGAACCTCAACATTTTCTCATTGATGTTTCTAAATTTGGAACGCAAACGATTTTTTATTGTTCGATATTACGAATGCTGTTTTTTTTTATCTTAAATTTCTTGTTCTTTGCAAAGGCAAGTTTCCTTAAACCAACGGTAGTTTAACTGTTGTTAAGCGTCTGCAGAAAATATATTCATACAAATGTATGTATGTAGTTTGTTCAATTTACCATTGAAATTGAATTTAACGCAATTCAGCCAGTTCAAAATATTTGTTCGTACGGTCGGTTCTATTTCATTTGGTTAAGAAAGTGCAATGGCAAATCGAAAGCGTTTATCACTGGAAAATAAATTGAAAATGTTGAACGATTCGACCAAGGGTCTTTCAGTTAAGGCAATATCCGCAAATTATGGAGTTCCGAAGTCGTCGGTTTGTACCAAAAAAAAAATGAAATTCAAAATCAAGGAATACGTTCAAAAAACAAATCGAACAAAATCAGTACATAAGTCCTTAAAATAAAGCGAATTTCCTAGAATGGAGTAGGTCCTCTACAAATGGTTTATGGCTCAACGTCGAAACCATATTGCTATTAGTGGTGTCGTTTTAAAGACAATGGCAAAACAGTTTCATTCTAAGTTTTACGAGGGAAATTTGTTTGCCAGTGATGGTTGAATGACTAAATTCAAGAAACGCTTCGGAACACGAGCTCTTAAAGAAAGTGTTGAGAAGCTAGAGGACGTAATAAAAAAAATAATCTCTCCCACGATGATATTTTTAATGCGGACGAAAGCGGTATTTATTGGAAATTGCTTACTAAAAAGACATACGTTCTCCCCAAAGAAACGTCTGCACCAGGAAGAAAGAACACCAAAGAAAGGTTAACATTTTTAGCATGCGCCAACGCATTGGGAAACCAGAAATTACCACTTTTACTCATTGGAAAATTCGAAAACCCAAGACCTTTCAAAAACAAATTGCTACCAGTAACCTATATGAGCCCGAAGTCTGCTTGGATGAATACTTTCATCTTTAAAAAATGTTTTTTTCTATCATTTTGTCCCACAGATAGATTGAAAAAGAACGAAATCTTTAGTTGGTGATATTTATTAACTCTTGTTTTAAAGGTTATTGAATTTTTGGAGGAACATAAACTTTCAAAGAAAGCGCTGCTTATCTTGGATAATGCTCTGAAAACGAACTAGTTAAGGCCACAGATTACGGATTGATATGGACACTGTTAATGCCAAATAATTTAACGCCACTTATTTAACCGATGGATCAGAACGCTATTAGGCTTGTGAAACTTCGTTACAAAAATAGCCTTTTGAGTAAACTTATTGCCGCTGAAACGGATAATATCTCAGAGTCTTTAAAACGTATTAAAATATTCGATGTTGTATCTCTCTTGGCTTCTTCTTGGGAAAAACTGTCAGAGAAATCCATCATAAGATGCTGGAGAAATATTTTTAATTATGATTTTGAAGGATTCAATGAAGAAGATGAAATACTAATACGAGTATCAGAACTGATTAGGCGCGACGGCGAAAACGGCATTGAATCGACATTGACTCTGGCAGCCTTGTATTAGTTATATTAATTGTATTTACTTTTGTTTTTCAAAATAATTTGCCAGTGTTGAGTTGGAATCGCGGATATTCAGGAGTGGAATTGTGATGATAGTTTTGCAGATTCCGATAAAAGCGACAATCAAGATGAGGTGCGTTTCACTACTCATGTAGGCGATGCTGCAAATAAAGTTAAACATGAGGTAGCAATCAATTGTTAAGAGAAATGTGTCATCTGGGCAGTATCAAACAGTGTTGAGCTTTCAAAAGTTTTGGCGCTAAGGGATTTGCAAGAAATCGCAGTACAGAAAAGCTTGGAAATTGTTAAAAAGCAGACAAGAATTGAGGACTTTTCCTGTAAAAAAAATACATAGAATGTTCGAATTTTGTTGTCGTTGAAATAAAGGCAATATATTTTCTTTTCTTTTTTACTGAATGTATGTAGTTAGTTTTTTATTTGAAAGCTGTTGGTATTATATTTAAGTACAAATCTTGACTCGATTTAACGAATTTTTCGATTCTACGAATTAGGCGTACAACATAAGATTCGTTATATTCGACGACCACTGTATATGTATGCATATCTACTATCATATTTTGAAACTTGATGACAGGGTAGCAATTTGTTTCGAAAATTAAAGGAAATTGTTTAATATTCTTATTTTTTTGGAGGAGAAAGAGAAAAATAAGTATATGAATTGTAAAAAAAAAACGAATAGGTAATAAATAAATAGCATCATAGTTATATATTTTTTAAATTTAATATACAAGCCATCTTGGATTTTCTGTTCGTTGAATAAAATTGTATCTAAAAATAATTTTTATTAATTTAATTAAACCACAGAAACTTAAAAAAAAAATATATATATGTATATTTCATCGACACTAACCTTGATTTACATTATCGTATTTAAAACTATCGAGGGGTGACACGACATAAAATGTCTATGCAAATTGAGTTATGTACATTGAATTACACTGTTGCATTGAACCAGCTAGTATAAGAGAGTTATATGGAGAAAAATGTGCCACCGTTTTTGGAGATGGGAGTCTGAGTTACTGATTCACTGATGGGAATCAACTCACTAACTCAACTCTGAGTTGAGTTACCCACCTCTAGAGCGTAAGAATATGTGTGAAGTGCTCTTGAACAATTATTCTATGACGTGCCGACCACTTATCTATAACAAGGTCCATGATATAGGAGCAGCAACAAACTCTTTTATAAGTTTTTTATTTATTTTTTGTTTTAATTTGAATTGTAAAATTTTATATTTTTTTTAAGATAAGAATGCTTTCAGTACAATGCAAGGTAGTTGATAAAATATTTTTGGAGGTTAAGCTTTTAAAAGCCAAAACAAAACTTACAGAGCTCTTTACAATTTCTTTTTTTTCAGTTTCTCTTTTGCTCCCACCCAATATATATATATATATATATATATATATATGTACATAAGTCTAGCTGTGTACAAAATTAAACGAAAAATTCCACAAACTTGTATCCGTACTTTAATTTTTTTTTTAAGAAAACTTAGTATACAAATATAAAAAAAGTTGGCTTTGAATATACATATGTATAAAATGTAAGCAATAAAAAAATTGCGGAATTGTCAGTAAAAAAAAAATTAACGCTTATCTGCTGACATTTCCAAACTTACAGTTTGATATGCTAAAACCAAATGGGCTAAAAAATTGCACACTTCAAGAGATTCTAAAAAATTAATTGGTAGAAGTGTTAAATTTGTACTAATTTTGAAATCTCCCTCAACTAGGCTTTTTGTTATAAATTTAGGTATATTTCAATTGAACAATAGTTAATGAAAACTGAAGTGGCAATTTGCATACTTACTACTCATTGCTTAATAAAAATCATAAAACATCCTTTTGAGGAATTATGAGCTAACATTTAAATTTAGTGTCGATTTTTTATCCATATTGACAACATAATTTTCACAAAACTATTAAATAAATCAATGTTCTGTTCAATAAGTTCGCATTGTCACTGTCTGTCAGGGGTCAATTTTGATCTGATCGTGTGCGTAGTTAATCGGAAATATCATTGCCGTCTATTCATGCTTTAAGCTTCCTAAAAGCACCTATGTAAACTTTTTAGGCTGTGATAGCTCGAAAATGCAGCAGAAAAACATCCTCTTTCCGTCTTAAGTATTTTACGCAAAACGATTTCGAGTATAAACATACTTCCTTGCCACCTAAGGGATCTTTTTAAATTAGTCTACAAACCTTAAACATTAAAAGTCAGTTCTGAGATCCGAAATAACACACATAGTGACTCGAAGTGACGTTTTTTTTCCACTTATGAAAAAAATTCATGAAAAGTCCTCTTATTTTTTGTCAACCAAAGGCTTGCTCTGCAAACTTCTACGGTGAGCAAAATATACAATTTTCTGCTTGCTTCCATCAATTATAAGTTTATTGCCATATTTTTCCCCCAGATTTTTCAAACCACAAAAAATGTGCATGTTTATGCATGTTTGCCACAAATTGCTGCAACCGAATGCAGCCGAACTCCTCAGAACAAAATTGAAATTAAGCAAAAAAACAAAACTCAAAATACTTGAAAACTTTTGAACTGCATTTACAAACTGGGCAACCCCAATTTTGCAGAAACATTGCGCATCCGTGGTGCAGCAACTTGTTGGCATACGTCCGACATCGGAAGAAGCGACAACAAAGCGCTAGCAACCACAAACCCACAGCAACAAGCGCAGCATCCCAAGCAAAACCAACAACAACAACAACAACAACAACAACAACTTGGATCAATTTGTTGTTGAAAGCATGAAAAGGTTTGAATTGCGCCTGCAGTCGCACAATCATCGTCGCCTACCTTTTTTCTTTGTGGGTTGGTGTGAAGTGGCAAGTGTATGTATGTGTATGTAGGTTGACTGATGTCCCTTTGTTTTTGTGTACTTATGTATGTATGTATGTATATGTAGCTGGTGGATTCGTGTTGCTTCGTGCTCTAAATTCAAGTATGCATTGGCTTTTTGTACTTAATTTAGATTGATTTCCCTTATTTCTTAACCCTTTTTAAGTTGATGTGGTACATTTTATTTGCAATGTTTTTCTTTTGATTTCTGTGCATGTTTAAACACGTTTTAATTTTACTTTTTTAACACACATTTTTGTTTTTATTTTTTTAGCTTTTATGTATTTTTTTAGGACTCCTATCCAGAAAGAGTGAATTTCACAACTTGATGCAATGATTGCATCAGCCTGCCTGTGTATAAGAACAAATGCTGACAGCATAAATGTATGAAATAATGATGGGCATATGTATACCTTAGTGCCTGCACCCAGTAGGAAATTTCTAAAAAAGCCGAATACATATAATTTATTTTGACAATTATTGCAAATAATTTTTACATATGAATACAAACACTTAGAAACTATACAAAAACAGATTTGCTACTAATAATATTTAATTATTGTAAACATATTTTATTACATAACTAATACAAATACTGAGCATTTAATTGTTCGTTGAAGAAAAAATGGAAATCATATCCTCTTAAAATATTCGAACTTCAGAATTAACTTACGTGTTTTATAATATTTTCTCGGTTTGACTTAAATGATTGAATTGACTTCAATGTGACTAAATTTTTCCTACATGCTGCTCATTATCATAATATATGTACAAATGTATATTCATAGTATATATTATGTATGTATGTATGTTTGTTTGTAAGTACTCGTTTGAGCCTTGAGTAATTGAAGCAGTGAGTGAGTTTCGTATTCTACTTGCTAATCAAGTGTCGACGTGATAAAAAATGTCGAGCTTTAATCGAACGAAAGACAAGAAGAAATATTCGTTCGGCCTGTACTATGTATGTATGTATGTACATATGTATGCATACTACATACACATAAACGTATGTCAATATGAAAGTGAGCTTAAGCAGACCTATGTATAGTTAAGCAATCGTCACATTTTCTATCCTGCGATGAGATTAGCGTTGTGAAATGCAATTGCGCTGATTTTTTTCTAAGCGAGGATTTTTAAAATCGAACGTAAAATATTAAAATAAAAAAGTTTTAGTTTTTTGTCAAAAGAGTTTCGGATATACTCGTACATATTTACGAATAATTTTTAAATTCTAATCCTTTGAAAATATGTATGAAAGATGTAATACTTAAAAGACAATTTATTTTAACTTTCTATTTTACACTTTTCAAGGACTTTAGTTCTAATTTGAATAAAGAGAAATTTATTTTAATTATTACACATTTTTAAAGAAATTAAGGAAACATCTTCAGTGTAAATAAATTATAAATTCTTCTGAAAAAATTGCTATTCCTAAAATCTTTTAATTTCTATTTTGAAAAAAAATTTCGTGCAACAAATTTCTCCATAAAAATAAAAAGTTTTTAAAATTTTCTTTTTTTTTAAACTGTTTAAAAATATTGCTTTGAAAAATATTGCAGTTTCTAAAATTAGAATAAAAATATATTTTTCAAACAACGATTTCCATATTTTAAGCAGAAATAATAAAATTTTTTTTCGCTGTAATACAATTTTTTTTTATTTATTTTTTATTTAAAAATTGTTAATAAATATTTTATTTAGTACAAACAAATATTGTATTATTCCCAAAAAAAAAAACCAAGTATATAAGGTCATGAAAATGTATTAAAAACTGCAAATTCGATGTTTTTTTATCAAAAGTTATAAAATCTTTAACCTAAAATAAGAATTTGAAAGAAAGCGTTTGCCACTCTTTCTGAGAAAGATATTACAGTTACTTACAAGGCACATGCATGCAAATGTATTATCTAATTAAAAAATATGTGAAAAATTACAAAAAAAATTCATTATTTAAAAAGTTTTAAATTAATTTAATATCCAGATTTTTTTAAAAAGTGTTTTAAAAAATGTCAATATAAAAGTTTGGAAATTACTTAATGACATGTGGTATTTCAAAAAAGTGGTTACAAAATATTGGATATTCCACACAGTATAAAAAAAACTTTAAAAAGCAAGAAAGCACTAGAAACTTGTTCAGAAAACACATATTTACTTTAAAGTTAAAATTTTTTTAGATATTTTTCTATTAAATTCCGCTTAAAATACGATGTTGATAAGTTTCATTCAAGTAACCCGTTAAACTTTTAAAATACAATTTTCTTTTGTTTTTCTTAAGAACTAAATGAATGTTAAATGTTCTGTGATTTTCACAATAATATTTCAAATAAATTAATTAAATTTTTTTTTTACTATAACCACAAAAATTTTATATTTTTGTGTTAAAAGTAATAAAAAATAATTTCTTTAAAAATTTTATTTTGTTTTTTTGTTTAAAAATAAAAAAAATTTACTTCTTTTTTCATTTTTTTTTTGACTTGTGATTGCATAAAAAACTAATTAACCAAGAATATGTACAAATATGTACATATATGTACCCATTAATTATAATAAGTATCTACGATTGCAGAGCTCCACAGCGACTGCGGCAGAAAAATCATATGCGAATGTTCATATGTACATACATATGTATGTATGTATGTAAATATATTTGCTGACATATGTATGTATGTATGTAGAAAGATGCATTCATATATCTAAATATATGCTTACAAACAAACACATCTCTATAAGCAATTTTAAATCGCTTCCCGCCATTTTTGTCCCCAAATCACAACATTTGCTTTTATTCAGAAACTAGTTGACTTTCAAGCAAACTCTTTCCTTAATCGTTCTCTTAAAAAAATTAGCTCCACAATCTCTTAGTTGAATAATTTTTACTCTTTTAGGTATTATTTTTTGCTTTTTTCCTTTCTTTTTTTAAACCACTCTTTGGAGCCTACTCACATACATACATATAACCCACACAGTTCTTTTGCTCGCAAAATTGTGTATAGGCAGCAGCTAGTCGGCCAGCCGCATTGAGGTTCTCCTTCAAGCAAGCGTTGGTAGCAAAACAAAAACGGAGGAAAATGATAATAAAAAAAATAAAAGACAAAGAGAAGTGAACCTGAAAAGTAAAACAAAAAAATGATATGCAAGTAAGAAATAAAAAAAATTAAAAAAAAAATCAGCAGCACTGTTCGCTTCTCTGTTTTGTTTTGCTTCGACATTCGCGACAAGCTGACTTGCCTGTGCTGTAGCGTCGGATACCTTTCGCCTCTAGGCTCCATCTATGCGTGTATGTTTGATATGTATATGCATGTAGGTATGTACGAGCGAGTATGTTTGTATGTTTATAGGTATGTATGTATATAACATCCACGAACAATTGCCAAGAATTAGTTTCTCTTTCTTTTTATATCTACGCGTATAACATATGTATGTACATACATACATATGTATATCGAAAAAAAACTTCCTCATCACTTTGTTGCCATAACTCACTGGAGCGAAATACAATATTATTGCTTACTTTGTTGTCGGTTTGACATTTCGTCGTACACATACATACATATGTATACAAATAAATACTATATTTCATTTTTACATTTTCTTATTTCTTTACTTTAATATATGTATGTAATATTATCTCGCTCCCAAGCGCCCCTTTCTACTGAAATCAATTTTTTATTAATCTTTCCATATTTTTCATTATGAAATATAAACCGATTTCAATAAACGTTAAAAATTGTAAGGTATCGGCTAACTTTTACGAAAATAAAATATTATCTTAAATTCTCTTACATTTGATTCGGTGTGCATTCATCTCGCGATTTTTGCATTGTACGCCCTCTTAAGTTTACCCTGCGAAGTTCAATCAAATTTGATTTATACAATAAAATTTATTCTGGTTCTACATATGTATATGTATGTAGGTTTTCTGTTCAATCCCATGATAAAGCGATGCCTAAAGGGGATTTATTTATCAACACTTTCTTAAAGTATCCTCTTTGCATTCAGATTTTACAATCGTGTGGTTCTTGACTTAAAAAAAAGTTGAGTACCTACATACATAAATAACTCATAATTTTTCGTTGATGCGTACGAGTCTTACTAAATAAAAGAAGTGATATGTAGAATTAAAAGATCTTTCTCAACTTTACACAGGAAAATATACAGAAATGGTTTCAGAACTTTTGGTTATAAAGTTCCTTGATATCACCTAGAAAGCGCAGTTTTGATACTTGATTTTTCAGACCGTCTTACCACGTCGAAATCCACCAAACAAGTTCGACGTAACTACCGAACTAGTTTGGCTTTGAAATAACACTTTACACTTTCTGATCAACACAATAAACCGACGTATGAGCGGGTCTGTATTAAGTTTTTTCTCACTGTCAGACAACAAAAACTTAAACACACCTTTTAAAGCAGTTTTACTCTGAAACGTGGTCTGAAGTCAGAACAATAATTCTTTAAACAGGCAGCTCATAATTTCGTCGTATTTACAGTCCTTATAAAAGTTATAAACCAACAACTACTAAGACAGTACGATTCTGAAAATCGTACTCTCTGAAACGAGATCCATCGATTGGGCTACTGAGAATCTCTCCCATTTATACTGCCATCAAAAAAGTATAATGTGCTTATAACACAAAGGTGCCAGAAGTGTTAAAATACAAGACAAGGTGGTTCAATCGGTGAAGAAGAACGCCTTAGAAAATGGTGTAGATTATGAAGAAGAGAAAGAACATGTTAATGCGCAGGTTTTGCCACAGACAGTAGAAGAGATGATGATTTAGAGTTGATGATACTCTCTACAGATTGCGTGGAGTCATATTAATATCGGTCAAAGCAGTTCTAAGGCACTGATTTTTTTCTCGAGCTTATGTTCTAATTATTAAAAAAATAGTATCTAACAAAAAGGATATTCATGAATCGCAAGTCTCTCAGATTCATGTAAAGATGTTGTGAGTGTTTTTTTTTGTTTCCTGGAAGATTAATTTGAGTTTATACCGAGAAAACAAAATATACTAGTTGAGTTTTTTCATAATTATGCAAATGTTGATAAGTAAAGGTCTTTGCTACTTTTAAAGGGTACAAGCTCTTGGATCAAAGTTCAATTAACAAATGGTTCGTCAGATAGGAATAAAAGGAGTATGAATGGTTGATAGTAAAAATATTTCTCATGACTGCAGAAACTACATATATCAAAGAACGATTGTGATATTGAGTATAATTCATTTTTAGATTATGCATATTTCGTTATGAGGTACTCAAATATAAATAAAGAATACTTTCATTTAGCTCAGTTATGTTCTACACGTTCTTTAGACAAGACCTCATTTTTAATTTTGAGGTAAAATCGAGTTGGCGTAGGAACTGAGGATCTTCTTAATTAATCTGCGTTCCAGTACGCTCCTTTAGTTAAACTGGCAACCTGTACATCTCTTGAGTTACTATCTATACTCCTTACATATGAAAATATATTAAGCTTCAGTGGTTCTCTTATTATGTATTGCAAGACTTCTTAAAAGAACGCTACGCATTTTCACCTTTGTACGAGCTCTTTTCTTCACATCAAAATTTCTTTTGATCTTCCCCAGTGCGAGAGAGCCGAGAGTAAATCAAAAGAGAAGAGCTACATAAATATACGCAAAAGAGCGCAGATTTTCTAGTCACTCATAAATGTTGTCTTGCATCCTCTTCTATCTGCTGGGATTAGCGGCGGTACAGGTCTTCGAATTAATCCCAATGCGCCATGGATAGCAGGTCTTTTGCTTGATATCTGCTGCTGCTGTTGCTGCTGAGTGCCTCTACTAGCTGGTGGCTGAGCAAATCGTCCAACAACTACAAGCGTGTGCAAGTGTGTGTGATTGTTGTTTTATGATGCATTTGTGTGTGTTTGTGGTGTGTGTGTGTGTGTGTGTGGGCTTGCATTTATTTTTTACGCTGACGCAGGCTGTCGACGTCGCACGCATACATATATTCTGATGCGTTAACGGCCTACCTGTTCGTAGGTGTGTGTTTCTTCGTTATAAATATATCTATGTATATACATACATACATATGTGCATGTGCGTGTACATATCTACATCTACTTGCGTTTATATGTATAAATGCATTTTCATTTGCTTAAGTGTTTGTATGAATATTTGCTTGTGTGCGCTGCTGTTCTGGTTTCTAATTGTCGCTGCTGCTGCTCCTGCTGCCTGCCTATCGTGTTGTTGTTGCTGCTACTGCTACAGCTCACTCTTCATATTCTCGTTGCATGCAACTGCAATTCTGCCGCTGACTTTTGATTTACCTTCTGTTTTGTATTTTTTTTTTCTGCTCTACGCTCTTTTTCATATTTTCTTTTAGTTCTTTATTCATTTCAGTTTTCAATATTTTTCTCGCTTTTTATTTTCAAATCAGCATTGCATTGTTGTTGCGCGCTCGACTCCCTGCTGTTGTTGATACTTACTCTCTGCATTATGATTGTGCTGCTGTTCTGCTGGTCCGTTCTGTGACTCTGAATGTTGCTGCAGCGGCTGGTGACTCCACTTCTTTCTATCCACATGCTTTGTAGTCGTTGTTGTTGTATACTGACGTACATACATACTTATATACATACGTATGTATCTGGCCATTCTCTGGTGTGCGCTCGCTCATTGTTGCTCTTGCTGTTGTCGCTTTGGTTGCTAAAGTTTGAGCTGGTTCACTGGCTGCGCCTGCTTTTGACTGACTAGCTAGTGTTTTCAAGCGTTCTGACTGTTTGCGTCGGTGTGAGTGATGGCTGCCTGACGCGCTTGCTATAGCTAGCTAGCTGGCTATCGATGATTCTGTTTGTTTGTATGTATATACGAGTTTATACATACATATGTATGTATGTTCGGTTTTTCGGTGAGTAGTCCGCGTCGCTGTCAACGTCATCACCGATGCAGTCGCAGCAGTGGCCGACAGGAGGAGGTGGCAGAACCTACACCGCGCGCCGACTGCAATGGCAGGCACAGTTGATTGGGAACAACGAAGCGAGTAAGACGTGTTTGTTGGTTGGTGGTTAACACTTTAACACTTTTTTGTGAACACTGTGCTGTACGCCAAAGCGCCAACACAACAACAACGCAAAGTCAAGCGGCAATAAAATATATACGAGTATGTACGTAGGTATGTGCGCGCGCGCGTGTTTGTGTTTGTGTGCATTTGCGTAAGTTCGCGAACTTGCAGAAATCGAACAGTGCCAAAAACAAAAAAATAAATAAATAATTAAAGAACAAAATAATAAGCGCAAAACCATTTAACGACGTTTTAAGTGCTTCTAGTTATTCGAAAAGCAACTATAAAAATTGAAAAAAAATATTATTGCAACTTGTTTCGAATATTGTGGAATTCGAAAAAAAATTGTAAACAAAGCAAAACGTAAGTGATAAAGAATATTTTCTGAGTGTTTAAATACCAACTTTGTTGATCTTGCACATACTAAACGCTGCTAAAAGTGATGTGAGTAATAAATTTTGAATTATTTGAAACAAAATATGTAAGACCAAAAAGCAAAGTTTACTTAAAAAAAATCTAAGTAAATAAAAAAAATAGTGCAGAGAATATAGCAAACGTTCAGTAAAATACCAATATCCTGCCTTTGCAACTATATCCTCCGATTTTTGTCTAAAAAGATACGAATTTTCATTAGCAACTTTCTTGTTATGCGCAAGCGCACAATTACGTAAATTACAGAGTTAAGAACGTTTAAAAATTATACACACATATGTACATAAGTGAAATTTGAATTAAAATAAAATTTAAAATACGCTTACAAAATAAATCAAAACATTTTTAAAATAATTTTTTTACAGAATTAAATCTGTGTTTTCTCCTTATATGAAATTGCAACATTTTTAAGTTTAGTTTTAAAAATTCGTGCTTATTTCATTAGAACAAAATTTAAAAATTTGCGAACACCCTTTGGCAAACATTTTTAGTGAAATAAATGTTTATGTAAAAAAATTCTATGATATAATAAGTGTTTTACATACATACATATATACATACACATATAAAATTAATATAATTTAAGAAAAAATTTATTCACTTCAAATTTAATTTAAATTATTTTTTTCTTAAATTTGAATTTAATATTGAACAGAGAAGACAGAAATAATTTCATTTGGGCATTTTTGCTTATCAGCTGTGATAAATTTTTAATATTTATGTACCTATGCAATTTTTTGGTTTTTAAAATTTGACTATTGATTTCAAAAAATTTTCAATTAAACAAAACTTGACAATTTAATTTTATGTAGTTTTAAATTAAAAACTTTGTTTATGCATTTATTTGTTCATTTTGATTTCAAATATTTTGCTTTACATCATTAAAGAAATGCTTTATGTTAAATAAAAAAATTGCACCTGTAAATTTTTTTTAACAAAAATTTAATTTGGCAGATATTTTGCTTGTCTACTGCATGTATATGTATGTACATACATATGTATGTACATACATACATATGTACATATGTAACGAAAATATTGTCAAAATATATATTAAAATTATTTACATATTCACATTTTTAAATCAGCCAAAATATGTTTAAAAATATACTTAGAAAAAAACAAATAATTAGCTTGAACATTTTTTTAAAACTCGCTAAATAAAACTTTAAAATTTCATACATTTATTATTATGAAATACATATGTATATGTATTGTATGTATGTACATACATATGTGTGTAGCTGCACTCTCAATTATGTATGTATACATATACATATGTACATATGTACATAGACTACTTCGATTTTAAAATATTTCTTCAATCCCACAGGTATTAAAAACTTTTTGAATTCAAATTTTTAACGTAAAAGAATTTCACAATTGCGCGCAACATTTCAAAACAATTGTCATAAAGCGCGAAAATTGTTGAAATTTATAACGATTGACACTTGAGAATTAAAGAAAGTGAAAACAAATATAAAAATATTTTTAAAAAAAATTTATGTAAAAAATCATTCGAAAAACAATCTAAAATTGCCAAAGCGCAAAACAATAACATTAAACCGGCATAAAGCACATTGCCATAGCGACACTGTGCACGCACAATTTTGTTCCGTGCATGAACAATCGTGTGTGCGACTCCCACTCCCGAAGCACCACCCACAGCTGAGCAGCACAACGCTGCCCACCGAATGCAGCAGGTGTGTGTGCGCGCACTCTGACAACAACAACAACGACCACAGTAATAAATACAATAAACGAAAAACAAAAAATTAAAGCACGCAAAAACTTCAAAGCGAAATAAAGCAAAAGCAAAAGACAACCAAAACCAAAAAAAAAAAACAAAAATAAATAAAACAAACACAAAAATACAAAAAAACTCAGCCGCAAAGGCAAACACACAAGAATTAAATCACAAAAACCAAACGATGGCTGTTGTTTTTTACATGCCCGAGGCGGGCGCCGATGACTCTGCTTCGAGCGGTAGTCATGGAAGTGCGGGCAGCGGCAGCGCTGCCTCGTCGACATCACAATCGCCAAATACGACCACATCGGCCACGCAAACGCCCATGCAGAGTCCGCTGCTGACAAGTCCACACATTGTGATGGCCCTCTGCGAGGCCGTCTATCAGTCTTGGAACAGTAAGTTGCATTTTTATTTGTGAAATTTTAAATTTTTAAATTAACTATTGTAGAAAATTTAAGTGAGCCATTTGCGAATATATGTATGTATGTATGTACATACATATATGTACAAATGTAATTTCAATAAGAAATATTATATTTTTCACCTGAAAGAATAGAAAAAGTATCTTTAATTTTTTTTAAATATGTTATAAAATTATATTTTCAGTGTATCTAAATTATTAATTTTAATTTATGAAATTTCTAATATTTTCGAATTAAGCAATAGTTGATTCTCTACAAACGACCATATAAAACCAAACTTCATCAAAATTTCGAAATTAAAAAAAAAAATGTTGACTATAGTTTGTAGTTTATTTAGTTTTACTATGATAATGAGTCAGGTAAAATTTTTTATAGTCACTTATTCGTATTTTTTCTATACAACGCTCCATTTTATCTTATCGAAGAAATTGCGGAGAAGCGCCAAGAAAAAATTTTCAAAAATAAACGTAAATTTGTAGTATGTACTAAGAATTTGCACTTCATTGCAATTAAATTAAATGAACTACAACCCTGCATACTCAAAAAGTCTTTTAATTAAGGCAATTAACATCCATACTTACAAACAAAATAAAATGTAGGAGATAGTGACAGTTTATAATGAACAGAGTAATACATAGTATACATACTTAAGTGTCCCTAATATTAAATGATATACAACCTCTTTTAAATTACATTCTACTAACACACTATAATACCTTTAAATAATATATTTTCAGTCCACCATTACATACCATTTTATTTACAACATCATTTTTTTATAGTTAAAATGCAAACATATTTATAAATTCTTTGGTACAAGTATAACGCGAATTTCCTACCGGGCATGCTATCAATCTTGCCGATTTTCTTTCACATCATAACTCATACTCCTAATTTTTTTTAATAAAACTCTGCATTACCTTTATTTTTTATTTAAGTGTTTTGATTGTCAACCCTTTCATAGTTATAACCACTTCATGGGTTTTCCCTTGCAGAAAATTATTATGGAAAATTTACAAAGAAATACTATGTAAACGCCGCAAGTAGTAAAAAGGGAACTACGTAAATAAAATTGGATGAGAATTGATGAAGTCAATATGGGATTCACGAAAATTTCCGAAACATAAAGAATTTCCCAAGGCTAGAGAAACTGAGGGTTGAAAGTAAATGCGATCAATTATCTTACATTATTTTTTTTTTGGTAGATGTTTAATTTAACATTATAAAAGAAATTATTGACAATGTCATAGAAAGTTCTGGAAACTTCCTCTACGACTTACAATTTTACCGTCGTAACTTCCATTTAAGTTTTCTCGAACACGTAACATAGATAGCCGTATCGGAAACAACGCGTTTATTAACAAATTTTATTATACTTGTGCCTGTAATTCATGTATTATGTAGCGCCAGTTGAAACAAATTTGTTAGCCAATACATTGCATACTTTCATGGTCGATTATACTTGTAGTCGAAAATATTTAATATACAATAAAATTGAACCGAAAGTTTAGAAGGCGATCTTTATGATGATAATATAAATAATTATCCTCTTTAAAAAAAAATTGCCATAGTCAAATTTATGCTTAATGCTAGTTAAGCTGCTTCCTAATAGTATGCAATAATAAATTTAAAAATTCGAAGGTGAACAATTTTAGTTTTTTAAAAATGTTTACAACCTCTAATAAGAATTCGGCTGCCGAGGCACACCTTCGATATGAAATTTTCATAGTACATACATTAAAACCAATTTTCAACTCACTGCAGAACTCATCCAAAATCCAGCACCTAAGTGTATGCAATAGAATGTTTGTTTAGTTAATGAATAAAATATATTATTGAAGTTGACTAATTAATAAACATTAATTTGGTCGGCACTTATAGGTATGTGTGGATACCGCTGAGTTTTGAGGCAATTTAAGGACGTAAAAAGATGGTCTATTGCGTTCCTAAAGCTTTTATTTCAACTGCCTACTCCCTCCAAAATGAAGGAAGTTTTGAATATAAAATTGTTTTCCAGTTAATGAAAGAATTCTTACTAAGGGATTTATTTTTTTAACGCGTTAAATAAGGTTTATGTAGCTCTTGCGCTATTTCCAAAAGCCATGCAATATCAATTTATGGAAAGTTCTCTATAAAGGGTTTTAAAGAATTCAATATATGTACGAGTTATTTGTAATTACTAATAATACATAATTTATTATAAAAAATGTCAATTTAATACGCGCTAATCACCTGTTATGCAATAATTTCACAATTTTTTTATATATGTACATCTGTAATATATTTTTTTAAGATATAAATTTAAACCGCCTTTAACTTAGCAACGTTTTCATTCCCACTTCACACTTGAGCTTTTCAAATATTAGCACATTGTAATATTGACAACGGCCACACTACTCGAGTTCAACAAATCAATAAAGTCAATAATTAAACAAATATATTGAACAATAGTAGTACACGATAGTAGGCGATGGTAAATAAATAAATGAGTCATTTTTAGCTGAGCTTTTATTGTTGTAAAATGCAGCTGCAATTGCAGTGGCGCGTTGAAATAGGCGATAAACGAAAGGTAAACAACTTCTGTGATATAAAGTGAAGAATTGTAGAATTTGTTGAACAAAAAGTTTGATATTTTTTTTACTAAATAAATAAAATAACATTAAAATGCATAATTTCTTATGGCGTTTTCAAATGTTATTGAATTAATTATCGTTTGATTTTTATATTAGTTAATATTTGAGGCTTTACATTCTAGAGTGTTCAATTCGTAAAATATTTCCATCTCTATTAGGGAAAAACTGCTTCATTCAGTTAAAAAATGGAATATTTATCGATATTTTCCAATAAAAAGTTTTACGGTTCGGACACACCTTTTGAATACTTTTATGTTTATATTTTACTTTTTTTCACATTTAATTTCATTTTATTTAATATAATTTTAATTCTTTATTCAAAAAATATGTACATAAAAATAAGAAACTTAAGTACAATGAAACTGAGCTTTCAATTGTAGGAAATTTTAAAAAAGATAATAAATTTTCAGCCAAGGAAACATAGTTTGACCAAAAATAAAGGATAATACAAATATAAATGCAAGAAATATAGATATGTATGTTTACTAGAGAATGTTTAATCTTAAAAATAATTGAAAATAGCTACACGCTCAAGGCACTTGCCAGACACAACCATTCGAGAAAAATTAAATTGTGCATAAAATCAGAAACCATAATAAACACATACATGTGCACTTATATATAGATATATGTATGCACTTTTTTGCAATCAGCGTTCAAATGCACTTACAAAATTTATAAAGTAAAAAAATGCTGTACCAAAACTTATTGACCACACACGGGGATATGACAACTTGTGGCCATTAGCAGCTTATGGCCGTTGCAGCTTAACGTTAAGTTAACTGGGCGTCGAAAAATATGGCTGAAAATGCAAGCGGATAATACTTGGCGGTAGAGTTGACTTATATGTCCATAAATTTATAATCGGTATATACTCGTACATTTACATAAATAAAAAAATTCGCATAAACTGCTAGGCTACTGCTGCTTTTGGTTCAGTCTGATTTCAGAGTATTCACGAGTATGGTTGACAAAGAGTCAAACAAAGTGCTTGAATGATGAATTTGTGGGCGTTAAACACTTGTTAAACTGAATTTATTATTATAAGCAGGCATTGAAATATACGGAAATAAACAGTTGTAAGAACATTTTTAAAGTTCTAGAAGTTTTCATTTAGTCATGTATTTTCACAGTCGGCAATTCAATGACCTAAAACTGAAATGGCGTTCTTAGCATTCAAATTTGGCAATTTTTAAAAAATCAAGTAAAATACTTTGCTACATACCAGATAACCTTAATAAAAAACGAAGTTGCCTTACTCAATTTATCTCGCTAATGGTTTATAAAGTGTGTCCTTTCGAAAGCCACTCTCCCTTTTGACAACACTCCGCTTAATACTTTGATATAATCATTTTTTGCTGCCTTTTCATTTGTTTTACAACTAAGTTTTCACTTATATTATCTATGTCTACTCGTACGCTGCTCAATCTCTGCTGCTCTCTTAAAATTAAAAAAAAAATTAAATTTATTTATCTATTAAATAATAAACGCATTTTTTTAAATAACATATGAATGTCAAAAAATATCTGCCAGACACAAAAATTTAAAAACTCAATGTTGATTAAAAAATTTTAATAAAACTTCCATGGCTAAAGTGAATTTTATTTTTAGTAAAACGAACAAATTAAATATAATTGAAAAAGAAAAGTAAGCAATTTAATAAATAAATAAAAAAAAAACGCTAAATACAAGAAAACCAAAATTGAGTATCTTAAAAAATCTATCAGTTAAGCATCGTAATTTTTTATAATTGAATCTTAATTTTCGTTTTATATCTCTTAATAAAAGGTACGAATCAAGGAAACCTAAAAATTATAAGATGTTGACATTATTTTTTTTATTTTTATTAAATTTTTTTTTATGTTATATAATTTATTGTTAACTAAATCTGCTTTGATTTGCGCAAAAAACAAAAGAAATTTTTGCATAAATTTAAAACAAAATCATAGGTCATATATACAATTTAAAACCAAACTTTTCATTTTTGGTTAGTTCTTATGAATTAATATATATTTTAACCTAAGTTAAATAATTGCTTAAAAAAAATGCAACAAGCTATAAGTTGTACGTAAGTCTTTTTCTTGCCAATTTTACTGCAAGCAAGATATTTGCATACATACATTCATACAAAAACACCAAAAACGATATTTTATATGACTTATTAATGCAGCACAACTGACGGCAAAAAATAAATAATCGAAACACACCCAACTTTACTGTCCGCCTGACCAACTGACCAACGCTTTGGCATTATTTCGGCCACACCAGCCGCCCTAAATGTCTGCAGCACACCAAACGGTAACAAGATACTACTTACTTATTTAGTCATAACCACCACACCCGTGCTTTGCATGTGAATAGTATGACGAAAAAAAAAACTGAGTTAAAACGAACAAGCATAAAAAATTATAATCAAATTGTAAGCCAAAATGAGTTTAAAAAAAAAAAATTAACAACAACAACAACAATAATATAAATAAATCAAGTTTGGCGCGTGCCAAGCAAACGTGTGTATGTACAGTTGTATAAATGGTTGTAAGAAAATCTGCGGGCGATCATACAAATGCGAGTGTACTGCGCGCAGGCGCATATTTATGCTGCAGTAAACAT
This sequence comes from Philophylla caesio, assembly GCA_963971545.1. Lineage (NCBI taxonomy): Eukaryota > Metazoa > Arthropoda > Insecta > Diptera > Tephritidae > Philophylla > Philophylla caesio. The sequence continues at coordinate 14,880,944 of OZ020608.1, forward strand.
AAATACGGGTTTAATACGTTAATATACAAACATACACATGTATACAAATAATAATATGCACACTCACTTAAATACATACATACATATGTACGTCTATAAAAGTTATAGCAATGCAGTTAACAGCTTGCCGATGTGCGTGTTGCACGTCACATTGGCTTGCAACAAATGACAAAAGGTGTCGTCCACGCCCACGTTTTATATAATTTCTTTTGGGTTTTTTTAGGATTACAAATTCAGCATTCAAACTCATCAAAATGTATACAAAAAAAACATAAAGTTATGGGTAAAAAATATTATGCAAATTTGCATACATACATACATACATATGTATGTATATTTCATAATATTTTTTGTTTATATTTCGTTGAAATATTTTTGTAAAACTGACATTTTGAAAGAGAAAAATTAAACAACTAAAAAAAATTAAATATAAATTCGAGAATTTTTTTTTTTTTTATTTTAATTTTTTATAATATTATCTATTGTTAAAAAATATTATTATATACATATATTAAAATATTTTTTGTTAACATTTCGTTGAAATATTTTTGTATGAGAAAAGTTTAACAATTAAAAAAATTAAAAATAAATTTGTGAAAATGTAAAAAATTTTTTTTTTAATTTTTCAAATCTTCTTTCAGTGAAAATATATAATAAGAAGTTGATAATATGTACATTATTGAAATAACTTCAATTAAAAAAATTTAAGTTGAAAATTCGAAAAAAAAATTTTAACAACTTTAGCGAAATTAAATAAGGTACAATTTTAAAATTGAAAAATCAGTAAAATTAATTGTACATTTTCTTTTATTAGAAATTATGTATAAAAATTTAATTTAAAATCAAAATATGTATGTATGTAAAACGAATTTTTGCAAGCATGCAATTTAAAAAAAAATTTGAAATATTCGAAATGAAAAAAATTCAAATTAAAAAAGAAAAGAAAAACTTTGTTGAAACCATATAATATTGGCTGAAATCAAATAAAGCAACTAAAAGAATTTCAAAATAATACAAATAAAGTAATTAAAGATTTTTTAACATTAGCTTAATATTATTATCAACCGAGAGAAATTGAATTAAAAATCTAAAAAATGGAAAACGATTTTTGGCAAGCAAACAATTTAAGAAAATTTTAATTTTAAAAAATATCCTTTTATAATTTTATTCCATTCTATATATGTATGTATGTTTGTATGAATGAACATACATAAATATTCATTTATTCTCTAACCTCAAAACGTACCTTTGTCACTCGCAGAGAGATAACAGCGAACGTACTACTAAATGTATCGAATAACGTTTGCGCTCTGCTCACTAAATTGCTTTTATATGCAAGGCGCGCACGCGATCGATGCCATTGTTGTTGTTACTACGACTTGGAAAGTTACTTGCATACATACGAGTACATACATATAAACATTTATACATATGCACACTCAAAAGCCAAAGAACTTTGCAGGCAATCCAACTGGTTAGTTAACTCACTTCAAGTGTATTGTAAAAAAAAAAACGAAAAACAGAAGAAATTGAAAAACCTGCATATAAAAAAAAAACAGATAAAACCCATAAAAACTACGTTAAAAAAAAAATCAAACTGCGCTTACAAAAAATCAGCAGTAGGTACTATAAGTAGTAGAAATGGTTGTGGAAGAGGAAGCTCTGCAACTGCAAACAAAACTAAATCTGGAAAAACTTGTTTTCACAACCAACAACGACGACAAGTCAACTTAGGCGTGTGTTGAATAAGTTAAAGAATATAAAAACAAAATGTAAGATATTGTGGCAGCAACAACGAGTGGATGGCAACAATTGCGCAGCATACATGTGCATACATATAAACTGCTTTATTAAGTATTGTATTTGGTGGTTTGGGTGTTAATCGCAGGATTATAGCAAATCAGTGTTTGAATTTGCTGAAAATTTGCATTAAAAAATTTTGAATATACACTTTTTGTCAAAACTCAGATAACATACCTGATTTTAATTTTTTTAAAAGTACTTTTAAAAGAAATAATAAATAAATTAAAAAAATCTTTTTAAAAGGCAAACATTTACATACTTTCAGTAGCCGATAGCCAGTAGCGGGTTGCCTTGTGTAATGCCTAGCGGCTACTACTCTCCTGCTAGTCTCAATTCATAATACAGGTATAAATTAAAGTTAGGTGCATAAAATAATTAAAAGAAAATTAAATCAAATGAATATGCATTGCTATGAATTGTTTTTTTTTCTAATCCCATTTGAATGTTTTCGTCTAAACAACTTAGTTTATTCTTAGAAAAAGCTTTATTTGTAATGGTGTGAATGACACTTAAAGCGTCGCTGGTCAACTGGCGTCACTCATACGACACGTACATCTCACACTTAAAATTACATAAATATATGTACAAACATACATAATAAGTATATCCACACACACACTAAGAGCAGATATAATAAAAAAAATCATGCATTGACAAATCTGCATAATCGAAAAAAATCTTAAAAAATTTTCTAAAAATTTACAAAAATTTTTTTTAAAATTTTCAAAGTTTTCTAAAAATTCCAAAACTTTTGTTTGAAATGCTAATTTTTGAGCTTCTTTTTTATGGGCTATGTATACTTAAATAAAGATTATTAAACAATAAATAAACTGAAGTAAAACAGCAAAAACTTTTAAAAAAGTTTCGTTTCTAATTTTTTTGAATTTACTAAATTTTTCTAAAAATTGCAATTTTTTTTTTAAATGCTAATTTTTGAGCTTCTTTTTTTATGAGCTATATTTTAATAAAATGTATTAAACAATGTACATATAAACAGTAGTAAAATAGCAAAAACTTTTCAAAAAGTGGCGTTTCTATTATTCATGCAAATAAGTTTTAAGTAATTAAATTATTTTTTTGTTCATTTAATTTTAAATCTAATTTTTGCTTTTTTATATACATATTTACTGAAAAAGATTTATATGTTTTTTTTTGGAAAAATTACAAAGATGAAAAAACAAAGCATATTTAAAACAAATAATCGCAATAGATGGATCTCGCGCTTTTTAATTAAAACTTGTATGACTACTTATTTAAACAAATTAAAAAAAAAAATATTTGAAATATTTCAAAAACGCCCTTTAACATGTTTACATAACGTAAATTCGTCTTAAAATATGTACATACATACATATGTATATAAATTTTCAATTGCTAGGTCACTGGCATATACCATCAACCAACGTTATTGTTTTTGCCTCAGAAACTGACTATTTTAAAGGCTAGATTTTGTGTACTTCTAATTGCAAACGCATAAATTTCACATTAAAGTAAGTAACTACCGTGATGCAAATACATAAACAAAAATCGCAAATAATCGTATATACATGTATAAATATGTATGTATGTATGTATGTGACTGCGCCATGTTTGCTTGTGGCAAAAAGCTGAGTCATCAAAGTCAACACTACAAACAAAAAATAAAATTAAAAAAAAAAAGCCTACCAAGACACCAAATGCCCAGCCCATTGGCGGTAAGGCGGGTAAACAAAATGAACACTCAGCCAAACATAGAACATACAATTACACTTACACACACACACATACATACTTTGGTACGTATATAATGGGAGTTGTCCACATCTGCGCAAGAGTTGGGAGCTGTCAGCAGCAATCCTTTGTTAATATAATCCCTACGACTGCTTGCTCACACTCATCACACACACCTACTACACACACAACACACACACACACACACAAATACTAGCAGCTAAGCATATTCCTTGCTACTCCTTGTGCTTTTTATTTAAATATTCTCAGCGCCTGGCTTGCTTCGCTTTGTTGCTTCTTCACTTTGCGCTCTACGCCTTTCTTCATATAAATATTTCACCGCCTATTTATTTTTACTCCTTTTCTTATCCCACAATTTTGTGTCCTTTGAATTTTCGTGCCTTGCCTACGCCTGGTTTTTTGCCGCTCTTTCGTTTAATCACTGCTAGTTCTTTTCTGGCATCCCGATTTTGTGCTTGCTCTTTTTAGGATAGCCTGAGTTTTTGTGTATTTTTTAACTGCTTGAGTATCTTCCAATTGCCTAGCTCTACCTTACTTTTCTAAAAAAAAATATGTAGGCCTCTTGCAAACTACCCTTTCGCTGTAAATATTGCAAGTGCGATTTTTTTCCTCTTATTCGCCACCTCTTGATTTGTTATTGCCGTTTTCCTTCCTTACCGCTTTTCTTTCTTTTTTACTTGGCAACTACAAATATTTTAGGCTTTCCCGCCAGAAGTCATATTTTAATGCATCGCTTGGTATTTGCACGGGTGATAGATTTTCTAAAGGCTGTTTTATGTGTATTTGTAATATTTTCCCTTCTTAAATTTATTAGGCTTGATGACTCATTGGGCAATACACACATTAATTAAAAATCTAACAATGCGCGATTTAGCTCAAATTTATATATATTTTTGGTACTCTTCTTATTAGTGTCTAGCAGCGTTTTGAAAACTTAGATATTGGGCCACAAAATCCTGTTTATTCTTTTATAAATCTCATGGTTTTCTAAAATCTCCTATTTCTTGCTATAAAATCTCTTATTTAAATAAAAGCACAGGTAAAACTTTTGCGTTCTAGAACCAAATAAAAAGTATTCAGCAACCGTTGCATAACTTTCGGCGCATATGTAATTTTTTTCGCTAGTTTCGTAAGAAATATTTAAGCTATAAAATTCTACGAGGCCGAGTGTCACCTACGTTAAAATATACCATTATCCGAAACCTTCTTTAAAACCCCAGGAAGCTGATAACAAGTGGTCGCGTCTTAGTGTGCTTTAAAAACTCATTTAAAGCCTAGTAGTATGCAATACTTTATTTAAAATATTTTTCCGTCTACACAAAACCACATTAATTTAGGGTATTCATTATATTAAAATCATTTATATGTATGATTTTTGTCCTAAATTTTTTTTGGAATTTTTCTTCGGTTACACAGAAAAGTTATAAAAATTATACGATTTTATGGCGTTACCACACGTTACCATATCTTGTGAATACCCCAAATATCCTTAAATATAATTGAAGCGAATAAATGCCGCAGTCTACAAATTCTCATTGCGCTACCCACCCCAATGTAGTATCTCAAGTACTTCGCTTTATCCCTGCCAACGAAACCAGCCGTGCTGTTTCTTAACAATAAATTAAAGAAAAGAAAATACACTTCCATCTTTTGTGCAATCGTACACCAACTCAACTACTAGTTAGTTTCCAATTCAGCCAAAGGTACTTCACATTATTACAAACCCCACCACATTTTCAAGTCATTTACTAATTCTCAGAAATGTGCTTGACTTTAAGCTTAACTTCCTCACTTGCCGCTTCTATATGCCAAGCATGTGACATGTATTATACAAAAATTCGCATAAATGAATAAAATGTGTGAGCATGTGTTAGAGCACTCATTGTTCTTTAACTCCAACTCGAATTCGCACATACTCATAAGTCACTGCGGGCAATTCTTCATATACTTGGTGTTCAAGGATGCTGGCACTTCCACCATGACTGGCACATCCTCTTCCGTGTTAATGACTTGCACACACACAAACATGCACGCAACTGCTATTTATAGTGCATAAAATATGTATACATACATTCACATACTATTCATATATTAAAATTGCTGCAATCCCGCGCATTGTTACCGGGCTGTGCCGCTGCGGCGCCTAAAATGCTCGTCAACAGTCTTTGGCCTCACGCGCACACCCCATTTAACCACCCAAAAGCAAAGGCTCTTGTCTCCTCCCCAACAATAACGCTCAACTCCACTGTGTTGTCGTTTGCCTGTTGTCAGGCGGTGTCTGCTTTGCGGCCAAAAGTAGGCAGCAGATAATAAAAATTTATTCTCTCCCAACACATTCACTGCCTACATTCCGGCGTTTCACCGTGCTCTTTCTAACATTCTTGCCATTTATCCGCTTTCATTCGCATTTTGTTTTGCTTTGCACTTTCTTAACATTGACCCTTCGTGCCGTGTTGCGCTTTGCCTTGCGTTCGAACTCCTCGCAACACGCCTCTGCTATCGTTCGATGGCTTGTTGTTTATTTCACTTTGCTGTTGCCAACAGCTGTTTCAGCCTGCCACAGCGTGCGCCTAAAAGTCTGCAAAGCTCATTGTGCACTTCATCGAGATGGGGGTGGTTGTTTGGTATGCGCGTCATTTTTGCCAGTTTTGTTTTGCTCAGCAACTTCGCATTGGCACAAACGGCCGTGAACCTGGTCGACCAGGTCGTCGCATCGTCGGTTAGGTGTGTATATAGGCGCTGAGACGTGGCGCGGCATGCGGCAACGACTTGTTGTGGCTGCCACTGCTGCTCTGTTCGTTGGCTCTTTGCCAGACGAAAAATGGGCGCGTCAGCAACGAATCAAAACAAATATGGCGTGCGCGCGCGCTTAGAAACAGCTGTGCGAGTGCTAGCAAGTAAGTGGGCCTTGCTGCAAAGTCACCTTTTTTCGCAACAAATTTGCAACTTTCATTGCGGCAAATTCTGTTTAATTTTTTTCTGTTTTTTTTTGTAAGTATACTCTTGAAATGCCTTTGCGACCATCGCTCGTCTTGTGTTGTTTACACAACTTTGTTGCTATACATTTGTTGCCAAGCTACAATGGCTGACGCTGCGGCCAACTCCCTGCTTGCCGCCTGCGATGCGCGTTGACAACATCAAAGCAGTTACAGTTACAGTCTACAGTTCGCCTGGTTGCTTTGTTGTCAGTACCTTTTGTGTCGTTGTTATTGTTGTTTGCTGAATTGTTGTAGCGGCTTTGTGTCATTGCCATTGCCATTGACTTTGCTACTTGAAAAATTACTGCTGCTGCTGCTGCTGCTTCTGCTGCGTCTGAGGCTACATCATTTTATGAACTTATAAATATTCCAGTTTTACTGCTTTCCACTTGGTCGTTGTTTTTTCCTACCATAACTCATTTTCTATTATCGCTAACTGGCTGGTTGGCTGGCTGGCTGGCAACTGCGTCATCAACAGCGCTTCCAATGGGCATATTATATCATGCCAGCCATTTTCATTGCCTCTCTAAGCGTTCGTGCTGTTGTTGTTGTATGGCATTCGTTGCGCTTCGCAACCGTAATACAAATTTGCATTTAGCTGTGCCACAAAGTGCGGCAGCCAAAGTCGGAAAATTGCTGCTCTCGCCTGCAGTGAACGTTGTTGCCAAGCCATGCAAAATTTGCAGCATTTTTATTGTTGTCTTTCGGGTTTTCCATTATTTTTACCTAGCTTGTTACCGTGTTACCGGTCGCTTTTCAGCTCTTTTCCATCGATTTTTTCTCTCTAAATATATATATTTTTCACAATTTTTCTTTCATCGCTTTTTGTTTTAACTCGTTGCGACTGAGCAACTGCCATTTTTGCTAGCCGCTGCTGATTTTGCAAAATATTATACACACATACATACATACATATATGCACCTTCTACAAACTGACTTTATGTAGATAAGTATTTTTATATATTTGTCTGTTTGTTGTTGTTCCGTTGACATTGCGATTTTAATGTTGTACGTGTGTATGCGCAGTTTATTGTTTAGTCTGCAGGCATTCAAACTTTTCAGCACTTCAGTGTACTTTCAATACCTCGAATTTGTTACATTTTGTGGTTGTGATCATTATGTTGAAATTTGTAGGGTAACTGCAGTAGCAAACTACCAGTGGTACTAGTCTTTTCAAATTTATTAAAATTTTAACTAAAAATAACTTTAAAAAGAGTGGCAAAATCATAATCATAAAATCAGATAACTATTTAAGTACCCCTTTTCGGTTAAAGTAAAGCTAATTCAATCGAAGAGTGTATAGCGACTTCGATAACGATATTAATTTTGATCAAGGTACATATTTCAGTAAATATAAAAAAACGATAAAAATTGCGATAACTTCATCGATTTTTTCAAAATTTTTATCGACTTATTAAAATTTTAACTAAAAATAACTTTAAAGGAAGTAGCAAAATCATAATCATAAAATCAGATAAGTATCCCTTTTCGATTAAAGTAAAGCTAATTTTTATTTGTTATTGTTTGGCCATTTCATAATTTATTTTTAAATATTTTTGAGCTTTAAGCTAATTCATTCGAAAAGTGTATTGCGACTTCGATAACGATATTAATTTCGATCAAGGTACTTATTTCAGTATCGATAAAAATTTCGATAACTTCATCAATTTTTTTCAAAATTTTGATCGAAATCCTAAAATTTTTACTAAAATTAACTTTAAAGAATGCAGCAAAATCATAATCATAAAATCAGATTTCGATTAAAGTAAAGCTAATTCATTCGAAGAGTGTATAGCGACTTCGATAACGATATAAATTTTGATCAGGGTACTTATTTCAGTATCGATAAAAATTTCGATAACTTCATCGATTTTTATTCGAAATTTTTATCGAATTATGTATATACTATACATATTTGTATTACACATATGTATATACCTAAATAAATATCATTATCGCAATCAATATGGTTATCGCTCCTTTCATTAAAGTCAGTGTTGTTATGTGTGTCACAAGAGTCGTTATGTGTGTCACAAGAGTCGTTATCGATATATAAATCGTTATTGCAATCAATATTGTTATCGAAAATTTAATAGTAATCGAAAAATGGTTTCTTATCGCAATAATTTTGTTTAATCAAATAAGCGAAATCGTTAACTTAATCGAAATGGGTATCGTTATCATACTCGGTATAATTTTTGTTATCAAAATCAACGTGGCTATATCTATATACAAAATTGTTATTTCAATATTGTTTTCGTTATATTATCGCTACTCCTTTACGCTTATCGATATCAATATGATTTGCGTTATCGTTATCGCAACCAATATTATTTTCTATAAAATTCGGTCAATATTTTATGTCATATATTATTATTATTATTATTATTTAGATACTAGTATAAATACCAGTACTAAGAAATGTTTTGTTTGAGCACTGGCTACTGAGGCCATCAGCTCTTTATGTCATATATGTTTGAAAGCGACGTTTATTATTTTTCATAAATATTAAGTGTAGTTTTTGTTTTAAGGTACGTGAATCCTATCCGGAAAAAATCAATGCTTTAATAATCATAGGGTCAATGTAAATCTTTTCAAACATATTTATAATCAATACTGATTGCTATATGAAGGCAAGTTTTGCCGTAAAGCAGCGGACTTTCAGTTAACTCGCTATACTTTACTGTGTATTATATAAATTTATATAAAAAACGAGTTACTTTTAAATGAATTAAAATATGTATGGAATTTAAAAAGAGCTATTGCCATCATTCTTACGAGACTTTCAATATTCTGTGGCTGCTTAGTTTCACATTTTGTTGCTCAAGCATCTATCAGCATGCAAGAAATGTATATTTTTGTATATTTAAAAGTGCTCATATCTACTTTGGAATATCTATGTATATCTATACAAGTATGTGACACATTCACTCATACATACTCGTATACAATTTTCGTATGTATGTATTGATGGCTTAGTTTGCGCGCCAAACTGTCTGGCAAGCAGTTCATCAGCAATCTTCTTTCACAACCCGCCAGCCCCACTTAATAGCCGTCGCCTTGAATGCTATTCACCGTTTTGTGACGGTGGTAGTGATGGCGATGTTGGTGTTCGCTGTTGATGATGACACATGCTTTTGGCATTTTTACACGTTGCACGTGAAGTGGCAAAAGTGCTGCACGAGCGCTGCTTGCGTTCTCGTTGGCGTGTTTTTTTTTAGTTAATTCCTCATTTGCTTCAAGCACATTTTGTAGGTTTTGTGAAGAAAATAAAGCGAATAAAAAATAAACTGCACTGACTGAAAAACTCCAGCAACTACCGGCATTCCTCGGCATTGATGTCACACACATTTACATAACTAATTGCAAGTATATATGTAAGTGTACTTATGTAATATATGTACATTTGTAATAACACCAGACACGACAATGCTTTGTATACAGTTTCAGGGGCGCTAGTCAGCACTTTTTGGTTGTACTGTACAGATCTTGATTAAAAAAATAATAATAAACCGTAAGAGAACGATTCAAAATAAAATTAGCACGGTGATGAATTACTTTTATTATTATATTAAAAATTACTTTTTTTTAAGCATTATCTAATTACTTAGTTAAGAAGAAGAGCAACAATCCGTCCTACATAGGCAATTGTTTGTTCAATAGTACATACTATTGTTAATAATTTTTACGATAAAGCATTTGTCATGCTTATTATTTATACATTTTAAAACACTTGCAAAATCGCAATTAGCCAAACAAACAAGTGCCAAATGCTAGGATTCGTCATGCTCTTAACGATGGTATATATAAATAGTTTTCAAAAACGAAAATTTAAAAGTATTTCTATCAAACATTTAGCAGTTAATCAAATACTAATTGCACACGCAAAATAGCTATTCAAATTTCAAAGTGAACTGAAAAATGAATACCTTGTTCCTACATACATATGTACATATAGTATATAAATTTATCAATACCTATTAGGGTGCCACACTAAACTACAACTGCGACTTAAGAAACATCAATCGGTTTGCAAAACAATTTTAAATATTAATAAATATTTTCTGACTTGTACTTAATATTATAAAAAGGTATATCGGTTCAACAACTGTTATTTGTGCAATGGATTTTGATGCATTTTTACCAAAGAAATTTTTTTCGTTAAAATATTTTATTAGATTTGTGAAAATGTTGAAATTGTATCTTCATAGAAAAAATAATACATCAAAATTTTAAAATATTTGCCTTATTATATTTTTTTTTATAAAAAAGCTTATTTTTTCTCCAAAGATACGAGTATAAAAAAAATTAAACTTTTATTTGTGTAAAAAAATATTTTATTTGCATTTTTATAAATACATATAATAAACAATTACAAAAACGTAATTTATTTTAAAGCTCTTAAGTAAAAATTAAACTTTCCTTCTGGCATACATTTTTTAATTGATCGATTTTGTAAACAAAAACTTAAAAAAGAAATTTCACAACCTCTATCGTTTCTTTCTCTTTTCGCTTCTTCTGATATAATTTGCTTATCAAATATTTTATGAAAATTAAGAAAAGTCAAATTTCATTTTTAACTAATTATTTAACAAAAATATCTTTTAACAATTGTAAGTATTTCTATTTAATTAAATTTTTAATCTTAGTTAATTTTTTCATAATTTTATTTTTTATTTTTTAATTATATATTTTTTCAGTAATTATAATTATAGGTATCGGTTATTGTATGCCTATATAACTTTTGAATTTACTTGTTTTTTTTTGGAGTTTTTCTATTTATTTTTTTAACAATTAATTTTTTTTTAAATTTTTTTTTAAATAAAAGTTGTTTTAATGAGAAATTTTTTTATATTTTTTTAGGAATTTTAATAAAATTATTTTGATTTTCTCATTAACTTTCATGTTAAGAAAATTATTTAAGAGTCACAACGAGGCTCACTAATAATTATTGGGTAATTAAAAAAATATAGATAACAATATAAAATGTATTATAATTACTAAGCGCTCACGTAAACAAATGTACAAAAATATATTTGTTTGTAGTATGTATACAAAGAGCTCACGTGCCAAGCAATGGAAGCAAACAAAAAAAAAACGCACATGAGATCGCTTGAACGCGCGCATGTGGCAAATTCATAGCGGAAGAGCCCAACGCTTGTCCCACAATCACACCGCGTCTAACGCCTATTCTATTCAAAGCTTATCACTGCTTGACTGAACCGCACAAATGCTGATTTATTAAATAAACAATATACATATGTATGTATGTATGTACATACAAACAAACATGCACAGGTACTTATTGCGACTAATTTGCTATATCGCTGATGTAGTCAATTTTGCGCTATTAGCTGATTTTTGTTGCTGCGAATCTAAGACGTTAAACGCTTGGCTTGTTCATATGCGATTTGCTGCTAGTTAAAAATAATAAGAAAATTATAAACTGTCAGCTGATGGCAACTAAGCGTCGCAACTGATTGATATTTCCATTTTTTAAATTTTCTTTTATTTTTTATTTTATTTTTATGCGCACACTGTATGCACGCTAAATCTATTGCTCTAAGGGCACTGAACTTGAACTTACTCGTTGCGTTACGCATCGCACATAATAATTGCACACGCAAATACATCAATGAATAAACACAGTCAATTGCACACACACAAACATATATGGAAAAGAATAGGCAATCTATCATATGAAGAATAAAAAAAATATATATGTATATATATATATTATAGAAGCAACTTATCACATTATCGCGCGCGAAATGAAGTGCTAAGCGGCTTATTGGCACAATAGCTAGCTGGTTAGTCGAGCGTTTTACGCAAAACAAACTCAAGACGCTGTAGCGCTTCTCCAATTACTGCCCAAACCCACCAACCCCCCTTACTCCACAACAACATATGTACATAGATAACTATAAAATATTCTGCCAATCAGCTCATCGCACTTGGCATTTAGTTAGAGGCTTTGTCTGTTAGAAAAATCAGTCGCTTAGTTCGTCAGTCAGTCAGTCGCTCCGCACGGCAGTCAATTAAATATTTAATCACGCTTCGCCTACTGCGCCGCTCATTCAAGTCACCCGCTTAGTGTAAAATTAGCTCATAAATTTGCGCGTTTCTAAACGAACTGTGAATTATTTTCAATTAGCCTCACTGCTGCTAGTTCTTTATTGTCTTTCATTTTTATTTATTAATTTTTTTTTTTAATTTTTTTACGTCGCAGACTTGCCTCGTTTGCTATACAAAACAATTATCTGCTGCATTTGGCGATCATAGATCGATGACTAATGGTCAGCAGATAAGACATGATTTATATTAATGAATTTCATTGCAACGCCAATAGCCACTTGTGGACGTGAACTCAGAGATAACGTAAGAGTCATTGAAAAACATACTTCGTGTATTTAATAATAGCATTGATAATGAACTTGTGTGTTGATTAATTGCGTGAAAATTTTAATCGCGCTCTTATGAGACCGGAAAAATGTTTCCGAATTTTACTTTTCATAGTTCGATGGTTAAATTTTTTAAGAATCTTCTTTCGAAATGTCAAAATTCTCCTCTATATAAATATGAAAGTTAAAGTAGTTAGAATTTAAACTTCTGCTATATATGTAAAATAAAAAACTTCTGAATGCCAATTTTTTTATTTTTTTTTTACTTATAATATTTAAATTTTTTTACACCAATGAAATATTTCGACTTTAGTAAATATACATAAGCAAAACAAATATTTGCCTAAGAAATGTTTATATTATAAAAAGCTAAATAATAAGGCATGAAACTAAAATAAGTAAAACTGAAGACAAATATTGAATTAAAAAAATATTACAAAACAACGAATTAAAGTAATTTAAAATCTTCTAATTTCAAGAAATTAAAAAAACACGATAATTAAATAATTTAAAAATATAACAGTATAACAAAAAAATTAAAAAAAGGCATATTGTTATTTAAACTGTCAAATAAAATTATTAAAAAAACGGCCTTAGTAGCTAGTGCTTAAAAAAAACTTTTAAATAGGTACTGGTATTCATACTAGTATCTAAACAATAATAATAGTAATAATAATTTATAAAATTTTAAAGTAAAAATTATAATAAAAATAAAAATTTAAATTTAAATTAAAATGAATACATAGTTAAAATAAAAATAAAAATAGAACTTTCAATCCAAATGTGTTTAAAAAATTTATTGCATAAATTAATATATGAAATAATGAACACAACGTAACTTTGTTTCAATGAAAATATCTTCTAAAATAATAAAAAAATATATCATAAAATTTTTTATTATATTACAATTTTTAAACTTAAATATTGTGCAGTTTTATATAATTATTTAAAAAAAAGACGTTTGTAAATTTTTATTACATCCGTTAAATTAGTTAAAACATGAAAACTTACATTTAGATTTAAAAGTTTAAAATTATTTTGCATCATTAAAGTGTAAATTTTAACTTAAATGTAAAAATTAAAATAAAACTGACAAAAAATTAACAATAAAAAAATTTTTAAATGAAAATGTAATCCAAATAATTTATTATTTTGGTAATTGCAAAAAAATTTAATTAAAATAAACTGTTTTTATTGAAAAAAAAACTCAAAGGAATCTTATAAAAATTGTCAATATTATTGTTAGATAAAATTATTTAATTATAAAAGAATCTTTATTAAACTACAGAAAAACTATGAATCTGGTAAAAAAAAATATTTTTTTTTATTACTACATTACATTGTTAAATTTTTATATATTTTCTATTATTATTTGCTACTGCATCCTTCAAGGTTACTACAAAAGCTATAAATTTTCTACAAAGAAGCACATATTCAACTACATACAAGCAGAATCCATAAATTCGCATAAACAATAACATCTTCTACCGCTCCCTCAGCTGCAATTACAACATAAAAAATTAGATTTCTTTGTTCTTCAATGTTGACCCATTCATTAATTTTATATTACAGTAGTTGCACTAATGACTAATTGTTACTGCTTTAGTTACTAATATGAATGAGTATTTGACATTGAAGATGAATAATAAATATATACTGCGGAATATACAATTTTACTAATAAAAACTGCAATAAATATGACAAACAATAGCCGGCATAAATTTTATGCGTCGTCATAATAAAAAAAAACAAAATAATTATTAGCATTTAGCGAATAATGAAGTGCGAAAAATGCGGGCTGCAAGCGCAGACGATGGAGATGGTCTTGCAAGAGATACGAGTATAGGGGCTCACAAGTAACATAGACATACTTACATATGTACTTCGAAAAATATATTCAAGTTAAAAATATATTATGCAGTATGTCAGTACTCGTCTGAAGATTATTTAATTTTTAATTTTTTGTTTTGTTGCAAAATTGCTACATTCAAGTAGCTGCTAGCAAGTAATGCTGCCACATGCATCACTGCAGCGCAGACTTAGACTTGTGATGCCGCAGAATGTGTGTATGTACTACTTAAGTATAGATACATATGTATATTAAGTTACAAAGAAATATATATGTTCTCCTAAGTATCTGCATATGCTTGCATCAGTCTTCATTTTGCTTACATTTGTTATAGACTCAAGCATTTTAAGTACTCAAGACTGTATTTTTTTTGTTCAAGTCACAACCTTGACGTTTTTTGTAAGCCACAGCAACATTGTTGCAAGTCGTAGCAAAATAAAAAAAAAATCAATTGCTATATCTTTCTTATAATATCTTGCTAAGCAGCATATGCGTTTTGAATTTTTTTGCTTTTTACATAGTTCAAGTGCTTAGTTACTTCTCTGTTATTTTTTTTTTTGCTACTCCCGCTGCTGTTGCACATAAGTAATTATTTTGTATGAAGTATTCTATAAATCACATAAAAGCCTTTGTTGCTTGCAACATTTATTTTGATATTTTGCCGCACATCGTTTTGTTATTGTAATTTTTATTAAATGCTGTAATTGCAATAATTACGAAGTTAATTAAAAAATCATAAATTCTTAATGCGTGTTGAGAAAAGAAAAAAGTTAAATTTGTTAATTGTAAAAATTAAGAAGCAAAAAGTAGAGTTATTTTAAGTGCATAATTGACCTTAACGTTGAGGGTTGCGTAAAAGAAAAATATTTGTGAAATTGATACTTTAATTTTTTTTAACTTTTTTTTTATTTTTTTGTCTTGTTTTTTTTTTTTTTTGTGTACGCTAAGTGAAGCCTATTTAACATGCTTAAAACTAAATTTATTTGTTAATAAAAAAAGTAAGTTATATTTACTAAAATATAGGAAAAGTCTGTTTATCTCGAAAGTGCTGACCAAAGATGTCTAAAGCAAGGTTGAGAGTCAAGAAATTACGTTGAATGAACAAGACTTGCTGAAAGTCTTTACTTTAATTGTTTTTTTTTACTGAAGAGTTCTCCCTTTAGTATAATAGAGTACAAGCTTCAATTGATTAACTTTTGACAATTTGTTCATGCCGAGGTCGTTGTTTTAATCTTCAATGTAAATAAAATATGTTTTCCTTGGTCATTATATGGAAGCAAATGGAACATAAAATTCTCAAAATTAAATGGTTATTTATAGCTGTTTGAATTTTTCGATTTATTAAGCGAAAATTGATTTGGTTATAAAACTAATTGCGTAAAATTCTAATTTTTTAAGTTCGTATTTTTTTTTTTGAGCAAAAAACATAAAATTTTTTTCAATGAATTTTCACACATTGCATAACAGAAAAACAAAATCGGTGCTCACAAGCAATAAATACCTAAATTAACTTCATAACATTCTGGTATTCTACTAACAAAGCTACATTGAAATAGAAAGTAATTATAACTTTATGCAATTTAATAGCAAACTAGACAAGGAATGACGGAAAATCGTTCCAAAATTCCGTAGATTCCAACCCTGTCGGAAATTTCAACAACAACAAAAAAAAAGAAAAAATGGCTTTTCCTTTATTTACTTAAAATATTTGTTTTTTGTCAATTAAATTACGGTTTATTCTTGAACATAATATACACAGATATGTACATTAAAAATTGAAAGTTTAAAAATTTTTTTTTTGTATTAAAAATTTTTCGGCAAATTTTAAACGAAAAGAAAGAAGATTTATGAAAAAAATTAATAATTATAAGTATAGTAAATTGCACAGATTTTGTCAAAAAGAAGTGCTGCTACTAAATTAAACAAAGGTTACCTATTTGTATTAACCAGAAATAACTTAATTGGATTTAATGGTTGAAAAATACACAATTTCATTATTTTAGACCTTTTTACTTTTTTAAACTATTTGTGTTTAGTGCTGCTATTAAATTAAACAAAGGTTACCTATTTGTATTAACCAGAAATAACTTAATTGGATTTAATGGTTGAAAAATACACAATTTCATTATTTTAGACCTTTTTACTTTTTTAAACTATTTGTGTTTAGTTATAAACAGCTCTAGAGAAAATAATTTATTGCGTCCAAATTACATTTAATAACAATAGTATACTATTTGTACAACTAAAACTAATAACATTAAATTAACATTCAACTTTGATTTACAATAAATATGCAGTCTACTGAGTAAAACTAAGTATGAGTAATCAAGCTTACTAATTTGTACGAGTATTCATCACGAAAGTTAAATAACACCAACCGAACAAACTACAAATGTTAATATATTGATGAGTCAAAGTGAAAGTGGCAACCAAAATTCTTAAACAAAAATTCCTTACACTTAAGTTTCATGGAAGAGAATATTTGTTTAATGTCAATAAAATATTTATGGATATTAAAAATCAAGGCAGCTAATTTTTGAATTTTTCATAACATGTGTACATATGTACATGCATAAATATCACACAATTTATTAGTTAAATTATGCTTATTTTGATTACTCATTCTATATTTTTTCCATATTCATAAATTCATTTAATTTTGTTCTATTTAACGATTTATTTTCATCTTTATAAATTTTTTTAAATTAAATTCCAACTTCCAATTCTCTTATTTAAGATATTTTTATGTTAAAATTTGCTTGCCAAGCCCACGCCTTTCTTGATCGTGCCAGCCTCGCTTGCCGTTTCAGCTATGTCAGCCAAAAATGACTCGCTGTGACGTCGCTTGACGTCACATGCCTTCAAGTTTCACATGAATTTATTGACATTTATAGTTAACCGCAAACAACTGTCTGCGCCAGCGTCACGAACTGTTTGTTTACTTGATTGTGAAATAAAAGTAAAAAAAGATAAATAAAAACGAAAGCAAAAATGAAAAATGCAAAAAAGTGATCAAAAAAGAAACAAATCTTTAAAACCTGTCCAATTTAAAAAGATACAAACTAGCAGCGGTTAAGTCATTTATATGTATATTTGTATGCAAGTATATATGTTGTTATTTCTGTATTTCAGCACAAAACTGCTGAGGAATTTTCGAATTCTCTATAAAAAAAATCGACTGCCAAGCAACAGCTGGTCATTGTGGACGGCCAAGAGTTTATCGATGCGTCATTCGAAAGTATTTAAGAGAAAATGTCTCAGCTGCTAATTGTTTAGAAAAATGTTTGCAATTTGCGTGCATACATAATAGATTTTTTACGTAATAGACTTTTTACTTTCAAACGCAAACGTTTATATTTTTTGGTAATTTTTTTTTCACGTCTTACTTTAAAAATAAAAAATATTCTTGAACAAAAGAAAATAGTATTAAATAAAAAAAATCGACTTAATTTTTTTATAAATTTTTCATTAAATATCTCACTTTCTTGCATCATACTTGTTTTCCCAACTCTTCTTTGCTTTTCAATTTAATTTTTATGACAACTCATTTAATTGCATTTTCCCTTTCTGTTCTTCATTATGCATTTATAATTAATTAACCGTTATGTGTCGTTTAATGACACTTGTACGTCCGGTTTTCTCCGAATCCAGCAAGGACTGGCTACTGATCGTCATAAAAGTTCTTTGTTTTCCATCGACGATTAAAAACAATGGAGTACAAACAATGGCAACAAGTTGTTATAAGTGGAACAAAAGCAACAAAGTTTATACATTTTGCTTTGTAGAATTTGTTTTGTTTTTATTCGTTTTTTTATTAGTTTACTTTTGAAAAGTGACAGTTCACAAGATATTGTGAAATTTAACGAAGATATATTAATTACGCACATGTTGCATGAATTTCGCGAAAATATGTTGTTTGAGTTATACAAAAGTATTGCGAGAAAATGCAGGCACAATGAACGACGAATGGGCTTTGTTTTAAAAAACATCTCTTTATACATTCTACGCTCTGGTCACAAACATAGTAATATATTTCAAAATTATATCTTTTAATACTTATATTTATTTATTTATTTTATTTTGATAATTTGCATTTAAAATTTAATAGGATCTATAAAAAAAGTGTCAAAGCTAATACAAAATACCCAAAATACCATCATTTGCGAAAATTCTGGGTATGCAGTTGTGTAGCCCATTCAATTTCAGTGAAATGAAATATAAGTTCCAATTGGCCAAAACGTGCCAGGGTGTTGATAATTTTTTTTCCATCAAAATTTTATTTCATATGGGAGAAATAAAAAAACCCGATTATATGTAATGTTTTCTAAATTAATAGCCTACTTTATGTGCCTGTAAAATATTTTTTCTTCTATAAAAAAAATAATTCTATATTAAAAAATTGTTTCCCACAGCATTAGCACGCAAATTAGAACATACATATCTTACAATATTTTCATAATTTTTTATGCAACTTTATTTCTTTTATTTAAACGCAATCACCAGCCGTTTTTTTATAAGAGCACAATAAGTTTAAGATTTTATTTTACTACCTTAGAATAATTTTTTCACTGAAATATTGTGTGAACATCTCTTTATACGTTCTACGCCGTGGTCACAAACATAGTACCTAGTAAATTTTAAAATTATATCTTTTGATACTTATATTTATTAATTTTCTTTTGATAATTCGCATTTAAAATTTAGTAGGATATATAAAAAAAAGTTTCAAAGCTAATAAAAATACGCAAAAAAATAAATTTCTAAAACTTGTCATCAAAATTTTTTAGTAAAATTCTGGGTATGCAGTTTTGTAGCCCATTCAATTTCAGTGAAACGAAATATAACTTTCAGTTGTCCAAAACGAGCTGTTGGTTTATTAAAATTTTGTTTGTCAAGGGTGTTGATCATTTTTTTCCATACCAATGTAATTTTAAATGGTAGAAATAAAAAGAACCTTTTAAATGTCACTTTTATATTATCCGAGATGTTATCTAAATTAAAGCATCCTTTATCTGCCACTAAAATATTTTTTCTTCTATAAACAAAAGAAATTCTATACTAAAAATTATTTCCCACAGCATTAGTACGCAAATTAGAACAGTCATATCTTACAATATTTCCATAATTTTTTATGCAACAACATCTTTTATTTAAACGCAATCACCAACCGTTTTTTTTAAGAGCACAATAAGTTTAAGATTTAATTTTACTTCCTTAGAATACTTTTTTTTTACTGAAATATTGTACTAAGTTTGTAAGAAATACGTCATAAGCGTCAGAACGGAAGCTAAAGAATTCACATACATACATATGTATGTATGTACTCGTATGTACTTCCTGGCATTTTAGTCACTGCCACGCTTCGAAGCAGCATTCAACTTCCTTGCAACATAGCCGTTAGTTTGTAATTAATACCCCGAATTTGGCAATGTCCTTGCAACGCTTGATTTGTTCACGCTGAATGCTAACGCATTGGTCACATTGAACTTGGCGATTGCCACAATTGGCAAAAAGTCTATAAATGTGTGATAGACACTAGACTTGTATGTACGTATATATAAAAATGTGCATGGTTTTTCGTAGCTACTTGTTTTACACACAGAAGCGTATTGTTTACATTAAATCTTTTCCAATGTCCAGCACCAGAAATGGACACTATAAATATATGTTTTATGTAGGAAACAAGTATGTTTGTGTATTTTGTGCTTGCCAACGCGTGCGGCATGCACAGCATGCATGCAACACCATAAATGCCAATTTTTTTGCAAACTTTTCGCACATTCAATTGTTACCAAATTAAGCAGGCGGCAGCATTTATGACCATTTAAGCGACCAATTAACGGTGTCTAATTACAAGCGAGCAAGAAAAAAAAACTAAAGTATACCATATATTTGAAAAAATAAATTCCATTTTCAAAAAGCATCATCTAGCGCTTAATCAATACCGTGTGTTCTGATTTTAACTTTCGTTTTAAATTTATTTTTTTTTTAGTTTTCCCGCCATACATTCTAAATCAACTTCCCGCATTTCTCAATACATAAGTTATACTTGACACCTCGCTGCCTGTCAGTCACTAGCTCACAAAAATTAACATCGATCAATCGCACGCATATCTCACACAACTATTGCAGTTAATGATCTATATGGCGATCGCATTGCAAATGTGTGTTTGTATTTTTTTTTTCCTAAGCAAAAATTTGCAATACATTGTGGCATGCTTCAATTGATTTACCATTTTTGGCTGTACTACTTTTTATTATTCGTTTATTGATTTTAGCCGTTTTTTTTTTCATTTTACGCTCGCCACATTGTTTGTCTGTTTGACACTTAAATGGCAACACTTTTGCTTGCTTGCTCGCTTACTTGTTTGCTCGCTGCTTATGCCAGCTGCTTGCGTGCATTCAATCCCAGTCTCTCAGCCAAGCTGGCTAGCTACATAGTATAGCCTCATCCATTCATGCATCCATACTCGCATTCGTACATTCATCGATTCGTTGGTGTGTTGCGGCGCTGCTGCTGTCGCAATTTGTCATTTATGGTTGTGATTTGGTGGCCAGCTGCGCGCCAAAATCGAACGGCTGCGCTTTATTGTAATATTTTCTGCTTCTGTTAAGTCTCTAAAAAATTGTTATTTAATTTTTTTTTTCATATACATACATATGTATGCATATAAGCGCCCATATTGCAACATTGTTGTCGGTTGTCATAAATGTTACGAATTATTGTGCTTTTGTCAGTTTGACATTTGACAAAAAATTTTGTGACAGTTAGTGTTGATCGAACTAGTAGCAATATAACACTTGGTGAACTGTCGGTGTGGCATATTGAATTATTCATGGTATCGCTTTTATGACGGTTTTGTAAATATTTTTTTTTTATTATTCTCTAATAAACAATTAATTCATAAAAAGTTTAAGACTCAACTTCGAAGTTGGTAGTATATAATAGCTGAAGTAGCTGCGGTAAGCTTTAGAGTTGATACATACAATTTTTTGTGTATATTTAGTATGCTTTAGAGCTTGAATTTTGCCTCGTTTTTGTTTATTTTGTTTGCCGTATAGGGAGAATCGAAGTCTGACTTTTTTTATAATTAAAAATTTTTTTTATTCAGAACAAAAACTGTACAACAAAGATTATGATCACGCCCCAGATCTGCCCTGATTGATTAAATTGAACGCCAAAAACGAAGGAGTCGGAAATTTTTGGGAGGTTCCGATAAAGTTATATCGCTTATATCAGAACTATTAGAAACAAAACCCACATTTAAACCAATTTTCTGGCTTTAATAAGTTTTTATTATTTTTCCAAAAATAAATAAAAATACGGAGACTTTTCTAGCAAAAACCATAATCTTTGCCGGAAATTTGGAAAAAAAAATAAGAACAAAACTTTTTTTCAAAGAATACGCTTTTTCAAAAAATTTCTTTGAGTATGCACTACTATAGCTGAATAAATTTCAGTAAAATAAAGAGCATGTTTAAAAAGGATTCAAATTATCGACGATTTTATCCGCAATTTTTACCATAAAAGAAATGTTGTGTGCAAGCGTTAAATGGACAAAATTTCAGAAGGGCGTCAGAAAAAAATGTTTCCAATAAACCAACTATTTTCTTTAACAACCACAAAAATGTTAACTAATTTGTTTAAGTTCATAGTTATGAACAATTTTTGTTTGATTGTTTAAAATACTGCATACAAATTTAAACTTGGGTTGTCAGCGTTTTTTGTTAGCGAATAAATGAATTTTAATTGACAAATATATTTATTTTTATTTCTATCGGCCTTTTAAATGTGCTACGCTAGCTGAGTGGACTGTTGTGTCTAGCGTAGCACAGCATGTAACGTGTTGGCTCTGCAAGTCCGAGCTCCTGGGTTCAAAGCCTGGGAGAAGTGGTTATAAAGAATAAATTTAATTAATTTAATAAAAAGAAGTCTGATGAGGAAATGTGGTGATTTCCGAAATAGTAGTATAAGATCTAACATTTAAAAGCTTTTGTTGTTGTTTTTTCCAAATAAAATCGTCAATAAACTGGCCTCGAGCTAATTGAAAAATATTATTAATTAAATAAATAAAATAATAAGAAATTATCAACACTTGTGAATATATACAAAGTCTACTTAACATAGTTCGGCAAACAATATCGCCACTTCATTTATGTTTATATTTTCAAGATTTTCTTTGATGATTTTCTTGTTTTTCTCCACAATATTTCTGTATTAACTTTTCTCCGTGTGTGCTTAACTGTCTGATACAGAAAATTATACCATTATTGAAGTTATTGAATTGAAATTAATTTTGCTTGATGATGACCGTAGATAAATAAATACCCCGCCCTGAAAGAAATAATATCTAAGCTAATGCTAAACAAAGTTTAGGTTTCGCTAACTGCCATAGTTTACTACTTAAACTTGTTCGAGAGATTGGTAATCAGTATTGTTCTGGGCATCACCGAGGCTTACTTCGTCCCTTTGCTATTGCTCAATATCGTTATTGTTGCCATTTTCATAATCAGCAACAGTATTGTATTCAAACTTGTAATGCTTGATAATTATCTGGAAGTACCATAATTCTAGTTATACTTATAGCTTCCGCTGACTACATACATATATATTTTTGTACAAGTATTAGCTTTCAGCTCATATGCAAATTATAAGCGCACGACGACGCTTTTCTAAACCCTACTTACCTGTCTCTGCAAGTGCTTAGTGCAGTCATTACTCTACCACTTCATTAAAAATTCACCGCATATAATATTGAAATTAAAAATTAATTACTACAATCAATTTACAATTGTTGATATTTAAGCTTAAAGCGCAAAGAAATGTCTTAAGTATGAAAATAAAATACTTCAAACAACAACTAAGCTTTATAAAATTACCACTTCAATAATCAACGAAATATTGGAATCAAAACAGAAAACCAATGCATAAGAGCCATAAAGAGTAATTGTGTAATAATTATATTATTATAAGATCTAGCATGCAAAAGCTAGCGCTTACAAGATAAACCAGCAGAGGAAGTAAGATAAATTGCAAAAATAATTGCAAGTAATATAAAAAACAAGACAAGAGATCAGCTGCCATTCACACGCTGCCACCACGCCCTTGTCAAAGTAAGGCTTCGAAAAAAAAAAATATACCTGTCTTCGATTCGATCAAAGTGAGCTATATAACCCGCTTTCGTTTAGCATTTAGTAGCAATAAAACACAAAAGCGCTGGAAATTGGAGACAATGCTTTGCAACTTATTTGCTATTTTAAAAATAATAATTTTTTTTTAATGCAAAAGCAATTTTTTTTACTTGCATATTACTTTATTTATTTGTTTGTTTTTTTTTTGCATGTAAAAAAAATGTTATAAAAAACTTACGCTTATTATCATCTTAAGCTCAGTATTGTGGCCACCACCCGCTTTGCAATTAAAAATGACGCAAATTACGACTTACTTTTTACTTACATATCAACTCTACACTCTTCTTGCCATACTGCCCAGCTACGAGTTTAAGTCTGTACGAGTATATCTTTAAGTATAATTTATGCATTTCTGTATTTTGTAATGAAGAAAAAAATTGCATGTAAGCAAATAGCACAAATTGCAAAAAGTAATGCAAAAAAAAAAAATACAATATAAAATAAAAGATTATTGCAAAACTTCAAGGCCAAGCTGGTGTGCTGCAGTTTAGCGTCCAGCACACAACCTCTACATCAACTGCTGTTGCTGTTGATTACAGCTGGTGGTTGCCTGCCTGCCTGTCTCGTTTATTTTTGTCATTCACTTGCTGTTTTTGTTATATTCGTATGTAGGTACTTATGCAGAGGAGTTGTTTCTTTTTTTATTTAACTATTTTAATAAGCATTTACATAAGTAAAAATGATAAATTTGTAATATGGCAGCGCAATTGTTGTACTGCATCTGTCAAGGCGCCAAGCGCACTGCATGAAGGTACACAGGTTGATGGTACGTGGCGTATGCGCAACTTTTAGGTTAATGGGGTGATTGCGCATGAAGCGTAACATTGTACATATGGTACATATACTATTTAAATAAATGTACGTAAACTAATTTTTTAAGACTTACTACTACTATAACTAGTAGTTTTTTTAACTGAATATCTGAACGACTTTCGGCGTAAGTGGCTTAATAACTAACTGATGAACTGATTAAATCATGAAAAACGAATAAAAATTTGAGAACTAACTATCTAATTAAACGACTAAATGGCTTAATTATTTATAAAGGTCGTTTATTTTTCAATTTTGGGCTTTAGTGACTTATTTTCTAAATTACTTATCAATCTAACTATGAACTAAAAATAAAAGTATTAAAATATTTTGGGGAGTTATAAGTTTAACATGCGTGCAATTGTCTAACGGTTGAACTTACATAATTAATTTCGAAATGATGAACTAATTATAATTTATCTTCAAACTAATCAATTTAACTTAAAGCGCACTGAAATTTATAGCTTTTATGCTGATTTATTGTTAAACTAATAAACTTGTTAAATTGAGTTATAAATAATTTACTGAATGAACATCTACAGAAATTGTTTAATATTTATCTGACTTTTATGGCGAGTTTCAACATATATTAAATTAACATTAAAAGAACTAAAGACCGATGTAAAAAATTGAAACTTCCTCAACGAAATTTTTTTAGTGAAATTTACATATTTAGAAACACAAATTTCTCAAATATCAAATTATTTAATGGAAAATAACATTTAACTCCAAATCTTTATTTTTAATAAGTAAATCTATTAGCACCAAAATTCGTCATCATTTTGCATTGACGTCAATTTGAAGTGACGAAATTGTTGAATCGTTTTGCATTAACAGCACGTTTTTGTTAATAGTCGATATATTGCATTGGTGGCTATATGTTTTTCGGGCATAACACTCGCGCTTAGGGGAAAAAAAACAAACTCATACGCCTTTTTTTATGATAGTAGTCATCATAGTGACTATCAATTTATCAGCGTTAAATTAAGTTGATCTAGATTTTTCATTTAAAATATTTCTAAGCCTTCGTTTTTTGAACTCTTATTTTATTTTGTAATAAGATTCAGCAAAAGAAATTAAAACTACCGATTTTCCCCTAAATATTAAAAATGTTTACTTTTGTATTAAAAGAGTTGTAATTAAATGCAGGATGGGTATTTAATATAAAAATCCAAAGCCAGCCAGAATCTTTAATCATATCTTATCTGCAGTAGACTTTTATTAAAGTTTTAATCTAGTACCTGTGAAAGATCTTTAACATTCAGTTATCAGCAATTATATTGACAAGTCTCTACATACATACATAAGTATGTACATACTTAATATGATATGTTTGTTATATTAAACACACTGCCAAATGACGTTTCACTAAAGCGCTAATAGTATACGTCCCGCCATTACTTCCACTGCCCGCTAGCTCCACAAGACAACAATTTTAAATTGTTTCTCAAGCGCTCGATTGTCTGTTGCGAATCGGAAGATTCAATCAGTTAAACAATGAAAAAAAAAAAACAAAATTAAATAATCTTAAAATGCTATAATGTAGTCATGATTTGCAAAAATGCTGTCACAGATTGTACAAAATGTTGTAATTGCTATTTAAATAGCTGGAACAACACAATCATCACAGTCACAACAATAAAAACAACAGATATCTTAATTCATGCATGTTTTCAAAACAATAAAAAAAATAGTAAACAATAAATCGTATCGTAGATGTTAATAAAATAGTGTTGCATTTATGTTTACAAAACTATATGGTAGAAAAAACGCTAAATATTTGAAGAATGGAATTTTTAATATAAAATTTGCATAAAAAACGTTTACCACCAGCTCAATAAAGAACTGCTATGGTAGCAGTTTATGTTTGAAGTTACCAGTGGCTGTTGAGATATTTGTGTGAGGTTGCTAGCTACGATTTTACACCACAGACAGTAAACGCTGGAGATTGAGTAAAATTTTTGAGTCGCTTCAGTTTGTAAAATGGTTACTGGTTTTTATGGGTTTGGACTTTACTTGATTTCACTTTTATAATTATACAAAACAAAGCGTTTCGTTTTTGTCTGTGCCATTCTATTATTTATGTTCTCGCTCAAGGCGTGTTATTGCTTCCATTCTTTATTTTTCTACTTTACTCTGTTTTTGTGTAATTTTTTTAATTTCCTTTATAATCTCGTTATCCCTTCTCGATTAATCTTATCACAAGCTGAGTATTTATTTCTAATTTAAGTGTATGTAAATACTCTTATATATCATATAATATCATTTATGATCTATCTTATTCTTTACAATCTTGCCAAAATTAATTTCGTATCAGCATATAATCTTTTCTCCAATTCAAATATTTACACTCACTCTTTCCTATCCTTTATATAATTATATATATTATTCCAGTCATAATATTTGAACAGAGTTGGAGGTTTTATTTTGTGTATCAATATAAATAATAAACACGAATGGCATTGAAAATTCAAAATCATTAAAAATACGTAATGAGATGT
Source organism: Philophylla caesio (assembly GCA_963971545.1). Lineage (NCBI taxonomy): Eukaryota > Metazoa > Arthropoda > Insecta > Diptera > Tephritidae > Philophylla > Philophylla caesio. Next base: position 14,908,209 of record OZ020608.1, read on the forward strand.
TACCAATCCTCTTCCTTAGTAAATATTCTAAAAGCCTAGTAAAAAATGTTTATTGAATGAAATTGGACTTCTCAGGAGGCAACTCATTCCAAAAATATTTTTAGCTAAAATTTAAAGCCTTTTCACATCCATATTGGGATACACTTTTCAAATATATATTGAATAAAGTTGAATTGGACGATTTAAACATGTGGCAACCCCTTACAAATGCATTATTTTGAAAAAAAAGTACGTTCAAATCCATTTGATATCTGTAAACATTACAGTGGCGTATTAAAAACTTAAAATTAAATATATTGTTTTCTTCTTTTTCTTTCGAGAACGAAAATTGACACTGAAGATGGCACAACACCGAAACCGGTTTGTCTCCAAACCAAACTTGACAAGGGATGACGGAAATCGTTCCAACAAGCATCACTTAAAATTTACTTTGTTAACATGTGGCAACCCTCTTCATAAACCTCAAACATATTATAAATTTTGCAACTAAAGCGTCCTTAAACTCTTTCCTTTCTTTCACTTATTTATGTACATTTTGCGCAGCTTAATGAAATTTACATTTTCGAACTATAACCTTTATAAACCTTTTTGTGATATACTACAATACAATTTTTTAATACCTTTAACTCAAAATATGTCTAACTTTTGAAAATGTCGTATCGCTCTTTAATTCGCTCAGAAATAAAGAAATTTTTCAAGATATTACAATTTACTTTTTGAACGAATGACCACACTATTCAAAAACTAATCCCTTTTTGCTAAACTACACGCCAAGCCCTCTACTTTCCTGCTTTGAACTTTTTCCATACCGCTTATTTTTTTTATATCATTCTTGATGAATTTACATTAAGATTTAAATATTTAACATATGTCGTAGTTAAGCTTGATACTTTAACTAAATATTCCATTGAAGGCGATATAATTTGCAGCAATAATGAAAAGCAAAAATAGCCACGATCACTCAGCGGCACCACAACTGCATTAACTCATAAAATATTCTTCTAATGCCGTTTGAAATGCCAGCAGTGCTACTCGATTGTTGCAATTGCATTCTGCATTAGCAGCAACAAACACACACACACCCACCAAACAGCATTATATAAAACAAATGACAGCGCGAATCCACCAAGTGTTATGCTATAATGAAATTAATGATGCTACTACATTTCAAGGTTAGCTGTGCTCGCTTCCCAGCTGTAGCTGCTTGAGCTTGTCAGCCAACCAGCCAGCGAGCGAGCGATTCACGTGTGCTTACAGCCAGCGGCCAAGCGTCAACAATTGCAAATACTTCATTGTCATCGCATAGCAGCATAACAAAAATAACCACAATAACAAAAAAAAAAAAAAAAAAATAGCACAAACTTTGAATATCTGCGCAAACTACTCAAGCACATGCTGCTGTGGCATCAAACATGCTTCAAATACTAACCGCCAACCGCCAACCACCAATCGCAATTGTAGTGCCCACTTGGCTTGGCTGTCAGCGCGGCTAAATTAGTAACACATTTATTTTTTTTTTTTCTTTTTTTGGTTTTTGCATTGTTTTTACTGCAACGCTTTGGTTTTTTGCGTTCATCAGCTGCCAAGGAGTGGTCGCCGTCGCTTAGATCGTGCCAATGCCTGCAGTTGCAAGCAGCAGCAACAACAAAAGCAACAACAACAGACCAAAATAATGCTAATAACAACAAATTTGCGCTCCATTAGCTTTTGTTGTCTGCAGCAATAGCGACCCGACCATAATCAAATTAAACATTTGAACAGCTGAGCGCAAGGTTTGCGCATAGCGTCTTTTACCCCCCTTCTAGGTCTCTCACTCTCTTGCTTAGTAACTCGGTTAATGTTGGCGATTGTTGTTATTTTGTTATTTATGTTGTTGGTTTAGTTGTAAGCAGTTTGCATATAACAATGGCTATTGGTTGTTGTTATTGTTGTACCTATTAATGTGCGAGAGAGATCAAGGATAAGAGGTCAAATGTGCAGAATCGCGCCACTGTTTTGGAGGCTGCCGTCAATGCTGTGTTGTTGGTGTTTGCTTTTTTTAAGTTGAAATTTCTTGGTAGGCTGACATACGTTTTTCTTGAAACAAAAAAGTCACTAGATGCCGCACCTAAATATGTGTGTTTATGATTTCAAAATTTAATTAACTTTTATAATAAAATATAATTTTTTTAAAATAACTTTATTATATAAAAACTGAGCTGTAACATGTTTGAATAAGATAATTTTTTATAAAATTAAAATTTGTGGTTATTAAAATGTAATGCATGCCTTATGAATTTGCTTCAAAGTGCAAAATAAACTTTCGAAAATATCCTTCTCTTACTATTGTTTAAATAGAGAGTTAACAGTTGTTGGTATACCCTGCATACATTGCATGTACCACTTAAACAAACCTAACTTAAGTCAATTAAGTTTGCTATATATTTCAAAAACTTTTACCTGGCTACTACAGTTCATCCTAGAGCATTCTTTACAAAATATCCTCTTGCTTTTTATTTCCACTTGTTTTCTTAAATTCAAAATGCTTCCAGAGAATTTTAAACTATGCCTTTGAAATTACGCTGTGCAACAATTTTGAGGCAAACGAAGACGGACCGTATTTCAAAAGTATTTTCTGTTAGGATAATTTTTCACAAATAAAATACCAGCTGGATTTGTAAAACTTAATACGATATTTTTTTAAGGCCACTTTATTTTTATACACCTTAATTTTGCCTCGCACTTAAACTTTTCTGCAACTATTCCAACTTTTTCATCATAATTGAATTCAAAAATATAATTTATATGAATGTTGGTCATTTAGTTGATAAAATAAAATAAAATTCAACATAATATGCTTTCTCATAAGCAGATACTTACGATGGTAGCCGTGAAGTACGAGCCAAAGTCACATAAATTTTGGAGAATGACTTTCATTTTCGTATAAAATTTGAAACAGGATACCTCACAATAATACAGGTTCAGAACAACAGCACTTCACTTGCCATATGGCAAGTATATGCTACGAAAAAAAAAGCAATTTTCTCTTAATTACTTAAACTTTAGAACTTGAGTTTAGATGATTATCGAAGTCAAAAATTTAACAACGTTGGAGTAGTTTTTGTTCTTGTACTGAAGATTGGAAAGATTTTCTAAAATAACTGGCCACATTTCATGAAGAAGCGAATTGTAAACCGAAAAAATGGCGTGTGTAACACTTTGGAATGTTTAAGACGGCCTTAAATACTACCTTGCATAGTTCTCTGATGAAATAGAGCTAAAAATTAACAAAATAATACGAAAATTGTGTAGGTTGGGTAAAATTAGCTGGCGGAAAGTCACATAGGCCACTAGGAAGTAGAATGATGGAACATGCTGGGGAATTCCAAACATTCGCACGATTCATTTATCAAGAGAATTAAAAAAAATACAAAATTAGTTCAGCTAAATTATTTCTTGCAACTCTAGTCATTTCACTGCACTTTCGATTCCTTTGTAACGAATTTTTTAATTCAGTAATAAGCAACCCTTTTCTTAGAGATGCAATCAAAATTAAAAAAAAAAAAAACTTCAAGTCACGCATAATTTAATACTTGACGAAGATTAATGCGAGGACAAGGTTCAAAGTAGTGCGAATTACGATGCAATAATGAAAATACATACTGACATATTTATAAACACAGCAATTAGTAAAGGAAAAATAGTAAATAAAAGAAAACTAAGCAGCTCAATTTACATTGATTTAAAAAATTAACAAGATGTGTTTGCATTTATTACTCGCATAAATTGCATAAATTTACACGTTCAAGCATATATATCTGTGTGTATGATCTTTGGAAATATATTACTAACATACATACATACATGCAAATATAAATATATAAAGCGTGCATGACATTTGCAACTTCCAGATTGTACTTTATTGTATAGTTTGTGTAATTTCATGCAAATTATATGCACTTTTTATTGGCAACTTTATTATAAAAATTTTTTTTTTTTTGTTTTGCACTACAAGCATTTTGTTTCCTTCATTTTCTTTCTTGCTCTTTAATGCCTTCTTATGCTTGATTGCATTTTATGTTTTTTTTATGATTTCTATTTTTTTGCTTTGAAACGTTTTAAATGCATTTAGTGGTGCTTGCTTTACATATTTTTATTGTAATAAAACTTAAGTTATTTTTGTTGTTTATTGTAGTGGCTTGCATGCATTTAATTTATCATGCCGACACCACGGCTTGCACATGTGCAATATTTGTGTTGAATAAAAAAGTTTTCAATTTTAAATGTGTGCAGGCGTACGCGCGATCGCTCGATCTCAGGTGTCTCGCATTTTCAGCGTTTGAGTTGGCGTTAATTAGCTGATAAGGCGAATAAATAAAAATAAAAATTTGTTACTTTGGAAATTATACACCGCTTAAACGATACTTGTTGCAGTAGATATGTGCATACAGTTGGCTGACTTAGAGTGAAAAGGTGTTAAGGACAGTTTTTATAAAATATTGAAGTTTCTAAATTTAACAAAAAAAAAACAAAAAAACTTAACGGAAAGTAATAATTTTAAACATAGGTTTTTAAACTGATTTTATTTTTTCTCCGTTTCGAAGTAGTTTTTTAAACTTAACGAAGCAATCGAAAACTAAACGAATCACATATTTAATGTATGAAATACATTTTGTTAGTGTATGTATATATATTTTAAGCCATTTTCAACCTAAATGAAGTGTTTATTGATGGTATTAATCGCTCTCAATACACATTAACACATTTTGAACTTAACGAAATAACTATTTTAACGATTACCTGATTTCGAATGACTTCAATTGAAAGAAAATTAATTCAATTTGATTTTCTTTAAATTTGACGAAAATTTTATAAACTTAACGAAAGATTTTACTTTTGAACGAAACATTTTTAAAATGAGTTTTTGTACTTTTCAAGCTGTTTTAAGTGATATGAAGTATCCGTAAACCTATTGAATTAATAAAGAGTAAACCAACAAAAAGAATTTACCAGTTAAAATATTTTTTGCTTTTTGAATTTTACTTGCTTTACTCACAAATACTTTCCCTATCTCCTCTTCCAGATACCCCTGCTTTCCAGTATCCACCACCAGCCAGTCCATGCTGTCATGTGCACAGCCCCTCGCCATACACTGGTAGCGGTGGAGGCGGTTGTGGTGGTGGTGGCGGTGGCGAAGTCTTTTTCCCACCTAACCGCAGCACACCGCGCACGCCACGTACTAGCGTCAGTTTTGCAGCCGGTGAAGAGACCACATTCTTTCGCCATCACAATCTTAGTGGCGGCTGCAGTAGCAGTACACCTCATCTCCAGCCACCCCAATCGGCACCACCAATGCCGCCCAGTAGTCATGCCGGGGCGCATAGTCAGACAACGCCACAACAATATCAGCAATATTCATATCCACACTATCAGTATACACCACCGCCGACGCCGCTTACCGCCAATGCGAGCACCAGTACTGGCACCTGCACTGGCAATTTGTTTGGCTCAACGGAAGCGACAACGCATCAGCGCACTTGTATAGCGTCGACGTCAACATCGACGCCGTCGTGTGTGGCGAAGGGACATGCGCGATTGCATCGCAGCTTCTCAGATGCTCAGAAGCGGTAAGTGGAAGCAATTATGAAAATGAAAAGTGGAAGTAATTATGAAATTTTAAATTACATACATATATACGTACATTAAAAGTAAAAAGATAATAATAATAGTTTTCAATATACTGCAAGCTCTCCAAGTGTTAATTAATTACAAATAATCCAAAAATCTTTAAAGTTAATAAAAATTAAAAAATTTGAAATCTTAAATGCGAGTCAGGATAGTTATCACAGTTTAAACCAAAATTTCGTTGTTGTAAAAAGTTTTCAAAATACAACGAGAGTTGTTTTTAGAAAGTTTCTTAAATATTACAGGAGTTTTAAGACTTAACGAAAGCTTTTGAAGCTTCACTACAGTTTTCACAACTTAACGAAAGCTTTTAAAATTTAACGAAAGTTTTCAAAGCATAAGGAAAGTTTTCAAAACTTAACGAAAGTTTTCAAAAATCACACGTGAGTTTTTAAACTTAACGAAACTTTTCCAACTTATCGAAACTGTTTAAAACTTTATAAAAGTTGCTTAAAGGCACTGTACCTTTTTTCTAGACATATTTTCTTACAAAACATTACTTCAACCTGTTATCGTTGACAATATTACAATTTTCATTTTAATAAACTACAAATAAAAATGTGCTTATCGCCTGGGAACGCCTACGTTAAGCGGCGATACTACAACAACAGCGCACAGTCGATACAACAAAAACATAAATTCCAACAAAGCTTCAATAGTCTGGTGCCATTGATGATAATCAAATTCATATTTACTTGTACGTAGCGGGGTTAGGAGGCAAGCACAATGAACGTTCGCGATCAACGACCGGCTGGCTGACCGGCTGTATGTGACAGAAGCTCCCGCAACGCATTAACGCGCCATTTAGATTGCGAAATTTCAATGCGCTTCTACTAAGTATTGGCGTATGCTAAAAATATCAATTCCCATGACATCTTTTTACGCAATATAGTATACACATATGTATATGTATGTATGTTCAATGCGCCAGAGCTATCGGTTAATTAACTACAATGGTGACTGTACGTATGTATGTATTTATGTATGTATGTGCGTACGTACAAGCCCCCAGCTTCCAATTGCTATCAGCACGACTAGCGCTGATCGACAGCCGCTTGAGGCTGCTGTTAATTACAGCGCGACCAACGACAACTCACTACCAAGATAAGCCTCTCATTTTAAGGCTACCCCTATATTGGCGTTAAACCGTTTTTTTCTGCATGCAGTTGTACACGGCGACATACATACATATGTACATATCCGTAGATACGTATATACATTTGCGGAATAAGCTGATCGGCACATCTCGATCGTCGCCACTTTATCGCCACATAAATATTTCAACATGAGAACGAGTAAAACTCGCAGCCAGCCGCTCGAACTGCCTTCACCCCTTCAGCTATCTTCAACTACTCGTATATCGCACTCTTACACATTTGAATATTTTATAGTTCGCTAATTGTAATTTGTGTTTTCTGATAAAAAAATTTTTTAAATTTATTATGCTTGCTATAAATATTTCATAAGAACTCAGCGTGGTTTTCACTTTTATAATATCTTAGTTATATGTATGTCTACATGTTACTCTACTGATTCCTAACATACATTGTTTCAGCAAATTTATAAAATATTTTTATTTTCATTTAGTTCGCGTCGCACATCAACCGCAAATGTTGATGAACGCGAATGTCATAGTGAGCACGAGACAAGCTGGGATGAGCTCGATGATCGTTATGAAAATTTTACAGCGGGCCGTGAACGTTTACAGGAATTCAATGGACGAATACCGCCGCGTAAGAAGAAAAAGGATGTGCCAAAATCGAAGGCAGAGAAAAAAGTGAGTAAATATATTGCATAACTAAAAGTTAGTTTAAGGTAAAATTGATGGTTGATTGATGAGTTCGTCAAGCTTTCTAAATTATGACCTTAGTAGATAGCGAGTAGTAAGATCTGTCCGTTCCTTTGTATCTTAGACAGGTTTTTTTGGCCTACCTTACATGTTCAAAGTCTCCTATCTCTACAACACTCGAATAAAGACCCAATTTAGTTCAACTAAAAGATGACTGTTCTTTTTCAACCAGTGAATGGTAAGAAATCCCCCTTCAGAGTCAATAGATTGGTTATCATCTCAGACCCACTTTTTATGCATTTTATGCAAGAATTATTCTCTTAAAGGTTTAATGGAATCTTTGACTCAGTGACTGCTAGTTTTGTTAATATTTTTGACAACGTTTACTTAACTTACATAAGGCTTCGTTCCATAACCTACCTATACCTTACTGTACCTTTTGAAAATCTATTTAAATTTTATTTCTTCACCTACATGTGTCGATTTGACAGCTACTGAATGCAGAGCTAATGAAGAAGACATTTAAAAAAAAAACTTGCATGCCAACCTTTGTACAATACATAACATATGTACTTGCAATTGCTAGTATACCTGGCTCATAACCACAGGTGTTCTTTATTGTTCAAGTCGTAAATTACGCCATTGTGCAGGGCTAAAGAAAACTAGTGTGTAAAATGAAAAAAAAAACACGTCACTATGACACAGTTCATTCATTTATAGACTCACATCAAGAATGCTTTCAAAACTCTTTGTTTTCAAAACACTTGTGGGCATATGAGAAATGCAAGCAAAAAAAAGAGCACCTAGACGCGCACAATGTCTGTACAATAAGCGCTGAAAATACAAATTAAAAACTACTACAATAAAAATTTAAAAAAAAATATTTAAAAAAAATTAGTAAGTAACAATTTTATTGCGCTTCAGCAACAACATAAATGCAAAATATAAAATCCAATATAAGTTGCAAGCAGGCGAGCGCGCCGATAAATATACTAGCACAAACATATCTTCATATATGCAGGCCAATGGACACGAGCAAAACCGCTCAATCAACTGTCCGTGCGCCGCCCAATCGCCAGTAGGGTGGTCTGTAATTAATATAAGTCAAAATTTTAATCCTCTCACTCCGTATGGTTGTTCTCTTTTTATGTTTTTTTTACCGGCAAAAAAACTTAGTCTCGATTTATGTATGTAGTATAGAATTCCAGAAAATCAATTATTTTCCATAAAATAAATTAAAAAGAATTATTTTTCCCAAATTTAATAAAAAAGTTGTTAAATAGACATTTATGTATTCTTCTTTGATATCTTTTAAATTGAAAAGTATAATAAAAAACGTTAGTTTCAACGATTTTGAGCGCTTTTTTTTTGAAAGAATATATTGGTATTTTTTGATTACAATTAGTCCGGGGACTAAGAGTTGGTCTTTTTGGACCAACCTAAAGTACAGTCACCGCAAACCAGGCGTTCCTGGCTTATGCTCGCGGTAGCACGTTGCGGAAGCGCGCAGTACGAGTATTACCATTTGATTATTTTTTTTTTTTGTATGTTATTTTTATTTTGATAGCTGAGTTCGCGTATTTTATTGACGCCGCCAAGCTGCGCAATTAAATTTTATCGCAAAAAATAAGAAATTTTATTGTCACTTGCATTCGCAACACCGGCTGACTGACCGACTAGCTGGCTCGCTTGATTGTCCGCTTTGTCGCCTCGCTGGCTGGTTGCTTTACTTTTTCCAGCTTTTTTTGCGCAATTTTCTAAACGAAAACTGCAAACCTATGCACTTTTTTACGAGCGCGTCAATTTTTTTGACTTTAATTTAATTTATTTTAATTTTTTCAATTTAATTTTTTTTTTCATCCACTAGTTCGTTTCAAATGCGGATTTGATTTTCATTTGTGTAGAAAGAACTCTTTAATTGCAATAAAAATTTGCGTTATAAAAAAGCTTTTGTTTTTTATATATTTTAAATTTTTTTTTCGTTTTAATATTTTTTCATTGCTTTTGCTTTTTGCAACTTAATTTGGTTGACTCACTGCAGCCGCTAGTCGCACAGCTGTCAATGTAGTTTTATAGTAGTCGTAGGTACTTTCATTTTTTTTCTAATTCCTGTAAAGATAAGCACTTTTCTGCAATGCTTTTATATGTTAATGACCTTCTCTAGTTGTTTACTGAAGCGCGTAATTACAGTTTCAAATTTCATTTGCATTTGTCATGGCGCAATATTTTGCTTGTACGAGTGTAAGTGAATTTTAAAAACAAAAGATTTATTTGAAGTTGCGAGTGCAGGTGGTTTGCTGATGTAAACTTTAAATGTGGACGATGAGCGAATAGTAAACAAATTTAATTAAATGGGTAGGCTTACAAAAATATTGTTGTCTCATATTGCAAAGGATAAAAAGACGATGAAACTTTAACTAAACAAGACTTCTGGCATGGAGCAATAAATTGCGGAGGTATTTTTGGAAAACATCTCGATTTGGTCATCTAAAGAAAAACAATTTATTATCAATATAATAGTACCTTTTTTAAAGAATAATAAAAGAAATTCCTTTAAAAAATTATATTATTTATATAATCAAGTTATTGTAGTAAAATTTTAGGCGCTTTCTTAAGATTTTAACTAATAAAGATCAGTTTAAATTAAAAAATATTTATTCAAGTAATTTAGAAGCTTGATATATATCTTCCATAATAAATCGCAATTTAAATTTCTAGTGAAAAATAATCTCCTCAATTTGTTGACCAGAATTTTAATACATAATTGAATAAATTAACAACCAAATAATTACAAGTACTTAGTAACTTTAAAAGCTTTCTACTTGAAGCTTTCATTGAGGTGCGTTAAAAAAAATATATATCCGCATGAGTTAAGAAAACAGTAATAAAATGAAAAAATTATTGCTTTAATAATCACATTAAATTTCGTATTAGAAAATACAAAAAAAAACATACAATTCCCGCAAGTGCAAGTAAATCAAAAGCGTGGCATTATTCTAATCTCTATAGCATTTAATAGACTATTTATTAAATATATAACATTGTATCACTTTTCCGCTGTTCATTATCAATATCATCCCTTCGCTTGTACACAACAATAACACCTGAATGTGCATTGACCGCTAGCAAATACCCTAGCCACTTACTACACTCACATATTGTCGCTTAAGAGTGAACATCTGCTAAGTCTACATTTTCAAATATAACAGGAGAGATAAAAATGTTTGTATATTTGCACATTTTTTTTGAACCTGCAAAAATAGACAGGATATTTTATAAAATGCACTTAACAGCCTTTTACTCTCAGACAGCGTTATATTTCTGTATCTCCTTCGGTCAAGTGTGTCTACAGTCTGCTTTAGCGTCGCATAAAATCCTCCCCAATGACCACTTCACACGTGCAACTTCAACACTAATGCGCTGATGAAGTATGCATGTTTGTATCTTCAAAACATCGAGTACTTATGTTGTTATCAATAAATAATTTTTATGTTTTCTCCACTGCCACACAGTGAAATTGTAACAAATGCGCTTATAATTACAATAAAAATGTGCCGAAAATTGATATCAATTCCATTGAAATACTTTTAACCCCAAAGTTGTTCATACAAATACTATAGAGTAGTAGCTGAATGAGTGCAGTAGTAGTAGTAGTAGTAGCAGATATGTGGTATGAATAAATAAATAAAATATTTCATTACAATTGCGGTCAGTTAGTTTGCTAATTTTTTTGTGCTGCTTTCGCCTTTGTTTTGGTTCACTGCACTTCATTTGGATATTATTAAATAAGTGCTGGGGTGGCTCTTTGGCAATTTGTGTATATTGTAGAAGCAAATGAAATGTCATAAAAATTTTAATAATAATTTTGCTTCATTGTTAGTTAAATCGTTTGTAAGTGAACACACATTTCGGACACTTGTTGTGATTTTTCATGTCATTTATGTATTTCGAAATGTTCAAAAGTAAATATCTTAGCAAGTTCGGGTGCATTTCATGACAACTAAATAGTTAAAAAACATTGACTATTTTGGCAAATAAAATATATAAAATAAAGCGGCGAATAAATTGTTTATCAGTAATTGTATTAACCTTTTCTGGACCTTTAAAAATTGGCTAATTTAAAGTACAGTTAAATTGGTTGTGTATCGTCACTCCAGCCTCTTGCATAGCCATTAAAAAAATAGTTAAAGCTTATTAAATGAAAATAGTGGTGAAACATTATAGTCATGCTTTCGACCAATTTTTTTCTTAAAAAAAAAATACAAGGAAATGCCTATCTGCGTTTTCTTATCATCCCACACTAGTTCTGGACTAATCTCCAGAAAACTCTGATTGGTAGAGCTAATTTGGAATTATTCCCGGCGCGATAATTTCATTTTTTTTTACTTGTTTTGAGTACCGAATTGTTGTATTGATAATAATCCCGAACTTATTCTGAATTTATTTTTTTAAAGATTCAAATTATTCTCTGACGTGTTCGAAAATATTTTGAACTATATTGTTGTAGGACAGAATCAATCCAATTATAGCTCATACCTAATTTTTTTTTATAAATTGATTACATTTTTTTCTTGATTTGGCTTTAATTGGCCTTGAGGGTAATCCCGAATGAAATTTTCCATATTTCGGTTTATTTTAGAATCTCTCCGGAATTTTCTTACCCCAAATACAGAACGATATCCGGACAGGAATAACATCGAAGTATCATGCTTGGACATATTTTGATAATACAAAGTTGATTCTATATTGCATTCGGGCTGAACCTGAAGCCATTCAGAATACATTCTTAAAATAATAAGATTGACATAGAGCACAAAGAATAAAAAAAGACAAACCCTAATTTGAAAATACATTCCACAAACAAAAGCATTACGAACAATGGCTGTTACATTTGTTGTTATATTAAATATATTTATTATTATTTAATAAAATTCAAAAACCCAAAATCCTGTGATTTATAAATTTTTTTCATTCCGTTTCTTCTTTTTCTCCTTCCAGCAATTCAAAGCCTTCATCTGGCCCACTGTGGTCACAGTCATCGTTGTAGCCATGGGCTGTGGCTTCCTTGTGGCGCGATGAGTGATCAAAATATGGAGCGGTAGCCATAATACTTACAACTAAAACAAAAGCAGTAAAGCAATAAATTAAAAAAAACATTTACCATACACTTACAAAAAAATAAAATAAAATGTGAAAATGAATAAAAGATTGTATGAAGTGGAAAAAATCAACAAACGCGTAAAATGAAAGAAAACTACACGAAATAAAAATATGGAGTGTGAAATTTGACAAACTCAGCGCTTGGAATGAGGCAACTTGTACGCCGCGCAAAAGTGACAGCAGCCTAAAATCGGAACGAGAAAGAAACAACGAAAAAGAGAAAGGCATATGAGTGAAGAGTTAAGAAAGAACAAAGTGTTGGCAAGTGAACAATTTTAAATGGATAACAATAGTAACGCTGCTACACAAAACCTTGCCGAAACGCAAAGCTGGTGGAATGCATTTGAATTGCAGCAGTTGAAGCGCCTATGGAGCAGAAGTGCCAAAAAGTTTTCCAAATGAGAGCGCGAATTTATGAGCGAGTGAGCGCAGTATGCGACAACGAAACCGAATTTTAGCAACGAAGCTTTTCTTATCAACGTATAAATGAATTCAAAGGTGAAAAACAATGAAGATGAAAGCTAAAAAAAAAATCGAAGATTTACATATTTTGTATTAAAATGAGGAAGATATATTTTTAATGTAAGCTTTTATAACACAAACATTTTATAACTACAACAGCCTCTGCCGTAAAAAGACGTGGAAATTTTGCAAATATCTAGAGTTTAGCAGAATTAACATTTTTTATATAAACTGCCGTTAGGTATAAGCAATTTTTGTGCTTAAAGAAAGTAGTTTTCCACAATGAAATTTTTATTCCCTTCTGTTTGCTCTTAAAGTGAAACATATAAGACTGTGTGTTAAGAAAAGAAAAGAAAAAAATAAAAAAATAATTTGGCAAAAATTACACCAAACTAAACAGGAAAACGCCTTGAAGAAATTTGAAAAAATAATGCTACAATATACAAATTGAAAAATGGGTACATCTTTTGCGTAACGCAAATGCTGAAATCACTTAATTGGCATTTAATAAATGGAAAGTTGAAAAATATTGACGGTATTCATTTTTCGAAATTTTTTTTGTAAAAAAGTGCAGTATTTTTGATACAATTTTTAAGATAAAACATTTTTGATAAAAGATTTACAATTTTGTAAGAGCTTACGAATAAAAATTTAACAAAATAATTATACTCTGCTCCAAACGAGCAGGCATATTTTTCTAATCTATAATACAGAAAATATTCAGGTATCAAAAATCACAATTCTGAATGAAAAGTAGCATAGCAGTTACAAATGTAGTATTTACTTACAGTTTTACATAAAAATTTTTCATTTAAAATCATAACCAATTTTTCAGTTGAAAAGGTCTTCAAAAGTGTGAAAATTTAAATTTTCAAAATCTTTCAACTATCACAAGATTCCTGAAAATTTAAGAAAACTGTAGAATGGTTATAATTTCTTATTATTTTTTTGACAAAAAAAACCAAATAATTTCGTTTTGTGCTTTAATATGCATTATTTTATGTTTTTTTTCTTTGTGTCTAATACATATTTTCATGGATAAACTTTTTTTTGCCACTTACATGGCTGCTCTTTAGTATTTTGCCTAGGCTGTAAAGCAACATTCACTGCCTTTACTGGAATCAACTGAACATGCCATCAAAAGAAAACATTGCTTCATTAAATATCGTAATAATTTTAAAATTTCACCCAAAAGAATTTCATGGATGTCAATAATATAAAATATACATTTTCACACACATACACACGTTTATTCAATTTATAATTGTACGAATCGCTTGAAATCTTTACTTAAAAATAAATACTTTATTTTTACTATGCTCAGCCGCAGTCAATTTAACTAATACTTACTATTATTTACTGGAAAGATAGAAAGAGCAAATTTTCAACATTTAATAAAATGCTAATATTTTTTCTTAAAACATTAAGAAATTATTTACATTCGTGATGGATATTGCAAGTGGGAAGGTGCTAAAATCTAAAATAATACAAGAAAATAAATAAAAATAAATAATGTTTAAAATAAAAAAAAAATATACACAGCAAATTTGTAATTTAAAAATATATGAATTATAAATGTTTAATAAATATTACAAAAAAGAAATTTTTAAATTAAAAAACAGTAAAAAAACTCAGTTATTAAAATTGCATAAAATAAGAAATCTCCAAACACAAATTCAAAGTCTTCGCTGTAATTCAAATTACAAACAAATGCTATTGTGAAACAAGCTGTAATTCTAAGAAAGAAATCGAAAAATGTGTTGCAAAATAAATATAAAAACAATGCTTTAAAATAAATAGTTATTAAGTTTAGTTAATTTTTTTTGCATAGTTTGCAGATATTTACAGAATTCTGTGCTTAAGTAGTTGTAAATTTGAAAGCCATTTTTGTGATTTTTTTTACGTGCTTTTTTCTCATATAAAAGAAAAAGAATTTTTAAGAAAATGCATTTATGTTTGCATTTTGCTTAATACGTTTTTTTTTGGAACAAGAACCATGAAAAGTAGTTAAAGTATAATTTAAGAAAAAAAAAACAGCACATAATATATAAAATATGTAAAGAAAATAAAAAAATTAATATATAAAATTTTTAAGAGCTTGATATGTTTAATAATTATAAGTAAATTTATTGAAGATATAGTTAAGTCACAATAACAATTTTCAAATTGGTCTCAATTGTTAATTTTTTCTTTTTTTTTTGTTTCATTGCTTAAGTAAGATTTTTGATAATTTTTATATTTGTGTGTGAAAGCGACATTTGTATAATACAAAAATTTTAAACAAAATGTTAAAAAACTTATTGCAATTTAAAAAAATAATTCACACTCTCATATATGCATATGTAAATGCTTCCAAAAATTTTACATTTCAAAGTACGTTAAAGTTATACACCATATTCATTGAACTGTCAAAGCGTGTACGTTGCTGTGTGAAAGCTTTCTCTAGTTCAACACGTTCATAGAAAAGTTTCATGAAAGCTTGTGGCACAAAGCTTATCTATCAACTGGAATTCTTTAATTAATGTTATTACAAATATCGTTTAAATGCAAAAATCACTGCACGAATTTCATATTAGCTTGCAAGCATTTATTTTACTTATGTCTTATTACAGTAGATTAAATTAATTAAATATTAAAATTTCAACGATTATAAAACATTCGAAAGCTTCAGCCTGAATTGAATATCTTAAACTAATTATTTCAATTAAACATCTGAAACCAAATTTAATTCGGTCATACGCATTTGAATTTTCCAAGTTCATGACAAAAAAGCTATTTATTGGGACGATTTATACAATTATAGGATTTTCGCAAGCTTTTACCAAGCTTTCCTGTTTAAAATCAGTGTAACAACTTCCAATTTAATAAACGAATTCCAATATTTTGTGACTCTGATATGAATAATTGCATAATTCATTATTAGCAAAGCTTAAAATAAAAGGATTAATTTTTATTAAATTAACATATAAGTTAAGTTTGGTTCTTCCAAAGTTAAGGCAAAGCTACCTTTGAGCTTTCATTTTTTTATTAAGTTGCCACAAACATTTATTTTTAGGTATTTGAATTAAGTGAGCTTTAAAGCACCGAGTAAAGAAATTCAAAACTTTTTTAAAAATGTTCGTTGATCGCCTATGAAACTTTTGAAGCAAATTTACAATTTACAAAATCCGATTTCACTTAGCAAGTAGTGACAAATTTCCTTGCTGATTTTCAAGTAGCAAAGTTAGTAAAATGAAAATTCCCGATCTCAGCTTTATTAAAATAACACAAAATTGACAAAAATAAAACGTGGATCTCGTGTACCAAAGTCAGAAAAAAAAACTGCAAGCAAATGCTATAATTTTTGGACTAAAATAAGAAACGATTCTTCATTAAGATAAAAAATTCATTAAAAAAGCTAAATTTTCATTAAAAAAATAGATGTGTACGAAATTTTGCTTGAAATTCAATATTATTTGAAGATAAAATAAAGTTGACATTAACTTGCTTGTAAGAAGCTTCCAACGGTATTTTAGCGGTGAGCTTTTTATGCCAGTTAAGCTTTTTGAGTTGAAGCAACAACAACAAAATATCAGAATATAACTTACACCTTAAAAATCTATTATTTTTTTTAACTGAGTAAATATGTGTTTGAAAATATACTAAAAAGCACACCAACTGTTCACAACTTTAATTAAAATGAAAAGCTTTAGCCAAGCTTGAAACATAATATATTAATTTGAATATTTAAAGTAACATATAATTTAAAATTGTATATAAATGATAAACGAAAGGTAATTAGACCTGTAAAGAAATTTGTTTTAAAAAGCAAATTTGTAAAGCAAAATGCATTAGAAAATAAAAAAAATTAAATTTTTAATATAAAACAATTCCCAAAAAACGCAATGATCTCATGTCGTTCATAAAATTATAATTTTTTATTTTCTTTTATGTTGAAGAAAAGTGTAAAATAATAAGAAAATTGATGGAATCATAAAAACCTAACAGTTTCAGAGAAAGTAAAAAGTGAAACGTTTACCAACACTGGCAATTTAAGTTGGACAAGGCGCATTTGCAAACGCTACTTGAAATGCAATTATAAAAGCTACAATAATAGCACAACAACCACCACTACAACAACCACCAACTTTAAATATTTCAATGGAATTAATTGTAATTGTTTAGAAATATATCTTTCAGTTCTAATTATAATTGAAACTTAGTTGTATCATTTACATTTTGTTCATAGTTAATTGGTAATAGATTTAAGTCACAAAAATTATAAAAAAAATATAAAAATAAGGCAGGTGATTGCAAAATTTTCTTGTCATTAGACGTCTTTTTCGCTTTAATATAAATATCTTCTAGTTGAATTCGTTTTTCTACTTTTATATGTAAATAATAGTTGTAATTTGAAAAATTTATGCTTAAATATGTGACTAGTTATAATTTAAAATATTTACAAAGTTTGCATTTACATAATAAGCTATCAACACTAAAACTTCAATATAGTGTCAATTACACTTTGCAAAAGGCGAAGGAGAAGGTTCTTATTATACATTTTGTATGGCCTAACTATAAAAAAAAAACTAGATATAAAATGCTTGAAAAATATCAATGAAACAAGAAAATCAATTAAATATGAAGGTCTTTATTTCTAATCGAAATTTTTTGTTTAACATATTTTTCAATAAATTTTGAAGAATTGTCTGTCTGTACATTGTCACCTAAGCCATGTAAATTCAATATAACATTAAAAAAAATTCATAATTTTGAGAGAAAAGGCTCAAAATGGTGCACGAGACCAAGTACATACATATGTATATAGTTGTTGGTGGATTTAAAGAGAATTAGAAAATCAAGCAAGCAAAGCGAGGTTTTATCGAAATGTTTTCATAAGTGATTCCACTGAAAAGATTATAAAACCAAACAGTTTTTAAAAAGCTATGCTTTTAAAAGCTTTCTTAGTAAAAGCACGAAAGCATGAAAAAAAAACCTAATTGATTAACTTGACTTTACAGAAGCTCCTTTGAGCAAAAGCTCTTTTGGTATGTAATTACCACAATTAACTTCGCTCACAAAAAATATCCACCAATAATTACTTTTTCAAAGCTCTCTCAGTAAAAGACATATACTCATTTCGTACTCACTTTTCTCACACAACACACTCAAAACAAAAATCATATGACTCAAGCCATAAAAAAAATTAATTTTCAAACAGTAATTAACTTACTCAGCAAACAACAAAAAACTAGCCATAATTTCTCACAGTTTAAAAAAATGTTATAAGAAAGCCAATTGCTAAAACGAAACGAAACGAAATAAAACGAATTGAATTTGATTTGAACGATTTGTAAATTTTTACCAAATGAGTCACGAAAGCTTTTGTCACAAATTTGGCTGTGTTTGAATTGTCAATTTGGCGATATTTACGCTTTACGTTGGCTCATTTCTAGTAGTTTTCACAATGATCTCGGTATATTTTGTACCCACTCAATAAAGGAGCGGATCATCAAAGTGAGTGCTGGTAGTAATGGGAGTAGGCTGCATTGGGAACTCAATAAAAATAAAAGCAATGTAGCGAAATTTTGCTAACAACTTTGCCAAGTTTCAAAAGCTTTTCTCTCTTTACACTACCAGTTTAGCACTTGTATGAGATAGCGCTCCGGAGTGGGTGTCCAAAAATGATGTTACAATTAAAAAACAAAAATTCTGTTAACTTATAATTCCATGCATTTAGTCAATTAGAGAAAGAAGAAGAAGGAAAAATATATGTAAAAGAGGTGAAGAAAAATTAAAATTTTTTTTTTCGTACTTATTTTTACGTTGTCATTTATATCATCAATTGCCATTAATTAACTCATCCTCAATGTGTAGTTTGTAAAGAAAGTCATGCATTCGCTCAAATTGCCAAACAAAGCCACAAAACAAACGCATAACATTTAAAACGTACATACATACATACATACATACTTACATATATTTTAATTAAGACAAGCCAAGCTAATTTGTAAATAGCGCAAATTTTTATAAATATTAAATTTAGTTTAATTTTTTTTGCAAGTAAATTTTACGCTAACATTTGCGTTCTATTTCACTCGGCCGCAGTCTGCTCGCTTGCAATGTTGCCAAATTTCCACGTCAACTGCTGCCAAGTTCAATACTTACATACATGAAACTTATTTTCAGACATACCTACATACATATTTACATACTTACAAACATAAAGAAAAACAAGAAAAAAACATTTGAAATTGTTATTTTTCTAGTTACAATTTACTTGCTTTAAAATGTTATAAAATACACATTTAAAGAAAATGTGTTTTTTATTTCTTCAAGTGTAAATCATTTGTAGCCTTTATTATCTGCATTTGCTTTAAATACTTTTTTATTATATGCTTCCGCAAATTTGATTTGTTTATTTTTCATTTGCTTTAATTGTATTTGTAAAATAGTAAAAGAAAATATATAATTTAGTCTTTAAACAGTTATAAGATATTACAAATTGATTTTCGTAATTAAAAAATATGTAAAATCGGAGTTTTGTTAAAAGCATTAAGCAATAATGTATACATAATTACTATAAACAATGTATATTATAAATATACATACAAGTATATTATAAAAAAAATATCATTATTATGATCTCATGAATGTTTATCAGAAATACAACATATATATTAAATATACTATTAAAGAAATTTATATAAATAAATAAAAAAAAATCGCAAAGTTTGAAGCAATAAAAGTGTATTTTTTATTTGAAGAACAATAATTTTCCAGGAAAATGAATAGCTGATGGTGTTCAAACAAAAAGTTGTATTAAAATTTTCGCCACTGTTGTAGCCGTTACGAGCTTTTATGATAAGGAACAAAATACCTCAGTTCAAAGAACCAGCGCTGGTTAGTGAGTTCCTGTACTCTAAAATAAAAACGTTGGATTATGTAAATAGAAGGTTTAGGTTAGACCTTGCCAGTAAGATAACCTTCAGCCGCAACTGGCGACTAATTGCAATACTGCAGGAAAGATGTATAGTATACAGCCATCATAAAACCAGTTCTAACATACATCGCCTTGGCTTGATGGTCTGATATAAATAAACAAGAAAATACAGAAAATCAGACGCAGAAAAACTCCCTTTTAGAAAAATTTTAACAAAAATCTACACTCAATTTGTTTAAGATTCAACCAGAATGTAGTGCTTATGAAATCTTTAGTTAGAACCCAAGAATCAAACTCAAGATGATTGTTAATATCTCAAATTCGAAAATCAAATTTACTTGCGAAAAAGGTTAAGGAAGAAACCAAAATATGCCGAGAAGCAGAATAAAAGACAATACAGCGATTATCCAAAGATCGACTGCAGTGCAAGAGTTTACTTCAAATAGCTAAGGGTTCCTTTGCCGCGATATCTTAAAAAAATAATGTTTACTTCATTCGAGCTTAGTTTTAGGCACCCTAAAAGCTTGTAAGGTTATAGATTCGGTAGAAGAAATAAAGAAGGAATATACCCTGAAAGTTCTTCCAGAAATTAAGCTCGGAATCTGAGTCAATATGCCCTTTAAACTTTAAATAAAATTATATGGCAGATTTGCGAGTATTATCCAATTCCAAAACTATTCTAGAGAAATTTAAGGATGTTGCACTGAGATGCTCTCTTGCAATTATACAAAGAGAAATTACTTTGCATTTTCTTAAACAGGCTTACAGAATTTGGTTGTACAAGTAGACTTGTAAATTATCTAAATAACTCTGTTCGGACTATAACAACACGAGCGTATAATGCCTTCTTAAGAGATCAAAGAAAGAAGGTTTTGTAATCGTTTTAAATATTATTTTAGAGGTTAGAAAGTACAGATAGATGGATACAAAAATCAGCTTCATAGCTAGAAATGTTCTTATCGGTGAGCATTATTTTTCTAAAATTTTCTAAAACCCAAAACTTTCGCTGGAATGAATCCGCATAAGGGACGCGGTAGAACTAAGATGAAAAACTCATATCACACTGACTACATCGGTTCTCGTTCGATCTCTAAATAAACAAAAAATACATACATATATGAAATTTCAATCAACACAAATTATTTTCCCCAAAATGTATAGAAAACCAATTAAGTGATCATTTTCATAACCGGAAAATGATGTCGAAACATGCAATGGGTTAACCTGGCGCTTTCGCACACAAGTGCATGTTAACACGAAAATGCGACACGAGTTCGTAAAACCCAAATCGTTAACACAAATTGGGCAATTATAGCACAAAAATTGTAAGTGGCCAAAGCACACGATAAGGGAAAATCGGCGAGAAAAAAAACAGGAACACAATCCACGTAGTACAGGAATTAGATGAACTCATGATTATGAATGCCGTGACTTGTGTGTTATTTATTTTTATTTTTGCCTGAGTTATGATTTCGGAAGCGCAATTATAGGCACACAATATATAATCGCAAGGAAAAAAAAATTGGAAAACATATGAAAAGTGCCTGCAAAAGGATAATAGGTAGGTAGGTAGGCATAAATGCCTGCTGCTCTAAAAGGCGAAAGTGTAATACGAGTCGTAACCCAATGGCAGTGGGAAGCATAGCAGAGGCATGAGCATGCAAGACTACGCTGTAAGATTAAAGGGTGAGGAGGTTGGCCAGAGCACCGTGTTTACTAGCTAAATATGTATATATAAATGCAATGGCATAGGGGTTGCTTTTGCTTTATTAGAGCAAATTATCCTGTGATTATGTTAGCGTTCTGCTCTTTACTTGCGTTTTACTTACGACTGAAAGATATTTTGTTTTATTTTATTTATTCATAAATTGAAGCGGCAAATGCGTAGAATTTGATTGTGTTACTATTCACTGAACAAAGGTGTGTTCCAAGGTTACTTTATTTTTTAATAAAAGAAAAAACTTTTTTATAAAAAAAAAAAACATTACAAAAAAAATATAATTTTTTAATAATAAAAAAATGTGTTTTTAATAAAAGAAAAAATTTTTTTAACATAAGAAAAAAAATATAATTTTTTAATAATAAAAAAATGTGTTTTTAATAAAGGAAAAAATTTTTTTAACATAAGAAATTTTTTTTTAATTAAAAGAAAAATAAATTTTATTTCTGAATTATAGAAAGTTTTTTTTTCAATAAAAGAAAAAAAATATGTACATATATATTTGTTGATGAAATTGCGCACATTTTCATACGGAGTCGTATATCTTCTTTCTTTAACATTTTATAAAACTCTTATTAATAAATAAGATTAAAATTGTTAGGCAGTAATCGTTAAGAAATTCGTACCGATGAAATGATAGAATATTTATTTTACTTAAATTGTTATCTGTCAACCTGCACTTACGTGCAAGTCTGTTTTACATTTTACTTTTGAAAAAAAAAAAATATATATATACCATATATACTCGTATATATTTCCTTCCTGGCGCATGGCAGTGAACGCAGACGGTTTCTGTGCCACTGGACCGAATTGTAGTTCTACAACGAACGTCTCTATTCCATAACAACGATCTTAAATTCTGATTTTACTTTTGCAATATAATATCTCGTCAGAGGAATCTAATACAATCCTTTTGAGTATAGTGCTTTTTACGCAAAAAAATCTCCTCCGAGTTCCATCTCAGATGCGATATATTTATTTAAAACAATCTTACATCCACAAAAAGTCCCATTTATTTTGAAATGCACCGCAAATAAGTTCCTTTTTAATAAACCCCATAATCGTCTTGTGGTCGCTGTGCTGATTAAATTGTCATAATTGTCCTTTTTGCGGAAACTGTAGCGTGAACACGCGCTCATTGTTCGCTGTCATGTGATATGCTATTTTTTTTTTTGTCAGAAAATAAAAAGTTATAAATGCTGTGGTTAACGCACTATCGCTCCGTATAGGATTTCAATCAAATTGTGGTTACTTGTCAAATAATAATTTCATATTTCTTTTCTATTTTCAAACTTAAGTGGGAGTAATAATCATTTTAACCCGATGCAAGCGTATGCGCACGTGAGCTATGTATTGTACATACATGGAATATCAATGCTCAGTGCACAAGTCTATATTTGTTGTAATTATTTCGACCGCAAAATACGTGAAATGTGCGTCGATGGAAATTTTTACAGGCCAGCTACTGGTCCAGTCATATATTTAGTTACAAGCCTATTTATAAATAGTTAAATTATAGACGCATACGAATTGCTTCAACTGGCGCGTGTCACCACCGCATTGAGCTGTCAGATTTTTTCGCTTCAAGCATGCACGACTGTCAATCAAACTTTCGCACGCCACACAGGCAGCATTTAACAAAATTCCAGAAAAATATAATCTCACAAAAATCTGCTTAATCGAAGACTAACAACCAAATCCGAAAACCTGCTAAATTCTAAATCCTCACACCACATCTCTTCCCCTTTAAAAAAATTTGCATGCCAACCACTTGTAACGCTCTGCTATTCAATCAGGCATTCAATCAACATTTTTCACACATTATTTCACGCTTTCGCTTGACAGCTAGGCATTTCTATCGTTGGTTACGCCTACTACCACCAATACTTTGTTGTGCTACTTTTTCAGCCTGCCAAAAAACAAACTGAATTTTATTTTTCTTTGATTCACATACTTACTTAGTCTATCCCCTTTTGCATTATTGAATTGAAATCCCTTTGCGTATCTGTTACTAATATTCATAATTCTTGCTGCGTGACACACTTCTCCCAAATGCTTTGATTTGCTTATTTTCCAAAAATTTGCGGGTATTTCAAGTAATGCTAAATATGTGAGAGAAAGGATAATTTGCACTTTGACATGTCAAATGTGACAGCTCGACAACGGTAAATTGTGGCACGCTCCTGCATTTGCCATGGTTGCTAATGATACTGTGTTTAGTAAGGATTTACAATAGAATATGACACTTGAAATGGTAAATGATACCAGATAGAACTGTTTTTTTTTTTAACTTTTTCGGACCTGCGTACGTCATTTGAAAGCAGAGATATTTCATTAGCGCGTGTTAGTAGGCAAGATAAAGTTTTATTTAAAGTGAAAATCAGCTTTTGACACACTTTTCTACGGAATATCTATCTATTAAATTAATTTTTCAAAAATCAAAGGTAATCGTTAACTGCTTAGAACTTGCACAAAAATCTACTAAAAATTATTGGGCTACAAAACTGCGTGCTTCAAAAAACTCAAAATTTTTCTTTTTAAGTTCTAAATTTTCAAAGAATAATAACGAATGTTGTACAACTATAAAGTTTTAAACTTGGGTTCATATGGTTTCTGCTGAAGATCGAAATATAGTTTAGCATAAAAGAATTTATATGAAACGAAAGAAAATAAATAGTCAGAACTTGCCAAATGTGAGTTTGGTGTAACTAGGATATGCAACAGAGTCATTCCTATGGGCAGCTTTTTTAACAAATTATCATAACATTTTGTTTTTCTCGAATTTTCATAATTTCTAAATATCTTACAATAAATAAAAAAATTTCCAAAGAAGTAATATGCCTAATATATGTACATATTTATGAACATCAGCTTCTTTGAGGGAAAACAAAATTCCCAATAAACTTTTCGGCATTTATTTGGTTTAGTAGGAATTGGAAGTTCTTGGATTCTTCATTAACCTGAAACATTCAATTCACTATATTTATTTAGCAAATTTGGTATAATTTTTATTATTATTATTTTTTAAGGAATTAAAATAAACGCCTTCGTCAATATCATTATCATACAAGTAAAAAGTTTTTAATATTTAGGGTCGTTTGCACCATCTCGGTTTATAATTATCGGCGGTTTGCAGCAATTCATCTTACTATTCAGCGCTTACTTATCTGACGAATGGTCTTAACCGGCGCTTTTAGTTCCTATTAAGCGCTTCACCGGAGGTGGTGCAAACGGCCCTTAGTGTTTTTATTATGAACGTTTCAGAAGTTATAAATACCTTATTTATTTATTTATTTATTTAATTAATCACACACAACAACTGAAACAGTGTATGATATCTTACTATCTAAAATAGTAGCGTATAGATATTACTCAATAATTTTGAAAAGAAAAAGAGAATCGATGTTATAAAATGAAAATAGATAAACGATGGTGAGGATGAAGACAAGAAGAAATGTCGGGACCTTTAATATTGGTTTGAAAAAATTACGCATTACCTAATCGTCAAGTGATTGCAAAAACTTAAGAGAATACACTTATTCTCGTGACAAAATCATATAAAATTATATATAGTTAATATGCTTTACAAAATGACATTTTATAATAAATTTTCAAGATATAAAGCATTTCAAATTTTTTTTTGTTTATGCATTTCAAACCGAAGGAATCGCTTTGGTACACACTTTAAAAACTTCTCTAAAATAAATAAATATCGAAAAAAAGCAATACCAATACCTATCAAGCATATAATATCGGTACAGAATGTCAAATGTATCGATATGATTTCGTGTTTTGTCAAACTTCTTGTCCTCATATTTTCTAATCCAAACGTGATGGATAATAAAAAACAAAATTGCAATTAGGTATCCAAAAAATGTTTGATATATGTAAGTTTATAAAACAGCTCTCAAGAAGAATCGCAAATAATATTCTTAACTATTTCTGTTGCTTGAAAAAGTACTTTGCCGTTGCTGTAGACTTTGTTGAAGAAATAGCTATTTTAAATAATTTTTTTTTTGAAAGCTTTAAACTGTTTAAACAAATTTTTAATGAAGAAAATTTATTTTTCATTTCTTGAGTGTGTTTTTTACGAACTTTTCGATTTTTTGGAGAGCTGTATACTAAGTATGCTACAATTAAAAAAATAAAACTGAGATAAAATAATTATTATTAAAAAAATACAATACCAAAGGCATCAAGGCATCAAATTTTCAACAGTAAAGTTATTATTTTTAGATCACTATTTAGTTAACTAGCAAATTGACAGTTGCGCTAATGGCACAGCCCAGCATGCAGCTAAATACTAACATTGCAAAGCTGTTGAAAATCATTTGCTGCTCTCAAACTTCAAAAGGATTAAATAGTAATAAGCCGTACGAAATAATTTCAAGCTTTAATAGGCAAATTAGCTAATATTGAAGATAAATATATATGAATACTTGCGTGATTTGAGCTACATACAATAAGCATTAACATTTTTTGCATAGCACAGCATGAGGAATAACTATCAAAACATGTAGATTCCTTAAAAGGATTAGCAACACCTGACAAATGCAATCAAGCAAGAAAATAATGCGCACAACTGTTGTAAATAGTAAAGTACTCAGAATATACAAACCCAATTCAAATAACTTTATCTGATAAATTACAGAAGTTGAATTAAAAAAAAAACACTACATGTCTTGTACGTATATGTAAGTATATGTATCTACGTGTCATTATAAAATGAATGTTATGTTATCAGGAGCAACGCATGTCGCGCATTTTTCTAAGCTATTTTACAAGACAACTTATCTTTTTGTGTATGTGTAGGTAAGTTTCCGTCTTTACTGGTTTGAGTATTTGTGTAATAATATTTGTACATTGTAGCTACTTTAATTATTATGTTTCAGACTATTTTACTTTCGCTTTTTTTACATGAGTTGCCATTCATGTTTCCGTTTCCGTTTTATTGCGTTATGCGCTTATTGTCAAACCGCAAGCTTTTACATCAATAACTCTTACCCTGAGTGTAGCTTTCGTTTAATGCGTAGACCCAGTAAGCATTTGAGTTGTGGCTCATAAAAATTACGATTTTGTTGGTTTAAAAATTAATAGACTTTACTTTACACAAAAATATACGAAATACCTTTTGAAATTCTTCGAAAAAGCAATAAGTAAAAACCAAGATTTTCATATCTAGTCACTGACTTTTCAAACAAATTCAGTAGTTAATTTCACAGTTTTTTCAGGGTTTTTTATTGTTCTCCTATTTTCTACATTTTTATATGTTGCTGTATTAATTGGGTAAAATTTGGTGTTTGAAAAGACCGAAAAGGACCGTGTTTCATAACCCTTTACCCAAATAATGATGATACAGTTGCGAGTTCTAAGGTGTCATCGACCATCCACTGTGCCCATCCCAATTGGTGGAAGAGAATTGCACGAAGAATTTTCTCCGATACTATCCAGCGTTCTTTAGACTGAGCTGCTGTACATATATATGGATTAGATGTACATACAGTTGCTAGGGTTTGTTTAAGAGTCCGGTCTTCCACAAATCCAATCCAATAAACGTGGTGTGTTCAAAACGTAAGATGACTTTTCAAATTTCGCGGGCCACGTACATTCGATTATCTGTTTATTGTTATTGTTGTTGTGTTGGTACCTATTTCCCAAACATACATATATTCACAGTTTGTTTGTTTGTTTGTTTTTGACAAATAAAAATGGATTGTATGAAATTTTTCGTGCTTGAAATATTGCCAGTGGCGTACGGCGAGTCTGCAATGTGAGGAAATTCCGACGACGAACCTTGATGTTGTGAAGAAAATTAATTTTAAAAAATTGTCAAATTACCATAAGAAAATTTGCGGACAATGTTGACATAGCACTCGTGTCATGCAATTTTTTCGAATATTTTGGGCATGAAATGTGTGTCTACGAAGTTTGTTCCGAAACTTCTGAATTTGATACTGTTTTGCTCAAAAGGGTCATAACTGGTGACAAATCATGTGTATATGGTTATGACTTAAAAGTCCTATGAAAGGAGAGGGATTTGCAATGATTGATGAAGTAATAACTCCATCGTTAGAGAAACTCAAGGCTATAACAAAAAGTGCTTATGAGAGTGAGTGTAAAAGTGCTTGTAGGATTACTTTCAAGGAAGCAATAAAAATATTGATGTATAAATAAATAAAAGTACATACCAATTTTTTAATCATCTTCCTTTTTGTATGACAGCTTCTCTTAGCGAAAATTCCTAGGATTTTATGTTGTTCTGAAAAATTGCTTCAGTCCTAATTTATGGTTTCAACATCCCACAAACTTTTTGAATCCCGAGTTTGCGCTATGTGAAAGAAGTTGTCGAAGAGCGTAAGTTAAAAAAATTTGAAGAAAATTTGTAGCTACTTCAAACTTGTTTTTTTTACTGAAATTCAATGGACTACAAAACCATGATTCATGCTACAAAACTACATACCCAAAAAAGGAATCTGAAATGTAAAACTTTCAAAATTTTAATGAATTTATGTGTAGTTATTATAAATTTTGTATAAAGTTCAAAACTTAGGTTATTATTGTTTTTATTAGAGAGTACATTTAAATCAGAGATCACCCAATACAAAACACTTTTTTATTTTTTTCTTCTTAAAAAAGACCTTGAAATAACCTGCTTTATATAATTTTATTTATGTTGGACATTTCTTACTATTCGGTATAGTTTAAAACATTTGGTTCACATGGTATTCACTCTTCTTCTCTCTCACAGCTCACACTATCTCACCCTCATTTAATCATTTTGCTATTTAATGCCAGTTGTTACGCCCCCTAAAACAAAAACGCCCGCAAACACAAAACCCACAACGCTGCCGTACAACTCCTAAGCTTCTGTGGTTTTTACGCTACAACGCGTGTCCAAATACTCACCTTCGGCATTGGTGAATGTAATAGGTGGCAACATGGCCGTCATACAACCACAACAATAAACCTCACAATAACAACAACAACAACTACAACTACAACAACAAATTACACGAGCCACAAACACTAAGAGGCGATTTAATTATTTTAAATTCTTTGTAAATTATGCAAAATAGGCTAACTAACAAATGTCGCTGCTCAAACCACCTGCTGTGTGATTGTAAATCTGCTTTCAGCTGTCAGTGGATGAGTGACAACGGCAGCAACAACAACAAACAGCCCTTCTAATGTCACTCGGTGTGAGCGCTTAATGTACATACATACTCTGCGCGAAAACTAATTTCATTAACAGGTATTTCACTTGATGTTCATGTATTCGCATAGATTTTTTTTTACTTGTGTTTGTTTTTGAAATTATTTACTGCACATTGGCTTTAGAGAGTGTTTATTTATTGGCCTCTAATGTGTATTTGCATAGATTTGCCGCTGATGAGCTTTTAATATGTACGCAAAACTAAATATTGCTGACCACAGCGCAATATTTTTCAAAAAAAAAAAAAAAACTCACCGACTTTTCAACTATTTTTCATTCCACACCTCTCTTCGTTTTTCAGCGCACTAATCACTTGCTGCGTAGTAGTTCTAGTAATTAGCTGCTGTCAATGCAACTCTGCGTTGCGTTAATGATAATCGTCACCTTTTTAACCCCTTCAGTGACGAGGTCGCTGTACCGTTTCAGGCAGTGTTTGCATTGTTTTCACTATATAAATATTATTTTTTTCCTTTAATCATAGTGCGTTTTTTTCTCTGCGCTGTTGCGGCTTTAATTTGCCTGCTAATTTTGAATTTGAATATTTATTATTTTTGCAATATGGCAACGCTGATTATGCAGCAGTGAGCTTATTAAATTGTGGCTTATTATAGTTTATTTATTTGTCACTACTTAATTAGTATTTCAATGATATTGTTCGAAAATTAAAAACAGATAGATATGTATTTGATGGTCAAAAATTAGCTCGTAACTATTATTTATTTATGTTATGTAAATACGAGTACATACACATAGTATATGCCTGGGTAAACGAGTATGCCGTACGAATAAAAATTTAGTTTAAAATTTTCAATTAGAAACGCTGTTTGGTTTTTACGCTTAATGTATTGATTGAGAGTGTTCTTTGCAGATTTGTAGTTCCTTTCTAAGCAAAACGAAAAATTCATAAAAAATGACACTCAGGAAATGAAAATCAAATTTTCCTCTAAAAATAAAAATTGCTCAATACTGTTTTAATGAAAAAAAATGCTCTCATATTTATTTATTCAATGAAATGTACAGCAACGACGAAGTAGGTACTTTTTCAAGCAACAGAAATAATGAAAAATATTACTTGTGATTTCTCTTGAGAGCTGTGTTCTAAGCCTCATTTTGAAATAAGTTTTTTAATAAAAAAAATTTGACCTTTATACTATATGTATACTGAGCGCTTAGTGTTTGGCCGAGCTTCTCCTACCATTTGTAGTGTGCGTCTTTATATTCTAACACAAATGGAGGGACCTACAATTTTTTGCCGTTTCCGAACGGCGGATGTATTTTTTTTAAAAGCTTTTTCATGGAAGAAATACCCTCGAAGGCTTGCCATTGCCTGCCAAAGTGCGACCGCTTATTAGAAAAAAACCTTTTCTATGATTGAGATTTTACTTGACCTGAGATTCGAACCTCGAATTCAGCGGCAGATCGAGTTATAGCGCGCACCGCTTCCCAGTTGACCACAGCGGCCAAAATATCATAATTCTTTGGCTTATAAGAGAAAACACTACATTTTGAGATAGCGAATAATTGAAGAAAGTCATGTCTCTACTGTAAACGGGTGGAGCACAGAAACGACTATCAAATTATCGAAGTCGACTTTGGTCATAAATTCAATGTTCACCTACCGACAGAAGCAAGTGTCTAACCTAGCCGTCCTTTCAGATTACTACACATCTGTGTTCCAAGATGGTCTTCAGGCAGATGTTGTTTATACCGATTTTTCTAAAGCTTTCGACAGAGTGTCTCACTCAGTTTTAGTCAACAAACTTGCAGGTATTGGTTTTCACTCTACCTTTCTGAAATTGATAAAATCCTATCTAAATAACCGCCAGTGTGTCGTTAACATGGACAATACGTTATCGCATCCCTTTTTTGCTTCCTCCGGGGTGGCCCAAGGAAGCGTATTGGGACCTCTATTTTTTATTTTATTCATTAATTATATAAGTAGTTGCTTCTCCTTTGCAAAATTTCTCCTATATGCTGACGACTTAAACATTTTCTCTACAATAAAAAAACCGGAGGATTTACAAATGCTTCAAGCGGAGCTTAATAATCTTCACACCTGGTGTGAGACAAATCGCTTATCACTGAATATCGAAAAGTGCTATCACGTTACTTTTAGTAAGCGTAACACTGTCTTACAAACGTCGTATAGTATTTCAAACATCTATCTTAAATCAGTCCATGAGATTAAGGACTTAGGAGTAATTTTTGATAGCAAATTTACTTTCGTCAATCACATTAAATTTATAGTTTCAAAGTCGTACGCAATGCTGGCTTTCGTACGATGGAATAGTTCGGAGTTCACAGATTCTTACACTTTAAAGTTACTTTTTACAGCCCTTGTCATATCTAGACTAGAGTACGCCTCTTTTATTTGGAGGCCCTATCATGCTGGCTACATTAATCGCATAGAAAAAATTCAAAAGGTGTTTATTCGATATGCCTTTCGAAGATTGCATTTTAGTGACCCAATTCCCCCAAATCACGCTAGATGTATGCTAATAAATCTAAAATCGCTAGAGAGTAGAAGAGTGATACTCTCATTATCTTTCGTGTTCAATATCATTAATGCGGGTGTAGATTGTGCTTCCCTTCTTGAACGCATTCGCTTTAATACACTATTAAGAAATTTAAGTTCTTTTGGAAAATTTTATGTTAGTTTCATAAAAACTGTATATGCATTTAATGCTCCCATCACAAGAGCTTTAATTGATCTTAATCGCATAGCAAGCAGTAGAGATATAGATTTCTCAGTCAGCAAAAACCCCTTTTTAAATACGCTTTATTCTGTTTTTGAATAATTTTGTACAACTCGCTGTTAGTCTGTAAGAATAAGTTATGTATTCATAGACTATTTTACAAATAAATAAATAAAAAAAAATTAAGAAATAAAAAATATGGAATAGATTCTGATCCTAAAAGATGGCTCCAAAATTGTAATCGGAACAGAAGCTAACAGAGTTCTAGATTGCTATGGCAATTTTCCTGCTGAGATTTATTTACTAGATAATCAAAAAACGATCAGCACATGATAAGTGTTTATTTATGGCGAAAACCACTATAATCACTCAGTATACAAAATATCTACTCTGGGTCTTTCCAGAGGAGTAGGTACTCATATTATGCAAATATTTGATAGCCCGATCTGCCATTAATATCAGAAGAACTTAAACGGATGCCTGCTTGGTTTCGCAAAGTTCTTTTTTTAGAGCTATTTAATATTTCACGAACCTGAATAGTTTCTTACAAATTTAGTAATGGCGTAAATTCTTCGCAATTCGTTTACTCAAACTCAATCTCGCAAAGTAAAATTTGCTACTGCTTAATAGTTTTACTTTATACTTGCTTTTGCTCAAATTACCTAAAGAGGTAAATTAAATGCTTAAACCTTTAACTGAATCGAGTGTGAATTTCCACACACTCACTTATTATTATCAAACCACTCAATACTTCCACATAACATTCCCAATTTCTACGCCCCTACTAGTATATCCTTTAAGTACGCGCATTCTGCAATGGCAATCAAATCTGCACCAGAGCAATCAAATCCCAAATCATGTCAGCATTAGACATACCACAAAAAAAAAGAGAACTGCAGAGTAGAACATCAGTGACATTAACAAGCAAATTCCAAAACCATGCAGTACACAAAAGAAACTGCAGAGAGCAAACTCAGAGGCTACGGCGACCGCCTTTATTGATAGCTGCACAGCCACATACAATAAAAATTTCTACACCAAATACAAGCGTCGACGATTAAATGTCAGCTGCGGAGGTGTAGAGCGAATATTTAGTCGATTGATGGATAAAGTTTGTTGGATGGGCAAAGTGAAGTGATAGCATGGAGGCAAGTCACCGAAAAGCATTTATTAAAACTCATGCTCTCTGATGTTGAAAAGGAACGCTCTGCATTCAAAAGGACATTATAGCACGATATGAGTAATTTGCTTTTGGCCTTAACGGTCAAGCGTAACTAAGACGAGCTATGGCCGTAAACATTATCAACCAACGATATGTGATATTTGTTGTAAGTGTACTATATACTCGTATGTAAGTGTATATATAGTTACTACGTAAATCTCGTAGCTGTGCTGGAGGTAGAACATTCAGCATACAATACTCTTTTGGCGGTGATGAGCAATTGGCAGTTGAATGTTATTCCTGAATGTTCATGTTGATATGCGCGTTGATGAATGCCAGCTAGCCATGTTATGAGACTACAGTGACATTGAGCATTGTAAAGACATTGAGGGATACAAAAGTGTTGGCAAGTGAAAGGTGAAAGAGTAGTTGGCGGTGAGGCTTGTTTCGAACATGAAAATATCAGGAAAGTTAGGTAATCTGCAAGAAAATTAATTGAATTGAACTTACATGAAATTTAATACTCCTCCGAAGTGCATACGTATATATATTCATTCTAAGAGCTGGTTGTGACTGTAAGTTCCGCAAAGTTTTGTTTTGAGTCAAAACTGACTTTTATAGGGTTCAAGCTCTATTGAGGGAGAAAAGTGCTCAGCAGATCGTTTAATGAACTTCAACGTGCTTTAAACTAATCATTGGAAAAGCAAATGTCTGACGAACCTGGGAATGCAGAAACAAACGATTTAGATTTTCAAAAATATTTTTGGTAAGTTCAGAAAATATAAATCTATAAAATAAATAAAATAATAAAAGCTCATCAATAATCGCTAGGCTAACTTTGAAGAGAATAAAAGACCGAAAAATGAATTACTGGAGAAAATGTAGAACAAAATTTGTTTCTAAACAAATTTTATAAAATATTCATAAATTACAGTGAATAGGAATGAATCGATACAAGTAAGTCCAAGAACATACTCGATACTTTCCCAATTTACCAATTTCTTTTGTACTCAATACTTTGTACTTTTAGCACACATAAACGCAAAACTGGTCTGTCTTCGGGAGACGAAGTGACTTTTTATCTGTCCTCACCCATATCTCCTTTGAAGAGCAACCAATTGGAGGAAGTGGAGGATATGCGCACTACATTTTCGCTGCTTTATAAGCCCTTATTAGTTGTTGAGTTATCTGTCCCCTGCGAAAGGCTTTTCTCAAAAACAGGTACACCTAAATATATCAAAATCTCGAAATCAACTTTTAGAGCGCAGTTACCCACCGACGTGTACGCGTAGCCGTCGCGTTAACGTTTATAGCGGCATATATCAAACACACTCAAATATCCTACGTAGATTTTACGTCAGTACGGAAATTCTGCGGTGGTGAGTTTATATTTACATGGCGCTCTCGTTAGTTTGATCGAGTCAACTAACTCATTCGGCCGTTTCTACGTTGGTGGGTAACTGCGCTCTTAGAAAAACATTTGGAGAATTTGATCTTTTTGGGAAATATAACAAAAAAATGTATCATTTATCTGTTAAAATGTATTCAATTGTTGTTTTTGATATCAAATACTATCCAAAAATAACACTTGTCTTACATTTTTGTATAAAAAAGAATGTTTTAAAAATACATATTTATTGTGAAACCAAATACAATAACTTTGAAAAGTATTCAAAATCGTAGTACTCTTACCAAGTAATTTGATTTGATTGATTGATACAAGTACAACTACTGATTAATTTAATTTCTATCTGGTATAAACTCATCTTTAATTGTGAATAGCTGAGCCAGATTGGGACATGTGAGATATCTTATTTGACAGTTACATTTGAAAGGATACCTAAACTGGCCTAGACAGGGTACCTAAGATGGCCGCCAATATGTCGACAATTATGAATGGTTCGAAGTTGAAAAAAGCTGAGTCGAATAAATACATTCGAGTAAAACGAACGGGTTGCGAAATTATTTTGCAAAAACAGGTGATCTCAGCTGTTTTAGATTTTGACGTTTATCGAAAAGATATCTCATTTGTTATTGGTACACAATGGATTGGGCGACCAATTTGAAATATAGCAACAGCCTGAAACTTGTACCAGCAATCCCATAAGTCAGATCAGAATTGCAGGAGTACCTATAAAGCGAATGGGAGAAATTCATATGTAAAAGCACAAGCCGCGTAAGTTACTAACACATTTAAAAAAATAGTTTACTTTCATTTGTTATTAATTTACACCTCTGTTTTACAAATAATGAACTAGTCACATTCAAATTGATTTGTTTTTATTTTTTTTTTTTTTCAAAAGCGCATAGTTCATCTTTTCCTACAGGCTAGCTTACATTTTATCGAATGAGTACCCATTGTGTCGCCAATGGCTGCCTGCAATCTGTCATTGGTTGCGCCAAAGCGAAATGTAATAAATTCCTGCACAGGAACATAAAAGGATGTCAGCTTGCGTAACGAATGGGTGTGTGTGTGAGTGCTTGACCAAATGCAAAAGGGAACATTCTTTTATACGCTCACGCTCATATTAAGTATATCTAGTCCATTCTTCAGCCTCTGCATGTTTGCCTTTCACTATTACATTCAACTATAATTTATTTATATATCACTCATAATATAAGCATTGATGTGAATAAAGAAAATTATTTGGCAGGACAACATCATCGCCGCAATCAACAGCAGCATGCACATATAGCAAATTGTGCCACTATAAAGGATAGTTGAATGCTGTTGTACGAGCATTTGGAAAAGTACCGACTATTTTTGTATTATTGCATTTTTGCTCTGCTTATGTCCATAAAGCAAAGTGCTTCAAGTATGCATTCAGTGCGCTGGTTAGATATTATTATTTTTTATTTTTTTTTTTGTATATTTTTCCCCGTTTTACTACATATCATTTTTCATAATATTAGATGATGAGTTTGTGTGCCCGCTTTGGTCATACATTACATCGTACTTAGAGATGTTGCATACCAACAGGCTTTTAATAATAATTTAAATATCCGGCATATCTCTTCAACAATGATATATCCTTGTGTCTATGTCATACATGTATTAATAACACTTGCAACGCATATTAAATGCTGCAACATGCAGTTCATAGAAATAAGTTGGAATAGTTGAAGAAGAAGAAGCAGAACAAATGCTATATAGTACAGAAGTATACGAAAGTGCTTATGAGCATTTAAGTTTACGAGTTTGTTGTGAGCAGGTGGCACTACGCCGTCAGTGCGGACCTTTATGGCAGGATATTAAACTCATGCTACAAAATTGTATAGGAAACTTAGAGTATCACAATCAAAGAGGCAATTCATAGCTGAAAACACACATACATACATACATACATAGTTGTCTTATGCGTACACTTGTGTTCTGCACACATTTGAGTGTGTAGTGTCCAGTTATCGCTGTCAATTTAATGTGCAGCTATTATACTCGTAGTATGCTATCGAAGGATAAGACACCTACCATACAATCACACATCAGCACAGACAGCAATATAAACCTGCATATGAATGTGTGTAAGACACATATTTCCACATCAACTCCTGTTGCATTGCATGCATTATTAAAATTTCTAGTGTTTTCGCTCTTTATGTCTACATACATTAATTTTGTAATTGTAAAATATTCATAGTTGCACGTAAAATTTTGTCGCTTCAATTTCAGGCTGTGTGGCATATTTTGACAGAGTATTTGTGTACTTATATGTATGCGATAGTATGTTGGCCAGAATAGCGAAGCATTACAAAAGTGATATGAATTTTTGAAAAAAAAAAATAACTTTTGATAACTGAGTGCGAATAAATGAAAACTTTAGTGCAATCAAACTTTTTATAACTGCAAGAAAAAAAATAAAATCTGCACTGCATATACAAATTAAAGCACAACCAAATTTGTATGTATTTATTTACTCATTTGGACAGTTCAAATTATTTTTCAATTAAAATGCCGTTCATTCTCTAACTAAATCCATAAAAAAAAATTCAAACTTACAAAAAAGAATAATTTGAAATATTTCTGAATATGCAGTTTTGTAGCTCATTAAATTTTAGCACAGTAAAGTGCAAGTTTCAAGTGTCTATGATATATCAATGATTTTTGACAGTTTTTTTACCGACGCTCTTTAGCAATTTCTTCTACATAAAAATAGCCGCGGGTTTGCGTTGTATGAAGGAAACTGAAATTAAAAAAATTGTCAAAAATCAGTTATAATTTGTAACTACTTGAAATTTTGCACATATTTAAACCAAAATAGAATAAGCTACAATGCTGCATACTCAAAAAAAAATCTTGAACATTTTTTTTTTCAAAAAGTTCGAAATCTTGATGTTAATTTGTTTATTCACGGTACATTTTTGTAGAGTTAAAAAACGCGTTTTTATGGTTTTGATTTGAAAATCAATTGTTTTTTAATTGAAAATGTATTTAAATTAATTAGAAGAAAAATATATTATTTTATCATTTGACAGTTCAGCCTTGCGAAATTTTAATTTTGTTTGGTTACTACTTTTGTATAACATCAATCAAGTGTGATCTTGCAAATCTACGAAAATAGCTTTGAAACTGTTCAGCATTTTGAGTAATTCTAGCCATAGTGCATTTTGCCAATTTTTCTGAGTGCCCTAAATTGTTTAATGGTATATTAAGTGAAAGTCCCATACAAACATATATAAAGTCCTAATGAATATCTGAAATTATGATATTTTATAGTTTAATTTTTCCATCATTTTGAGCCCTTCCAAACACACTACGTCGAGGGTCCTGAGATACCTCGTTAATATTGAATTTTTATACAAAACTAGCAAATACCCGGCGTGCTTCGGTGCGCCTTTAAAGGATTTTTGTCTAGAAAAATGCCCTATTTAAAAAGATTTCTTATTCAAAGATTTCTCAAATACCTTCCATTGGACACCCATGTTGTAATATTTCGTTTATCTTATCAACTTATTTAAGTTTAAATTTCCAAGTAGGTGACAACCCGTCTCAAACATATTTTAGTCAGTCGTTGTATTGACAATTCGCAAAAAATTTACATCGTAGATAAGTCTTGGCATCTGTGAGCACAACAAAAAAAAATCAACCAAATCGGTTCAGCCGTTCTCAAGTGATGCGGTAACATACATGTGGCAATTCATTTTTCTATATCTATCTTTATATATAAAAGAGAAAAAATGTTTATGTACATATGTCTTTTATAGGCGTCAAAAGTAACTAACCGATTTTAATAAAATTTTTACAGTAAGAGCATATAGTAAGCAAGTAGTAAGCTGATAAGGAACGTCTTTCCTGCTCCACCGGGAACATCTTAGAAAAAGAGTCAGACTTCTCAATTTATAATTACAGATGTTATTTTTGCATAAGGTAATTGCTGTTCCTTTACCAAATGTGGTTGTTTATTTATGTTTAGAAGTCTAATAAATGTTTTGAATTTCATTCAAATCGGTCTGTAAATACGGATTTTAGAAAAACTCTCGACTCCAGCACCACCTATCGAGTCTGTTTCCACACAAAGTATTTATGTTTAGGAGCCTAATAAATGTTTTGAATTTCAATCAAATTGGTCTGTAAATACGGATTTTAGAAATATCTCGACTCCAGCGCCACCTATCCACATTATTTTCACACAAAGTATTTATGTTTAGGAGCCTAATAAATGTTTTGAATTTCAATCTAATCGGTCTGTAAATACGGATTTTAGAAATATCTCGACTCCAGCGCCACCTATCGACATTATTTTCGCACAAAGTATTTATGTTTAGGAGCCTAATAAATGTTTTGAATTTCAATCTAATCGGTCTGTAAATACGGATTTTAGAAATATCAAGTCTATTTTCACAAAAAGTATTTATGTTTAGGAGCCTAATAAATGTTTTGAATTTCAATCAAATCGGATATATACGGATTTTAGCAATATTTCGACTCCAGCGCCACCTATCGACATTATTTAAAGGCACTTTTTATATGATGTTTTTCATGGTTAGCAAGTTGAGATATGTCTAATTTCCTGCTTCTCAAATTCCTCTCAAGTTGAAGAATAAGCATGGATAAAAACGCTCCAAAAACGTTTAAAGAGATGCGCCGCCATCTTGGGAAAAATGATGAAAGACCTCTTCATTGAAAAACGCACACCACATGCATTTTTGCGTCGATTTTCACCAAACCTTCGTTACGACAACCACAATAGGTAAGGGCATCTCATGTATAAATTTCGGTCGGCACATCATTTCAAACACCCCTTACCAACGAACACAGATTGTTGGCATTGGGTCGAAAAACACAAGTATTTTGCTTAAACGTCCACGTATGTGTGTCCAAATACACACTGTAATTTCATCACAAAAGAAGCCGTTTACTAAACGCAACAATGAATCGCACTCAGCTGCTTGTTGGGAGAAAGTTAGTAGTTGACTCAAACCAAGAGCTACTCCACATTCGACTTTTTGCTTTCTTTTGCTATTCGCTTATTTGTTTTGACCTCACTGGCCTTCACTTAATACAAACTTATTTGCGAATAAGAGTTAACAAGCAAACACTTTAGGCCATGTTATGTAAATTATTTTGAAATTAAGTAATACACTGCTTTTGCAGAGATTTTTGACTTTTACTTTTGCATTTACTTCGCATTTCGCACCGGCGATGACTTCATAAGAAATATAGTTATTTTTCATGCCTTTTACTTCCAGTATACCACTATCAATTTTATTTGTTTATTATTTTTTTTTTTTAAAATTGCTGTTTATATACACTCGCATATTGTTTTAATTTGAATTCATTTTTAATTAAATCCTTTTTCTCTTCCCAAGAATTTCACTTATATCCAGTTTTTTAAGAATGAAAAACTTTACTGTAAAACTATATTAAAAATCATCGTTCATACTATTACGCCAATAAAAATATTCATTGCCAATATCTGTGTAATTATTGCAGGGTATCTGTTTATAATGGAGTTAAATTTATTTTAATGTTTTTTATTAAACTTTTAATTTCGCAATTGCCGCCTAAGCTGTTGTTAAACACAAATTATGCTAATTTTCTGTATCCATTTACATTTTTATTTCACTTTTATATTTATTTATGGATTTGGCACAATGACTGCTTTTGGCTTTTTCGACGCTTCTTCATCGCTGCTGTTTCTTTCTTCACTTTCTTACTGCTTGCCGTTCATAAATGAAATATACCTCATATCATATTAATAAAGCCACCAAATAAAACGATATTCAATTCACTCATTAAATTTGTAGAGAATTCCCTAACACAACCTATGTATATAACCCCAAGTTTAAAACGTTAAACCAAATTTAAATTAATTTAATTAACTTGATTTTAAAGTGCACGTTTTTTTCTAAAAGGTCTAGAATTTTTCTGAGTACACAGTTTCATAATAAAATTCAGGTTTCAAATGCCTACAAATTACAGCTGATTTTTGATAATTTTTTTTTACCATTTATTCCATATATGTACATAGGTAAAAAAAATCACGAGTTTGATTGACATGGAAGAAATTGCGAAAGGGCGCCAGTTAAAGAAAAACATTGTGAAAAATCAAATGTGTACTCAAATTTTTTTTTGAATATTATTCTTTTTGTATAAAACTTTAAGACGGGGTTTATTATTTTAGTATTATTAGAGAATTATCTATACTTAAGTTGAAAAATCATACAAATTAAATAAATGAATTTCAATGGTCTTCTTTGGTGGCCTTATAAATATGATACGGGCTATATGTATATAGTGCTGCTTATTTGAAATTCGAATTTCATAAACACACATCTCATCTGCATTAACTGTTTTTTTTTATTTTTATTTTTTTAAATACGCAATCTCAAGTTCCGTCCCAATTTTTTATATGTATTGCTTATGAGCATAACTCAACTCACTATTCGATATTTATTATTAATTGGGTAGCTCAATTTGGCGATATTGACCTTATTTTGTA
The DNA here is from genome assembly GCA_963971545.1 of Philophylla caesio. NCBI lineage: Eukaryota > Metazoa > Arthropoda > Insecta > Diptera > Tephritidae > Philophylla > Philophylla caesio. Next base: position 14,948,937 of record OZ020608.1, read on the forward strand.
ATCTGTACTTTTTGGTATTTTGAAAACGGACTTTATGAAAAAATAATATTTTTTTCCAAAATAAAACAAAAAACTTTTAATTCCATTAATTTTCGTGTGAATTACATTTGAAGTAATAAACACAACACGATTTTTTTTTTCAAACTTTTACCACTACATTTAAAACGGAAAAAATAAATGAGTATGCAATTACAACGCCTTACTAATTCCTGACTAATATTGTGTTTAAAACTTTGATTTCCGCGATTTGCATTTACACAAAATTCTTAAAAATTCTATAAAGAAATTTCCCGCTAATGCAAAAAATCGTCTTACGATCTCTTTATCATCCACCAGCGAATTTTTTGTGCATATTAGCCGTTTTTGATCATTGATACACTTTTTCGAAATAGATAACCGCCAGCGCCATCTATTGGCATAATTTGCCTGTTTAAATTTTTTATTTATTTTGAGTTTATATGAACATAAATTAATTTGGGATTTTCAGATCTTTGAACTTTTGTGCCATCTACCGAATAAACTTTTTGTAAAATTTTGGAGTTCTAAATAAATACATAATAACAATGCCTTAATATTGACCAAAAGAAGTGAGCTACAAATCTTTGTACCTTTTTTCGACTGGTGCGCCACCTGGCGGAGCACCTCAAGCTTTTTGTGGATGTTTTTAGAGTTAATCATTGTACGACTATATACGCATGAATGTCGGAATTCAGTAGGCAGTCTTATACCCGAATTCTGTAACTCAGTCCCATCTCAAGTCTCAAAATTACCTAGAGATTATTGCTTTTCCTCGCTTTCACGTTATTTTCTTTTATTTTAATTCAAATTTTTTGTGACGTGCTCATCACCAGGTCACTACTTAGAGACATTATTTTGATACTAAAGGCTTTATTTCGAATCTAATGAATGCCAACTGGTCTAAAATTGTGACTTTTCCCCTATTAGAGACTGAGACTGCTTCCTGAATTCGGAAGAAAGAGTCCAATATAGACAAAAGTTACAATTTTAGACGAATTGAGAAGTATTTTTTCTTTTTGGCAAAAAAATTTTGTGTGACTTTTTCGCAAATCAATTTTTCTTGTTCGTATTGCGAGCTTTTTTTTGAAACACGCATAACTTCGAAAGAAAACAAACGATTTAATGATTTTTTTGTATGTAAATATCTGTTAAATACAAGCGTCAGAAAATAAATGACAATTTTAATAATGTTTTTGTTTAAGAATAAACAAAAAATGTGTACAATTTCATTTTTCAAAATGCGGTTTTTGTAAATTTCAACTGTCTATTTTCTTTGGAAAATGTTTGAAAAAAAACGCATTTGAAAAAATAAAATTTTTAAAATTTTTTGCATATTTCGTTTATTGTTAAACAAAAAAATTTTAAAATTTTCATTTGTGTGTTTGAAAAAAAAATTCGTGAAACGAACGAGAAATATTGACTTTTACCAAAAAAATTAAATTACGAAAAAATCACACAAAAAATTATTTGGGCAAAAAGGAAAAAAACGTGTATCCTTTAATTAACCCAAAAACAAGTTTCGTTAAAATTTAAAATCATGACCCGAAACAGCCGGACGTTTTGAAATGAAAAGAGCCAGTCAAAGTCGGTCTTTCATTTTATTAGAATTCGCTTAAAGCGTTTACATTTTTTATATGCACATATATTTACACCTTTGGCTTTATATCCATATTTAAGATTGTCGTTAGTTGAAGTTTCTTTCGCTATTGCTCTTCTTAATGCCTGAGAAATAGTTATACCGGTCAAATGTACCTTTTTAAAGCGAATAAACCTACAAATTTACACCAAAGTGAGTCTCATAATTTTCCTCGATATTAACTTAAATCATATCCAAACTACTCACTTTCTGCTTGTTTTCTATGACACTCATATCTCAGCTGTTCCGGTATAAGTAAAAGCACTCAAGAGTTGAGATCTGTCAAAAACTTCAAAATATTAAAAAAAAAAAAACTCAACTCACTTTCGGTTTCGATCAGCATTATCACAAGCAATAGGGAAATAAAGCCGTAGTCTAGATATACATACATACCAAAATACACAATAAAATACAAACAAAGCGATATACCAAACTCTCAACTCAGCTGGGAAAACCATCAGCACCGGTTGCGAGCTCCAAAAGTGGCAACAACCTCGAGTCACCAAACCAAGTTGGCCAGCAAATGTAAACCAAACGTGAAGCGGTACGGACGAGCTACGCTAACAAAAGCGCATGCGCAACGACGATCGCTAAAAAGGCAACGGACGTGTAAATGAAGAAAATAATAATAAAGACAACATTGTGCTTGTGAGTAAAAGTATGTCTGAAAACAAATGCGAAAAGTATAAGTAAACAGCGACCGAACGAAATCAAAAGTGAATATAACACTTAAGTGTAACAGCAACAATTTCAACCAAAATAATCGCATTGTCTGTGAAGAAGTTACGTGAACAACGTTTGCGCGGTTCGCTTCCGGCACGCGGACTTCTTTTTTGGAAGTGTACAAAGTAAAATTTAAGGGAACTTGTGGTACGTCTATGTAAGTTAAGAAGAAGAAAAAAACACGTTGAAGTAGTTAATAAATAAATGTATGGAAGAGAAAACATTTTAAGAAAGTGGTGCTTTGCGGAAAATTGCTTTGCTGTTGTAAACTGTTCCAGTGGGTAGCATTGCACGTATTTATTATTTACTATAGTTGTAAAGGTGACATATGGCAAATTAAAGTGAAATATATTTAAAGATAACAAAAGCTTTCAAAACCGGGTTTGTGCAATCAATTGTGCAATTTTTGTTCGCATGAAATTGAATTTGAGTTTTAGTAACCTGATTAACAACAACGATGTGTGACAATTTCGTTAAAATAGGCAGCTGAAAAGAACAATTTTTTTGCATTCGCTTCTGCTGTAGAGTTAACCGACTTCTCGGTGAAATATTGAAAAACTCAAACAATATTAAAAAAATTGTTTCTAAGTACTCCTCACTCAAAATTCGACGCGCACTCTGAATAAGTCCAAACAACTCGCCTTTTGCTGCATTTAGTCAGTGACAGCAAATTAGTTCTTTTATTGAGCATAGCAGAAATTTTACTGCTTTACTTCTATATAACATTCACATTTGGTTAATTACTCAAAGATTTTCCGTTGGCGTCTACGGAAATCCCATTCAACTGGGATTAACCGTCTAATGTTTAGATGTTCAGTGTAGAAAAATAACTGCAAGACTGGCAACGTTGAAGCAAACGGCTGAACTATGGAATTAAATTAGTCAAGTGGCAGAAATAATAGTTCATGATTTAAAAAAAAATTTTTTACAAAATTTCAAAAAAATTTTCTTACAAATATATACATACTTATATACAAAATAATAATAATATGTGTAAGTTTTTCAAACGAATATTACAATTGAAATACGATTTTAAGTTTTTCGAAAACAAAAATTAAAATCTAGCAAAACTTGAATTTTATTTTTGCAATCAAAACTAAAATTTTGCTCTTAATAATGTTTGTGTTCCATCAATAGTTTAAATTCAAAATTCCAATGCAATTAAAAATTTATTTTGAAAGTTTCAACTAAAATGTTTGTTCAAAAATATAGCAGTAAAGTTGTATGTTCAAATTCGGCTTCAGTGTCCTTGATCAAAATTATTATCATCATAACAAAAAATAAAAAATTTTAGTGACCTTGAAAAAATTCGAGCTTGCTTTTACAATTTCTGTAGGCATTTGAACTATGTACGTACTCTCAAAAAATGCTAAACCCGGTTCCTTCATGGGCTGTCGCAGAGTGTTTTGAATTGTTACGATATCTTTCTAAAAAAAAATAAAAATATAAATATAAATAAAAAGCATTTAACCAATGAAACATTGTTTTTTAAATATCAAATATTAAATTCTTTAAAAATTTTCGAATGAATAAAAACGATTTGTTTTGATTTTTTGTTGTTACTTTTATAATTATCAGTATAATGAATCAAAAAAATGTAATTAAACAATCCAAAAATAAAATTAATTAAATCAACTTAAAATAAGCTAAGATCATTTACAAATTTTACAAAATTTAACTTTTTGTCTGTTGCCTTGAATTTTGTAGTTGATAATGTTCACTTATGACTAGTTTTTGTCAAATCTACCATCAAAAATGTTTGAGCAGCTTGAGTTACATACTTTGTTTTTGATTTTTGACATTTAAGCGTATATATTAATCGATAACAGGCGTATTTTACTGTGTTAAGATTAGTATCTAAAGTTTTTGCGTCATGAGTAGTTCAAGGAGACGTTGTTCAAGCAAACCAGATCATTTTTGCTATATATGTGGAGAATATGTGTTTAACAACTGTAGAAAAGCTTTATCGACTTTTTAAAAAAATACCTATTTTGAGTATTTTTGGAATGCTCTTGGATAAAAATGAGAAGTTTTGGGCTCCCAATTGTGTTTGTAAATCGTGTGTGGAGTATTTAAGATTATGGAAAAGTGGTACAAGAAGTGCCTTTAAATTTGGAACACTGACTATTTGGCGAGAACCACGAAATCATCTCGAAGACTGTTATTTTTGTAGCGAGAACGTAAACGGTTTAAACTCTAAAAATCGAGCTAAATGGCAGTACCCAAGTACTTGTTCAACGCCCAGTGAAACGTTCACCTGACTCTTCAGTGCCTAAAAATATATCTGAACACTTAGCACAAAACATTGAAGTACCAAGCTTCAGATTATTATTTTATGTCAAATTAGCCGAAATGCATTACACAAATTGAGTTAGATGATCTGGTAAGAGATTTAAATCTTTCTAAGCAAGCTTCAGAATTTTTAGCATCATGACTGAGATAGAACTTAAGGCTTGGACAGCTTTCGTCTCTGTGATGCAGAGTTTTCTCGGAAATAACAAATTGAACTTGTAGAAGACCTTTTGCTACGATAAAATAATATGGGCTGCTGATAAATCTGAGCATAAAATTCCACTTCCTCCATAGTCACCTGGACAGGTTTCCTATCAGGGTTTCTGGGATACGAATATGATTTCTGACTATTGTTGGTCTCTGATACGTCATTTTCCGAAGTCTACACATTAACGAAGTTTTTTAGAACTCAATGATTAATTATTATTCTTAATAAAATTTTTTTAGTAAATACATGTTTTTTTTCCAGTTTCATACCTACATACATAGCTGAAACTCAGAAACTAGAGCTGATAAAAATCTTCTAATTATATTTTTGAAAATAGCCTATCATATGAAGTCAGCAACAGTTAAAATTTCTTTAGCAATAAATGTTATGTAAACTAGTGTTATTAATATTAAATAAAATCAAAAGGAATCAGGATAAATAAACAAATATAATTTAAAAATTTTAAAAATTAATATAGCATTTTTAAACTCAATTCCTTTCTTTTATTATGCCACCTTTTTCTGTTTTTTTTTTAAGGAGATCATTAATCAACATTACTTTTGGCTTTATTTTACATATAATGTTTATTTATCATGTCAATAAATAATAAAAAAAATGATTAATTCTAATAAAAGAACTTAGCCAATTAAACACCAAATTTAATTTCTCTTGTTAAAGAGTACGTAATAAGTAAATAATAATCTAGAATAAAAAAATTGTTTTAAATAAAATATGTACTCAAAAATAATCAAGAAAATTTTAGCTTGTTATTATTTTTATTATTGAATTTATGTTTATTTTTTTACTTTGTCTTTCATTCTTATTTAATGATTATTACTTAAAATAAATAATTATTAATCATTACTAATAATAAATGTGCTTACACGCAAATCTTCATATAAACTTCCATTAAATCATTAAAAAAGCGATTTAAGAAAGTGCATATTCTGGAATAATTCCATTGCTAATAGCAATAACGTATGTATGTGAAATTAGTCATGCCCAAGCGCCGGAAAATTGCTTGCGAAACGCTATGCAAAAGTTTAAAGCAACTGAGCACGTAAGTCAAAACCTAACCAATAAACTTGAACTTGAGTGCAGCAACTCAACTAACTGTGACCCTCGCAGCGACTCACAGAATTGCGCGCACACACAAACCAACTGCAGTTGCACGATCAAAATGAAGAAGAATAAAAAAAAAAAAAAAAAATACGCGCACAACTTGAGTGAATGTTATAAGCGGTGTTTTGCAATTCGAATCAACGAATCGAAACGAGTTGTAGAGCAGGCGACAGAAAAAGCTAATATTAACATTGGCAATAGCAGCCGTGTTCGCGTATCAAATTTCGCCACAGGTGGCAGCACTGCAGCACACGCCAGTCGTAATGTAAACTGGAATCACGTCTTCTCGTGGTTGTAATAAAATTTTAAATGCCCTTTTGCATTGCTACTTCTTCACGGTAAATTGACGAACACTCGCCGCGTCACCGCTGAGTTGTCAGCGAGCTGTGACAACTGCTGCAACAAACACAAGTGGCACACGGCAAACGTAGAAGTAAACGTAAAAGTAAACGTAGTTTCGGCAGTCGTTGCACGTTTCTGGTTGACATTAACAAACAAAATGCATTCGTTACTAGTCAATTTCCGCATAGAACTTGTGTAACGGGCGGGCAGTGCAACTCAAAAGCTGCAAAGGATTGGACGTGGCAAATTGTGTCGCATCCTTGTTGCATCCTTTTTTAACGATTATTGTCTAAAGTGGTGTGCGTGTTTGCAAGTGTGCATATTTAAGTTGAAATGCAATGGCTGTGACACTCCTTTGCACTCTAAAAACGTTACAATTGGCAATGTTTTGCAAGCTGTAACTGTTACAGCAGAAAACACCAAAAAACAAAAAAAAAATGAAGCTGGTGTTGCAGCTGGCCAAGCAATACGAAGAAAATGCTTCCATGTACAATTGCATTTCCTACTCAGTGCACTTTTATTGCTGTGGCAGTACACGCCTTAACGTTGCTAACTTGCTATCAATACCAATAAAAAAGCAGAAAGCACTAACAACGACAGCAACTCAATTGCTCAACAAGTTCAATAACAAGTAGTTTGCGAGCTCCCTAATATCCTTTCATTAAAGTATGTTTACTTCACTTGCAACTCAACTCGAATTGTGCTTGTGATTTTACGCCTGCTGCAGGTTCTGTCACTTTGGTTGATGTAGCTGCTCATTTTGTAGTTGTTGTGGGTGAAAGATTTTTTTTTTTTTGTATTTCAATTCTTAATTGGATTTGCACAAGTTGCTTATTCGGTCAAATGAATAGTCCTTTTATTCGAGAACTCGTCATCAAGAAAGCATTTTTTTCCTTTTTTTCGAATGCTAATGCGCTCACACTTGTTGAAATTCGTCTAAACAATGTTAAAGTAATGGACCCCAAATATTAAAAAAAAGAAACATATCGTCTGTTTATAGTGCAAAACTGTTGGGTTCATTTAAATATTATTTGAATATTTGTTAAAAATGGACTTAGCGCCCTTTTACGCTGAGTCCGAGGTAGGTATGAATTTTTAACTATCGTGTAAATATATTTCATCATTTTTCCAACCAAATCCTTTAATTAATTAATTTAAGTATTTGTTAAGCTTTGTGGAAACTTGAGGCCAAAACATCGTGATTGAGCTCTTAATGGTATTTTTACAAAAAAAAACGTCTAGAAAGAAAAATAAATTTTTGTTGTTTTCGACCTGTTTAATTTCATTATTTTATTTTAAAATTAGAGAAAGTCTGATGAGGAAATGTGGTGATTTCCGAAATAGTGCTATAACTTCAACCGCTTAGGTGTTGTTCTTTTTTCTCTAATTTTTCCAACAAAAATTGGCCTTTAGCTCATTTAAAAATAACATAAGAAAAATAAATAATTTTTAAAAATAAATAATTTTTAAAAATGTTGAAATCAAAGACTAATATATTGAAAATGAATGGATTAATAATAATTGCAATCCAAATATATACAAAAAATGGTTTATACAAATTTCACACAGAGTGATCAATTAGAGTAAAAGATGTTTGTGCAAAACTTAAACAAAATTTGCTAATCTCTCACAGACAAAATATTTGATTTTCCTATACGGCTGCAATTGACAATTGTTTATTTATTTATCAATCGAGAAAAGGCTTTGAAGAGTTATCATATCCGATAGACGTGAAATGCGAACAGCCTTTCCATGTACCCATTTGCTCATAAATGCCTTCATAGGACAGCATTTCAAAAAGTTAGTTTTGTTTTTTCAATATATGTTGCTTTGAGAATAAAACCAAACTGACCTATAAAAATTTTTTGCAGGAAAAATTATATTTTTCTCTCTCTATTTATAAGCCGTTTTTGCATTCAAATGATCACTAGTTTTAGGGGGAATGTCATCTGTAAAGGTACAGCATTTAAAAATATAAAAAAAATCGTTTATAATAGAACTAAGTGTTACACAGAAAGTAATAAAACATCATCGAACTACTATGATCAGCTCAACATTCTCCTCTATATAGTTTAGACCAGATTAAAAAAAAAAAATCTTTCACTAAAACTTCTTTCTACTTTTTTTATCAAGATCTCGTTTGTTACTGTTTTCTTATTATTTTTTCATTAACTTTGGTTAGGTTTGTCATTACTAAAAACAAGTGCTTATATATTTTTTTTTCCAATCTACACAATGTCATTGCATAATCTGAGTGAACTTTGATGCGCTCATGAACCGAATAATAAACAATTCCATAATTATTTGCAAAAGAAATTGCATGAATACTAATATGATTATACTCATAAGTTGGTAGATAAATTTAAGTTAATGCAAAGTGAGGAAAAAATTCGTATAAATTCATAAATTTTTAGAAAAATCATAGTATTTTATTTAGTAAGCATTTCTATTATTGATCAATGGAATTTATAGCCGCAGTTCGCACAAATGTAACGCCGAAATGTTTATCATTCCTTTTTTTACTATATAAGATTTTATTTTACTGTTTGTGTTTTGGCTAAATATTGAATGCGATTTTGAAACTATTTCTCGGTTACTAAAGACTTAAAACAATATTTCGAAGTCATTGCAATGTAAAAGATTATTTATTTATTTGGATCTGAAAAAGTTCTCGTTGCTTAGATATATGTATACACTGTGGAAGTGGAAAGGCTATGTTTCCGATTGGGGCTAATTGATTGGGCTCTAATTGATCGCTTACTTAGAGTAAAGCACGCACAGCAACAGACTCGGATTATATTGTCAGAGAGGCTGTAGCAGCAGCAATAACTCTGAGGTGGAAGATTGCTCATTTTTTTTTAAATTGTCCATCACTATTAAAGAGCAGGTCATGCTCTCTGGAGCCACCTTTCTTTACTTGAGGTCTTCACCAGCTTTCAATTCTCGCTTACTTCTGGAAGCAAGCGACATGTCGCACGTGAAGACCGCAAAAAGTAGAAAGTATGCTTCGTCTCGCAAACCGATCGGCAAGCGAGCGCTCGCTTGCTTTCAACTGTAATTTTTGTAGTTTGACAGCCATTTTCGCATTTTGTAGCATCTTTCATTGTGGCAACATCGTTTGTCATAAGCTCTTCTGGCACCAAAAAAGCCTTTTAATCTTTTTAAATTAATTAATTGATACCGACAATATGAGTGGTTTTGGAGTTTGAATAGCACGCAGGACACGAACCTTCTTGCTCTACGACATGTTACAAATGAAAAAGTATGCTTTCAAAATGCTCAGTGAACAAATCGCTCTCTCGCTTTTGACGACAAGAAGCAGAAAGCAAGCGACAATTGGAAGCAGGTGAAGACCGCCCGTTAGTTTGCACTGAGAAATGATGAATAAACTAACCACCAGCCTGGGTGAAAATTCATGAGCAAAAATTAAGTGAGAATTTAAATACCCGAATTCCAATAATTTCAAATAAATAGTTTGGTTTTTTTTCGCTGAAAGTGCTCAAAGCTTTCAATATAGTGTTAATGATAAAAAAAAAACAGATTTCGCTTTAAAAAAGCAAAAATAATATCTAATGCTAGTTTAAACGACTGCATATTTATGATATCACCATCCTTATACCCCCGACTTTTTGGCCCTCCAAATGAAGATTTCCTCCAATTACTTACCTAAGAAAAATTTGTATATTAACTATTCCCAAAATATTTTGAAATATTTTTAATTTTATTAAGAAATAATAAAAAAAAATTCGATGTTAAACATGATAATAAAATTATTGAAATTTGGGCTTTATTAACTTTTTATTTGATAACCCTAAAGCATGTCTTAATTGGCTGATGAGATTCGTCAAGAAATCAGCAAAATGGTTTAAACAAATTTCATAGTAGTGGTTTCACAATGGGCGTTTAACTACCTAACTTCTTACCTTAGTGCGTCACTGATTAGCGCTGCCTTCCACACCTACCCACTAACCCCATCCGCTAGATGGCGCAATAGTCGAGATATTTAAAATACTTGCCCGAGTTGGTCTTTAACTCGGACTTGAAGAAGTGTAGATAGAGAGAGCTGCTAGGGCTTCGTTTAGACTCTAGACATTTGCTTGTCATTAATATAAAAAGCCACGGATAAACATCATTTTTCTTGCCAAGCTATCCTTTTAGCAACAGACTTATGTTCAAATGCATACTTATCGCCTATTATAGCAAATCTCACACCAACATTTCAGTTCACTACATTTTCATTAGAACACCTCACGTACACTTAGACACAACACTCATAACGCAACTCAATCAACATAATTTGAATAATTTGCATGCAATAATTTCTTAGCCACCAAACGCAACCCACACTCGCGTCCACTTTAGGCTCCAACATTTTCATTATTCAACATTTCAACTACTAAACTGACTTTTTCATTTATTATCCTGTCAACGTTGCAGGCAACAACGAACGCCAAGCCGCAAGAAAGCGATACGTATACCAAATCAACATAATCCACTTCAAGACGCCAAGGCGCAGTCAAGGAATGCTGTTGTGACGTTGCATAATCAGGAAAAATTAAATTTGCGCTAAAGTAAGGAGGTGGGAGCGAGCGAAAAGTCATACAGAAAAGCAAAGCAAATACGCTGGGAGCAGACAAATAAAACTTGGCGCAAATACCGAGCTTGAAGGAGTATCCACTAAAGTATTTATTGTTCTAGATGAGCACGTGAGAATTGTCAAGCAGTCGTGTCGCCAAGGCAGCGAAGTAAAAAGAGAGATAGTGAAAAGAGGAGAAGGTGGCGCAAATCGTTGCAATTTAAACGCCAATGCAAATACGAAGCTGCGTATTTGAAAGCGAGATCCCCAAGGACTAGCCGAGGATAAGAAGAGAAAAATTGCAATTTTTCTGCATTCGCAAGTTATAATACAAACTTACGCAAACAAGTCATTGCACACACACGAATATTAATAAAACAGAGCGAGGTGACAAGTGACAACGCGCCGCGTAGATATACTTACGTAATTTGGCGCACAACCAAAGCTGGCTTACCTCCTCAACTCTGGCAACATATATGTATACTTATAAGCACATTAGTTAAAGACTATCAACTCTTGTGTCTCACTGCAATTGCTGCTGGCTTATGTTTATGAATTGCTGACATCGGCAACAACGTTGACATTTGCTTTGGCGCTGCCTGCAACATATTTGCAACAGCAACAACAACAACAGCAGCAACAAAATAAAATTGTTAAAGCGTTAGCAGCAGACGACAACTGTGAATTGCTTTGGCGCGTGCTACGATACGCTTGAGGCGAATAGAAAGCAGCAGCATATCAAGGCGAATTAGTGGTGTGGCGGCTAGCAGAAGCTGCTGTCTGATTGCCTGGAATAATTCAAAGTCAAGTGGTGGCAAGTGTTGCATGAGTACGCGACTAATTTTTGCTATTTTTTATTTAATCAACTTTTTTTTACTCTCCTACTAGATATTTTGCTTTCATAGCAATTTTACTTGGCTGCGAGTAGTAAGCAGGTTTGCTAAAATGTTGCACCCACCGCCGAAATGTATGCAACAAATTGCAACTCTAATTATAACGTTTGCTGTGTACGTGGCGGGCATACGTAATACGGTTACGGGTACGGGCACGGGTGCAGGCGCCGGGGATAGTGCTGATGCTGGCAGCGTGAGACATGCATTGGTTGGCAACAGCAACTTGGGAACTAACGCTGATTATGAGAGGTAAGTTTGGATGAGTGGTGTGACAAGTGTTGAGCTCATAATGAGTAATGAGAAAAGTTTTTTAAGCAATTTATTGTTGATACTCAAACGGAATGAGCTGCAAAGCCAGTGGGGATTACTGAGCAGGAATCAAAGACAAGTGTTTTGTACTAAAATATTACTAAGCAATTAAAATGTACCCACAACAAAATAAATAGTCTGCCAAAACATGTCACTTACTGCGTTTTTGACGACTTTTAATGCAACTATAATATGAACAATCCAAACAACCCTGACCATCATAGATCACACTTCGGTAAACGCTCCTTATAGTTTAGATATTCAGGCTTGCTCCTCATATCACTTCGCAGTGAATTTCCATATTGAACCTATCTTAATAGCCAAGGTGAAGTGCAAAAAAAAACCGATTTAATGACAAACAAAATGTGCCTGATTGCTTTAAAATTCTGTATAAAAAAAAAAAAAATTAGACATTGTTTCAGAATCGAAAAAAGTTGTCATAATGTTGCTCATATTTTTAAATTAAGCGGAAAACTTCTTCTACATTATTTAGAAGAAAAACCTATTATAAATTATTTAAAGCACAATGGATCAAAATATATATGAAATTATCGCAAATTAGTCCACGTTAGTCGTAAAATTACCTTCAAATAGTTTTCGAACTTGTCCCAGAAAGGATTCCGAAATAGTTCTTAACTAATTTCAGATGGTTCAGAGCTAGTATCTAATGATGAGCTCTTATAAAAGTCGCAAACTAGTCTAAAAAAAAAAATTGCGAAATAATACTGAATTGGTCCAAACACATTTTTCGAAATGATCCTATACTAGTCGCCTCCATTTTTTGGCCTAAAGTTAGCACGAACAGCAACCAAACTAAACGGCAGCTTTGGCGCCATCTATATGTGAGCAAAAAAGATAATAGCGAAGACACAGTACATGAAAGAACTGTTCCCAGTACTACTGGGTTTGCTGGGTCAACGCACATCTTATTCTTACCTCCAAATAAAGGTTTAAAATTTTCAGAAAAATTAAATTCTAGGGTTACAGACTTCGTCGAGATGTTTATCTTTCTTAAACACTAGCGGAGTAAAAGGTTGGTTTAAGTAGACACCAAGGGATATGAACTTACCTAGAATTGCCTTAAAAGTTTTTAATCTCATGAAGTTCGACATACCACACTCACGAAGCGACTTATAGCTTAATCGCTGCTATTACAGCATTGTGCTTGCCATTTTTTAGCTTTCGCTTAAATTTTTTTTAAACGCTTACCAATTGCAAATAAAAATTTAAAAATGGTTTAATATATTTCTAAATTAAGCGAACTTTCTGCGGCATAGATTAAAGCGAATCGAGCTTGAAAATAGTACATAAAGTCAAATATTAATAATATAGAGGATAGCCAAAAATGCACTTATTCAATAGTGGTATAAAGATTCAACTTGGAGGATTGAGTCGATTACTTAATTGTTCAGTATTTCACACGCTTAATTTCCCCGTCTCTTTTGCAGCTATTCAACACCCTATCACGAAAACTTTCGCCCTTCACAACTGCTATCCGAGGTGACGGAAGACATCTCAACAACGAACACTAATGCTGAACGCCGGCAATCTACCAGTGCACACGATAACTTTCGACCATCGCAAATTATCTCATTTACGACATCAGATGCACAATCGACACCCAAAAAATATGCGCCTAGCTATCTCGAGCCCAACTACCACTCACAACACATAAGCAAAGGTGGTCCATATGGTTTAGCCACTTACAATAAAGAAGCGCAAGAATTCGCTTTCCCTACTGAAACCGTGCAAGAAACAGCTGCCTCAGCTATAGTCAGTACAAATGCAAATATACAAAAGTACTTGTACAGCAATGCACAATCACAATCGGTCACACAGCAAACGGTGATACCCGCGCAATTACGCACAACGCCCATACACATCTATCGCGACCCCTACACTAATACGATCAACACCAGCCAACGTCAGCAGAACTATCGCCCAACGCCAGAGCCGTTTTATCAAGCGCAGTACACAAAAGGTGGACGACCACAAGAGTACACAGTGCAATCCATGTTGGTTGTTGGTGCAGAACAACACCCGCCAGCCACTTATAATCAGCAGAGACCACCACTGTATGCGACAGGTGGCGCCGTTGGCGGAGTAGGAGCAGGCGAAAATAAACGGCCAGGATATGTGTTTGACGAGCAATTGCAGCCGTCTTACAATCGTCCAGTTTACAGTAATAGATATGAAATGATAGCCAGCGCAGCACCCTCACCACCAATCAGCGACTACAAGCGGCGTGATGGCGAGACACAAACCGAACGTCTTTACTTTCGTAAACTCGGTGATGCGCCAACAGCGACTACTAAAATTTCTTACGATTCACATGATTACCCACCGCCCACTTACTATAAACAGCAAACATCGAATTTCCAATCACCGCAACGGCATGAAGACAACACACCAAATTACCAGCAATCAGCATATGCAACGCCACCAGCAACGACAACGTTGGCAGCTCAGACATTCGACCGGCCAGAGCTGACATCTTCTAATTATGCAAACAAGTTTGGTAATTATTTGCAAGGTGTTGGTAGTGGCGGCTACGCTGGTAAGGGGGACGACGTGGGCTATTACAAGCGTCCACCGCCCCATTACAGCAACGATATTTCGTATGTTACGCCGCGTCCAACATCACCCCTACAGGCGCCTGTGCGCCCAGCGCCACCTTACTACCCGCAAGGCAATGAACCGATAAGACGTCCACCACCATTCAATAATAATTACAATCAGTATCAGTTGGGCGAAATACCACCACCAATTCAACAATCGCTGTCAGGTAATGGTGGGCAAATGCCACCACTTGGACAGTATCACCAAACGCCACAGCATAACCCATCCTCGCAGCATTACCCACCTTTCCAGAGTTACCCACCACCACCAAATTATCGTCCACCGCCGCCGCAGTACCAGCCAGCTCCAGCTGGCGGTAATGGTGGCGGCGGCTTAGCTACCTTAGCCTCACTCTTCACCAGCACACAGCAGTTAGCACCACAGTTCACCAACCTGCTGCTGGGCGGCAATGGTGGTGGCGGTGGTCTGTTGCACGCACTAACAGGTACTCGTCCGTTGGGTGGAGGTAGTGGTGGTGGACGTCCACCGAATATGCAACTCATAAAAGCTTTAGAGAACATTGCAAGGAATGATGACTTGGAATGTGTGCCGAAGGTGTTGTGCAATATGATTGCTAGTCAAACGCTACGTGGACAATTGCCCAGCTTCGTCACGTCGCCGGCGATAACGAAGTGAGTATGTGCGTAAGATAGTAGTGAGTGCTTGCCAGAAACCGTAAATTTGCTGGGTAAGAGTAATTCAATTTTAATGTTGCCGGGCATTAGCAGTAATGCCGTGTAGTGATTGCCTTTGAATGCGAAACGTACACGCAGGCAAATATACATAGCTACGTACAAGATATTGTGTCTTAATTTAAATTTGAATGGAGACACACTCCGGTACTGGGATTACCAGCTGACTATAAACTTATGTATTTAATGTACTTTGCTTTCTGCTTACAGCTTCCTTGCAGGCTTTCCAGCGCAGTCGCCAGCGCTCATTTATGGACGCGCTGCGCTGTTGGGTATCAGCGGTGGAGAGCGTAGCTGTACGCAGAGCTATGGAAAGTGTCCGAAAAATGAGGTTACCATGAACAATTTTTTTCCATTGTTTCGCGGTCTCACTCACGTTAACCCTCTTTTCTTGCCTACCCTATAGTATGAGATACTCTATTACTTGAACAATCATCGCGGTGGCTTCTTTAAGTTCTTCAGCGAGTCGGAAGAGACCACTGCACCGAGCGCAGCACAGCAATCGCAAACGCAAACGCAAAGTTCGGGCAGTTCGGGTGGCACCTCGCTCTTCAACTTGCTTTCTGTGCTTACAGGCGCCGAACCGCCGCAAACAACTACAACGCAACGTCCCACGCCACCACCCACAGTCGCCAGCTTCGATATCACACAAGGCATTGGTAACTTCTTTAGCAATATACTATCTGAATATATCAGTGGCGTGGAGTATCAACGCCGAAGCAGTCGAGCTAAACGCGCAATTATTTTCGAAGATACGCGGCATGACAGCAAACAGCCTATTAAATTTCCGGAGAACACTGATTCGGACGACTTTCACGATGAAGAGGATGATGAGGATACACAAGGCGGAGTTGACTTCGTAGATGACCAAGCTAGCGGATCGAGTGAGAGTGATGAATATGTTGATACGCAAGGACGTGTGGTATACAAAAGTGGCGAACATAGTCTTCATTTTTTTCCGGAACACGATAGTCAGCTAAATGAGGAACGCCTCAAAGATATCTACCTGCAGGAGGTTATCAACAAGTTCAATGCTGACAGAACGGAGAAGAAACTCAAATTTCCTGCAGTTGCAGATATCAAATTAGAGGAGAGTGAAGCCAAAGGCGAAGCGATGGATACACGTATCTTCAAAGTGGTGCATTTTCGTGACGAAACTGAAAGCCACAAGATTGAGGGGCCAGCGAGTGACGTAGATTCTCACGAACTTGACAGCCCAGCTAATACGATACACTTTGAAGATGAACAAAAGCAGCACACACGTCGCGGCAAGAAAGTGATCTTCCACGAAACTAAAGACGATGCAAGTTATGATGAGCCCGAGCGTCAACCACGCGAGCAGCTTGATGAGCCGCAAAGCAGTAATCGCGTCATCTTTCCCGATCACTACGAACAGCACATACGCAAGGGAAAAATTCTCAATAAACCCATACAGTATGCGTCGCATTACGGGGAATATATGCAAAATGTTGACTCTGATCAACTTGTAGTATCCGACAATCATCGACCGGAAGGCAATGAGGGTAATGAGAGCGATAGTGTCAATGACGGACACGATGATAAGAAGTTGGGTCCCATCTACTACAGTGAGTCCTCGTCACAGCAGCAACACAATACGCACAACACGCTTGTACAGGTATATCATGGTAACAGATTACACTACAATCGTGGTGCTGATACACAAACTGGTGCGAGCTCCAGTAATCGCTATAAACCTTCAAGCTCACCCTCTTATTCGTCTGCGTCCTCAGCTAATTATATTAACAATCGCTACCATTCGTCCAATTACAAAAAACGTCCTTATTATAGTGACGCTTCGTCTTCTTCGTCCTCTTCTCCTTCGAGTAATAACTATGATTATCCAAATACGAATTATGTCAGCAATAACCGTTATGGCAATCGCTATCGAACAACGACAACACGCTCACCTCGCGTCAGTGAGAGTAATCACAATATTTATGTGACAAATTCTCAGGGCGTCACGACCCATTATATCACGCCAAATGGACGCAAGGTGTATTTATAGGAGATGAAATGTTGACACATTGGCCCGTAGTCAACGTCAAGTTAAAGTCGACTCTAAAGTTAGTACTAGCTTTTTGACATACTTTTTCGATGAGATATCTGTCAAAAAAGCTGATGCAAACTTTAGAGTCGAATTTTACTTGACTACGGGCCATTTAATTTAACTAGTTATGTATTTTTAATAATGGCATTGAAAATCTTTCACCATAAGAGGCAAATAAGTAAATTTATGAAATTAAAATGAAAATAGTTTGTAAGAAACAAAGCGGTACATGTGTATATATGAATAACATAATTTACTTACATAACACAGTTATATAAATATAATTCTGTAAATAGTTAAACAATAGTATTTATTTAATAAATTACAATCCATAATCTTATTACTGAAGAATTATTTCATATCATGTAACTCGCATTAGTCACATTTTCGTTTGCAAAACAGTTTTGGTGAAATTTATTGAAGTTTAATTTTAGGCGTCTTGGAATTGGGTACGCTTGGTATTTCCAACAGGCGCCAGTTAGCGAAAGAGAGAAATAACTGGCCAATGAAAGAAGAAAGTAGTAATAGGTGAATTCGAGTTTTGTTTTTGTCTGTAAAGTTTATCGCTTTCTAAATATTTCACATAATGATTGCGAATCACGATCCTTGCTACCCTCTGTTAATCAGATCGTAGCCCAGTGAAATTTTATTATCAATGTAAAGACCTCAGAGTTATTATTAGAAATACGTTTTCTATATTCTTTCGTCGCTATCATTGAGTCTACTGAATTTAAGTGCATACGAGTGCAATTAAGCAAGTCTTATATTTATTTAGCCCTCTGCTATATACCTCCTCAGTCTGACTTGTCGGTATATAGTGATCATATTTCTTTACTTGGGATTGTGGACTCAATGCTTAGGCCTCCCGACTCATTGATTGTGTTGGGTGATTTTAATCTCCCAAACATTTCTTGGAATATGATTGATGGTCATATCGTACCTTCCATTAACAACGCCTTTCTGGAGGGGATGACTGAACTTTGTCTGAACCAGGTTAATACCCTACAAAACAAGTTGGGGAGGGTCTTGGATTTGGTTTTTGTTGACAACATGTACAGGGCCTCCTTAAATCGATGTGATCCATTGGTTTTGCCTGAGGATGTATATCATCCTGCAATTGAATTGTCATACGAGATCATAGACGGAGAGCGGGTTTCTGGATCGAAAGCTTTTAATTCTAATGACAGCTTCGATTTTAGAAAAGCTAATTTTAAAAAATTAAACTATGACTTATCTAAAATAACTTGGCCTTACTACAATGGCGATATTGAGCGTAATGTTTTGGACTTCAACAATACTTTATACAACTTATTTTTTAAACATGTACCTAAAGGTTCTTGTATTCGTCATGAATCAGCCCCTTTATGGTTCACTAAAGACTTGAGAACTTTAAAAAATAAAAAATCGCGTTCTTTTAAATTATATAAAAGTACTGGTCGTCATGTGGATTATCTTAATTATTCAGTCTTGCGATATAAATATCTAGAATTAAATAAAAACTGTTATGAAAAATACTTGAATAAAATGAAAATGAACATTATCCACGACCCGAAAGCTTTCTATGGTTTCGTTAATTCTAAGCGCAGAGTAAATGCATTCCCTTCCGCAATGAAATATCAAAGTACTGTGTCATGTGATAACGAGATTATTGCCAATCTATTTGCCCAGTTCTTTAAATCTAACTACACCACTCAATTTAAATATAACTGTATTTCCTATCCATACAAGCTGAGCCCCAATAACTCTATTAATATTCCAGTCATATCATCAGATGATGTTTTTCATTATTTAATATCTTTAAAAGAATCATTCAAGTACGGCCCTGATATGATCCCGACATGTTTCCTAAAAAAATGTGCAAAGCACCTGTACCTGCCATTATCGAACTTGTTTAATTTGTCCCTCCAGCAAGGAATTTTTCCGTCAATATGGAAACTGTCTTACATAATCCCCCTTCATAAATCTGGAAGCAGGTCTTCTATTGAAAACTATCGTGGTATAGCTAAACTCTCTTCTATCCCGAAGTTGTTTGAAGCTATTGTTACCAATCAAATGACTTATCCGATTTCCTCAATAATAGCAAATTGCCAACATGGCTTCTGTAAGGGCAAATCGACCATTACAAATTTACTTGAATTTACCACCCATGTTTCAAATGGGTTTAGGGAATGCATTGATACTGATGTTATATATACCGATTTTAGTAAAGCATTTGACAAAGTATGTCACTCTTTACTCATCCGTAAACTAGATCTGCTTGGTTTTCAACCTGGTATCCTCTGTTGGATGTCTTCTTATCTCTCCGGTAGGACGCAAAAGGTAGTTTTTAAAAATTTTCATTCTGGGATCATCGATGTTTCCTCGGGAGTTCCTCAGGGCAGCCACCTCGGACCGATTCTGTTCCTGCTATTCATAAACGACATTTCTACAGTAGTAAAGTATTCTAAAATATTGATGTACGCGGATGATGTTAAACTTTTTAAGACTTATGCCTCGGCTGAAGAAAGATCCTTGCTACAGCAAGATTTGGACAGCATAGTCAATTGGTGCAGCATTAATTATATGCCGCTTAACCTTAACAAATGTAAATTCATGTGCTTTTCTCGACGAACCATTCAGCCGGCCTCCTACAAAATAAATAACTACGTCCTAGAACATGTAAACAGTTTTGTTGACCTGGGTGTTGGTATGGATTGTAAACTCAATTTTAATTTTCATATTAGTTCCACAGTTAATAAAGCAAGGGGTGTACTGGCTTTTGTAAAGCGTTGGTCAAAGGAATTCCGCGACCCGAATATAACTAAAACACTTTTTACTTCATTAGTAAGACCAATACTGGAGTATGGTTCCATAGTTTGGAATCCTCGTTATCAGGTCCACTCAGACCAACTAGAGTCAATACAAAAACAATTCTTACTTTTTGCTTTGAGAAATCTTCGATGGGATTCGCCATACAATCTTCCCCCTTACACTAGTCGTTTAAAACTTATTAATCTTCCTACTCTTTCGAGTCGCAGAGAAATGTTAGGTATAATATTTCTGGTAAAATTAGTCAATGGATGGATCTCAAGTCCATTTCTTCTAGAGCAAATTAATTTTAATGTACCCTCCCGTGCAACGAGAAACTTTAAACCACTTTTCTTGAAACTATGCAGAACTAACTTTGAGTTGAATGAACCGTTTCGGGGTTTATGCCAAGACTTTAACAATCATTCCAGCACCTTTGATGTATCGGACTCACTTTTTATAATTAAAAGAACTATTCTATCCTCTCTTAATAACAGCTAACGATCCAATTTTCTTACTTTGCATTTCTCTAACTTTGTATTCGGCTGATGAATTCTTATTCTGTAGCTGAGCAGCTTGGGATCTCGACGCTTAACAAACTTTCTTCTGTCACGACTCGGCACCTAAGATTTGTATATTTAAAAAACATCCGTACGTTATGCGGATTGAGCCCCTCGTGCCGGTTGGGCGGGAAAGTGGGTTTCCGTTGGGTTATAATATATGTATATATTCTACAACTCGAACTCAAATGCGCAAATGTCCAGGAATATATCATTATGTATTTATTTATTTTGTTCGTATAGTCGCAAAATACTCATGCATCTCCCTGCATGTTCAGGCAATAACTTTTTTTAAACTTATGTTTTGTGATTATCATTAATTTTTTGATTTTTTCAATTAAAATACAGTTAGCGGCGTTCTTGACATTACAAAACAATTTTTTTTAGATAGGCAAATGATAAAATTTGATTTTGTCTTGGAAAAATACTATCGGTTATAAGCTATTTTAAAATGTATTTAATTTATTAGATAGCCAATAGTATCTGAGATTTTATTAATTTAAACGGCTAAGCAATTTGAAAAGGGAAAGACCGTTCGATCTGAAAACACCAGATACTGTCTATGAATTTTCAAAAAGCATCTACTCAGAAGCCTCTAAGCTAGATCCTTCAAGCCCATATAAACCATATTTGCCAAATATTAGACTGTTTAAGACAGGAAATTTACGCAATACAAATAATAAGGAATCGATGACACTTTTTATGTTACGTTGCACTCGTTCAACGTTTGCAAAAATTATGGATACATACTCGTATACTCCATCATTTTTATAATTCACTCTTCATCAGTTGAACATCCCTGCAAAAAATGCGATTAGTCTAGGATGAGTCCGGGAATAGCCGCAAGGGAACATGCGACTAATACAACTTCTGATCTCATTATATGAAATGAACTATTCCCTTTTGTTCGAGCATGTCCTATGAAGAGACTAATTGACCCCTTCTATATTCGAATGGGTATAAATGAGGACAAGTCTATTTATAAAAATAAAAATAAAATTCTTTGCTTCGACTTAGAATCCAACCAGCGTCCCGAGGGTTGCTAAGCGAATGCTCTCCTTACATGCCAACGACGTGCATGAAATTTTATTGCATAAGTGCGTGCATATACCAATGCATCGTTTATCATACCCGAAAGAGATAAATACAGGACTAATCTGCAATTATACCCGTTTGAGACTTGTTGCGACTAATTAATGCCCAGTTGTGCCCGATAGGGACTAATCCCGGAATACTGTCTTTAGAGATTAGTCGCTAAATTTTGTGCAGAGATATTCAAACATATATGAACACATTTGTAGTTGATACATGTAAACAGGCAAACACACCAGCGCTCGTTCATGTTAAGAAGCACGCTTTTGAATTTCCTAAAAGTATGCAATGATTTTGTAAATGTCGTTATCACTGCAATAAGGTGATCGTTAAACTGGGATTTTAGGCATTTACGAAATGATCGCAGTTGATCGCATTCGGAAAGGAAAAATCTGCATAGAAGACACACACCTGCATAGATACAGTATAGCTCGCGCTTACATTTTTTTGTTTGCTCCCAGTTTCTCATTCACAAATTTTCCAGTAGATTCGGCTCGCAATTTCACATTTACATACATTTTTCTGAATTGAATCCGAATGCTTGGTTGTATGTGAACCAAGAGATATGACTTGGCATTATTTCAATATACGAATTAAAATTTTATATTTTATTTACAGCGAAAATTACAAAAAATTTATTTTTATGTATTTAAGAATATATTTGTTTTAAAAAATTAAAATGACTTAGTTTACGCACATAAATAAGTAAGATGAAAATATATAGTGAAACCTTAATTTTATATTTAACATGATATAGCATTCAATGTACAATTTTCTTATTTTACAGGATGTTTCTAAGAGTCAGCGCACCTTAAATTAGTAAGTTAAAATAAACTTGATGAATAATATAAGAAATAATTGGAGGTACATAGGTAGCAAGAGCACAAAAAGAATATACAAAATGAAATAATAAAGAATATGTCTACCAATTCGATGAAGTCACGCAGTTTAGATATAAACAAAGCAACACAATTATAGTGGCAATTGTGACAAAATTGCAGCAATCAGTCGAGTGTAAGCAGAAATGAACTAAAGTTAAAAAAATTATGTGACTCGAAATATAAACGCACTCAAATTCTGCAAGGAAACCTTTTTTGCACAATATATATGTATATATATATATGTATGTATATAAATATAAGGATGTTTACGTTTGTTAAGGAAATAATGCTCTGTGTTTCGACACATGTACATAGGTATGTTTATTACAGTGGCTCAACAATGTGGGGCAAAAATATTTTAGAACTTAAATCAAAAGTAAATCTTACAACGGCAAAGAGCATACTCTTTCTGAAGTTTAAGAATATTAGTAAAAACTTGAATGAATCAATTAAAAAAAAAATAATCATTCGAAACAAGTTATGTCCGGAAAATAAATTAAAATCTTGTAATTGAAGCATCCTAATACAAATGAACATATGGACATACATATAAAATTATATAAAAAATATCTCTCTGTGAAATATCAAGTTTTCAAAATCCCTTCGAATACTCGAAAAACATACATAGTATAACTGATAATTTGGTAAATTAACCAATTTTTGTGGAAGTGAAAAGGATATCCTATGAAGAAAGGGTTAGGCGTTGATTACAAAAAATTAGTGTAAGAAAAGAGAAAGCATTTCGTAGTCATTACTAAATATTTTGCGAACAAACAGTCATAATGCCCATAGTGAAGAACTGTTTAATTATCAATGGTCGAAGAAACCAAAAAAGAATAATAAATTTTGTTGATCTTTGTGTAGACAACGCGGTTATCATGAAAGATTTAAATTTGTTATTAATTAATTTTTTTTTTTTTATTTTTTTATATATTTTTTTATTAATCTATCTGATTTTTTTTTGTTAATTATATTATTTTACTTCTTGTTTATTTAATTTAGCATCGTTTAATTTAATTTATTTTATTTTTATTTTTTTCAGTATTATTTTATTTATTTTAAATATATTTTGTTGCAGTAATAAATATATGTGTATATATAAATCTTTATTATGTTATTTTACTTTATTTGACCTTTTTTTAATTATTTTTATTTTTTTTTTATACTCTTTTTATTTTATTTGTTTATTAATATTATTTTCATTTTCTGTATAAAAGTTTTTATTTTATTTTACTACTTACATTTATTATTTTATTTTTTAATATAATTACCTCTCTTGTATGTAAAACATATATTTAATTTTATTTTATTTTTACTCTATATTAATTAATTTTTTTTTAATTTTTTTTATTTTTTTCATTTAATTTAATTGTATTATGTTTTATTATGATTTTATTTTAAATTTATTTTTTATTTATTTAATTTACATATATTAAAAAAATGTAATTTATTTGGTTTTATTTAATTTAATTAAATATTTAGTAACGTTTTTTTTACTTTACTTTATTAGTTCAGTTTCATATTGCTTTAGCTATATTTTAATTTATTTTATAACTTTTAAAATTTTTGCATCATATTTGTAATTTTATTTTATGCCATTACTTTTATTTTATCTAATTCAATTATAACAAAATCGATTACCAAAATTTAAAGCAGATTTCTGAATAATTCATATTTCGTGGCAAACGAATATGTCTCAAATACTTGTACGTGGCAACCCTGCTTCGAATTACGAATTACATGTTGTACTGCTTGTTCTAAGGGCTCTTACATATTTAATACTACTTAGTTTCTGACTGTTAAAAAGAGTTTTTATATACATACTGGAATCGACCTGTAGAATATTTTGCAATATTTTTTAAAAAGTCATGCACTTTATAATAGCCATAATGGAAGACTTTTTTTTCTAACGCAACAAGTTTTAGTGCTAGTGCTACCTTCTATATAAAAAGTTATTACGCTGACTACTAGGAAAAGTGGAAATTCGCAAAAAAATTATATGTACATTAATGGGAATACAAGAATAATTTTAATAAGCAGCCGAAAGCCTCTGTAGCTAAACTGTCCGAAATGAATGATATTGTTTTCGTTAAATTGGAAGACAAAAATTTTTAAAGTGAAATAATCACAATTAATTTTAATATTATATATCACTTTGGCGACTTTGCATGTATTTAAACTAAAAAGGTGTCACAAAATTGCATACTCAAAAAATCTAAAAATTTAAAGATCAAAATGTTGATGAATATTTGTTGAATTATTAAAAATATTATAATGGTAGAATGGCCTACACTTTTAATGAAAAATACTATAAATTAAATAAATAAACATTATTATTCCTGAGCATGATGCAAAATTTGCACCGGCGAACCAAAAGTGATTCGAAAAGTTTTTGAATTTGAATATTTAATTGAAAAACTGGTACCGTTCCTTAATGAACTAGTTTTACGATATTTCTGCTCTAGTTCTGCATTAGTTCTACGCGAGTGCCACTCACTGCGCGGTGTATTATTGCTTTGGATTGGGACGCTTGCAGCTGTCACTTACATTTCAAGTCATTTCGTTCACTATTCGTTGACTGCTGCAATATTTTTGTAAATACATATGTATGTACATATGTATATATGTGTGCGTGCGCTTGCCAAGACAATTGCGTTGGCATGAAAATTAAAAACTTTGGCAAACATGCAAAGCACAAATGCGCTGAATGTGAAAAGGTATACGAGTCTTAGTTATAAAAAGTAGAAACAAATGAAATAAAGCAAAATGAAATAAAGAAAAATAAAAAAGAGTTTAAAAAAAATGTCTGCACAATGTCGAAATTTCAATGAGTAATGTGGGTGATGTGCGCTGACTTTCGTTTGCTAAGTTAAGCAAAGAAATGTACATCGAATTATGTAGCTGGAGCTCCTCTACGCCATACTTTCAGCGCATTTCGCTGCAACGCTGCACTGAAACTTCATGCTGATTTTACTACGTCGCCACTACATTGCTTTGGTTTTGCTTTGGTCAACCAAATGGAGCTTTGACTTAACGCGGCTGCGGTGGCGGCAATGGTCCAACGCCTGGACATGGCATCCGTTTGGCCAGGTGCCGACAGAGTGGCACATCGCGCACCGCATCGCCAATGTAGAGTGAGAGTAGGTACCATTGTTTCATGCCAGTTGATTGAACTCTGTAGTTTCTGTAACCAAAAAAGAATGAAAACAAAAATTAAAACAGGGAGCATTAAAAAAATTAAATACTAGAATCAAAACAAACACACACACACTCACACACAAGTGCGCATGAATGTTACAATAACAAAAGTAACAGGCCATGATAATAGCAACAGCACAGAGGCATTGAGGATAAAAGCAAATAAATGTGAAAACAAAGGGAAATTTAACTTTACATCTAGCTTTATGAGTGCACAAGCCAAACAAAGTAGGTATTCACAAACAACAACGAAAAAAAAAAAAGAAATCTGTATTTAAATAGTAAACAAACACTCACCAAACAAAGTGAAATGGCAATGAAAATGCACAGCGCTGATTTTCATAGCAAAAAAAAATGCTACTGCAGAGATTAAAAAATAATAGCTGCTGAGCAGCAGCTAAGGCAGCAAAAATAAAAGAGTAACAAATACTCGCATATTATATAGTTAAGTGGCTTTGGGGAAATCATTGTATTTTTTTTGTAAAGAATAAATGGCAAAATATGGCAGTGAATCATAAAATGTGCAGCCCAATTCAACGAGAGTACGAGTTACAAGCTAACGACATAAAAACTAAAGCAGCTTGAGTGCCTTTAGCATTTTAGCTACTTATGAGAATATTAAAAATGGAGGCTAGCTGGCTTATCATAGCAGCACTGGTAGTAGTAAGAATTAGTAACAACGAAGTACATTCAGAGAAAGAATTATATATATTTTTTCCTATTATTTATTATTATTTTTCACTTAAAATACTTTTCATCCTCAAAAAAAAACCCATTTATTTAAAATACTCGTAATAAAAAATTAATAATTTAAGCAAAACTTTGAACTTTTAAAATAAAAAGTATTTAAAATTTTTTCTAAGTATACAGTTTTATAACCCATTCAATTTTAGTATCAAAAGTGAAAATTTTACATAGCTAAGAATTACCGTTGATTTTTAAGAATTTATTTTGTTATGGTTCTTGCGCCTTTCTTCCTTATAAAAATAAATGTTGCTTATTCGATATATGAAAGAAAATCACAACACCTTTGATAAAAAAAATTCTAAAAAATCCACCGTAGTTCCTAGCCACCTGATTTTTTTACATTGTTTGTTGAGTTCAGTTAAGCATTTTCCTAAGTTTTATGTCATAAACCACAAAAGGGTTAAATGTCGATGGTCAGCGCATAAGGATTAACTGTTTGACAGTTCTTATTTTCCTTTTTGCTATGCACCTGTTTCTTAAGCTATCAGTCAGTCAGTTATTTTCCATGACTTGTAAACGCCGCTTGCTAGCAACCGCATCGTTCCGCTTAATACGTACCGCCCCCCGCTATCGCATTGTTTCATCGCCGTGTTAGTTTATAAGCTATTGCGTTGTATAAATTCATAATTGAATAAAGTGCTCTTAAAGACAACCCGCTTGTAATTTCTTTTGAGAACTTGGACCGCAGTCCTAATAGCAAAAAAACCGCAACATTTTGTGGTCCTTCGAGCCGGATCGTCGCTCGGCTCGCATCATAAATTATACATACATATGTATATACATATGTACATACTTATGTATTTGTTCGTGTACTACATTTGACATTCGCGTGTTTGTACATACGCATGTTTGCGATCGAGTGATTTGCAATTAACAAAAAAAAAAACTACTTAATAAAAGTGTAGAAAGTTAAATAACTGCAACCCCCAGTGCGACGTTGTAAAGTGTACCTCGCATTTTAATAAGTGAATTTTGATCACCAAAATAGGCTTAAACCCCGCAAACCGAAATAGTTTGAAACCCGCAATTTGCTACAGAAAAAAGTATTTGCTGTGCACTGAGTGTGTTCGTTTTTGCATGCATATCATAATTGTCAGTACGAAAACTTGATCCGCCGCGTCTTTGATTTGACCTTTGCAAGTGCCGTATATAGAAATCCTTGACTTACAAACGACTTATCAAGGTTAATATAAAATGTCGAATTCCGTTAAAACGCGTGATTCCGCTCTCAATGCAATTAAGCGGTATATGACAAAAAGTGTTGATGATGCATTCACAATGGATGCAGAAAGTATCACGAGTTACTTTCAGCTACTGAGTGAGCAGTGGGCTCGTTTTAACGTTGCCCAAGATGCAGTAGAAAATTCGTGCGGTATTGACAATATTGAAGTGGAAGAGAATGTGCGCATCCAAGCCGAGACTTGGTATTCTACGGCTTTGGCTAACTTTAACCGCGTACAAAAGTGCCGCGCTGAATCGCAAAATAACACCGCGAAAGCGACTGTGTCCGCGACTATACGCTTACCGAAGATGGAGTTGCCCACATTCTCCGGCGATTCTACAGCATGGATCGGGTTTTTTGACGCGTTCACCTCCCTTGTTGATAGAAATTCCGCGCTTGCAGACGGACAAAAGCTGCACTACCTACGAGGCTGCTTGAAGGGTGACGCGTTGAAAATTATCAGTGGTTTTAAAATATGCGACGCGAATTACGTAGAAGCTTGGGGACTTCTACAATCGCGATATAAAGTTATGCGCGTAATAGTGGAAGGTCACCTCCGCGCGTTAGCCGATATCAAAAGGGCTACTGTTGATACCGCTGACGCAATCAAAGGTGTAATAGATGCGTTCCAACAGCATATCCGCGAGCTCAAAGCGTTAGGTCGTCCAGTCGAATTCTGGGACGACTGGCTAGTGCATGAGATTGTAAACAAATTGGCATTCGAGACGCGTAAACAGTGGGAGCTATCGCTTATTAGTGATGAACCTCCGTCCTTCGAACAGTTAACTACATTTTTAGAGATAAGATGTCGATCGCTAGCAATGCTTTCGTCATCAGCAACACTAGTACCGACCAAGCCCAAAACCGCATCTACATGCAAATCGACAAATGTGTTCCATGCGGTACCCGAAAAGAATAACGCGTGTGCTTACTGTAAGGGGCCCCATAAGATTTATGGTTGTGAGAAATTTCGCGATTTGGACTTATCCGCAAAATTGAAGTTTGTAAAGCTTGCGCGCGTGTGTTTAAATTGCTTGAGCCCGGGACACTATAAAGATCGGTGTAACAGTGCCTCCACTTGCCGCGTGTGTAAGCAACGCCATCACTCGCTATTGCATGGCGCCGTATCTTCAACAGCCGTCGCCGCAGGCCGTCAGTATGCCATCGACACGTTTCGTCCGTTGTCATCCGCCGCCACGCCGCATGCAAACGCAAACATTGCATCTCTGAACGATGCTTCTGCAAACGCTGAAGCACGCGTCGCGTCGCACGTAAACGCAAACGCCTCATCCATCTCCGCTCCCTCATCGAACGCCGCCGCCAGCGTCGCGCCGTATGTAACCGCAAACGCTTCATGCGTTTTCAACCGTTCCACGAACGCCGCCGCTACACGTACATCCTCATGTTTGAACTTTAACTACAAGCCACGGCTTCCAGTAGAAAGCGTCGTGCTGCTCTCAACTGCGTTAGTTAGAATATGCGATTGTTCCGGTCGATGGCAACCTGCGCGTTTGCTCTTCGACTCTGGATCGCAAGCATCTTTTATAACCGAGGCGTGTGTGCAACGTTTGGGGTTGCCGCGAACCTCATCTGAGGTATACATCACTGGAATTGGGTCGGCACAAGGAGGCCGCGCTAGAGGTGAGGTATCGCTTTCTCTATCTTCGTATTGTTCTGATCAACGCTTCACTCTCAACGCGCTAATATTGGCAAAAATTACGAGCGATTTGCCAACGCAGACTGTAGCTGTCTCAAAGTGGCCTCATATCCGAGGGCTGTTTCTCGCCGATCCGAAGTTTATGGAGCCGGGGCGTATCGACATATTGGTTGGTATGAACGTCATGGATCAGCTCGTCTGTGCGGAGTTCCGAAAGGGCCCACCTGGTTCTCCTATGACACAGCGCACGGTGTTTGGCTGGACGCTATTTGGAAGCGTCAATAGTACGAAGCCTTTCGCGCCACGCTTACAGTCGCTGTACTGTGATGTTGAGCTAGATCGAGCGTTAACTAAGTTGTGGGAGTTAGAGGAACCGCCGCAAAAGACGCATCTCACGTATGAAGAACGTTTCTGCGAAGACCATTTCGAGAAGACGCACCGAAGAGCGGCTGACGGACGGTTCATCGTTGAGTTGCCATTGAAGCCCGATGTGCCGCTGGGAGACTCCCGTAACCTTGCCGTTCAAAACCTGCTACGCCTCGAAAGAAGACTTGCCCGCGACGACGATCTGCGCTTGCGTTACAATGAGTTCATGGAGGAGCTCCTCGACATGAATCATATGCAGCCCGCATCAGAAACCGCAATTCAAACTTATTACATGCCTCACCATCCCGTTATGAAGGAGACGAGTATCACGACTAAGCTGAGAGTCGTATTCAACGCGTCTGCCAAGTCGTCTTCCGGAAATTCGCTAAATGATTCTTTATTCGTCGGACCTCAACTGCAGCAAGACTTGTACAGCATTTTGTTGCGTTTCAGAACGCACCGCTATGCAGTAACCGCCGATATCGCAAAAATGTATCGCCAGGTCTGCGTAACCTCAAAGCACGCTGATCTGCAACGCATCGTCTGGCGTAGCAATCCATCGTTACCTATGCAAGATTTTCGTATGGTCCGCGTGACATATGGAGTGGCAGCCGCATCTTATCTCGCCGTGAAATCACTGCAACAGACCGCAAGGTTATCAGCAAGCAGATTTGATAAAGCCGTTGACACTATCATCAAGGACTTTTATATGGATGATCTGCTTACGGGTGCATCTAGTGCTGGTGAACTGCAATTGCTACAGCAAACGGTCTCCGAAATATTGAAGGAAGGTGGATTTGAACTTCGAAAGTGGGCAACGAACTGCGCGGAGCTAAGCGCAAGTATTTCTAGTGCGTCTGAAAACATAGCGCATTATATCGTCGACGATAAGGAGGTTCACGCTCTAGGTCTTATTTGGAATACAGAAGGGGATCATTTCACATTTGCCGTTAATCTGAAGGAACCAACTACTACTCTGACAAAGAGAGCGTTTTTATCAGACGCAAGTAAGCTCTTCGACCCCCTCGGCCTTCTCGCTCCTGTAACTATCAAATCCAAAATGTGGTTTCAGGATATTTGGCGTTCCAAGGTAGGGTGGGATGATCTTGTTCCTGAGTCCATCGCAACGAAGTGGGTGGAGCATCGCGATCAATTGCAGAAACTCGCACTTTTGAAAGTGAATCGCTGGCTTGGCACGGAAGCAGCAGGGTCATTCACGCAGCTGCACGTTTTCGCCGACGCATCTGAGCGCGCTTATGCCGCAGCCCTGTATGCGCGAACATCGAAAAGCGACGGTAGCGTTACTATAACGTTGGTTTCATCAAAAACGAAGGTAGCACCCCTTAAGTCGACAACGTTACCGCGCCTCGAACTGTGTGCCGCGCATCTCGCTGCAAAATTGGTGCGGAGCGCGCTGCACAGCTGGCCTGATCTCCACTTCCCATTATTTGCTTGGACCGATTCTACTATCACATTGGCGTGGCTACAAGGGCAGCCCAGTAGATGGATGACCTTCATTGCCAACCGCGTCGCTGACGTTCAGGAAGTCCTACCACCTGAATGTTGGAACCATGTGCGCTCTGAGCAAAATCCCGCCGATTGCGCTTCAAGAGGTATTACTCCCGTCGAATTACTACGTCAGCAACTGTGGTGGTCTGGGCCCGAATTCCTAAAAAACGCTGAGCAGTTTTGGAAGCAACGCTCGTCGAAACAGTACGCAACAGAGTTAGGCATCCGAAGCGCCGTTCGTGCTCATGTGGCCAGCTCGAGTGATTGTTGGTCGGTCATGACAAAGTATTCGTCGTATTCGAAGTTGCGCCGCATCATTGCCTATGTTTTACGCTTCTTATCCAACGCTACGGCCAGTCAACGCAACACGGTTAAACGCTTTGGTCCTCCGAGTTGCAATGAATTGTTTGAAGCTGAACTTAGCCTTATCAGGTATACGCAACGGTTATATTTTGTTAATGAAATTTCTCTTTGCAGCGCTAAAAGACCAATCCCGCTTCGCAGTAGTCTTTTACGCTTGCAGCCATTTCTCGATGAAACCAATGTTCTGCGGGTCGGAGGAAGATTAAAGAACGCTCCGGTCACGCCTGATGTACGACATCCCATCATTCTACCAAGAAACTGTCCGCTTGCCAAATTAATCATATGCGAGATACACAAAATCACTTTGCACGCTGGGCCTCGCATTATGCAAACTGTCTTGCAACGCCGTTATTGGGTCGTCGGCGCCCGCAGCTTGATTCGCAACGTATATCACAAGTGCGTAAAATGCACTTGTGTAAACCGCCATCTTTCCACGCAAGCCATGGGCGATCTACCTTCGGTTCGCACAACCTACGCCCGTTGCTTCACCCGCACTGCTGTCGACTTCGCTGGGCCATACATGTATAAGTTCACTCAAGGAAGAGGGGCTAAGGCTACCAAAGGTTATATCTGTTCGTTCGTTTGTATGTGCACGGGTGCAATGCATCTCGAATTAGTTGGTGACCTTTCTACGCCTGCGTTTCTTAACGCGTTCAAGAGGTTCGTGAATCGCAGAGGGTTTTGTAAAGTCATGGCATCTGACAATGGTACTAATTTTGTTGGCGCTGAAAGAGAGCTTCATGTCGCTTTTCAACGGTGCATGGCTGACACCAAACTTCGCGCGTTCTTTGCGGATTCGAACATTGAGTGGCGTTTTAATCCACCGTCCGCGCCTCACATGGGTGGATACTGGGAGACCGGTGTCAAACGTATAAAGTATCACCTGAAACGCGTGCTGGGTGAAACGCTATTATCCTACGAAGAGTTCAGCACGCTGCTAACCGAAGTAGAGGCTTGCGTCAATTCTCGGCCTCTATGTGAAAGTCCGTCGGCTGCTGGCGACCTTGAGGCTCTTACGCCGGGGCATTTTATCGTGGGAGAACCGCTCAAGTCAATCCCAGAACCTGAGGGTCAAGGGTTCTGTGGAAGTCTTCGACAGCGCTGGCAAGCGATTTCGGCCATGAGACAGCATTTTTGGCATCGTTGGAGAGACGAATATTTGGTAAGCCTGCAACGCCGCACCAAATGGTTTCGTTCATCGCGAAATATTGAAGAAGGCGACGTGGTCGTTGTCTTCAACGAGCCTTCCCCTCCAACGAAGTGGACGATTGCACGCGTTGTCAAATGTCACCCTGGCGCAGATGGTCGCGTAAGGGTTGTTACAATAAAAACGCCGCATGGAGAATTGGTTCGACCAATAGTAAAACTTTGCCTTCTCCCAACGAAAGATGACTTGTTCTGCGAGGAGAGCTAACTTACTTTTTTTATCCTTATACTAATTGAATTTTGAGAATGTATCTAACTTTAACGTAATTTTTATATACCTATGTAAGTAATTTGGATTTTGGATATCGAAATTTTCCTGTAACATAGTTTTTAAACTTTGTATTGAACATATCAATGTAGTTCAAGGGCGGCGGTATGTTGAGTTCAGTTAAGCATTTTCCTAAGTTTTATGTCATAAACCACAAAAGGGTTAAATGTCGATGGTCAGCGCATAAGGATTAACTGTTTGACAGTTCTTATTTTCCTTTTTGCTATGCACCTGTTTCTTAAGCTATCAGTCAGTCAGTTATTTTCCATGACTTGTAAACGCCGCTTGCTAGCAACCGCATCGTTCCGCTTAATACGTACCGCCCCCCGCTATCGCATTGTTTCATCGCCGTGTTAGTTTATAAGCTATTGCGTTGTATAAATTCATAATTGAATAAAGTGCTCTTAAAGACAACCCGCTTGTAATTTCTTTTGAGAACTTGGACCGCAGTCCTAATAGCAAAAAAACCGCAACATTGTTTAACTAAACTTTAATGGGCTATAAAATTACGTATTCAAAAAAATGTTACCCCTTCTTTTTTTTTAATAAATTATTTGAATTTTTAAACAAATGAATATATGTGGCAAGCTATGTCCTTTTGAATGCTGTTACTTTTAATATGAACAACACTGTATGTAATCGTATGTCTTAATAAGTTTAAGAATTATATCACATACATATATTTACACATTTGTACAATTTATTTTGCTTCCAATTATTTAACATTTTTTTTCACTTAAAATACTTTTCATCCTCTAAAATATCCCACAAATACCCCTTTATTTAATATACTCGCATTAAAAAATTAACAATTTAAGCAAAACTTCGAACTTTAAAAAAACAAGTATTTGAAAATTTTCTTAGTAAGAAGTTTGATAGCCCATTTATTTTTAGTCACAGTCCGAAAAACTTAAGTGGCTAAGAATTACCGTTGATTTTCTAGAATTTTGTTTTTGTAAGGGTGTTGCGACTTTCTTCCATAAAAATAAATGTTGCTTTTTCGATATATGGAAGCAAATGCGACCAAAAAAATGCTAATAAATCAACGGTTATTTGTAGTATTTCGTTGACTGCTGAAGTATATATTATATCTATTGAAATAATTGTTGCTTCTTAATTGATGATCACAAATGAGAAGACGTCATGATTTCAAAAATTTTCATTAAGGAAAGAGTTTTTATTATGTACTACCTTTCCTTATATTACGATAAGCATTTTAACATCTGACTATATAGATTTTAGCTAATATTCAAATAAGTTTCATTATGGAATGAATTCCTAACTACTTTATTACTCAAAAAAGCATTAGATCGATATAATTTATGATTTTCACATTGCTAAATCACCTTCGATTTTGGTTCAAATTTTAATTCGCTGCCCCTTACAACACTTTATAAGAGTAGCAAAGCTGGAGTTTCGTTTTAAAACTTTTTTTTACTAGTTTAAGTGGAAAAAAAATATAAACAAATTAATTCCCGTAGTCAAGAGAGAGTTGAGTAATTCTGCACAAATTGCTAAAAGAAGTGAATTTTGTAACAAGCAAACCAACTTCAGTATACATATGTATAATGTCCGACAAAATCATAAGCCAAATCTTGTTAATATGTTTTTTATTATCCCTTTTTTTCTGCGATTAAAATAAATTTAAAAATTTTTCGATTTCTTTGAAATATGGGCTAGCTTGTTCTTTTTAGTATTATATTATATTTTAATTGAAAAGGAATTGAGAGAGATAAAACGTTTTAAAAAGTACAAGGCAAAGAGCGCTTGAAAGTTGAAATCTTAATTGTATTTTTTGTTATCTAATTTAAAAACGTCAGTGCCATTTATGAGTTAATAAATGTTCGGCGCCATCTTTCGACCTTTTTTAGACTGTCTTAACAGGCTGCTCTTTAATTAAATTGTGTTTGTATTTATTTTTTTTTTTTTTTTGCAATTTTTTTGGTATTCATTTTTGTTTTCCCTTACTCAATACCACACATCACACTCCCACGATTGGCACTGATTCACTCCTTCAAGGTCAAAAGGGTTACAATAGCGAACAAATTATTTTGACACAAAGTGGACAAAAGATGCAGCCAGCTAGAATGTGAAATCATTAAAAGCAATGGAGTGGCGCAATCTGGCAACAAAAGTGTGCACAACTGCCGTAAATTTGCAAGAAAAAGAAAGCAGCCATCACGGAATAATATTACAGTTTACTATGTAAATCTACTTTTAATTCCACTCTACGCGTACAATGGTCGTCCCGCAGTCAACTCGTCTGACGCCTTGCATTCGCTGCTGGTCAAATGGAATTTATTTCGTCAAACTTTGGCTATCAACAAATTTGCTACAAGAAAATTATGCAAACGAATTTCGTGCGCACAACCAAATGTGCTGTGGTAATGCAAGACAAATTACAGAAGTTGAAGAAAAGTTTTGCGTAATACAATTTGTGAGTGACCAATTGTACAAAGTTAATAGTGGTGGTGGCGGAAAGTGCTTAAGAAGTTCTTATTTGTGTTTCTTCTGCATTGAAAATAAAAAAAATGCTATCCAGTTTGCATTTACTTTTTTTCCAATTCTTGTTTAATTTTTTTCAAAGCTACTGTTTTTATAAGTTCTTAATGTTGCTTTTGAACTTTGTATACATTTTATAAGTATGCATGTATGTATGTACATATATATTGCCCTTAGTCACTGCAGTTATTGTTTGGTTATTTTATTACCTCATTCGTTTCTTTATCGACTGGGAAAATCTCGAGAGAAAACTTATTAATTTATTCTTTACGCACACACTACACCACTGCCGAACGTGTTGACAAAGGTCAGTGGCGTTGCTGTTATTGTCCACAACGGAAGCATACATTTAGGATGCGAAAGTGCAAAAAAAAAACAAAACCAACATACGCAGTGGTGTGTTCGTCGCAATAGCTCGCACCGTACTGGCGACGCGGCGTATGAGTGACGCACATTTACGTTAACATTACGTCTGCCAAATTTTACGACCACTGGCGTCATTAGTGCAAAACAGACAAGCAAACGAGTAAACGAGTAAAAAAAATAAACAAAAAAAAAGTGGCATAAAGTGAAATACAAAAAGAGCAGCAAAGTTCGCTGCAAATAATGAAAAACATCGCATCTCTTCAACAAATCTTTTCATTTGCTAATTTTTACGCTTTGTACGCGCTAGTGTTGTTGTTTTTTTTTTCTTTTTCTCCTTCTTGTGCGGCAACAACTTGCCACATTATGAAAAGTCATTGCAGTTTTTCGTCGCTATTTTTATTTGCGTATTTTCAATGACTTGAATCTGGCATTACTGGCTTTATTTGGCTTTGCACTCGCAAATGAGTTGAATGAGTTGTAATGAAATATAGTAAAACTTGATTTTTCCAGCGCACTTTTCGAAAAGTCAATTGCCGGAAAGTTAAGATTTTGTGAGGCGTAGGGTTGCCAAGTGCATGGGGTAGTTTCACTCAATTTTTATATTTTAGAATGAGTGCTTTATCGTAATTTTTATGAATTTTCTGAATAACTCACTTCAAAACAGATGTGTATTGAAAATTGTAACTTTTCAAAAAAATTATTACAAGAGTTATATTATTTTTCAATGTTTTAAATTATTAAATTGAAATTTTCAGATTTGTGGTTTATTTACTTTATTGCGTTTAATTATAAGTACTTTACACTTGCTTAACTCAATGAAGTCGTTAGTGATTATTGAAATTAGAGCTAAGAGAAATAAAAATATTAGATGATTTTTATTCCTTCGGTTTTTTTTTCCAATCTCTAAATCTAGAAAAAAGTAAATTTTACTCTATAATTTATTGTTCCTCCATCTTTAAAATTTCTAAATTTTAATTTATTCTCACTTCTTTTAATTTAATTATAATTTGATACACATTACAAAATTTCTGGCTTTCTATTCTCGAATTTACTTTAATAAGTTTTTCTATAATATTTGCAGTAAACCAAACCACGTACTGGCTAATTTGGACAGTTTATTTCCCAATCAACGCTTCATGATCTGTGCAAAACAATTTCAATTTTCATAAATTTATATAAAATCTTTGAAAAAATAATTGTCAGATTCGAGTCGATTTCCTATTTGTCAAATTTTTTATCAGGTTTGTACAGACCTTTGTTGGTAAACCAATGCAATAGAAGAAACCAGTAAAGTGTGACCAAAACTATTTTTTTTAAAAGGGAAAAGTTTAAAAAGAAAGTTTTTCGCAGTAGTGCTATTTTCTTTCGGCACTGTTTATGTTTTAAAAAAAATGTAGAAGTTCTTTTGGCATAAACTTTTGTTTCCAATACAATTTCCGTAACATAAAGTGTACTTTTACGCATGTTTCAGAATTATTCTTAATTTTTTTTAAGCTGCGGAGAAACGTCAAAAAAGCAAAATCAAAAAAGAAAGGCAAATTAATTTATTTTAAACTCGCTTCTTGCTTTATTGTAATAGAAAATGCTCCGAAAAACCACACTAAAAAAAACTTCAAAATTTTTTTTTAAATTTTTAATTCTGGAAAAAAAAATTTTCGAGATTTTATCAGAAGTCTTCAGTTACGTTTGACCTTCGTATTTCAAATATTAAAGACTTTCTAATAAAAAAATACA
This sequence comes from Philophylla caesio, assembly GCA_963971545.1. Taxonomy (NCBI): domain Eukaryota; kingdom Metazoa; phylum Arthropoda; class Insecta; order Diptera; family Tephritidae; genus Philophylla; species Philophylla caesio. The sequence goes on from OZ020608.1 coordinate 14,986,893, forward strand.
TATTTTCACAGTTTTCATTTCTGAATTATATTAATCATACCCGTAACCTTGAGTGAAAGGCTGCTCGTCCATTTTATTTTTAAATGTTAGATTTTGATAGTTAATTGAAGAAAGTGTGCAATTACATCATTTTTTTTTTATATTTTCTGCAATATTTAAAAAAGGACTTAGCAGCTTTACACTCTCAGCCGACGATATTTCACTTTGCTACCTATAGGGCAACTCTAAACTAACTTTTTCTTCATTAATTTCTTTCATTCAAACACTACTCACCCACAGCACCGCCAAATTTGGTTTAAGAAAAATCTCTCCATTTGTAGTTCAATCAAGTTTGTGCAAATTGAAATAACCGATTTCGGTTAGTGACGCAATGACATGCACTTTGCCAATTTATAGCATTTTTCACTCGAAACTTATTCTTATTGTTACTTTTTTTCTTCGACTTCTTTCTTTCGCTACACTTGGCGCTCTTGTTAGTTTCTGCCAACTAACGCATGTGCTGTTGATGTCGTAAGCAGAATGGTGAAAAGGTAGCGAAAAGCGATTACGTTTTGCGAACAAGACATTAAATTATGCACAGATGAGTTAGCAATTCGCAAATAAAAACTGATTTCGTGTCTGATTGGAAAACATGCATTCGACTCAGATGGCGATGAGCTAACAGAGTCATTTAGACAAAATGACAAGAGCAGAAAACTTAATTTTGAAAAGGAAATGCCAAGATGGGAGGAATTGTGGAGTTCGGAAAATGTGGAAGTGAGAAAAGAATTAAAATGAAAAAAGTTTCAACTTGGAATTAAATGAAAGTCATAAAAATTGTAAGCGTGCTATATTAAGAAAACAAAAATAAATGTAATTGGAGGGACCTTCGTAAAGGCAAGCTGCAAGAGGTATAATACAACATGAAAGTTTGAGATGAGCAGGAAGCTGATTATGTTATGAATATTTTTTTTCATAGACTGTCACTCAAACTCCAAAAACAAAAACTTATATAAAAGCTTTATAAAAAAATTTTGAAAATTATTTAACTATTTTATGCTTATCAATCGTTGTTTTAGCTGTACACAAACTTCAAGTGTACAAAATTTAAATAATTATGTACTTCTGGTAGATATTTTTTTCAATTTCAACTAGCGAATAAATTTTCAATGTAAATATTTGTCCCATAAACTAAACGATTTAATGGTATAAAGCAAATATAAGTTATTTATTCGGTTTATTCCTCTTATTTATTTACTATCGGTATCAGGGTTATTTTTAATATTGTGATGAACCCCTGGACGTTGAAAAGACCAAATATTTTACTCCGATAAATAGTAAGTGAATTTATGGAGTTAGTAGAGTTGTAAGAAAACCACAAACATTCAAAATTTTAGGAAGAGCATCTTTAAACATTAAAAGACAAATAAATCAAACTCCATTACTCAAATATTTAGTTCTTACAAATTCTTGTTTTTGGCATTTGGATGATTATTATGTCACATTATTTTTAATTTCTTTAAACCCATTCGTTTTAGAAATTACAAAACTTTCACATGGAGTTTATATGCGCGTGAAAAGCGTTCAATGAAAAAGCGCGTCATTTATACAAATTTACATGAAATATATACGAGACGGGGTCAATTTTGTAATCATAAATGCTGTCATTAAAATCCGAATTTAAACATACTGTTCACAGGCACATAAAAACAAAAAGTGTTGCCTGTTTGTTTTTGAGGTAACTACTATAATTATTTTTGAGAAGCAACGCGGTTTTGATTCTAAGGAGGAAGCTAGCTGCTTAGTTACCAAACCTTTAATATTTGAACCATGGCTTACAACAACAATAGATATTCAAATATTAGTTGCTCTTAGTATTACGATATTTTTTTACGATCCTCCTGACATATAAAAAATAATTGTGAGTTTGCGAGTAGAAAATGTCCGGAAAGAAAATGGTAAAAAATCAGTTGTAGTATGTAGCACCTAAAATTTTAAATTTTTTGATTTTTTTTCAAAAGTTCGAAATTTTGATAAAATTTTTGGCGTAGAATACGTCTTACCTTACGGTATGGGCACCCATGTCAGGTTTTTATTGTTGTAATCTCTATTTCTTTAATTATAAGGAAACGGCACGGTAACTTTTTTTAAAAATTTTTTTGTAGTCAAATGAAGATGTTAGCTTTCGTTTGACATACATTTCATGTTGGTTGATATCTTCCTAATATTTAAATTTCGCAAATGAAAATTGTATAAACACATGCACACAAATATGTGTGTGGTGTTTGGTTGAGTGTTTGCTGTTGGGCGATTTAAATGTACTCGTGCAGCCCTTTCTTTGTATTGCATAATTTTAGGCGGGCAAGTTAAAGTAGAGTAAAGGCAGAGAAAGCGCTGCCAACTACTGCTTATTGGTGGTGATTTTAACACAGAAATCACTTCAAATACTAGATTGGCGAAATTTATGAGCGATACGTTTAATTTGGATTATATTCGAAATGATGCTCCCACAACTATTGATAACACAACCATTGACTTAGTTTTTGCGAGAAATTTAAATGTTAATTTAAAAACATATTTATCCTATTTTTCCCATCATAAGCCTATATTCTCAAAAGTAACTTTCAAATAATCAAATAGATTTGGGTCTGTTATTTATCATTTATCTTTACTATTGATAACTACCATTGACTTCGTTTTTGCGAGAAATTTAATTGATAATTTAAAAACATTTTTATCCTATTTTCCTATCATAAGCTTATGTATATCATCAAAAGTAACTATCAAATAAAGAAATTCATTTGCTTGCATTATTTATCATTATAAATTATCATTATACATATGTTTTCTGTCTTATCGGATGGCGTATTCTACGTTAAACTTAATGGCCGTGTCTCTGACACAGCCTCCTTCTTTTTTTTTAAACCTTTAATATATTGTATAATGTAAAAAATATTTTTTTTTGATTTTTGTAAAATAATGATCAAAATAATTTTAAACGTCATTATGTGCCTGTACTATAATTCGGAAACAGAGGGTATAGCTTATTTAGCTAGAGACATAAGTACAAACTGCTTTTTCGGATGCCACGACAACGTATCACTTTATTGCTTTTTATCAGTGAGTTAAAATAAAAAAAATTAAATTTTTGTAAATGCCCACCTTAAAATTTCATTCCACGCTGGATGTTCATGTGCACCAAAACGACCTGGACGTGATGCATGCACCCGGCAAGGTTCCTCAAGTATACAAGCGCGTGGACCAAACTCGCGCAAGATTTCTTTTTGTGCCAATTCGGCATCGTAAGCAGCTGATGCGGTAGTTTGACGTTTGCTGCGCGCACGATAGGTATCTAAAAAAAAAAAGAAAGAAAGAAAGAGAAGGTAATGAAAAATTAGTAGGCAATTGGAGAAAAAGAAGTGTAGAAATAATGAATAGAGTACGAAAATAAAATTAATAAACATGAGAGTATTTTGCATTTGTGCTTATTTGAAATAAATAACACGTAATTTAAAAGCTGCTTTAATAACTTCTTTACTCAAAAGCTCTCCAAACAAAATTCAGAGAATAAGTAGGTCAATAAAATTGTGGTGATAGGTATTTAGTAAAATTGTATAATATTGCTTTTATTATTTCGAAAAGCCAAGTGAGTTCACGCAAAACCTACCGTGCTTCTATTGAATTATTTAAATACACAACTACTTGTGATTATCAAAATTACACATACAAATATGTCAACAAGTGCGCATGCCTACAATTTGAAACTCGGAGCAGTTCATACTTTAACTACACATTAACATACAAATCAGCGCAACAGTCTCACACACAAATCAGAAAAGTCATGCACTGTAGTGCAAGGCCTTGACCTCATTAAATCTAATGAAGAGCTAACGAAAACTCACCGTACAAAACACAACAATAATAGCAATAATTTAGCGTTTAAATAAAACAATTATTTCAAAGGATAGAGCAACGTGCTGTTATTCATGTTCATATTTTGCTGGCATTTGTGATGACATATTTATGTATGTATGTGTATAATTGACTTTTTTCTTACTACGTAATGATGAGTACTTCATAATGGAGCTTGTAACTTAATCTTTTTAGTGAGCTTTGTGTAAAAGAGACAAAAATAATTGTCGGTATTTCCTCGCATGAAGACTTATAAAAATGTAAAAAAATGTGTATAACAACTCTCAGAGTAGTAAAGAGGTCATTGATGAAAGGCTTTTATAAAATAGGAAGCAAATAGACTTAAAATTAATGAACAAGAATTAAAAACAAAAATTTTCGGGTGATTTTAGAAATTACAAATGACATATAGTACTTATTTATTAGACTTCAATTCTTCTTTTTGTCAATTTATTAAAGTCTAAAATTTAATATAATACATTTTATTTTTTTCGTTAGGATCCAATATTATTTAAAAAATGTCTGTATTAATTATTCTACTGTGCTATGAAAATGCCAAACATTCCTTGGAACACAACTGAACCGAAGCGCCTCATAAAATCTCAAATCGTCAAGGCAGTTAGGGTTAGGTATTTTTTTCAAATAATTTTTTTTTATAGTTTCTACATAGAAATGCATGAGACACGTAATTTTTCTTTTTGCTTGATTTTGAGTTCTTTAGTCGTGGGGAATTTTACAATTTGTCAGGAATCTCGATTTTTCTTGTATATTTTTTTGAAAATTTGAAAATCGATCTTCGAAATTTGTTTCTGTTTGCAGATAAAGGGTTCCTCTAAAAGTTATCGAATTTAAAAAAAAATTAACATGCACCAATTGAGTAAAATCGAGTTTTCAGACAAATTTTCAAAAATTCCCCACGACGAAATAACTCAAAATCAAATACGTGCCTTAGGATTTCGATATAGAAACTATAAAAAAAATGTATTGGAAAAAATACCTAACGGCCTGGACGATTTGAGATGAAATGACCCAACCGTAAATCGATTTTAATGAAACTACGTATAAAAGGGTTCCGATTCGCTTTTTACTGTGTAAAATCAGAATTACTCAAAATTACGTAGCCAATATGGTAGATAAATAAAAAAAAAATCGTCATATACATATGAATAAAACTGCCTGGCTTTCGAAAAAGCAAGTACCGGTTCGTATATATATGTTAAACAAGTAAAAAAAAAATTCAATTTTTTAAAAACCGTCCTATCGGTTTCATGCGGGTTGTTCATCCAAATATGCAAATGAAAATGAACCACATTTTGACAGATTTGTGCTTTTTCTTGTTCTTCTAAGTAATAAAAATTATTTGTCAGATAAAATATGGCTCATTCTCTAAGAAAACCCATAAATACACAGTTTTTAAACTATTTACAAAATGTACAATGATTTAACAAAATTTTATCATATTTTCGAACTTTTTAAGAAAAGAATATAGAGTTTCTTTGAGTATGCAATTTTTTGGCTGATACTATTTAAGTCCAAGAAAGTGCCAGTTTCAAGTGTCTATCACTGATTTTAGAAAATTTTTTCACTGGAAGTTTCCCCCATACAACGATTATTTTTTTTAATGGAAGAAATTGCGAAGAAGTTTCAGTAAAAAAAATTTCAAATATCAGTGGTAATTCGTAGCTGCTAGAAAATTGCACTTTCTTGTACTAAAATTGAATAAGCTACCTATTTGCATAACTCAAAAATTAAAAAAAAAATTTAATAAGTTCCAAATTTTTTCTACATATTTAAAAAAATTTAAGAAGTTATTTTAATGGTGTTTGTTAGAGAACTAATTTTAAATAAGTGGAGGATAAATACATTTTCCAAATGTCTCGATATGTGTTTTTGTTAGTGTTTTTTTACGGTAAAAAAAAATTAACTTGTCATTTTAATGCAAATGACAACAAGTTAAAAGCCAAAAATTTTAAAAATATTAAATAAAAAAATAGTTTAATTTCTTTTTTTTTGTATGGTTTTGTGAGCAAATGAATTGTAATGCAATTGAAAAATAATAAATAAACTAAAATAAGTAAAATAAATTGTATTATATGATGCGGCTATAATTTTTGGTTATTTTATATTGAGTTTTTGAATTTAATTTTTTACTTTATCACTCACTCACCAGTTAACTACCGGTTTTATATAGAAATAGAACAGTACACCGCTTAACAACAGTTAACTTTTCACAGTTAAATAATTCTAAACGCGGCTTCGCTTTCAGAAATCTCGAATAGCCAACTTCACAATTAAAATTTTTTAATTAATAATGTATTACTTTCACTCTCTAAACAATGTAAATGAACCTTGCGTGGTTATACAAATGCGGATACATTTTGTTTTAGTTTCAATCACACCTTATAACTGTTACATAATCTCTTACATCGGCTACCACTTACTTGGATTCAGCGAGTATGCCAGCTTTTTAGCGAATTGCGATAAACGCACCGAGAGCACGATAACTGGAAAGCCCACCAATTGCACAGGAAGTTGAAAAAGTGGGTCAGGATTTTGTGCCACAGCATCTTCCACAAATTCCAACAACAACACAAACAACACATACAACGTAGGTATGAGCGATAATGAAATGATTTGACCTAACTTCATTTTCGTTTGAAAGTACAATTAAAAACGCTAACTTAAAGTCAATTAAAGCACCTGAACTTCCGCGATAGAAATAACTTGCAACTATATGATTGAACAAAGTGGCACTGGGTTTATATACCACGGCCACCAAGCGACAAAAGACACACCAAATACGAGTATGTACACTAACTTCCGCGTCTCGCTGACTTACAGTCGGTACGTCAGCCGTCTATTTGAGTAAACTGCAAAGTTGATGGACGACTCAGTAGGTGTAAGTTTGCAAAAATCTCGCGACAAAATATACAAAAAAAAAACTCGCGGCGAATGGATTTATTTTCAGGAGGTTTTCCTGTAAATTTACGCTCAGGAGCTGACAGCGAATTGCGCGCGACTTGTCTTAAACTAGCCAACTGACTGACTGACTTTGGTGCGAGTAGGCTATGAGCACACCGGCTGGCAGTCAAGCAGAAATACAAGCCAAAGTTGTGACAAAATAAAATGCATACAAACATACAAATCAAAACGAAAGACTTTAGCGAAAAACCCAAAAGGTGTAACTACAAACATATATAGTTAAAAAAATAAAAATAAACAAAATTTAAAGCCGCGCGAAGAAAGACGTGCAGCCCAAAAGTAACACGAAAAAAGTTGTGCAAGGCGCACAACTATCACAAACCACAACAACAGCAAAAAAGTGCGATAGTTGTTGTTTGTTGGCCAAGAGCACAAAAAAAACTGCTGTCAGTTGTCAGCTGGCTGAAAATAAAATTCGCTTTGGCAAGCAAGCAAAGCGGATGGCGCGATTTTGCGCCAAAAATATCCAAAAACAAAAGCAAGCCGAAATAGTAACAACACTCAGACCACGTTTAAGACAAGCAGTCAAGCCAGAAGGATGTTACACATAAAATATTATCCAGCAAGCAAGAGCTTGCAAGTGAGAGCGGGAAGTGGGAAGCGGAACGCGCGCACTTCAACATCTACAGCCAATTGACCAATATTTTTGGTTATTATGTATTACCAATAAACCAAAGGCTGGTTTTTGTGATATAATTGTTGTTGCTGTAAACGCGCCTCGGCACGCATAGTCCAATGCAAAGGCATAAAGAAGTGAAGATAAAAGAAAAAATTCCAAAACAAAAGCCAACCAGCAAGCTAAAGCAAGCAAACACACTCATCGCGGAAGCCACAACTTACTCCTAGTGAGTGCAAAGTTTCAAGCGAGAAAAAAAAATAACATTGGCGAAGCAGTAAATACAACACAAGAAATCACAAAAAATGCCACACAGCTGGTGCGTTTGATTAAGCAGCAACGCCAAGACACCCAGTCAGTCGTTCGAATAAGCGCCAAAGTTGGCCGACTAGCAAGTGAAAGTGATTTGTGGTGCTTATGGCTTGCCTTTGAGCTATTTACATACATTTACGATTTATTTACTCAATATTTGTTGGTCAGTGGTCTATTTTTTTGCTTTCGCTTTTGTTGCTTACTTTCTGCGGATATCAGGCGTTTTTATTTTCTTTTAGTTACGCCCGGACCTACCTTAAACTCTAATACCAGTCGCTGATATTGATATTCAAATGCGATCAGGCGTTATGTGCAAATCAAGAGAGGTGAAAGAAATGCAAAAAACATGGGGACATTCCACGTACTAAGTATGTAGGAGTATGTGTATATATAAATACAACTATGCACATAGGTGGTGAACAAAATAATAGCAGTAATTAACAATTGACAATAAGTTATTTCTTGATTATAATTTGTTAATTTTTCCTTAGATAATTCATAAAGAATTACATTTATCACCAACAAAATATTAGTGTCTTAAAAATTTTTAATTTATGAATCAGAACTTTAGAAGTATTTTGCGTACGCAGTTTTGTAGCCCATTCAATTTTATTTTAATAAAGTAGAAATTTCAGGTCTCTAAAAAATACCGTTGGTTTCGGAGAATTTACGGAATATGCCAAACATCCTTAGGGAAAAAGTTTTTAAAAATTAGTGATATATTTGATCGACCTGACACTTGCACTTAGTGTGGCCAAAATTAAATTGCTGACCCAAAAAAATTTTTTTTAAATATTTTGATTAAAAAGTTAAAAATTTTATTAACACTTTTTAAAAGAAGACAATTTTTTGTGAAGGCAGTTTAAGATTTGAAGCTTTGAATTTTGTTAGAGAGCTATAATGAGCTTTAATTTAAAAATTACGAAAATGTATTAATAAAAACTGAATGCCATAATTGATGATCATAAATCACTGCTATTATTTAGAGCATCACTATACAAGCTTACTTATAAACAAAAAGTGTGTTATTACAGCATTTCCTTATTGACAATTGATATTCACAAACTTGTTGTTGCCTAATTCAGTTTTCAATATAACACAACTAAAAAATATTTAATTCCGTAATAAATATTTTATTTTATTTTATTAATTATAATTAAAAAAAATTTATTGATTTTTTCTTTTTAACCTAAATGTAATTGTAATAACTTTCTCTGAATTTTTGTGCTCTAGAACAAATATTTTTCCAATTTAATTAGTTTAGCCAAGAAAAAAGATTACCTTATGATTTTTTTCTTTATTTTTAGTTCAGGTATGTATCAAAGCACATCAAATAGGAAGCAGCAACCAACTTTTTTTTAAATTTTTTTTTATTTTAATGTGAATTTCAAAAATTTTATATTTCGTGTAACTAAGAATGCTTTCAAAAAACATTTTTTGTACCTATTAAATATGCCTTCGGTATAATTAATAATTTGAATTTACAATGCTTATAAATTGTTTTTTTTTTATTAAAAATTAAGTACAAATTCTTATTTCCGGTCCTGAAAAATTCAACAAATTTTCCTTAAACTTTCAAATTTTTAATAAAATAATCAAGTAAACAATTTTGTTGCTCAATCGATCTAAGTAACATAAAATAAAAGTTTGAAGTGGCTTGAAATTACTTTTGAATTTTGACAGTCGATTCCATAAAACGCAAAATTTTAATTAAGCATATAAATTTAAAATCCCTTGCAAATCATAATAATGACTTTTTTTGTAAGACTTATAAAAAAAAAAAATATATCTGCGGCATAACTAATATTTTTTGTTATTTTTTTGAGGTGTAAATTTTTGTATTTTACCCGATTATTTTTGATTCTTTCTAATTGTGAATACATAGTGAATATTTTTTTCTTGTTAAAACCAAGCGATTGTCAATCATTAGAGCATGAAAAATTAGAATAATGTTCATGATTATTTACCATATCAAAAATAATTTGTTTATTAACTTAGATCATTGTTGTAAATTCCCGATTTTTTTTTTGGTTTTCTTAAAATATTTTTGTTACAATTATAAGCCGGACTTTTATTGAACCAAGTACATACATATATTACCACAGAAGAGGGAGATGTTTACTTAAATGTAATAATCAAAAATTTTGTTTAAATAAATACAAAAAACGTTTTTTTGTGTATATGTGTTTATTAAAAAAAACTTTTAAAGAAACTCTGCTATGACTTCAAGCCTTAAAACTAAACTCGTCAATACAAAGGCCTTTTAAATCTTACTCTCACATTTTAAGTATAAAAGAAATATAAACAGACAATTTTGCTCTTATCAATATAAATCTTAAGCCCTATACTTTCAACAAGCACATGAACAAACTTTATTTTAATATAGATTGGTAATTTAAAGCCAACTGAAACCTGATATTTTTACTAATTTAAATTGGGTGGACTGTTAAAATGTATGTTCATAAGAGTGCTTGAAATTCTGGTAAAAATGTTGATGCTTTTTTTTTTACTTATCTTCAAAATCTGAACTTGATTTGAACTGGTTTTAGTTAGAACATGAATTGCATTTTAATTTTATATTAGTATTAATTAAAAACTGCAAATAATATAATCTTGTTCGGTTTGAAATGTTCATATCAAGCCTGCCTCATTGTACTATAAGCCGATAAGAGCTTCTAAATTAAAAACTGAACTATTGCTAAAATAATCGAAATATGTTTACTTTGCTTTCGAAAATTACTTAATCCATTATGCAACAAAAGTAAATATAAAATATAAAAGTAGTTTGAAAATATTCATATTTTACGACCTACTGCGATTGCGCACGCCTGATTGCGCACCTCTGATTGTGCACCTCGCAATACCTAAAATTCATAGAAAATGAAATTAATAAGAAACTGTTAAATATTTTTATGTTTTCTACTTATTACCAAGCCAATATCCAATTCCATGGAACAATTTCGAAAAATTGCGTGCCAATCATATTGCGAATAGTTCAACGCGGCGTATGATGAATAACTTATTAATTTTAAAGCAATACATGCATTCGTAGTAAGACACCGTCTTGCATGTCAAAGAGATTATGTGTAAAAGCAATTATTATTTGCATGCAAAAAAATTCCACAACAAGCCAAACATTGAAATTTGGTCAGCAAGGTGTCACAAAATTCGAATAGGCAAACTTGAACCCATTTATGGTAGATTGTAATGTCTACAAAGAAACGTTTTCATGTTAGCAAAATTAGTGGGAAAGGTGTGACAATAAAAACACTATTTAATTTTCCTTCCGCAATGTTTGTATTTACCTGCCACTTCTCCAAAAAATTAAGTAGTTTATGTGTAGCTTCGAAAAAAAAATGTTTTTCCTTCTTCACTAAATTTTTTTTCCGCACAAAGTTTTATCTTTGAGTACAAATATTAATCGCTGCGATCCAAAATGCCGCATTGTCATACAGAACAAATACAAAACCTTTCGCCAACTATCCTCGCTTAATCATTGTTAGCTGATAGTTTCGTTTCTTTTTAACCGATTAAAATTATTCCTACCCACAGTGGTCTGAAATCGGAAAATTCTGGGCGAAACAAAGCAACAACAATATTTTTTTTCGAAAAGTGCAGATATCTTTAAGGTTTTTGGTTCGCTGATTTCAAAAATTACGTCAGAATGTAAAATTTCAAAATGGCTGACACTGAATGGAGGACAGTTTTTCGTAGATTTAAGAGCTAAAATTGAGTGTAAGGGAGTTTTTAATGGTTTTTGGTGTTAACAGCATTATAAATTCCAGAAATTGACTCACCGGGGGCCGTTGAGACATATCTAAGAACTATTTTGACCTGGTATTTTTAAATTTTGTACTTTTGGCCTGCTTTTTCTAATTTACGACCAGTGTGAGCTCCCGTCTAATTAAAACGATCCTAGAATACTCTTTAATGAGCTATAAACATTCTTGATCGGCGAGTAAATTAACTAGCCAAGACTTAATAACTACCTTCATTATTAAATCTACTCTTCATTTGCGTGAGTTTTTATTTATTTTTTTTTTCTTTGTTTTTTTTTTATTAAAATTTAAATTTTATTTAATTAAATTTTTTTTGTGCTCATCAAACTTATTTAAGCGCTCGTAACTACATTGATATGTAGATTGTTATTAAAACTTAAATAACTATTATGGCCACCATAGCTCAATAACGTTGAGTACTTAAAATGTTTGCACTTGTTTACACACAAGCGTTTGCAATAATTTGGCCTTTTAAGCAAACTGGCATTAAACCAAGTGGGTAAGGGAAAATGCGTTTAGCAAGCGCCAAAATAGTTATCATAATCATAATAACATATAAATAAAAAAATTACAAAAATTCAAGACACAGCTGTTGAATGTCAACAACAACAATTCAAATTACATACATACATCTATGAATGCCGGTATTGCTCAATCTTCTCACTCTGGCACTCGCTATCATTATTTTTAACTTGAATTTCAAGTAGCAATGAGTAACATGGTGTGTTAAATGTACAAACATACATACACATTTTATATGAGCATCGTCGTGTTATGACTCTCTCCATTTGCCGACAGCTGAGCGCTACAATCAGCTAAGTGATTTATTTTTAATATATTCAACTACATGTTAAGTGTGTCTTAAATCTTAATACGCACGTAGTTAAAATATTCTTGACGAAATTTAGCATTTTATTACACGCCGCTTTCAGAAACCTAATAAAATTGTTAAGGCGCAGACCACCCAATGTCATTGTCATTATTTATGAAAATACATAAATTATTATATCAAAACAAGCGCGTGGTATGAATTTTAAGTAAATTTTTCACCCTTTTTTAATAACATTGGAGCATTACAGGAACTATAAAAGGGAAAAAAAGATACATTTTAATATATATCATCAAATTGTCTATAATACTCTTGTATTAAGGCTCTAATTTTGATAAATGTGCTTCAAATGACAGGGCTTTTATAAGTTACTCTTGACAGAAATCCAGTTCCAGTTACAGTTCCTGACCCCATCTTATCTTTGCCTCAAGGCGATATAACTTAGCCAGCTCTCATCTATTTTACAGTACAGTAGACAAACTTACCGCTGTCGGAAAGAGCTCAAATAAAGGGCTTAAGCTCCTGCTGAAAAACACACTAAAAACTATTTACTAAGGACCAATATGTTGTTATTAAATATAAGGCTTTCCAAAGCGTTTAAATAACGAAGAAAAAAATCATAGTTGTGATCAGTCGGGTCTACTTAATTTTTCAGCATCACTGTTATTACGACAAAAATAAATTTATATATTTTGCCAGGCTTAACTATACATATTCGTTGATTTTTTCAATATTCTTTGCTCTATGAAGGCGTTTTAGTTGTTTTAACTATAAACAATGCCTTGGCATAAGTGCCTACCATTTTTTGTATGAAATGCGACATTCAGAATTAATGTAAATTAAAAAACCAAAACATACTCAAAACCTGCACAAAAAACTTTAACAAAATTGTGAGAAAAACTACCCCAATTCACTTTAAGAAAGCAAAACGTTTGAGCCGCTTTTTAACATTTTAAATAGTTTTACTATAAATAAATAAGAGTCCAAAAAATTGTGTTGTCTGGCAACCATAAATATAACATAAAAAAATAACCACAAATACAACAAAGAAAACTTAACAGAAAATGAGCGAAAGATCACGATCATACGCCAACAATATTTTTATTGCACTTTAACTGTCGCTGTTATAAGCATAGAAGTGTTTGCATTACCACACACTCGCAAAAATATAACAGAATTGGTTTACAGAAAATGAACTACAGACTGTAAAATTAACAGACGCAGCAGTACAGACTATGTGAACAGTTACTAAACAGAAAGCAAGCAGATCATATTTTATTTCAATTTTGTTATGTACGGTACATACATACATACATTGCATTTGTGTTCTGTACTAGTCAGAGTAATAATTTTGAATTTAATCGACTGCATATGTATATATCTACATACATACATACGTACATATGTATCATCATACAAGTATAAAATATAACTTTTCGCACATGAGGATGGGCTAAGTTTGCAACGCATCTTCTTTCATTATTTTCGCTTTTTCTTTAACGTTTTAATGCAATTATTTACCCGCATTAACTCGTACCAACACCAGTTAACTTTCGTATCAAGATAGCAACCTTAACAAAAGCTTGGAACTAATTCAGCAAATACGAGCGCGTAGTTAAAGACAAAAAAAGGCGATGCTAATTTTAATATACTACTAAGTGAAAAATTAAAATGCAAAAGAGTAAAATACGCAAGCAGTTGTGAAGTTATTGGATGTGGTTAAAGAATATATATTTAATTTCAGCGCAGACTTATCATGCATTTTAAATGTTTTGATTGGAAAAATATCAAGATATGGAAAAAAATTGCTGTTCTAAGCATAGCCGTAAAAATTAAATCACTTAAATGAAAATGAGTACCTTTTTAGGAAAAAAATGTTAAATTTTACATTACACTTGTCTTTTTGGAGAAAATAGTCAAGTTTTTAACTAGGGCAATAAAAACATAAGCTTCAAATGTTTTACACAATTTAAAATATTCAACAATAATAAAGCGCATACAATTTCTTTCTTAAATGGTTTCAATCAAATTTTTTTTAATAAACTTTGAAGCGTTTTCATTTTATATGCAATTAAGCTTCAAATTATTTTGCTAAAGATGACCGTTCTTTCTTGACAAATTTTTTACTGGCGCCGTATAACGTATGCTGGAACAATTTTTTTAAATTAAAACTAATATTTAGCCACTAAATAGTGCACTTTATTACCATAAAATTGGGTACGCTGTACAACTACATACTGAAGAAAATTCTAAAATTGTATTTTAAGCATGAAATTGTGACGAAAAGGTGTTAATTTTTTTATATAAAAAAAATCAATATTTTACGTTATTTAAGGGAGAAATAATGAAATCATTTTTTTTAAATTGTTAAATACCACAAATAAAATAAATAAAATACATAAAATTGTTACTACACATTCAGTAGCAAAAGTTTACCCAAGCCATTCGTACCCAGATGAAGGACGTTTACTTTGTCCAAAAAACGCCATAAACTCTGATGATTTTTTTGTTTGCATACACCCTAATGCGGATTAAAGTGTTATTCAGATGTGGAGACTACTTGTTGGAAAAAAAAAAGAATAGACTAAGGAAAGAATTCACTAAAAATTTAAATAGTCAAAGATTGGGAGCGCTATATAACCAAAATCACTAACAAGCACTCCCAGAAAGCTTAACTAACCAATGCCACAAATGAGACACAATGAGGTTTTGTTAATTTTTCAACACTTTCATTAACCTATTTTCACAAACCGGAACATGCAGTCGACAGAGAAATGCTGATTTTTTTTTAATTTGCAAACATATTTTACTTCTTGTAACACGTGCAGTGCACCCATTGTATTGTACAAATATTATGCATACGATTTCCGCATACCACTGCAGCGGCTTGCACATGAAAAGTATAAATAAAAAACACGTCTACGGAAAATTTGCCATATGCGAAATATAAGATGAGTGCATAAAATTCGAAAAAATATTTATGTATGTAAGTATATTCGAGTATTTCTGTGTCAATTGCAGCCAAATGTATGTCGAACAATGAGCAACATTAAAAAAATATTCCGCAAATAAAGCAACTACATACTATGCAACAACAAGAGTTAGTGTTCGTGGTGGAAACATGCCAAAATGCTGGGAAACGAAATTTAACAAACATAAAGCAAAATAACCGAATAAAGGCGCAAAGCACGCAATGCAATTGCATGTATGTATGGATGTATGAGTTAAAGGTTTTCACACAGTGACGCAAAATATTAAACTGCATGGCTTCAAGCTAACCTCAACTGAAGAAGCTTGTTAAAATTGTTTAAAAATAGGTTTCTTGAAAAACATTGACTTCTACGCTGTTAAATTTTTAAATAAGTAAAACAGATAATTTTATAATTTAGACAAAAAATACGTTTTAAAAAACTACAAATGTTCAAGAAAATTTATAATATCAACAAAAATCAATTGACTTGAAAAAATTCTCGCTTTGTAGTTTATAAATAATTTTGCAAATTTTTCTTTTGGTATAATAAAGGATGTTTTTTTTAGACGTGTGGTTTTCAATGAGGCAATACTTTTTCCAGAGTTGGTCTTTTTAACAGCTGTTACTTGATTTATACTCAGTTTGGTTTGCCATTTCATAAAGAACAGACTAACTTACTCCGGAACAACGTTTGCAAATCGTGCAAGTTTATAACCAAAATAATGGTTCCGTTCGGCGCGACGAATCGCGTGCTGCGTTCAATATTCGGTCGACATAACCGCCCAGCAGAGTCGGTAATTCGAGCAAGCATTGATCGGTTTCGCACAACGTTTACTCTAGTGGATACTGCGCATCCTCAGAGACGCCGTATAGTGCGAACCGAAGAGGCTATTGCTGCTGTGGAGCAGAGTATCGAAGAAATCCCGAATGAGTCCATCCGCCATCGTGCGCAACAATTGGAGCTGTGCCCATCCACTTTATGGAAGATTTTGCGGAAGGATCTTCGTGCAAGAATTGAAGCCGAACGACCATCAAGCGCGTCGCACGTTTGATGAATGGGCCCAAAATGAGATGGCCACCGATTCCGATTTTCACAAGAAAATTTTGTTCAGCTATGAAGCTCACTTTTGGTTAAATGGGTACGTTAATAAACACAATTGTCGCATTTGGAGTGATAATAATCCACAAGCCATTGTTAAGCCTCCGTTACATCCTCAAATAGGCCTCTAATATCGTGCGATTTAACACCGCTGAACAATTTTTTGTGGGGTTATAAGAAGTCGCTGGTCTAGGCTGATAAGCCCGAGACGATTGACGCCTTGGAAGAGAATATTCGGCTCGTTATTGCTGGCATACGACCCTAATTGCAGTAAAAAGTGGTCGAAAATAGTGCCCCTCGGCTAGAATTTATTCGAGCCAGCCGCGGCGATCACTTGCCCGAAATCATTTTTAAAAAATATAATGGCAAACCCTTGTCTTTATAACAAAGCTAAATTCTTGAGCATAGCATTTAATTATATGCGTTTTATTTCTGCTTAAAAACCAATTGTAAAAAAAAACACCCTTTACTTCGCGCTAGTCTGTAGACACCTTCACATGTAGGCATGAATGAACTCGAAGCTAGTAAGTACAGTGGCGGACATATAAGAAATACGATTTGGTGTTTACGGATTTAAGCGTAAACAAAAAATGTGTTGAATGATCATCGGGACGATTAAGAGACTAGTTACATGTGAAAAGTTTGAACTAAGCGCAAAGAAAAATTGTTTAATATTCGAGAGATAAAAATTTATTTATAAAAAAATTTTCTGGTATTTTTTCTATACTTTCTTAGATCAATTTCACCAATTTTGTATTTCTATTTTTTATTTAATGTATGTGTTTACCACTCAAAATCTCTCTTTTCTTCTTTTTCGAAACTCAGCATATTCCTTGCGAAATATTTTAGAATTTGTCTTTAGCGCGGCTGCATTAAGATTTATTATGTCAAATCGATTTTAGGTCGCAATTTTTTTTGTTGAGTGGTATATCTTCTATTGTATTTTCAGCCAATTTTTTTTAAGTATTTGTATAATACAATATTCGTCAATTTTACCTGCCATAGACTTTATCAAAAATGCTAAAAAGACAACTTAATATGTCGAAAACATTTCATTTCGCTGTAGGTATAATAATATTAATTTAGTTATAGTATCACATCTTAGCTCCCTCGAGTTTTTAATAAAAATATTATTATTGGCATCTTTTCTATTAATAGATTAATAATTAAAATAAGTAAGCCTTAGTATTTTAGGTTGCAAATTTGAATTTAAATTTTGACACATATTTTTATAAAAAAAATATGATTATTATACGCTATTAATAGATTAATAATTAAAATAAGTAAGCCTTAGTATTTTAGGTTGCAAATTTGAATTTAAATTTTGACACATATTTTTATAAAAAAAATATGATTATTATACGCTATTAATAGATTAATAATTAAAATAAGTAAGCCTTAGTATTTTAGGTTGCAAATTTGAATTTAAATTTTGACACATATTTTTATAAAAAAAATATGATTATTATACGCTTCATAAAGAGACATCGACGAAATTTCATGACACTTATTATTTTAACTCATTGGTGTACTAATTTTTATGTTATCTGCTGTGTTGTACACAAACACTTTCACATATGCATTAAAAGGTAATAACTTCAACGTAGTGGGTTAATTGTAATCAGTTTAAAGGGAAAAGCGTGAGTTAGCCGCATTTTAATTTCGATGCAAAAGCGACACGCTAGTGGGTTGACATACATATACATACATACATACATATTTACATTTTCGCATACATATGTTAAATGAATACCTTTTTTACATATTTGTAAGGCAGTGTGGCAATTGAGACAGGCAACTGCTAATAGGCTTAAAAAAATTACACTAATGTAGTATGCAGCAAAGAAAATAATAATATTTTTGAATACAAAAAAGTAGCTGCCATTGCTTAGGTAAAGAATTTTGGCCTGTAATGTTCTTCTCTGAAGAAATAAATCGTCGGCTTTTCTGTGACCGCTTAGATCATATAAGAACAGAATCAATTTTGCCAGTTGACATTTAAAGGAATTCCGTTCACTTAAGTGGATAAATTAAAGTAGCATATACATACATCCCTTCCGATATAGTTTAATTCATAAGTCATTGAATATATTTCTTAGAAATAATTAAGCTTTATTTGTCATTATTTCAGAGCATGCATCTTATTGCCTCCTCCGCTAGTATACTTTATTTTTATCTAAGTTCATGAAAAACAAAATAAAAATTTTCATCAAAAAATCTTATTAACATGTATGTATGTATGTTCAAGCACATGTCTACACTATGCACTACATGAATACTTTGCATGGAGGAAAATTTTTTTAAATTATAACAATCATCATAATTTCATTAAATTAACCCTTTGGATGTGCGTGAGTTTGCTGCTGACCGCAAAATATTCCCATGGCCAACATTAAATAGTTGGCACGCACTGAATAAAATAACCATCTCACATTTTTGTACATACAAATTTTAACTAGAAATGTTTTTTCAACAACTTCAATTGCCGCTTCGCTGCGCGTCGGCTCATTCACTGACAATAGTTATTAACCCAATTTGTATGCAGTTGTGCGAGTAAGCAGTTTAATGTGTGCGCGTGTGTGTGTGTGTACTTACAATACATTTATTTCATTGCAATTATTTTTGCTATTTACAATCACACTATTGCTTCTGCATATTTGTCCGATTTTGTTAGCATTTAATGGGCCTTTATTTCATTTAAGTGCGCTCTGGATGTACGTTTTAAAAATAAAATTAAAAAATTATTGAATTATTTTTATTTAAAAATAATGTTGAATAAAAAAAAAGAAACGACCACATTATATTGCATTCAAAGTGTCTATTGGCTTGATTTATGTTTCGTTATTTTTAAAAATTTGTTTTAGAAATATCTCTTAATTGCAATGTAAGGATTTCTGACCTTGTCGAATTTTTTTTCTCCATAAATTCTCAAGGTGGCTGAGCCATTTGGTGAATATAAATCGGTCTTTGGATCTGTGTTTTGGATATTCAAAATGACATGATAAGTACGAATGTTTGCTATAACATAATTTTTCAATAACTTTTTCGTATACTCCGGAAAATTAAAATAAGGAGCCTGTTGTTACTTTTCCAAAAATTCTTTTAAAATATTCAGAATACTCGCTTCCAATACGTTTTTAAATATCAGATTAAAACAAAAAAAATAAGCTTTGTATAACTTTAACGAAACATATTCCCAGAATCGTCGTTTGTTATAATTTTTTACTTTAAAGGCTTTTTAATCAAAATTTTTTTTATATAAAACAAACGTTTGCGGCAAAGCAACTCTGCAGCCTTATTAGTAACATTAACACAATTTTTAGTTATAGTATACTTTTAGGATTATCTACTTTAGTTTGAGTCTGTTCATTCACATTTTTACTTCTAAAGCATTAAAATCTTCAAAGGAATTTTATTTCGGTTAAAGCTCTACGCCCGCTACCAATAAAAAAAACAAGCGTGAATATATTTTCATAGGCAGTTTGTGGAATCAGTGATTTATCGACAAAGAGTTATATTTCTGAACATAGATATATTTTTGCTCGATCCATTTAGTGCAGCATCTTACGAATTTTGTAATATCTAACAATAATAGGTTGGACTCCCAAAATAAGCGTTTTTTTAGTCGTGACTTCTTTAGTCGTCTAAATCGGGACTCACAAAGCCACTTGTTGACCAAATTCAAATTGTAATTTATTAGTTGGTTCGCATATTTTGTTCCAATAATATTGAAAGAGCAACTGGGTATTTGAAATGGAACAATTTAAGTCACGCCTTCTAAGAATAACAGATGAACTCTGAAATTGTGTATGTTCTTCTTTGATATATATTATTGGTGGAACTGGCCTCAACCACTCTATAGGTGTCCACTTCGAATATTAGAAATTCGGTAGCATTTATTATTGTAATTAAGGGTATTACATAGAGACTATTGAGAAACCAAAAAAGTTTAGATGAAGATTGAAATAAAAAGAAACACAATTCCTTTTTTAAAGCAAACATTTATTTGGATTTACATTCCCCAATTTTTCTATTGCTGAAAACCAATAGAATTTTACCTTCCAACAACGCTTACAAAAATATTGGCTGAATATGGTGGACCTCTTTTTCGCAGGCTGTCACTTTCTTTTATTCCAATCGCAAGCGAAATTTTTCATCTGCCATAAAAAACCAACAATAAAAAACTGTACTTGTACATCATTTTCTTTATTTTTAAATATCCTTCAATTAGTAGATAAATTTAGCTTTTCTTAGGAAGCGCCATAGAAATTATCCTAACCTAAATAGGCGAAATAATTAAGCATAGCTTTAAATATGTATGTATGTAAATTAAAAACATTCAAAAATAATACCAAAATGCATAACTGTCGTCTTATACTAATAAATATGTCAAATTAATAATTTATAATATTTAATAAAAAATATATTTTTACCATATAATTTATTAGGTCGCACATATTTTCATATTTTGCACTCTACTGGTCGGTTTCTCAGGCACAGTTTAAATTCTGAACATTCGTTTGAATATAAGCACGAATAAGTGTGACAAATATTTGACAGTGAAACAATAAATTCGAACACAAAATGTTCAATCAAATTAAAATTCTCAACAAAATTCGTAAAGAATAAAGTAGATTTTGAAATTTTTATTAGTTTTGTTTGCATATTGAGGTATTCATTTTGGGGTTGGACTATGCCTGAGAAATCGGCCGTAATTGACTATTGAACAATATTTACAATTTCTTTTAGGATTCACTTAATTTGTATTTTTAGCTTATAGAATTACAATGAAAATTATAACTAATTAAACTGTTTTTTTAATCTAAGCATTTCTAAGAGCGTAGCCGCGCTAAACCAAGTTTAAAAATATTACTTAAGAACCATTGACAATTTTAACGTAAATCTTTTCTTAAATAGTAAGCCTAGCTTTATACTAAACATTTGTATTGGAAAATATTTTCACAATAATCGTTAGTAAAAAAAAGCACATATTTTCCATGTAAGCTTGTAAGTATACAGCAAAAATGCAGGCTGGATAAAAAAAATTTAATTTAATTCAAATATATATTTTTTTAGTTTTTAACTAATATTTGCTTAAATTCTTATGTAGAAAACTGAGCATGTTTTTTTATTTATTTTCAACTAAAACACAAACAAACAAGTTGGAATGCGAACTGTCCAAACCTGATAGCCGCGCTTACTTTTTATTTCGCCTAAGTCTAAAGTTAAGTTTCTCTCCAGCGGCATTTCACTGCATGTGTTTGACTGATACTTGTTTTGTTTTTACTTTTATTTAAGTACCTAATTCATAAGCCATGGCTTAGCTTTTGTTATTCTATTTTTTCTTACATCCTTTGGTATTTTCTTGCTCTTCCCATTCACATCCTCACAGTTTCACTTTATACGATAATTTCATTAACTTTTTCGAACTAATCGGACAGTTAGGCCAGAGATTGGCACATCCCATGGGGCCGCTATTATCATCGCCGGTGTAGCGAAGTAATTCGCCCATATGCGCAGCGAAATGCCATTTACTCGGCGCTGCATTCATTGCCAATGACATCGTAGAAGATCTGAAAAGAAAAGGAAGAAGTATGTGTGAATTTTGCCAGTCTGAACTTTTCACATACAAATAATCCAATTGGAAATTTCACTTGATAGAAAGGATATAGAAATTTACATATTTTTCTTAAACTTTGTAGTTTTCGGAAATAAGGAATGCTGTGTCACTCGAATTTGCTATCTCGAAAACTATCAGTCTTGCAAAAAAGTGTAATGTATTAAAAATGTTAAGAAAAGCAAATAATTTTTATATGTAAAAAAATTGAAAAAACGTTAGTGAAATTTTCAGAGAATTTTTTTTTATAATTTCTGAATATAATTTACTAAAAAATTCTTTGAAATTTATTTATGAATTGAGATTTTTACTTAATTTTTAGAATTTTCTAACTGTCCAGAAATGTTATCGATGAAATGATTTTTGAAATTATTTTATTTTTGTAATTTCTGAAACAAAATTCTAAGACGTTACAAAAATGTTTAAACTTTTTTTAGAAATTCAGAAATGAGATGCAATAAAGATTTAAGAGATTTTTATAATATTCTAACTGTTTCACAAAAAAAAATTATGGAATTTTTTAATTTCTTGAAAAATTTTTTTAACAAATACCCAAAATCAACTTTTTGAAATTTGTTTCTGAAATAGAGATATAATTTTATAATTCCCTAGAAATGATTGTATAATTATAAAAAATTTTCAGAAATCATAGTAGAAACAGCGAGGAATTTCCAAAAAAAAAAATTGTGAAACTTGGAAAGAGTTGTTTCTATAATTTCAGAAAAAAAGAAATTACAGACAATTAGAATTTTTTTTTTAAGAAATTAGAATTTTCTTTTTGAAAAACAGATAATTATATTGTGATTTTATAATTTTTTAAAAATTTTCTAAAAAAAAATTCTCGTTTTTTTAAATATATATTTTTGTAATTTTCGAAAAAAATGCCTAACTTCTTTTTCCGAAATATAAATATACGAGTTTATTATTTTCCATCTAAATTGTATTCAAAGCACAATTTTCATTTATTTTTTTTTTCGAAATACATTTTTATTTTTTAGTACTAAATAGTACAACTTAGTGGCCGTAATCAATGTTTTTACTAAAACAAATACTTTCAAAAAGTAGCTTTGTTCACAACAACACATCTAAGAAATGAAATATGTACAACCAACAACTCCAAACGATGGGTGAAAGTACGCGAACGCACGCTTTTAACGCTTCAACTTAAACTTCACCCTTAACCCTTAGCTGAGACGCGGCTTCCTGCTATCCCGCTAGCAGATCGCATATTAGCTAGCAAGTTCATAATCCGCAGCGGCCACAGCCAATTATAATTGCACATAAAAGGCATGAAATGAATTGTTGGCCAACACTTAGCTGCGGCTGGAAAGCGTGCTACCACATAATTGCTTTGAAACATTTTTTATTTCGCTGTTGCTTTAGAGCGCAGAGGCACTTCAAGCGACATGCGGGTAGTTATAGGCTTAAATTTTCCATACCTATTTATATTTGTATATACTCGTATTATTTCTATTAGTTTTTTCATCTAAGTTATGTTGCCACTGAGCTAATTGCGCACAAGTCAAGTGCGAGGTTACTGCTACCAGTCAGTCAACCGGTTAGTCGGAAAGTGGCTTGCTAACCGTTTTTTTTTTATGTTTCCTTGCTATGTGTTAACAAGCGAGCAAACAATGCTAAACTTCGTTTGTTTGTCTACATACATATGTACATATGAAATGGCAATGCCACAGCTGTTTAGCGATTTTACAGCGCTACAGAGATATGTACATAGATACATACATTTTGATATACAAATATAGTACATACGAGTACATATCAAGTGTTCAAATAGTTGTGTTACTAATTTTACAAGTTCTAACTCAGTCTACTCATAATAATTGCAGACGCACAGTGATTGTCAGTGAAAAGTTGACGCCACATTTTGACCTTGGTTTTCATAAGCTTCCGATTAAAATTTTTTTTAATGCAGACTATTGCCTATTTCAAGACCATTTTGTGCTTGATTTCGAACTAACCCGAAATGATTCCGAACTAGTTCCAAAAATAACACTTAATTTGTTCTCTTCGAGCAAGTCGGAAACGATCTCGAAATTGTTCTTTATAAATTACAAAAGCATCCCAAGTTAGTTTCAAAATTGTTCGCAAACTAGCTCCGAAATGTTTCCGAAATAGCTCACAAATATTCCATTAAAATTTATTTGTACTCGCTACTTCAGACTGTGAATGAGAGCGTCATTAAATCTCTCATTTATATTCTTATTTTCAAGAGAATCGCGTTCGTCGGCGCTTTCTGGTAAATTCGGATAAAAACTTGCAAATTTTGGCGAGTTAGAGAACAAAGCTTTTGGGGCACTACTTATTTTTTTTAATTACTTAATCTTTCTTCCCAACAAAAAAAAATAGCCTCAAGCTCAATAAAATTTTTTTGATGCAAAATCATTTATTTCAATCATGGTTCAGAGAGTTAAAAATTCTAAAAGGCACTAGAGGCATCTAAAATTGTTCAGCTGCTTAGATGTTCACAAATTAAAACATAAGCCCTTTTATATATTTAAAGAAAATTAAAAGAACAAATATGTAGAAGATTTATTGTCTCTTCTGAAAATTTCACTTTTGTGAAGCGCTATTTTCTACTTGCGTAAAAAATGAATAAAAACAAAAGCAATAATACTGCGTATTCTACATCAAAACTTAGCTTCATTTATTGGCTCTTACATTACCAGCTCTATTCTGTGCACTTGACAAATTCAACATCTTCCTTATTTATCATGATTGACAATTTATCAAGATTTTTCTATTCTATGACAAAAATAAAAAGCTCTTTTCTTGATAAACTGTGAAGATGTCAAATGCTCTTGACAAATAAAACATCTGTTTTAGTCTTTGTGCATATATGTGAAAATTAATTTATTGGAATGGAAGAAGATATTTTACTTTTATTGTTATTGTTGGACGAAGAGGAAAATTGCGAAAATAGAGATCACGCGCGTTACTTAAGAAGTTTACGAGATGCTAGTGATCCATTTTCGTTGAGTGATAACACGGTTATGCAAAATTTTCGTTTATCACGTGACACGTTTTGCCGTGTATTGACTTCCTATAAATTAAATTTATTAATAAGTTACATATTATTTTACAAATTAATGAATAATATATGAAATACTTACTACATATGTGGAAGAATCTATATCGTGAATAATATAAAGTAAACAGAAATCAGCTGTTTCTGCTTCATTATATTGTTCACCACACATGTGGGGGAAAGCCCAGCAGTCTGAAGCTTTAAGTTTTATCAAGGTTGTCTTAGAATAAAAAGAGCTTCTTGCTTGATAAAAATCTTCATAAATGATCAATATTTTGTTAATTTGTCAAGTGCACAGAATAGAGCTGTAAGTACAAGTAATTTAATTTCTATTTTTTTTTGTAGTTCGAACATACATATATGTTTCTGTTAAAAAAAAACCTGAAAGACGATGCACCAAGAAAAAGTTTGCAACCCATGTGCCATTTTCGCTTACAATCACTCTACACATTAATGTAATTATTTTTTACCTAGTCACCGCTTGGTTGCTAGCATGTACATATGTACTATGTGAACACCTATTTTTAAACGCTAAAATCATTAATTTACAGTAACCATTTAGAACAATTTACATATAGTAATTTAATGAAATCAGCAACTTGCGCTCATTACTGCTTCCTTTTTGCATTCGTGATTTTCTATGCGTACTTTTTTGTTAAATTCTTGACAATTACCGTTCATTCTCTGCATTTTCTTCAAGTGTGCAAATATATAAATAAATTAAATATGAAGGTGGCGACGTGACCCACGTCAAGTTTGTAGTTCTTGCCGCAATGGCTGTAAAGTGCGATAATTTCTAAGTTTAACGATATAATTACTCAAGTGTAACAAATAGCGGAGAGATAATTTGAAGTAACGTATTTATTTATGGATCAGTATATAAACAGATATGTATGTACTTACATATATATATGTACTCGCTTAATTTACTTAAATGTAAAAGTCGGCTAATAACTCATTTCCACTTCAAAAGTTTCTAAACTTATTAATACATTCGATTACATACAGTGTTGTGCATATCAAATTAACAGCATTCAAAAAGACATAGCTTGCCACATATATTTATTAATTTAAATATTCAAATAATACAATTTTAAAAAAATTCAACAAAAATGTTAGAATTTTTTTGAATATGTAATTTTATAGCCCATTAAATTTTCGTTAAACAATGTGAAAAATTGAAGTGGCTAGGCACTACGGTTGATTTTTTAGAATTTTTTTGTCCAAAGTGTTGCGACTTTCTTCCTAATAACGAATAAGCAACATTAACTTTTATATGGAAGAAATTCGCAACACCCTTGACGAAAAAAATTCTAATAAATCAACGGTAACAAATAGCTATATAAAATTTTCACATTGTTGAACTATAATTTAATGGGCTGTAAAACTGCACACTCAAAAAATGTTTAACCTTTCAGCGAAAAACTTTCAAATCTATACACAAATTTGTTGTAAATTTTGTTTACGTTTCTACAAAGTTTATGTTAGAGAATGGACTTAATTTTAATTGAAAGTTCTTAAAAATAAATATATAAATATACTTGGCAATATGCACAACACTGTAAATTTATTAATATGTATGTATGATTTCAATATGCGCGGAGGTACTTTAAACAAATTAAAAGATAGTGAATTTATTCAGTCATTGCAAATCTCAAGTAAACACACATATTTACATATGTACATATACATACATATATACAATTAATGTAGGTGAAGGTAATTACTGGCATTTATCATGTGGAAGGTGAGCATGCTTTGAATATTTATGATTATTTTTAAAAACCGTTTAACAACTCAATTTGTAGATACATAAAGAAAGTGAATTTGTTAAACAGCCGAAAGCCTTTTTAGCTAGCGCTGCGTTTACTTGTAGTTCATATTACAATTATATTGTTATATAAGCTTAATTAGAAAAACAATGTATTAAATCAAATTGAAAAAATTAGCAATTTTTGGTTCCTACGATTTTCTTCACTATTTTAAGAACAAAGTGCATGATTTTTAATAACACAAACAACAGATATTTTGTGTGTGCAACTTAACCATGGAAAACTATTCTAAAATTTTCCGATGCATATTTTTTGAAAACATTTTCTTGCCTCTACCTTTAGCCTGTATGTGTCAATTAAGAGAGTATTTAAACAGCCCAAAAAGCTAAATTTAGACGAGATGATTTCAAGAAACTTTAAGAAAAGTATTTAAAAGAAAATTGTGCTAACGATCTGTAAAATATTAATAGTAAATCGAGTGCATATTTATTAAGCATAATATTTTTTAATAGTAGGATACCGACGTAAATATTTCGGGATGGATCTTGGTAAGTTAAATTATCATTTTTCATTTACTACACAATTTGTTTGACAGGCTAAAGAAAAAAGGAAAAATTTACTTCAAGCAGAATGTTTTTTTTTGCTCTGTTACTACTCTCTATCTGTTAAATATTGGTACCTTTTAAAAAACTATCTATTTTAATTGATAATTTGAAGAAAAATAAAAGAAAAATACTTTTGTAATGAAATCACCCGTCAAATGTCACTTGAGTCAACTTGCTATCTAATAATAATAAAATGTATGGTCATATTTGGCTAATATTCAGAATATATATAAGAAATAGAGAAAGCGAAATTTTTGCAAAAAATACTTATAGCTATAAATGGGCAAATGGAAAATAAATACTTTTACAAAAACAATTAATATATTTTGAAAATGTATTTTAACAAGCTCGAGACCCAGTATTTAATAAAACTTCAATATTCGACTTTTGAAAAAATGAACACGTCAGATGGCGCTGGAGTTTATTTATTAAAAATAGTTTTATTCGGTACATAGACTCTTATTTGTCAAAGTAAGAAAAATAGTTATTCAAAAATCACCTGGTAGGTGGAAATTTCTTAGTCATCATCAAATTTGTGAAACGATTTGACCCATATTCGCTATATAACTATTAGGAATAGGAAAGAGATACTTTATATTCTGAACAATTTTGCAAAAAAAAAATACCTAACAGCTAAGACTAGAATCAACCTTATACTTTCCACTTAATAAATCAAGCGGAAGCAGCAGCGATATACAACGCAATAGTATCAGCAGTGAAAACTAAGAAAAACGATAATATGTACGGATAGCAAATCTACTATATCTAGCATACTGAACGTTTCCAAAAAATCATTTCTAGTTTCCAGTATTCGCAGCTTAATTATAGAAAATAAAAACATGATATAAATGATGTGGATCCCGAGTCACGCCGGTATAAAGGGGAATGAGCTTGCGGACCAAAAAGCTAAAAAAGCCTAAATGGAACCACTTTACACGTTCGACTATAGGGAGAACAAAGACATTATTCGTTTGATTAATGAATACATCAGTATCCAGAGAATGGCAAAATGGAATACCGTCCAACACAATTACGTGCATATTAATCCAACAGGCACTAAACCAAGCTACCCAGCAACCTGTAGGACCAACGACATTACTGCCTTTATCCGCCTCCGTATTGGGCACACCACCATAACCCACTCCACACATTTTAAATGGATTGGCTCCAGCTTTTTGCTCATACTGTCCTTCGGCATCACTATCAGCTAATCATCTCCTAGATGACTGCGCGCAATTTACTTTCACCAGGAAGGAGTTATTCGGCAACGAAACTCCTTCGGACTTATTGAAAATACCCTCACGAGAAAACATCAGAAAAATTCTAGATTTCTTATTAAAAACTGGACTGCGTAGATTAATTTAAATCCTCATTTTGCATATTTTATTTTTTATCTTGTTTTCCTAATCCCATTTCTTAATGTAGTATTAATTAATGTATAGGTAGTAGCAATCTTTACTTATTTTTAGTGGCACGTCTCTAACAAAATAAGTTTATTAAAGCAACGAGCCGTAAGCCCTGGCAGCTGGCGCTCTTTTTTTTACTGTAAAATAATAATTGTATTGTTATTTTTCATTTAATTAATAAAATAAAATAAAAATCAATCTGAAAAAGGTAAGCAAAATAATATCACTTATAATATAATGTTCTACAAATTAACAAATGGCGCACAAGCAAATAAAAAAGAAATAACTACAGCATTTAAAATCAAACAAGTGCAGACAAAATATAAAAATCAGATAACTAAGCATGAGAAACGACGTAAGTCAATAAATTTATTTTCCTTAAAAAATAACCAATTTGATGCCATTCCATTTAAGGTCTACTGTAGGCCTAGCCAAATTTTGCATAAAAAGAAAGTCTCGTTTTACTTGTATGAATTCCAGTATAAAAATGTATTTTATTACTATGCAAATAAAAAATTCGCGCACATTCCCTTTTTCGGCAGCTGGTTTCTAAATAAGGAAGTGAATTGATAATTTATTTTGTTTGTTTACCACTACAGCAACATCAGCTTTAAAAAAAAAACGAATGACTTGTATGTATACCTACATATACATATTTATACCTTTCATGTTTTCTATATCATGAGTAATTAAAGCAAACTTTCATTATAAACAAACAAGTTTGGCTTGAAGTTCTGTAGGTTTCCTGCTAAGCCAGAGCAGTCAAATATTTTGCATACACGTGTTTATACGCTCAGAAGAAAATTTAGTATTTTTTAATCAATGTGTATACTTCTATTCACTTGAAGCAGCAGCAGTTTTTCGCTTTTATTTAGTTATTTTAATGTCACAAAAATTTCTTTATAACCAAATTAAGGTACACTTCAATATATCTCTAACAAAAACCTAATAAACCAAAATTACAATGTAATTCATCAAAAAAATTTACAAAATTCAGCTTTAAGCAATTTAGAATGTGTACTTTTTATACTAAAATTAAAGAAGGTAAAAATCTGCATACCCAAAAAAAACTTTTAATTTTTTTTTTTAGTTTTAAATTTTGATGAAATTTTGAATTAATTATTATAAATTTTGTATAAAATTTTAAACTTGGACATAAATGGTTTTGTTTAGAGAATGAACTATATTTAAACTGTAAAAAATTGAAAATAACTGAACAAAAAATAATAAAAAAAAATTGAAGACCCTCTGCCACTGTTCGGGCGGATGGGAGAGTTGTATATAAATTCATAGACATTAAAAAACAAGCCTGTTATTATTCTGTATATTCGAAGAATTTTAGACAGATTATGCTAAGTTTACAAAACAAATTAGCTATGTTTAAATAATATATGTGTTTACTCTTTATTTAAGCCAGAAAAGTATTGACACACCACCACACATCGTTCCTGTACGCAAAGTGTTATTGATAAAACAGCAAGTTCAAGGTAGCCTTACTTCAAATTAGCTTGTTAAGCGTTTTATTTATTTATTTTATTGTTATTATATTTTTTTTTTAATTATCACTCTACACGGAAAAGTTTTGTTTAATATAATTAAGTAAATATGTGTGTTTGTTTTATTAGCGGACACCTAGCTTTCAAAAAAAGCAAACTATTAAACATTTTAACTAAATTTATAACAATCACTTTATTTATTTAATTCGTTTATGTCTCCTGTTATTGTTTTATTCTATTTTTAGTAAAGCTATAAAAAGTAATTGCGCGTCTGTTATAATTTATCAAATATAAAAAAAACAATTGTCTACTTAGATGTTTAAGTAGCATTTAGTTCAACGAATAGCATTTTTTTAGTGTGAATTAATATGAACAATAAAAAATATAATGCGAATGTTGTATTGGATTTTTATAACTAAATACTTATTTATTACTTACCTTATTAAATAAAGTAGATCCTTTTCTTTTTCCGTCAGCATATAATCTGGCTTAGCAGCCATTTCGCATAACATTTTTGGCAGGCAGGATTCCTTGATGGCGTCTGTTAATTGTGATTTAAGCGTATTTTGCTTGCGTTGTAGGGCAACAGTAGAAAAGTCATTGATTTCCGTATCTGAAAAAAATTTAAAATTTATAATTTGTAAAAAATTACTTATAGCATGATTATTTAGCAATAAACGGTATTTACAAATAAAATAAAATAAAAGATGCAATATAATTGTTTTGGAGAGATGATATTCAATCTACGTAAAAAGATAGTAGATATGAAATTTCAGGTTTAAAAAAAATTTACATTTCATACTTCTGTTAATCAATTTCTAAAAAAAATTTAAATTAAAATATAATTAATGCTCCATTAGATATAGCTCAAAACTACAAATTTAAAAGAGTGAAATTTTAATAAAACAAATTATGTATTTCAAATATTGCTTCAACACATGAACAACATTTGAAATTTTATGAAAAAGGAACGCAACAGCCTCGACAAAAAACACTGCCAAAAATCAAACAAATTTTTTCAAAAATAACTTCAACACATGAAAAAAAAATTCAAATTTCATGACAGAAGAACGCAACAACCTCAAAAAAAAACGCTAAAAATCAACGAAAATGTTTGCCACAGGAACTGCACTTATGCCCGAATTCAGTAAGCGGTTTCAATCTCTAATAGAGACAAATGTCAAAAATTTAGACCAGTTAGCATTTATTAGTTTCAAAATAAAGCCTCTAGTCTCAAAATAAAGTCTCTTAATTGTGACCTGGTGGTGAGCAAGTCACAAAAATTAAAATTAACGTGAAAATAACGTGAAAGCGAAGAAAAGCAATAATCTCTAGCTCATTTTGGGACTTGAGATGAGACTTAGTTACTGAGTTCGGGTGTTAATCATATCAGAATTGAATAGGCTACAAAACTGTATAGTTCAAAAAAGTTTCAATTTTTTTTTTAAATTCACAATTTTGAAGGAGTTCTTTTAACTTGTTATATATTTCTTCCTTTAAATTTTGAAAACTAAATGAAATGAATTTCGAATTTTTGAAAGCCTTTTGTTACAAAGTGTATTAAAGATTTTATTAAATTTCTTTAATGTTTAAAATTAGCGTTTAAATGGTTTATATTAGAAAATGTATAGTATTTTCTTGAAAAATAATGCAAATTTAAAGAAATTTTTTTTTTTTA
The DNA here is from genome assembly GCA_963971545.1 of Philophylla caesio. NCBI lineage: Eukaryota > Metazoa > Arthropoda > Insecta > Diptera > Tephritidae > Philophylla > Philophylla caesio. The sequence continues at coordinate 15,018,989 of OZ020608.1, forward strand.
ATTGTGTTGCGGTTATAGTTTTTAAATACGGTCTATCTACATACTGGCATAATTTTAGAGCTGGTTTGTGCTTTTTTCGAATTTGATAAGCAATTACGGAATTCGTTAAAAATTTTATTTTTTTTAACCACTCTGTGGGAAAGAAAATTAACCAATAATTATAGTCTTAGAAAAAATGTCGTGCTGAATACTTACAAAAAGGAGAGGAGAAGCTTACACAGCTAAAGCTTGGACAGAACCTTGTCATATCGCAACAATGTGTAAAGGATCACCAAAGTAATTGTATAAAGCTGTTTTTGAATATTTATATTATTTCATTTTATATTTTCTTATTACTCAGATTTAAAAACACGATTTGTCTTAGTCATCAGATATATCATAATTGTTTTAAAGATTATCGATTAACTTAAGCATATTTTTCATAAAAATTAACTTAATAAAGTCGTTTGATGAAAGTTCAACAAGCCAACACGCCAATTCTTCCGATTAGCAACTAATTCTTTTATATTCGCTAATAATAAATTTTAACAACAACAAAATAATTGCATACATATTTGATAAGTGATTAAGCGAAAATATATTGAATACAACGAAAATAAAACACAAACTTGCTGTTATGAAATTTTAGTTCTATTTAAATTTGTGAAAATAAATTATTTATTATATACTATGTAGTCAAACGTATGATATGTATTTATGTGAAGTTGCTTGTTATTTAGTTTTTCATTGCAAATCATCTTCTTTATCAAAAAACAGAACCAGTTTCCTAATTGGCTTTTAAACTTAAACAAATTTTTAATGCTAAACAAGATAAGTTAAATGTGTTAATATAAAATAATTATGTATGTTTGCATGTATATATGTACATACATTTGTATATAATTCTACACTAAAACTCGCGTTTGCTGATTAAGCATCATATTCCAACGAAATACCAACGAAAAAATTGTGTGAACTTTTTCAATGTACTATTGTTGTCTTCTTGCAAACAAAAAACTTTACATTTTTTTAGCAACAGAGAAGAAATTAAGTGAAATAATTTTAATTTATTCTTTTTTACTTTGTTACGCTGAAGTTTTTGTGTATTTATGATTAAAAAAAATATGGAAAAGTAAGCAAAATGAAAGATTGATATGAAATGATACGGCAACTTTATAGATAATTATTATGAGCGTCATAGCTATAGAGGGAGTTATAAAAACAATGTAAACGCGAATTTAATAATCAATATTTTATTTATTTAATTTTCATTATTTTTCAATTTAAATAAATTAAAATGCAATTACATTCAATTAGCAGCGCAATTAGAGTAGAATTTTTAAGCAAATTCCTTACACTTTCTCAAAAGATAAACATTTTTTTATTTTATTTTATTTATATTGAAAATTCTTAGAATAAAACTTGAAATTTTTGTACATGGTTTTTGTTAGCGAATAAACTGTATTTTAATCAAAAATAAATACATTTAAATTAAAGAAGAATAGAATAGTCTAAATGACGGCGCGATTATACTTTCAAATTTGGCATACACAAACGCGCTTATAACAGTAAATGAAATTTTTTTTATTAAAGAATTACGGTATATTTAAAATTTTGATATGGCGCATGTTTAAATTCTTAAATTTTTTGATTATTTACCTTTTTAGAAATAAAATTTAAAAAAAATGCACAGATCTCAAAGAACAAAACCCATTACCGGTTTTCCATTCTTTATCTGAGTTCTTGTAATTTATGTCTCTAATTAAGTTCCTAACGGATTTCTCATACTTTCTCTTAATTATCAAAGCCCAAGGTCGTTCATTTTGTACTCTTTGTAAAGCAAAAGACAAAGAATCAAACATGTTGTTGTTAATAATTGGATCGAAACCCAAACAAACATTTAAGAATTCGCAGAAAGAAATAGAAAGCAGGATTTACAGTTATTCAGCCACGGTGAGGTATTTTTTTGTTTCAGCGCTTACTAAATAAATTAATTTGTCATCAAAATGGTAAAGCTACAAGCTGCTACTGTTTATCATTAAAACCTGTTTCGTTTTTTTACACTTTTTTTCCTGCCAACGAAGTCTGAGTGTGTAAAACCTCAATCGCAAATATTTCCAATACCCAAATTAAACATTTATATTGGGAGATCACTTTTTAACAAAACATGTTTTTGTTTTATGTGTTTTTTTTTTGTTTGCTGAAATATATATTTGGCATGCGCGTGTCTTTTAAAAAAGTTGCAAAATGTTGAATCAGCAAGTTGTATATTGGTTGGATATATTTTTTTATAAGTATACAAACTTTTATTTTATACTACCCAGCAAATATATTGGATCATGGAAGTTTTATTTAAGATATATTCAAAAGGAACAAATATTTTTTCTTATCAAAGAGCTGTCATTTGCATGAACTAATGCAATTTAGCAAGAGTCTTCCAAAAGTTTTATTGAAGTTTGTTAAAAAAAAAATTCTTCGCAATACGATAGAAAAATTATTAAACAATTTTTAAGACTCCTTCAGAAAAGTAGCGAATTATAATACAAAGTATTTTTTAAATTATGTTGTTGCTATATTTTAGGGAAATACTCAATTTTATTTTACAAGTTGAAGCACTTTGGAGTCAGGGATAAACTTTTAGATTGCTTCGCCAATTTTCTATTTAACAGAAAATTATTTGTTAAAATAGGTTCTAGTAAATCCAAAACATTAATTGAGGCGGGGTCGGGCATTCCACATGGAACTCACTGTGGCCCATTGCTATTTATTATTTTCATAAATGATTTGGTGAACCACTTTAAGTTTGCAAAGTGTCTAATGTTTGCAGACGACATAAAGCTCCTCAGGTACACAGTTTATCAGACAGTAACAATATGCAGTCCGATCTAGATGCTTTTGAACTGTGGTGTGCAACAAATTATTTACATCTAAATGTTAAGAAATGCTTCGTGGTAACATTCACCAGAAAAATATCTATTTCAATGTTTAATTAAAAATTAAACCACTGTTTCCTTAATCGCTGTCAAGAAATAAAAGATCTAGTTGTTATTTTTGACTCCAAGCTATCCTTCTCCAAACATATAAAATATATTGTTTCCAAGCCATTTGCAATGATCGGTTTCATTAGAAGAAACACTGGTGGTTTTAAAGATCCTCCAACCTTGAAGTCTCTTTATGTTGCCTTAGTAAGAAGCCGGCTCGAATACTGCTCGCTAATATAGAATCCATACTATGAGGTCCATTCCGTAAAAATTGAAAAGGTACAGAAAGTCTTTACCAGGTTCGCCCTGTGCAAAATGTATTGTCCTAACAGTCCTCCACATTATATAGGGCGACGGAAATTGCTAGGTCTGCAGTCATTGCATGATAGAAGAATATACTTTTCATTAATTTTCGTTTACAATGTTATCAATGAGAACATTAACTACAATGAGTTGGCTAACCTATTTCAATCTCATATTCCTCCTCGATGTCTAAGAAATAGTCATATATTTGGTCTTCCAACTTACAAAACTAATTACTTATTGAACGAACCTCTTGTACGATGTGCTCGATTATTCAATGCTTATAGTGATATCGTAGATTTCAATGTTAATTTAGAAAGATTTAAGCTTAATCTCTTTACTGTATTCAATAAGTCTGTGAGCTACCTTTTTCTTTTTGTTTTTATCGTAACTAGTCTGTAAGATGTTTTTTCTGTAGACTGAAATGGAATAAATAAAATAAAATAAAAATAAAAATACTGGCAATACTCTTCTGGCAATGGATTTATAATTTTTGGACATCTGTTGAAATTGTCTTTCAATTGCTGGCTGGGTAAATATTTAAAAATATATATTTATAAGTAATATATATGTACATATACAATTCCTGTAAAGTAATTTAAATAAAAAATTATTTAATTTTTTTTTAAATGACAGATTATTAAAATTCAGCTTCCACTCAAATTACTGGTAAAACCGACTGCAATTTATCAAAAAACCCCAATAAATACACCAAATTATAATATATGATTACATATGCATTTATAAACAAAGAGCTTCTTTAAAAATAATAAACCTGAAATTATGATAGCTTACATTGCTAATTATTTTATTATATTTAATTTTTCTTTAAAAAAATTAAATGCCTAAAACGCAGTTAACTCCTTACAATGAAGTATTAAATAAAAATATTTATTGCAACCGCTGAATCCTTTCAAATATTTTATCTTTTAAAAAATCGGACATACTCTTCTTATACGTTTGATTTTCTTTAAATTTTTTATTAGAAAACTAAATCTCTTAAAAAATGAATAAATACTAACTCAATATGAGTTGAAATGCATGAGTTATATTAAAGATCAACGCACTCGAATCTGCTTACCACGAATGCTAACTACATAATAATGCAAATCTTTTATATTATCAATTGAAAGCTTTATTTTTATATTTATATTTATTTTTTTTTATATATATAAACAAAAAACCCAGTTAAAGTTCTTACACTGAGGTGCAATTATATATTTTGATCTAGAGTATATATTTCGGTAGCAGCCTATTGCTATACTTTTTTTTTTGAATCGACCTAATGCTCTGTCTAATACATATTACTAATGTAATTTTAGCAACTGCTTTCTTCTTTGTTTTGAAATCATTTTTTTTTTAATAACGTACTAAAGCGACTTAATGAGTGTTTCCACTCAGTCGCTTTAATTCATATTATCCATTGCATAACACATTTTTCAGCAATTTAATTGCTTAATTTAACAAGCCATAATTAGCTGGTAAGACAATATGAATTAATAAAGAAAGCAAAAAAACCATTAACGCTAATCAAATAGCAGTGCAAAGTTTAAAAAGTATATCCAAAATGATAACCTACTGAGAGAACGAAAATCAAAGTACAATAATAAAACGTCTGCGGGGCAAACTTTGATTTAAATTATTCATAAAATTAAAAAAAAAAAATATTTTTTGACAAATATTTTACAGAAACTCCACGAAATTCAGTCAACACTAATCAACATTTTTTTTTCTATAAGATAAGTTCTCAAATTTATGTTATTTTAGATGTAATTAAACATATAATTAACTTATTTAATTACTTAAAAGTTTAAAATTTCATTTGTAACTAATTAGTCACATTTCCCCTAAAATTTATTAATATTCTATGACACTATTTGTGACCATAAATTTTTACATAAACTAGGTGGAAGAATTTTACATTTACAATGATAACAGTAGCCACTTTGAGCGTGACAAAACTGCTAATACATTGAACATATGTATGTACATAGTACATAAGCGGCCAAGTGTGCACATAAATGGAAGCAAAATACTAAACAGAAAAACTTCTTGAAAAATCTTTGGTTTCAATGAGCTTGGCACCGCCACAATGCTATTTGCTGCCGCTACAACAAAAATCACTCAACGCCAGCCAAGGCCATAAGTTCAAAGAACACACAGCGTAATACAAAGTACAGACATTCACGCACACATCCATACATAAACACACACATATGTAAATATGTACACAAGTGTGTGAGTGTGCAAAGTAAAAGATTTAATAGAACACGTTAAACCATTCTTATTTATGCAAATTGACAACGAAACTCCAACTTTGACTTTGAACTTTTCACTTTTATTTATAACGGGCGGACAGTAAAGCTACGAATTTAAGCAAATACATATAGGCAAGTGGCTGATTGAATGAAGTGCATATGTTTGCATGCACGCGACAGAATTATAAGATCAGCTCCTATTTTTTTTTTTTTTAATTTTTTTTTTAATTATTTCTCATTTCACGACACAAAAAAAGGACTCTGAATTTTTGACATATTTTCCCATTTTTGTCTTTTCTAATTTCTCACATTTTTCGAGTAAAATGCAGTTATTTTTCTACAAAATTCATTTTAACCAATATTTTATACTTTATATGAAATATAAAATAGTTTAACAAATATTCTTTAAAAGTTCTAAGCTTGTTAAAAAATTCGAATTTTTTTAAGTATGTTGTAATAAAGCTTATAAAATTGCACATGTTTTAAGTCGCTCATCTTTTCCGCTAACATTTGTTTGAGAATTTTGCATTCTTCCCAATAAATTTGGTTTAAACATTATAGTATAAGCTGAAGCAAACAAGCCATAAAAAACATTTTAAAAACCAATGGTAAATTGTAGCGACTTGAGACTAATAATAATAATAATTTGTCGCTTACACTATATAGCTCACTCAGTGTTTGGCCGAGCTTCTCCTACCATTTGTGGTGTGCGTCTTGTTTTTTATGAGAAGCTTTTTCATGGCAGAAATACCTTCGTAGGTTTGCAATTGCGTGCCGAGGGGTGACCGATATTAGAAAAAAAAAATTTTCTACGACTAGGATTTTACTTGCCCTTGCTGAGACTCGAACTTTGAACTCAGCGGCACATCGAGTTGTAGCACGCACCGCTAGCCATTCTACCACAGCGGTCCTTGAGACTTACATTATGCACATATGTAAATGAGCTATAAAACTACGTACTTAATTAATACTAAAATTTTATTTAAAGCTGCTTTAATTCGGAATTTTGTTCAATTATTATAAAAAAATTTTATAAATTTTTTAAGTTTAGTTAAAAATTGGCTTTAGGGACCTTTGTTTGAGATTGAAATGAATTTTACTATAAAAATATTGGAAATTAAGAAAACGGTAACATACTACGACGGCGGTTTTATAAGTCAGTGACTTTGTTCAATTTGTTTTTTCTGTAAAATCTTTTTTTCAAGATTCTCGAAAGAGGTGTTTGGTTTTTTACGCAAATGCTTAAAGAACACACGAAATTCAATTTTTTCCATTTTTTGTTAAAAGTCAAGAGTTTATCTGACTGTCAGTGGATGTCAAGCATAAACTAAGTGACTCAGCATGCTCAAAATTTGACAGCAGTCTATTAATAGATGGAGATTAAAGGCAGCAGTGATGAATTTAAAGTTTCTGTGGGCGAATATCAAAAGTCACTGACATATCAAGCAGCCCTCTTATATTCCTCAAAACTGTAAACTATTTTTTTCAATGAGTTTATATTTTTTTTTCTACATGAAAAAATCGGAAAAATATTTATAAATAAATTCTCAAATATCTAACGTAAATTTTAGTTACTTCAAACTTGCACTTTATTAAATTATAATTATGTATGTAAATGAGCTAAAAAACTGCTTACAAAAGTGATTAAATTATTTGAAACAAGTTTTAAGTTTTTTTAGAGTAAAAATTGTTTATATGAGCTATAGGCCAGTTTTTATTGAAAAATTTGAGAAAAAACAAAAACACCCAAATAGGTCAAAAAATAATAATTAAAAAATTCTTTAATTTCTCTTAGCCTTTTACCAAGTTTATACAATTTCTTTGATGTGCTTTGTTAGAGAATGAAAAATAATGGTGAATTATGGTGACCTTATAATTTTGTCGCACACTAAAATGCGCAAATATAATATTTGTTTATATGACTATGTGTACAACAACTGTTTTGTTATAAATATGCACACACATACATACATATGCAGACACGCACACATACATATGTAGCCGCTGCTATTGTTCATTTTTATTACAACACCCCAAGCGCTTTTAGCCAATTTTAAACCGGTTAAGTCTTTGGGCTTTTAAAAATATTTTTGTATTTCTTTTATGTAATTATGACCATGCAGTCGCTTAGCTGTTGCCTCCAATTTGCATACATACACTGAATATTTTTACTTATTAGAGAATTGCAGCTAATTTAAGAACTTGTTAGAAAATGCTCTTTAGGATAGGCCATAGCACTCTATCCAGAACTAAGTAAAAAAACAGAAATTCTAATTACCGAAAGGTTAAACAAATACTACAAATCTAACTAAGTACCTATCTGCGCACAAATGCAAAGGTTTTTAGCTTTCGGATGTCACTCTTTTACTACGAATTAAGCTGGAATTTTTTTTTATAGTTTTGGTGTTTCGTTGAAAGTTATAAAATTCTCTCCTTAATGAATTAACTTTTAGACGATAATTTGTAGTTTCTTATACACTTCCGCCTGTGCTGAAATTTTTAGCATCTTTACCATCATAATTTTAATATTTTCACGCAGCATGTATAAGTAATTTACATATTCCAGCTGTTTATTGGAAATACTAATAAGTAAAAATTATTGAATCATAAGCCTAATGCGCCTAATGCTTGCAAACGCCAAAATTAACACCTTCACACGTGTATGTATGTGCCGGTATAAAGAAAAGTAAATGACTAAATATATACTTGCGTAGTAAACCCAGCAGAAAAACTAAGAAATGCGTACAAGAAACTGCGTAACTATGTATTACCAGTTGTTTTTATTTTCCAAAAGTGCAAATAAGATTCTCTATCGAGCTCTGAAAGCATCTGATCTACCAAACTGGCATTATTGTGGTCATTATATTTAATATTTGCCTTTTAGATCGTTAAAAGTATTTTAGTGAGATATGGATTTATGAAAAAGAAATTAAATTTGGAAAGGACTTTGTAAGCAACAAATATTGCAAAAATATAGTCAGCAGATATTGAAATATTTTTATTTTGGATTTTGAGTATGCTGGAACAAGATTTTACTACTCGACTAGATCCACAACAATCATAGACTATGTTATATTTCAAGTTCCACGACTCCTGCAATTTTGTTACATGGTTTCGGTATTCTTCTTTGCATTCATAATAGAAAGTAAATATTTAAAAATACTAAAATTGTTACTTCAATATTATTTAAGTGTAGAAATTCATAACGAAGCAACTACTATACAGTAAAAAGCAAATAATATTTGTTCAGCTATCTCGTTTCCCATAATAGTTATACATACATAAATGTACGCATGTATATGAGTAGTGAATTGAGTAATACGAAAATACAGTAGTGTCTCCTTTTTTAGCCAAGTTGGTTTTTTTTGTTTTCTTTCACAACGTTTCTAAGTTTTACCAAAAAACAAATATGCAATCCCAAAGAAAATCAAATGAAAAAATGCACTGTTAAATTTTTTTGTAATACAAGAGCTCAATTTCAATCGAATCATATGTGTAGTTAATCGGTATTAACGTCGCCGACTGTTATTGCTTTCACGGCAACATTGTTGGTCGTTGAAATAAATTTACTTTTCCTTAAAAAAAAATGCCAACACTAACAATTGCTAAATATTAGATTATGAATAGTATTTATAACGATAATATAAAAGTAAAAGGTAATAAAATAAACCGATAAAGAGTAATATCGATAACCATAGTGATACGATATCCATATTGATTCAGCCAACTGTTACGATAATAATAACGATAAAGCAAAAAATAACTCTTGTCATGCATAGCAACAGAAAACGCGAACTGCATTTTGTAGCAAATAGAAATTTGAGAAAATTTATACATTTATTTACAGTTGAATATCAGCTTGCTTACATATTGTGAATATATGTATGTATGTGCGTATGTATGTATCTATATAGTATATAGCGTTCCTACAATATAGCGGTGCTGTTTTTATATATTCAAACATTTGAGCAATCATTTTACTTACTTGCCGCTGACCTTTATTGAACATCGCCTTCAATAAAATCGCATTAAAATTTAATACTTCATTGAAAAATTGATATTAAGTTAATAAAGCAATTTTTTGTTATTTTTTTTTATTACGTTGCATATTATTTGTCAGCTTTGCTTGCTGGCAATGTTGGTTGTTTACATAACAGTTGTTGGGCAAACAAAAGTTGACGAGTCGGCAATTATAAAATTTACGTCCATTGAGTTTTTTTAACACTTTTTATATGTATGTATGTCACTTTTTAACTTAATATATATATTTTTTTATTTTATGCGAAGCACTTTTAAGTGAATGGCACATTTTTTTTTTGAACATTAAAGTTTACATTTTTTCGCATTGATTTGCGGCACACAAACAAAAGTAATGCGTTTGCAAAAAACCAGTAGTTTGTTGCTTCATCAACTAACAGACCTTAACCCATTAACGCTATCATGGCGTGCAGGTAGACCAAATACAGATATACTCGTATATATAAATATATAAATTAATGCAAGTGCATATGTAAATACATATGTACATCAAATGCAAATATCGATTTTTGAATATCAAATTAATTTACTCAGTTGCAAGTATGTATTTATGTTCCTGTTTGTTTTCTCATTTTTCTACGTTGATATCTATCGTATTTCTGTTTGTTTTGTAAGCATAACCGTCAATTTGTTTATTTTTTAATTTTATTTTTTGTTTTGTTATTATAGTTTGTGTCGGTGCGCGCAATCAGCGGGTATTGCGGTATTGATTACCGCATTTTGTATTTGCATTGTGTTCGGCGCATTCACTGTTGCGCAGACTTGCTTTAGACGACTTGTGTGCGCATGCGCAAGCGCATTTTTTTTTTTATTACTTTTAAATATATTTTTTTTCGATTATTTTTTGTTTTATCGCCTGATTTCGCATTAGCCACCTGCCTGCATGTTTAGTATATGTTTTTGTTTTTAATTTCGTCTGCGGTTTTTGCATTTTTTGTTTGCCAATATTTGATTACACATTCGTAACCAAACTTGATTACATAATTTACTGGTTGCACCTTCGCTTTGAAAAATTTTTTATGCATCGCAATTTGTGCACTGAAAAAAATTGTATGTATGTAATACATGTCCGCAAACATATCTATAAGTTTATCGCAGAATTTCTTCAAAAATGTATTAAGTGGAATAAACTCATTTCCCATACGGCGTGCTTAAAAATCGAAATCCAATTTAGCAACAAAAAATTACCAACAAAAAACTGTTTCAATTAACTTTTGCTGAAAGCCTTCTATATCAGCTGACAGCATATTAAGTGATTAATGTCAAAATTGTTAGATTTTGAGTTATTCGAATTTTGAATAACAATGTATTTTAATCTCTGCTAGGGATGTCAATTTTGGGGAATTTTTTTAATCCCGGAAATTTCGAGATCTGAAACCGAAATCTTGGGACAATCCCGGGATCCTGAATTTCACGAAGTTTCGATTCATAGTTTTTTAATTTTCCAAAATATATAACACCTCTGTAATCATTGTATTATAGAAGTATACAAAATAACATAAATATAACAAAGAAGAACGATTTGTTGTAAATCACGTATGTATGTATTTATTGGTATTTTCAAGAAAAAAGGGAAATAAACGTAAAGTTTGACGAACATACAAAATAATTTACTTCAAGTACAAATATACATACATATTTGGTATATGTAGAACCAAATGCACCTACATAATGTGAAATTATTTTTAATCACTGCTTGAGACCAATATTATATAATAATATATTTAGTAAAAAAAATAAATACATCATGTAAAAATTAAATACATGAGCGAGGCAGAATTATTCCTTATAATGATCGCAATGCAAGCTCAACGAAATAAAAGCTTTAAGTATGTTTTACTCCAACCTGGACCTAAATTTGTTGCATTTAATATCTGCAGTGGATAAGCATTATTAAATGCTCTTTGTATGGCTTAGACTTTATCGCCTCATTACAAAAACTATCATTACAAAAACTATTAATATTTTACCAAGCCTTCTGATAAATGGTGTGCCTTTCGATTATTGGACAAATGGGAGCTGCTCGTTAAAACTTGATGCAATTTATCTTTGAAACTTTCTGTCTTATCGACTTCAAGCAAGTCGTCAAGCTCATTTTCTACTCGAGTGTGATATTATCCAGCCCATTTAAAATGGCAAGGGCAAAACAAAGCCTTTATTTAACAAGCCGTGTTGTTTGTCGTATTTTTTTATCGGAATATAACAGTTGTAAACTTGTTGCTTTTGTTTCTGATTTTAAATTTTCTTATTTCAATGCAACTCTGAAAAATATGTTAAGTGTGTTAATTGTTTTATTCGATCGGCATTTTTTGTTTTAGGGGTTTATTTTTGTTTCAAAAAATGTAAATTAAAAATTTAAAAAAAGAAATGGCTATTAAATTCACTGTTTTTTGCAATTCCGCGATTTAAAACACTGATCCCGGATTATTCAGGAGTTGAAAAAGGCCGGGAACCTGTGATCCCGGGATTCGGGATTGACATGCCTAATTTCTACATACAGCAACCTAGCACACTGTATTTTTGCAATATTTATCTGTTAGTCACTCTGTCAATTTGTCAAGATTCGATGAATAATTAGGAAATTTTAATGTGCTTCAAAATGTTTAAAACTAACTACAAGCGTCACTTTTGCCAAAATCTTATACGTGTACAACTTGTTTTGTGCAAACTATTTAAATAAGCTGCTTGCAAATACTACTTACAAACATTTATACATGAAGTGACGCATGAAGGCGCATAGAGCTTAAGATGAGGTTAGCTGGTGCGATAAAAACGGGGCTTGAATGTGAAATCTGTTGACAATATAATTCTTTTATTCCTATATTTTGTATTTTTCTTCGTATATGGTATCGATAAAACGTAATTGATATCGATTTCTTTGGTTTTGGTTATAACTAATTCGGTATTCCATATTATTTATTATAGCAAAATTTTTATTATATATGTATGTTACATAAAAAAATTCCATTGTTAATTTACTTTTATGTATCAAAAATATCTTTTCAATATCTATCGATATCATTAGCGACATCGTTTCGTTTTCCTAAGTGCAGTAACGAAAGTTTATTGAATTCGTTAAGTATTCTTGTTTATATTGATATTTCGCATTCGCGTTCGTATTCATCGTTGTCATTGTATTTATATATCACTTACAAATATTGGATTTTTCGTCTCATAATGGATAAAAAGGCCGCATTGGTTCTACATAAAATATATAATCGCTTGATATCTCAGTAACGAGTGCAGAAAATTAAATTGATTCAACTTATTTTTTTTCGATAAATCTTTACTTATAGAAAAGTTTGATTACGCTTAGAATACGGCCCTCAAGGAAAAGCATTAGAAATGTTTTTCATTATTTCTGTTGCTCAATAAAGTACTTTACCGTTGCTGTTGAAGTTTTTGAAGATATATATATAGGTATGACCGTTACTTTATTGAGAGCTTCAGACAATAATACAATCATTTTTAGAGGTAGTTTCACTCTCTCAAATTTCTTATTAAAAAAATTGACTTCAATTTGGAAGCAGAGCTACATTTTCACGCAACATCTCATGCGATGGACTTGGAGAGAACCTCAAACGTTTAGCTGCGCGTGCAAGCCTACAGTTACCTACAAGTAGTTCAATTTTTTCACCAATGAAGGTTTACGAATGGGCAACCTCATCTTTAAAGGAAACAACGATTTACTACTGCTCCAAACACGACATTCAACGTGAAAGGACATTTTTGCAACCCAGATTTGATTTTGCAATCGCCATTCCAGGAACTTAAAAGTTGCATGCCCTTATTCCAACAACCGAAGGTCTTGTAAAAAGAACAAGTTCTAGCATTCCCAATGTAAAATTATAAAAGTTATAAATTAAACCGTTTTAGTTTACTGATATTGTAATTCATTATATTTTCATTAAAATTTCATACCAGTTTTACTAAATATGTCTTTTTTCACATGAACCGAAGTTTACAAGCAAGCGCCTAGCGGTATACTCAGCGCGAGGTGTATGTGCACAAATTTGCATATCTCCCTAACTGATGGATATACCACTCTAAAACTTCTAGGGTATTATAAATATGCCTGAGGCTATTTTTTGAAAAAAGAAAAATTTTAGCGGTTGAAGTTTCCAAATAAATTTTTTTTTTGTAAATTGATTGCATTTTTTTAATACGCAGGAAATTTTCTATACAAATCGCGAAGTTTAATATACTAAAAAAAATTTTTTTCAGTACGAAAAAATTATTTTAAAAAACCTAATTTTTATTTTTACCATTCTTTAGAAAGAAGCCCATAACTCGACAATTAACTATCATATAAAAAAAATTGTGTGTACACTTTCATACCTAGTACAAGTACAATTACCCAAAATATGAACGAATTCCAAAGCATCACCAAAGCATCCGCTTGACATGAAATGCCCCATATGTCATATACATATATTCCTGCAAAACTTTGCCAAATACGACAAAATTTTACTGAAGAAAATCCTTCATAAATTCAAAATTAAGAATAAACAATAAAAAAAATATTATCATGTAAATAAAATTTTAAAGTTTAAAAAACCTAATAAGCCTTGACTTTAACCCCAGTATACAGTTGTTTTTTTTTCAATTCTGTTAGAACTTACACGAGTATTACAGCATTAAATACACGTAACTTTGACTACGTATAGTCATTAGGTTTAAAGAGTAGGACACATATTGTACATTTACATTCTTAAATAAAATTTCACTGCCTTGGTGAAAAAATATACCTCCAATAAATGGAATATATGTATATATATACTAGATAAAATATACACGATTTAACCATGAATTGCCACAAAATAAAAATTAAAGTCCCCAATGTCTATTTTAAAGTTGTCGCAATATTAGTCGTCTGGGGTCGAACATTGTTTCTGTCAAAAATTGTAAAGTGAAACTACCTATAAAACTATTTAGATTATGCTTCAGACTGATTTAAGAATTATAAATAGAATAAAATTTCTTGTGTGTTATTCAATTTGAATTTTTCGATTTTCTTGAAAGCTGTATACTAATCTTTAGAAGAAATTTGTAAATCATGCGTTATTCTCGCTTACTTTATTCTTATTTTTGGGCAGCTTTTCTTAGTTTAAATTAAGCGGACATTTTGAGTTCTTATTTAAATATTTTTTTGCTTTCCAGAAGTTGGCAAATAACGTGTTTTAAATACTTGACTAGTTTTTCCGCTAATTTTATATGGAATTCAAATTGAATAACACATGAGGGGGGGTTTAACAAGTCTGTGTTTTTTTGAATAAAATATACTTTTTTTTGTCAAAAAAGCGTTTTATTTCTAAACATTTTCTCCTTTTAACTCTATACACTTACTCCGGCATTTTTTAAATTTTGTATTCCTTCCAAATAATAGCTTCTGTCAAGACTCTCAAAATATGTTAGGCGTTTGTTTCTGTGGTGGCTCGTTTATTTGACCCAAACCACTTACCACGCAGCCATTCTTTTAAGTTCATATTTAAAATTCGAAATGCACTCAATTATTTCCTCAAAACGTATTGAGGGTTATATAGATTATGATGACGGAGAATAACCGGAAGGTAAGCAAATTCAATTTCTATGAAGAGTGATTTCGAACGCAAATTTCGATTGGAAATCGATTCGATATTGAGTGCCATAACTCGTTCCTAGGATGCATAAAAATTTTGCCGCGCTTATTCAAAACACTTTTAAAGTGACATGTATACACAATATTTCTCTACATTTCTACTCCGCTTTTCGGGGTAACCTTACCCTTTATTTAATTCATTATTACGTATGTATTTTGCGTCTGAAGCGATATTTTTACAAAAAAGATTATGTAGGTACATATGTATGCATTAAAGCAACATATTCAGCGCTAGCAAAGAAAATTGATATAAAACATTTTTCATTATAAAGTTGAACAAAGTATGCGAGCAGTAAATAGTTTCTGAAAAGTGATAAATTTCCACATTTCTCAATGTAGGTTACATATTTGTATATTTCCGCATTTTATCACACGATTTTTATTACATTTGACCTAAAAAAGGCTATCTTATTTTTCAAGAAGCATAAATTCACCCGCTTCTAAAAGTAACCAATTAGGAAGTTTTTCAAGCTTCCAGAAATACAGCAAACTCTCACGGTTATTTAGCTTTTATTTAGGTAATTAACAATTTTGTACTACTTTTTTCATATATTTTTTTTTCCTAAATTTTATTTCGCGGCATAATTTTTAACTACTTATGCAAAATTGTGGCCAGTTAACTTGTTTTTGCACGAATGCGAACATAATTCGCCCAACGAAGCGTATCATATACAGCAGTGGCAGAGACGCTGACGTTGGCGGTAGCGAAAGGCCAGCAAGTCAAACAGTTTATACGCTTCATCGCTTCAATTTTCCGATAAAAATTTTCATTTATGCACAAAGCGGTTGCTTGTACATTCATATAATAATTTTTTTCATTTACTTTTTCTTAAAAATTTTGGTTCAACGATTTGGTGACCCCCAAACTTTCACTTTTAACAAGCGCTCAAAATAAGTGGTGAAGCAGCAAAAATAATGGGTTGGGAAAATTATGTTGAAGAGGAGACACTCACTTGTTGTTGCATACGACAATTACAACAGCGCATCTGTAGCCGCCAACTACAAACACTATTCATGATAGTTTCACAAAAAAAAAAAGGGGAAACAAAAAAAGAAAAAAAAAAACGTGTGACGCTGGGTACAATAAATAAGCCACAAAACCAACCATAACAGCGGCGTTTTTTGCAACAGCTGCCTACACACATACGAGTAAATACGTACGTACGTATGTTTCAAATATAAAAACAAAATTAAAAAGGGCGGAAAGTTATTCATGAGATGTTGTGAATGAATGGGTTATAAACCTGTGTGTGTGTGTAGTGTATAATTTTTTTTTTGTCTTGACACCGCCGCCAGTTCCACTATTTTTATGACTCTGCGTCACGCAACTCGTGTAAAAGTATAGCAGCATCTAACTATTTCCTCTCTCATCACACATTACTTTCCATCAACCGCGGTTCATTGTAATGTGTATTAAAGTAATTTGAAATATTTATAATTTCATTTGTTGAGAGTTGTGTTAATTGCTGCACTATAAAATATTTCTTTGTTTTCAATGCATGACCTCTCTCACGATCTTTTAACAGCGCACGTTCGCAGTCGATCAGCGAAAAATAATAATCATACAGATACAATCTAACGCTACATTTAATACTTCTTTTACTGATTTTTAACGGCTGTCTTTAATATGTTATACCAATGAATTAAGTGGTATGTTACAGTAAAATGTTTACCCGTATATTTGCAAATTTCGACAAATTATAAAAACAGCCACATTTTGACATATTTAAACAAATTATTTTTCTGCTTATTGTTGGAAATAATTTTATAATTAAATATCGTTCTTTCCTTAAAAATAGAAATATAAACACATTTTTTAAACTTTATACAAAGTGCACAACGATTTAACAAAATATCATTAAAATTTCGAAAATTAAAAAAAAATATTAAAATTTTTTTGTGTACCCAGTTCTGTAGTCCATTCGATTTCAGTACAATAAAGACCAAGTTTTAATTCCTTTCAAGTTACCACTGATTACTGACCATTTTTTTACTGACGATTTCCTCTAAATAACGCAAACAGAAACAAAAAAATTATCAAAATTAGTATTACGCCGTTAAAACTTGCTTTTTTGTTATACTCGTATGTACTAAAATTTAATTCGAAAATTTATTTTTAAGTTCTTATTTTTTTTTTTTTTTTGAATTTTCGAATCTTTTATAACACTATGAAAAAAAGTTAAAAATTTTTGTTAATTGGTTCACAGCAAGGCACATCAAATAGGTAGCCGCAGCAAATTTTTTTTTATGAACTTTTTTCATATTTTATTTTAATTTGAATTGTAAAATTTTGAATTTCGTTGTGATAAGAATGGTTTCAGTACAATTCAAGGTATTTGATAAAATTTTTTGAAATTTTAGCTTTTAAAAGCAAAAACAAAATATACAGAGCTCAAATTTTTTTTTTAAATTTTTCTACTGCTGCTACCTATTGAATGTGCCTTGGTTCACAGTATGTAATTATGATTCGCCACCATAAAACTATTTAAAATATTGAAATAAAATTTTTCTATTACGTCAAGTTTAGTAGTGAAACGCATTTATTGATTCCACATTAAAAAACTTTTTTTTTTTTGACGATCTGCTTTCCTCGTGTAGTCAGTAGTGGCAGTATCCCTCTGGAGACTCCAAAAATAGTCTGCAAGCATGGCTGGCTCCAATCTAACCTGATAGAGCTTCTTTTACTTTG
This sequence comes from Philophylla caesio, assembly GCA_963971545.1. Classification (NCBI taxonomy): domain Eukaryota; kingdom Metazoa; phylum Arthropoda; class Insecta; order Diptera; family Tephritidae; genus Philophylla; species Philophylla caesio. The sequence goes on from OZ020608.1 coordinate 15,036,875, forward strand.
CAATTTCTTGATGAAATCTTTCACCGTGTTCATCACTTACTGAACCCATTTATTAAGATATGCTTGTGACCTAATGCTGACATTAATCCATTAATATTATTGCAATCCATCTTCTTTTGAATAAAAGGTAGCTAAGGTAATGTGACGTTTTCGAATATTTCAGATTTTTCTATGGTCTAATCTAAATCTCTAATAAGGTAATTTAGTTGTGATTGACTAATTAAATGTGGTTCGGTATTTTTTTTCATCTATAAATACCTCTTCGCTATTAGAAGGGCCTGCTTCAATTTCTTCTTCAATAGGTCTCGACTTGACGAAGTACTTCTACAAAATCTTTCCGGTACTAGAATGTCTTGAGAATTTTTTTAGCGCCATTGACACTGATGACACAGTAGCATACTTTAACGAGTGTTTTGATTTTTTTGAAAAACCTTTGACAGTTGTTAAACAGAAGTAACAGTCGTCTACGTGATTTTTGAATTCACGGCACTGCATTGGTACACCAAAAAGCAAGACACTTTCGACACACATGACTTGTCTTGATTTCTAATGGCAATTTTAAAATAAGCTTCATAACATTTTTCAAATAAAGGCGAAATTCGCTTTTTTCAGTTTTAGGAGTAAATTGACCACAAACGCAACAAAACAAGCTAGGAGAATTGACACAAACACGCGGCATTTTGTAGATTTATGAATAATCTAAATGTTTTGATGACTTTTGTACACACCAATGATATTATTTTATATCTGCCCTCAACTAAGAGTAACGAAAAGTAAATAACGTAAGATAATCGTTATTTATGTTTTGGGACGTAATATATAAATTTTATTTTGTTTTCTGTAGTTTACTAAGTATACCTTACACGAATCACCACTCGGGATATCGGTGATATTTTTGATGTTGCATAGTGTTATTTGTCCTTACTATGCCATATAAGATGCTATCGATAATGTTCTGGTATCACAAAAGAAAAAGAATTGTAAAGCTGATTATTAGACTATCGACCCCCCATTAATGAACTTGTTTTATGTAATTTAAATAAATAATTTAGGGGGAACGAATAAACACATTTTTGTAAATGGAAATTTGCGTGTTTTTTCGTAGCTTAACAGGTTATTTTGCTTTTCTTTCATTAAAATTGACTTTCAGGTTTTGTTGTATGAAAATAAATGTATAATTTATACCTATTAATATCAAATCATTCAACCGTTAAGTTTCGGTTTCAACGTTACGTAGTAGACAATATTACGCGTTATTCTCTTTTTTATTTCATATTCGTGGCATTTCTTTTTTATTACGCTTTGGCGATTTGTACATAACTGTTTTTCGGTTTTACATACTTTGGAATATATTTTACAAAGTAATGTGTTTTATAATAAGTTCAAGGAAAAAATATCATTAACAATTTTTTCATGTAAAATTTTTACAACACAAAAGTCGGTTAATGACTTCTTAAGTGTAGAAAAGATAATTTATTTGTTTGTTAATATTTCTATACTGAATGACAGTTCAACTTTGCTTGTAAACCAAATTTTATATTCAATTATTAACACAACTGCATTCGTTATATTACTAAATTTGTCTCATAATTATAATTACGAGTATATCTCGTTATTGATATTTTCATGGCCGATTGCTTACAACACATAATGAGATGATAACAGAAAAAACCTGTTGAAAAAAAAGCAGCACGGACACGCAAGATGCATTGCGAGTTTCGCTGTCAAAACCATAAATGCATAACAAAAAAAAAACAACAAATTTGGCAGAGAAGCAAGCATTTGTTATTATTTTTAAGAGATTATTTTATAAATCACGACATAAAAGTGGTAGTCATGACTATGCGACACCAATATATTTGAAGGTTAAGCTGATAATTTTTTTAATTATTTAAGTTTAATTGGTTTTTTTTTGTAAAAATATAATTTATTTTGCAGTACATACCAAAAAAAAAATCGAACACAATTTTATTATAACAAAGTATAAATTTGAAATGCTTACAAATTGCCTTAATTTTTCGAAAAACAAAATTGTTGATGCTCTTTTGCAATTTCTTTTCTTTAATATCAAATCTTCTCTCTATAAAGTCAATATTTAAAAAAAAAAAATTAACGACTGTGCCCAAATACTTCTCAGCGCGATTTGATTCCAAACGAGTTCACTCCCTGTCCAATAATGAGATTAACTGTTATTGTTTCAGTTACTGCAAAGATATATGTATGAACAACAAAGTGAAGAACTGAAGTGAAATTTTTTAAACAACTTTTATTTTTTTATCGCTGCAAGAGTTACAGCTCCCAGATTCCTAAAAGTCTTTTCAATCAAATATTAACATTATTTAGATAAAATAGTCGATGACTTCATCTAACTTTCTTAACTCCTCGCCTTTTTAACTATCATTCCTTTTTAAAAAAAAAGGTTGGAAGTCTAACCAAAATTAAATAAAATAGGCAAAAAAATATTAAATTCTTATTCGGTACTTAGTGGACTTTTTATAGCATGTTAAGGAGGAGAATTTCTGATTGCAAAAAAAACGTTAAAGGTTTTCCCTTGCTGGTTACGGAAACCTTCATTAAGTGTATTTCCAGAGACGATGCTTAAAATTAAAATAAATTATAGCCGATACTTTCTCAGAGTCGAACTAAACAATGCCTTGCTGCTTATAATGATTTTTTCTTTTTATTCGCAGAAAATGTATCGCAACTGATATAAATAACTTTTATAAATTTCGACTCCGTCCAAATGCAACACGCGACTGAAAGTTATTTATTTCGTTGTCTTAAAAAAATTACAATGTTTAATTTAAATAATTTTTTGTTTGTTTTGAGGATAAAAATAAAGAGGTCATTAATTAAATCGGAAAGTCAAACCATTGTAATAAAAAAACTGAGTTTATATAAAACGGACACATATAAATCATATAAAAAGTTAACGAATTTGCATACATTTTCCTGCACTACTTTACTAAATAATGTGGCCAAGTTGCATTATTTACTTCTTTTATGTTTTATTATGTTAATTTATTTTTAGTTTCTGGTTCTTTTTTTGGAATTTTGCGAACTTTTCAAATATTGAGACCTCGACTTTCTGAGTCAATTATTTATTTTTTCTTTTAAGGCATTACGTGGGCGTTGACTTTATGTGGCTTACTTTTGGCGCTCATTATTTAAATATTAAAAGTTTCTATTGTCACTGCGGCGCAAATTTGCGCCGGCGGCTTACCATGAAGGTCAACTCTCATGAGAGCTGACATTGAAATATAGTATAATATGGCACAGCAGTATTAGTTTTATGGACGTAGACATAAATTAAAATTTACTTTTATATTGCTTTATTTAAATTTTTGACTGCGTGATTACGATGCGATTTTTCAAAAATGATTATCTGATAGCAAAAAAAAAATACATTTGTACTTATATCCGTTGGATGGCTTATTTTTGTGGTAATTAAAACTACTTTTATAAACTTGAGGTCATCGTAGGTGAAGCTTGAAAGCTTGTGTTAATTTTTCTTTTATCATTTCATGAATAATTTTCAGGGAAAATATACGCTGGCGCTAAAGCCCTTTGCAAGTAAAAAATAACAAACATAAACAAAACAGCAAAAAATAATTTTTTTATTTTTTTATTTTCGTGTTATTTTTTTTTGCATAATCAGTGATTTTTTACAAATACACGAAGTGTAAATTTAAACATAATGGAATAGCACACGAAAACTTCCTGCATAAACTTTCAAATCATTTTCTAATAAAAAGTTACAAAATATATTTTTTTTGTTTTTTGTGAATCTTAATGACAACAACTTGTAAATATTTATCTTAAATAGCGTCACTAGTCAAGACTAGCTGAATTCGAGAATATATGTAAATGTCAAGAGTCCTACTTTAATTCGATTGATTGTGTAATAGTGCTAAAATATACGCTACATTTGCGAGCACATTTACATACTCGAATGCGCAATAAAAGCTTTGAAGGGGCGCTTGAAGTAACGAATGCTTGATTTGTTTGTTGCGCAATCCAAATATCTTTTGGCTGGGTATAACTATAAAGGTGATGAGAAAACTAGCTCAATATGCAAAGAAATGAAAGAAATTCAAATTTATATAGATAAACTTAAGGAAAATAGATTCAATAAACAAAATACAACTATCAAGAAAAAATTACCCAAAAAAATAAATTAAAAACATAATAGAAAAAAGCGAATACGTACAATCTTCAAACTTTAATTCTTTAAAATAAAAAGTTCCACACTAACCTACCCTTTCATTTTCATTTTGCTATAATTATCGATATGTTTATATACATTTTAATGGTTTTCAATATCATTGTTCGCATTCTATTCAATGTCTATGGTTTAAATATGTAACCTGGAAAGATTCACGAGGTAATTATATTCGGCATTTTGTTCATCAAATCCGACCAAAATTTAATTAAAAATTTAATAATATCTATATTATTTTCACTGGATAATGTTTCTATATACATTTTTCTTTTTAGTTTTTATTTTTTTTACTTTTCAACTAAAGAAAACTCGAAAAGTTTAATTTCTCATTATATAGAGAAAAAAACAAAAAAACTCAGTCCAAAATCCGAAAGTCCGAGAATTTTAAAAAATTTATATGCAAATCTTTCGTATTATTTATATTATGAAAAAATTTCATACAACTGTACAAAAAATTTTTATTTATTTTTTTATTTTATTTTTTATTACAATTGAAAATTTGTGTGCCCAAAACAAAGTTATAAAAAATCAAAGGAGTGAAATATATAAGAAAAATTGATATCACAGAGAAAAATATTAACAAGTTTACCAGGAAATAAATGTGTCCAAACAGCATGAAGAGCAACACCAAAAACTAAATTGGCAATTTTTTTATTTTTATTATATTTTTTTTCTGTGAAAGATTTTGGAGATTTTGTTAGAAATTTTCTTAGTTTTTATTTTAATAGGTTTTTTAAGTTTCTACGACTAAAAAATTTATGAAATACGTTTAGAGTCCGACTATGTACTATATATTTTCTCATTATTAAGAAAAAAATTTTTTTAATTTTTTCTTTTTTTTTCAAATATTTCATTTAGTTATCCGGAAACTAAATTGTCTAATTATTAAAAAGTATGTAATATGTTTAAAACCGAAAAATTTATAAAAATAAAAATATTCATTCATTTCACCATATAAAGAGAAAAAAGCACCAAAAACATTAAAATTCATAAAAACTAAAATATGTTTGAAGTGAATTACAAAAAGAAATTTTGTAAGTGTATTTTGATTTATAAAACATTTTAATTTCTTTTATTTTTAAGAATTTGAAGGTAAAACTATAATTTTTAAACTTCTTTAAGAGCTTTTTACACACTTAAACACAATACGAAATCAATTGCTTGCAACCGCGCTTTAAACCGTGCCGACCTCGTTATTATTTGCATGGCCTCTTTTAAACATTTATTTCACGTATTTTTCCAACATTCGAACTAAATGAATGCCGGTTTTTTTTTGCAATTACTATAACGGTGATAAAGTATGCAATATTCGTTAACAACTTTTTTTTTACTCACCTTCGCCAATATCAATATCCGCATCACTCTGTTGGAATTTGCCCGGACCGGTGGTGGCGGCCGCCGCTGCAGCTGCTTGATTTGTATCGGATTTAACGCCTCTTACACTGCCATAACCGTAAAAATCGCCGAACAACATCAAGGCCAACGCTGTGAAGATCATGATACGAAAACGCCAAGCGACATCCATATTTGTAGTGGTAGCGTTGGTGATGGCAAGGATGGAGGAACTATGAAGCGATGGAGTGTGCTAATCAAATCAACACTATTAGTATTAGATTGCAATTAAGATATTTTCACACCACACTGCCAATGAATTGTTCGCTAATTAAAGTTGAAAGAAATGTAATTTAATTTCTTAATTTTTATGTTTAAAATTTTGTTATGGCAACACTGGGTTAAGACGTTTTTTTTTTAACAACTTTGCATAGTCTGCCTTGCCGTTCGATCACTCACGTATGGGTTAATGAATACGATGAACCACTAAGATAGATTTGTATGCGCACATTGGCAAAATGTAAATGCGCGTACCTTTCTTCACTTGGCAATTTCTTATTTTTTTCATAAGCACGTTGTAAGGAAAGTTATATTTGTTATTTTAATTTAAAAATTTTTTTTTATATGAAGATCATGCAACTGATGAGTGGAAAATTTCTCAATTAATTTTTTTATTATTATTAAGCAAATTTTGCGATTTTCTTTTTGCAGTTGTAATAGTTATTGCTGCAATATAAACGTTCGTGTCTGAAGTTGCACTTGTGAAAAAAAAATATTTTTTTTTATTGTTATATTAAAGAAATTTATTTGCGCGCCTCATATAAATTTATGTTTTCGTGTTTTATTATACATCTGCCCAATGTTATGTTTGTTTCGCTTTTAATTTTGTACTTATGTATATTTTTAAACACCTCAACGTCCAGCAAGCGCGCCGCTAAATTTCAAACTAAACTTAAAATCAACCAAAACGCTACATTAAAAGCCGCTTCCATTGCTGCTTGGCCGTTTTTCGTTGTCCGCAACACTTCATGCTTTGCGGTAAACAATCACACACAAAAATTCAAACACCAACACGCGATACACCGCTGAGCGAAAAATAGCATAAACAATTGATGGAGCGCGTTGAGTCGGTGAACTGGCTCTCACGCGTTCGTCAGTATTCAGTGTACACTGTACAGGTGATCATTGATCGATTGCGATGAAAACAGCTGATTTGTTAAAAGCGCTCACTTGCTCAACTGAATTCGTCGTCGTTTATATGGCATAATCGCACAATTTTCCGACCACACTTCCTTTTCCACCTTTTCACATCATTCTCTGCATCTCTCACACTCGCTTTTCTACTCTCTCACACACTCTGGGACGCTACTTTAACTCGCATAAGAGTACACATTTGTATCTGGCTTTGCGTCTGTCCATTTATGTCCAGTTTATTATATCATCACTTCAACATTTTGTACTTATTTTGCTGCTGTCATAGTGCTGCTCGTATGTTTTTATTTTTATACTCTGCAGTTCGGAGTGCGCCCGTCCAAACCAAATCGTGTACACACAGCTGTGGCAATGCCGGCATTAGCACACCATATGAAAATCGTGCTACTACAAAAACAGCAATCCGCTTCAGTCTCAAATCTCCAAAAACCGAACTTGCCTTTCTTGTTCACCTAAAACGTACCGCTTGCCCACATACAAATCTTGATATAATGGTTATGTGTGTTTGTTTGCTTTGGTATTTCGCACAGTCCATTTTCAGTATTTTTTAATTTAACAGGAGACAGTAAAAATAATAGTAAGCATTTTTAGAAGAATCCAAAAAAATTAAAGCCCGCAATTTCAGTTATGCCTTCGTTTTTGTTTAGTAAATTGGCTTAGAGAGTGCGCGCGCCAAGTTTCCATAGCATTTCTTCACACGCTTTTCAACCTATTTAGTTTTAAAAGGAAATGTATATGGATATATGAATGTGAGTATATTTGTTGAAAGTACTAAGATGTAGTAAGTAATAATGTATTCATTTAATTAAGGTATCCAACCATCCATTTAAAAGCACATTACAGTATAATAATTCTCAGTTTCACAAAACCCCGTAGCAACTGAGCATTCTATGGAATTTTTTTACGTTGAAAACTCGAAGTTTTCTTTCGCGTTCTGCACACAGTTTTGTTTCGGACTTTGTTCGGTGAAGATTGTATTAATTTTTGGAGCCACATGTGTATTGTGCAAGCCTTCTCTGGCATTAACAGAGCTGACTTGCCTTATTTTCAATATTGTAAACAGCTTCCAACGATCTTATTGGGACATGTTACCAATAAAAGTGAGCTGAAAATTGTAGCCAAAAGACTGTCAAATATTCCTCGTCAACTTCTGAATACACCATCAGTGACCATCTGGTATTTAACGCTCATAATATTTATAGATGGCAAGATAGCAATTTTTGTTCTTTTTATTTAAAAGCAGTCAAGTAATCCACTGAAGACTCCTAAACTAAAAATTTTATTTAACTTCGAACCTTTCGAAGAATCAGTTCAGTGGACATTCATTACACAAGTATGAAATTGCGAAGTCACATCGCCTCAAATGAAGAAGGAGTCACTCGGATCCAAGATATGTTTACATACAATATAGCCAGCTTTCCCTATTAATGTCGCGAAGTGGGGATCTGTATTTTGAGCTGGTCAGGTTTAGAAAGTCTTCTTAGTTCAAGCTCTGTAGATGATATTTTCCATTTGAGTGAAAAAGTTGTTACACTTCTGAAGTGGTTTTTTCTATCGATTTTTTTTCTTTACCATACAATCTCATTTCTTGAATGGCTATAATAACAGCCTTTGCTTTGATGAGAATATCAACCAGCCGGTTGAGGTAGCCTCCCAATAAATGGTCCGGTTATACCAGATGCAATGCTGCAAGTTGTAGAGGTTGTTTTTTACTTTTCATTGAAAATTGAATTTTTACGTTACGGGTCCTTAGCTCGTAGTACAATTAAACCCTGGGCCATTTTGGTATCCGTTTCCTGAAAGTCTAATGACCTGTCCTACTGATGACCATACGCTGCTTACCCTGTTTAGCCCTTTAATCGACTGGTTTGGACTGCTGCACACGAAACCAAGCTAAATTATTTAGACTTGAACTATGAACTCACTTATCTATTCTTTACTAACAAAAAACTGCATCCATATTTTAATTTTATCTTTATCACTCTGCTTGCAAGCCTATTCTTAAGATGGATTCGAAACTTTTACGTCTTATTAAGCTATGTACTGTATATATGCCATGTATATGTATATATTTTTTTTTTCAGTGTAGTAAAGAAATAAAACTAAATTGATGATTGCAAAACTTGTCGATCGTATAAAACCGCCAACAAAAATAAAAATATAAAACAATATTGCCCTTCACTCGCATCTTCAATTTCCATTTTGAGAACGCAAAAAATTACGTGAAAGTACAATCACTTAGTCGCAATCGAAAGATAAAAACAACAAAAGGTGTAACCCAAAAAGAACTTCTCACATTGGCAGCTTCTAAAAACATAAAACCAAAATGAAAAATAACTTTTGTGAAAGGAGTTTCAGTTGCAGTTTTTTGTGCCTTTTAATGGACACACCATTGGCCTACACGCATTCAATTCTGATCTGAGTTGTTAACCTTGTTGCAAGTATGTTTGTACACGACACAAATTTGTATTTACGGTAATATGTACTTGTGAACTACTGTATGGCAATGTTAAATGCAAGCCTGTCAGTTGAATGAACTCAATCAAATTTTCCATGCAATCAATGTACGAGTATGTAGGTACATACATACATACATATGTATGTGTATTTATGTAATTATAAAAATTCTGAATTATCTCTACGTTGTTATTTTGAATAAGTAATTGATACCGCAAAAGTTTTTATTAAGCTCCCGATCTTCACTGACTTCTAATTAAAATTATGTGCAAAGCCAACTTAAGGTAGAAATTTTTCAAATTTGAACATTTTATTTATCCTGCAGATATTTAAATTATTTTTAAATTAAAACATCATTAATCCTTTAACGAAACCATTGAAATCAATTTTTTTTTTTATTTTATGAAAAATGTAGAAATTTTAAGAAAAAAAATTTTAGAACTTTTTTGAGTATACAGTTTTTTGGCTCATTCAATTCTATTCTAACAAAGTGCAAATTTCTAGTGGCTACGAATTACCACGGATTTTTGACAATTTTTATACTGATGCTCTTTCGCAATTCCTTCAAATTAAAAAATAATTGCATTAGCGTTATATGGAGCAAGCTCCCAGTAAAAAAATTCTCAAAAATCAGTGATAACTTGTAGACACTAGAAACTGGCACTTTCTAAGACTAAAATTTAATCAGCCAAAAAACTGCATACTCCAAAAATTCTAAAATCTTTTTTTTAATTCGAAATATTTAAGAAATTTTGTTATAATTGTACATTTTGCAAATAGTTTAAAAAATGCGCGTTTATAGTTTTCCTTAGAGAATAAACCATATTTTAGTTGAAAAATTATTATATCTAATTAGAGGAAAAATAAAGTGCCCAAATCTGTCAACATATGGTTGTGCTATAATTTGGAAACTGGGTCTATAATTAAAGTTGTCTGCAATTGACGCAGAACTTGCTGAGTATACACATTTTATTCAACAAAATCAATGAAAACACCAGTGTTACAATAATTTTTTGTTATAAATTGGCAAATTACATTAACTCATTTGCCTATTAACTAATATCTCTAGCCCCGTCTCTTTCTCTCTTACTCAGAGTTGCGATCAATCACCGCCTTGCACCTGCTGCATAGTGACACTGCGAACTCAGTTGTACGTATGCCTATGTACTCATATGTACATACATATGTCTGTCTGTCGTTTAACTGTAAATTTTAGTGCTTACTTCACATGTGCAATTGCAAATTCTCTTGTTGCCGTTACATTATTGTTGCTGTTGTCTTACAGCATTGGCGTTTAAGCAACCAGTCTGACGTTGCAATTTGCCGAAATGCCGCTGTTGCACACAGTTGATTGACTTTGTTGTTATTGTCGTCGTATTGGTCGTTTTCAACTGTGCGGACACTACGCGAAAGCCGGTTATTGTTTCGCAGTGGCAACAACTTTTTTTTTTTGTATTCCATTTTTTTATTTAATTTTTTTTTTTGACGGCATTTCAATTACATTGCTTACCGTGCATTGCAATTATTGGCGAGTGCGTTTTGTATGCGCTGCACTGCATTTGTTGCCAACTGCTTTCCGTTGCCACCTTTTTTGTTATTCGCTTAATGAGTAACCATTAGTGTGTGAGCAGGAAATTCGTCGGTCAAGTATTGCTTTATGGCCGTATGAAAATGAATGTTGACTGGGAAACTCCGCTGATGGTAAATGTAGTTGTTTATCTTCATTGTGCGGTGGCCACATTGGACAAACTTTACGACGACATCCCAAAGACATAAACATTTTAATGTTTTAAAGGCGATTGTGATTTATTATAATCTAAAGCCTTTTTATTTTCAGGAAGCTTTTTTTTTTTTTTTGAAGCAAGGAAAAAACTTAAAACCAAAAGCGGGATTTGCTTATTAATTGAGGGAGCATCGCTTTACATTTCCGTTCAATTTAAAGAAATAATGTTTAAATTTGTTTTGAAAGTAAAGGAAAATGTTTCGAAATGGGTATGCAGTAATTCGAAGCAAAATCGAAAAAAAAGTTTGATCGAAATTTGCTGTTAAAAATACAATTGAGTAACAAAATTAAAAAAAAAAGTTGTTCAAAAAAACGTTCAAATATTATTCAAAAATTTAAAAAAAAATTTTGATTCAAATTTTTAAATTATTCAGATATGAACATATGCAAATTTTGCACATACTCGTAGTAAAATACTTTGGTTTACATGACTTTTGTTATAAAATTAACCAAATTTAATTAACAAAAATTTCTGACTTTTCGTGTTAAACTCTGCGAATATTTTAATAAGAAGCATTTTTTTAGTAAAAAATATTTATTTAAATGTTAATTAATTAAAATGTACGTGTTTAGCTCATATGAATTTCAGACGACTTACTAATTTTTTTAAAGTTTTTTTTGAAACAGGATTTAAATTTTCAAAATTTTTCTTCTAAAAATATTAGAAAATTATTTATTTAACAAATTTTTAGAGGAAGCATAATTTTAGCCAGTATCATGAAAGCAATTTAAGTGAAAACGGATTTATTGATTTAAAGTTTTACAAAAACTGACGGCCAAATTGAATTAAAGTATTATTTAAATTGCTGATGAGAAATGTATAAGATGTAGTAGATGTTTTAATTTTATAAATTTTTCTAAACAAATTTGTCAGCCAAAAATTATAATTTATATGTTTGATTAAAAAAAACTCAAACATATTACTTTAAAATACGGAAAAATTAAAAAATTCTAAAAATTTGTATTTCTAATTTTTATATTAATCTTGTGAAACACAAATTATATAAATTGCTAAAAAAAAACTTGTGCATGTAAATTTGTTTACAAATATATATTTCTAGCAAATGGAAGAAAAAAAGTTTGAAATTTCTAACTAATTTAATATGTTTTTTTTTCACATTTAGTGAAGATTTCTGAAGCATCCATGTTTTATTTTTTAATAATTTTTGCTAACTTTTTATCATCCAAAATTCATAATTTTCATTTATGATTTTCAAAAAACTCAAACACATTACTTTAAAAGAAAGAAAAATAGAAAAATTTGCAACCTTAAAACATTATAAACAAAAACGTAAATATATTAATTAATCTTGTGAAATTCTATAATTATATAAATTATTCAAAAAAAAAACTTTTGCATGAAAATGTATGTGCACAATAATATTCGTAGAAAATGGAAAACTTTTTTTTAAGAAATTTTTGAATAGGTTTTAAAAATTATTTTTATTTGCTTAAAATAATTGGTAAACTTTTATACATTTACTCCGTTTTTAACTTTAGTGAAGATTTTGGGAGCATCCATGTTATTCAAATGTTTTATTTTTTAATAATTTTTGATAACTTTTTATCACTCAAAATTCACAATTTTCATTTGTGATTTAAAAAAAACTCAAACACATTACTTTAAACGACAGAAAAATAGAAAAATTTGCAACCTTAAAACATTATAAAAAAATGTTAAATATATATATTATATACATATGTATATATGTATAATATAATTTTGGCGCGTACACTATATAGCTCAGTGTTTGGCCGAGCTTCCATTTGTGGTGTGCGTCTTTATATTATATCACAAATGGAGGGACCTACAGTTTTGTGCCGACTCCGAACGGCAGATGTATTTAATGAGAAGATGTATTTGCAGAAATATAGTACCAACATATTGCTAGAATATTAAAATAGGAAAATATTAAAACAAAATTTTTTTTCATTCATTTGAACTTTTTAAGGAAAGGTTTTATTATTTTTTGTAATTCTTCTCACTTCGTTATAAAAAGAAAAACTTGTAGCTTAAGTACATTCTCTTTCGGCTGTACTGAAAATTTCTTGAGCTTCTATATTTTAGCCCTTTAAAAAAACCTAAAAAAAGCGATGAAAAAAATGTACTCCTAATTCGGTTTCTAAAACTGAGTTTTTAATTTTTTTGACATATGTATGTACCTCGAACTGTTCGTCGTTTCGCTGTTGTACAAAACATGCAAAAAGCAGCAATTAAATGCAACTTAAATTTTCCCCAGCGAATAAAGTTGCCAATCCGAAGAAGCTTAATAGTAGGAGAGTAAAAAGCGTAGTAGGGTGTGACAGGCCAACCAACAAAACTGCGGCGTTGCAAGTGAGTGAACCGTGGCATTGTTTAGTTTAATTACAGCGCACACAAACAATAATAACAATAATAATATTAGGTGTAAATAGTTGAACAGAGAAAATCGTTTAAGCGCAACAGTCGCAACAACAAAATCAACACTGATGCCTAACCAAATGACAGCAACAACAATTGCATAAATTCAAATTAGGCATCGATTTTAAAGTGGCATGAGATGGTAGGGGGCGTGGTAGTGACTAACAGAATGACACCTAACAACCACGTCACGCCGCCTATTACCAAGCCCAGCGGGCATATCACTTTTAATTTCCGTAGGTGTCACATGACAGACCCTAAGGTGCATAGCTTGTAATTGTAATTTTGCACACATATATATTATTATATATGTAAATAGATTTGTAAGTAAATTTGTTAATTACATACCAGCGAGTGTGCGTCTGCGTGTGCATTGTCGAAGAAGAAGGCGTTTAGGTTGAGCAGTTGAGCAGTTGGGCAGTTGACAATTGCAAGACACTCATACGCCCTGCTGTTCTTATCTACTTTTTACTCACATACTTACGCATCATTCAAGTACACCTGTGTGTGTATATGTACAAATAAATATGTTTTGGCTTGTGTGCATATGCATATCATCTTGTAAGATACACAATTCTTGCGCAAATATTTGCGACACATGATAATTTTCACAATTTCACGGCATTGCGTATACGCCCATTGCAATTAATAAGCGCACACAAGCAAACATACTCGCACACACACACATACACACACACGCACGCAGTTAAGCATCTTAGGTCTTGTAGTATGCTGCAAATGTCTTGTCTTGCAAATGAGCGACAACAGTAAATACTATTGTTACTTGTTTGAGGTTCATTGTGGACTCATCAAAGTGGAAAGTTATAATTATCGTTATTATAAATTTGTATACATTATTAGTACATACACACATACATACACTCACACGCATACACAAAAACGCCTAGATATCATTAAATATGTCTCAGGCGTTCGTATGTACAAATGTATGTAGTTATGCTTATATCCGTTTAAGTAGATGTCCTTTGTGCATATGTCCTGTCATGTTAATGCTTCAAATATTATGTAAATAGGTTAAATTAATACAGCAGCTGATGTACAGTGGGATGCTTGTGATGTGTTATTCAATACAAATTATTGCATGCTGATATGCGATTACAATATTGGCAAAGTTTTTCATGTTAATTTTTTTCAAAAAAATTCATACTTACCAAAACTGCAAAAATTTGGTCCCGCGAACTTTTCTCATATAAATAAAAGTTAGTCTTAAAGAAAACTCTTCATATATTGAGTATACATTTCTAATTTCAGCTGAATCGGACCATATTTACCGACTTGTTGAATATCACAACTCCAGCGCCACCTAGCGGGTGCTTTATTTGTAGAAGCATTTTTATTTAATAATAATAAAAATAATCCCAAAGGTTTTTACCCTCCATTCCCGCCCAGGGGCGCATCCGCATGATGCACGGATTTAAATTTTTTTTTTTTTTGCATGCCGAGTCATGAAAGGCAGGAGTTTGTTGGGTGTCGAGACTCTAAAATTGTTCAGCTACATAATAAAAGTTCATCAGTTGATTTTAAATTTAAATTTATTTGGATAGTAAAAGTGGTTTTAAAACGAAATTGTGTATGTAATCCATCATCTATTGAGAGTACAAAGTATGGTATTCTTTATGTAAAATAGTGAGTCGGAAATATCAAAGGAACCGGAGTGAAAGTTAAAGTCCTGGCAAAAACAACGGAGTGGCTCGTTTAATTCAAAATTATTTTTGCAAGGTTTCAGAAAAAGAGGCCGGTAATGCCTAGAAATTCGGGAGGGAACGTTCCACTTCACTTCGGCCAGATAGTGAAAAAAAATTTAATTTCAACAGGACCATAATTACGCATTTTATAAATATTTTGACTTTAGCGCCACCTAGCGGTTTAAAATACATTTATTGCTTTGCCTTTAAAGAATATGATTTAAAAAATTTTTTTAAATCTCTTCATTAAATTTCATTGCGCCATTTAACGAATTCATTGTTTAACAAGTAAAGAAAGCAAAATTCGGTCATGTTTCAAAATTTAATAAAAATCCCATTCCTAGTGTTAAACTTACTCAATTTGTTCCAATAGATACCGAAAATTGCGTTTTTCAAAACTTTCGTTATATGGAAGATGGGCGTTGTTATGGTCCGATTTAAAAAATTTTTGACGGTGCTACTTGTGATATCAAGAAAAATATGTTTTCCAAATTTAGTGACCATACGCCCATTTTTTTAAATTTCATAAAAGTCAAGTTTCTTTATTTACAATCGCTATAAATATCAAATTTGAATTAATTTTTTCGAATGGTTAACGAAAAAACGACATTTTTGAATTTTTCATAACTTCCGTTATATGGAATGTAAGCGTCCGATTTTACAAATTTTCACGATGAGAACAGCTGTATCGAAGGAAATATGTTCACAAAATTTTGTGACGATACCTTAGATCGTTATCGAGATACGGACTTTTTTTCATAAGTTTGCATGGCAACGCCTATTTTTCAAAATTTTGTAAGTATACAGTTTCTTTCTTTGAAATCGTTCCAAATATACAATTTCACTCAATTTGCTCTAACAGATATCGAAAAAAACGAGGTTTCTGCATTTTTCAAAATTTCCGTTATATGGAAATTGGGCGTGGTTATGGTGCAATTTCAAAAATTATTGACGGTGATGCTAGTGATATCAAGGACAATATGTTCGCCAAATTTTGTGGCAATACCTTACATCGTTACTGAGATACCTGCAGACGTGTTGTTATAAGTGGGCGTGTTACACAATATAGCTCAGTGCTTGGCCCAGCTTTCCTACCATTTGTGGAGTGCGTCTTTGTATTATATCACAAATGGAGGGACCTACAGTTTTGTGCCGACTCCGAACGGCAGATGTGTTTAATGAGAAGCTTTTTCATGGCAGAAATACCCTCGGAGGTTTGCCATTTTTTTTTGCATTTTTCAAAATGTCCGTTCTTTTGTGACAATGCCTTCCACCGCTATTGAGATACAGACATTTTTTCCTAAGTGGGCTTTATAACTCCCATTTTTTAAAATTACATAAATACCTAATTTCTTAGTTTAAAATCGCTCCAAATACCAAATTTTACTCAATTCGTTTTAATAGATACCGAAAAAATTAAGTTTCTGCATTTTCCAAAATTTCCGTTATATGGGAGGTGGGCGTGGTTATGATCTGATTTCAAAAATTTTCAACGATAATATTAGCGATATCAAGAAAATGTGAAAATACTGTTATTGAGATACAGAAAATTTGTCATAAGTGGGTGTGGCAACGTCTTAATTTTTACTCAAGTTATTTGAACCACGGTTAGACGGACGGACGGATGGACAGACAGTCAGGGCTAAATTGATTTATCTTTACATTTTGATAATTTTGGTATATTTAAGTCTATATCAATCTCGATTATTTTTGACTGTTACAAACAACCGTTATGCGAACAAAGTTAATATACCCTTGTGTACAAGTACGCTCGGGTATAAAAATGCGCTATGGATTTTAATTTCGTGATAATCAATTCACAAATGAAGTTTTTCTGATTGCTCTATAAAATCATTTAATTTTTTTTTAATAATTAAAAAAATAAAATTTCAAAAATGTATTCGACTTGAGCAGTAAAATACACTTCAGTACATTGTAAATTTAAGCAAATGCTGGCACTTCTTGGTAAAATCGAACAATAAACACAAACGTACATCTATTTCCTAACTGCCATTCTTTACAAATGTTGTAAGTTCAATTACCTTTAAACACTCTAGACACGAATTATTACATAAGTATGAGCCAGCGTTAATGTTAATGTTTATACAAACATATGATTATTTGAAATTGTTGCCGGATATGTTTATCGATGTAAAATTTTATACCAAATTTCAGTTAACATCTTGAAGTGGTGTCAATTTACGTTAGGAGATAAAATTAATAGCTAAACTGAATAGCATATTTTCTTGCCTCAATAAATGCCAGCATATGTGCTTTCTTCGTAGATGCATAATTGGGAGAACTTATAAAAAGTTTACAGTGTTTACATTTATAACTTCACTTTAAACAAAAAATGTTAAACTTACCGGGTTTTTCTCCTAAAAATACTTCTCATATAAAATATATTTAAATAGTAGCTAGGAATGCTTTTAAAGCAACCGTCGAGTATATAAGCACTCCAAACAAATAGGGAAATTAGTTTTCGATATTATTTCGAAATTAACTCTACTTTTCGAATTACATTTCTAATAATTTTCTAATACAATTTTAATATGGCGTTTTAGCTGGTTTAAGTTACAAAAAAATTTATAAGGCTTTATAAGAACTTGCATGTCAATTGCAGCTTTAAAATAAATTATTTTTATTATTAGAGAAGGAAATATGTATATAAAATTATCTGGTGCGAATGAGTAGCTTTCAGAATATTTTCTGCTGGCTCTGTACTCAAGTTTTTGTATTTTGTATTTTGTCTATTTCATTCAGAAAGATGTATTACCCATTTTCTATGTGTTTGCTGATCGCGTTCCTTTCTTATCGGAGCACAGTAAAATACATTTGTATTAACCTGTTAAAGACAAGATAAAGATTTAAATTTAGAATACTTCAAAGCTTTCCAACAATTTGATGAGTTTTAAAGTTATGATAACGAACAAAAGTATTTTTTAATATAACCTACAAGTTTCGGATAAGCAAGAATATTTTACAAATCAAAAATACAATCAGTTCAAAGATATTTTTATTTCATATAACAAAATTTACCTATTAAAAGTAAACTACATTATCTAGACTACTTATTTTTGAAACTCTTCACAGCATTTAGATATAGTTTCACAGTAGAAAGAGAGTATCCGCTTACTTGTGCCAATCCAAGTGGATAAGAAGTAAGAAATAATGCAAAAACAATTGTTACACACAAATTTGTAAAAAAAAATTTAACGATATCGATTTTCCTATTTATATATCCATTCCATTCTCTTACATTATTTAGATTTTATAATAAAATTAACAGCTGAATTTTGATAAAAACATCAAATAGTGTTTTAGCGAAAATTTGTATTATAGAAGCCTTTCTTCCCCTTAGAATTCCTTATTAACTTTAATCTCAAAATCTACACAGTTGATGATGACTCAGTAGCGCAATTACTTTGAAATTACTTCACTTAAATAAAATTTAAGTGCACATGTGCACTCAACATAAACTGCATTATCGACTACACTCTGAGTAATTCAACGCCAAGCATATCGCACCATTTAGTTGGGCGGTGAACAATGCGTGTGTGTGTGAAATGCAAGTGTACCCTGCAAAATATTGAGCGACTAATCTCTTAAGAGAGTACTCTGGGACTAGTCTCAAACAGGCACAGTTGGGAATCAATTAGTCTCGACTCCTCGCCAACGGGTACGGTTGGATACAAAGTTGGAATTTTATTTAAAAAAAATGTTTTCAGTTAACAGCAAAACCTTTCTCTCAGATCACGTTAGCAATTATATTTAATAACGCTTAAAGAACAAAGCCTTGCCTTAAAATATTCTTACGCCTACATTGTACTCGCATCAGGCGGTATTGGAAATAGAATTTTTTGCAAACTTCATAATTTTTTGTTTAAGAATTTATTATATATTAAACATAATATTTCTTAAACATTTTTAAAAAACAAAGCTTTGGTTAACAACTTTGTAAATTTCCAAAATAATATGCGAAAGCCATGAAGCAATCCGCAAAACATGGAGTTTTTTTATAAAAAAGTTAATTTTGAAACTGAAGTCTGATTTTATTGAAGTTATTAAGGTTTAAAATAATATATATTAAATAATATTTTAGTTTTTCAGTTTAACCATAACTGTAAATATGAATATCAAATAAAATGAAATGTGATATTTTTTTTACTTATCATAATTTTAAATTGACGTATTTTAGCTTTTAACTTATAATATTTACATACAATGTCAATACAAAAATGAACTAAAAAATGTGATGTCATTATTTGGAGTTAAAGAAATTTTAAAACAACGTATTTCTTATTGATAAACATACGAAAATGTATTTAAAAATGTGATCTCATTATTAGTTTTGCTTTAAAAATTAAACGTATCTTTTAAGTCATGCAAGTAGAAAAAAAAATATAACTAAAATAAGTATTGCGCTTGAAAACTGAAATAACTAATACTAAATAAATATAAAAATTAAATGCATTATCTCTCTGGGGAACAAAATAGTAGTAAAAGCCAAAAAAGCGACTACGATCAATCTGTACACATTGGGATAGAAAGAGAACTAGTTCCTAGGGCTTAAAAAGCACCCCGTTCGGGTAGAAAAGGGTACCATAAGTCTCCTCAAAGGACATGCTCGAACAAAAGGGAACAGTTCACTCCATATAAAGAGATCAGAAGTTGTATTAGTCGCATGTTCCATTACGACTATTCCCGGACTCATCCTAGACTAATCTCATTTTTTGCAGGTTATTTTAAGAGTATGACGCTATCTGACTCACGCATTGCGCAAATATATCTGTGTATAAGTGTATATATTTACGTATGTTCATATGTTTTTACTAATAAATTCATGCTTACATATATTTATATGCAAGTATTTATACAAACAAAGTTATTAAAGCTGTTTGCATGCAAATCTGCACTTTCCACTCTTTAAGCTCCACACACACACACACAGTGTTTTGCTGCGAATTTACGTTGCATACCTTCTGGCGCATCAGTGTCAAAATATGCGCAATGTACAACTCTGCAACTCTACCAATTAACATTTTTGCATTTCCTCTGTGCATGTTGCATGTTCGCTAACATGTTGCGACCACAACGAAAACCACAACTTTAATATGCGAAAATTGACAATGAAATTGGCAACGTTGAGAAGTAATGGTGTTTATGTGTACGTGTGTGTGTGTGTTTAAGTGCATATGCACTTGCCAATATACATGTGTAAACTAAAAGCTTTGAAGTTGTTCCCCTTTTATGAAGCCACTCGCTTTCAATGCTTTTGCTGCGATATTTTACCAGCGTTGATAAGCATTAAAATTAAAATAGGACAGCGAGCATACGCCGTGACGCACATACCGTGTAGGAAATGCGGAAAGAGTGTGATGAAAAACTAAAAATGTATGATGATTGATAGATACTTATCGTAGGTTCAGGAAATATTTTATTTAATGCCGTAGGCTTCCTCCTTTGCGTTGAAAGGGCCAAGCGACTGAAGGACTTGGATGCACTTAATGTTGCCAATTGGCGTTAGTTAGACACCAAAAAGCATTTGCGGTTATACTTAGTGTCAATAAAGAAATATAATTCTGCATTTTTCTTTTCTGCAATTTTTGGCAGGAATTTCTTAAAGAAGCTGTTTTTTTATTAATAAATATTTGGTGTTAAATTCTACTTCACCAAACAGTTACATAAAAGTCTTGCTTTTCACCTTCCATTCGTTTGCCTTGGTGACTTCATTTGTGCGGACATCATCCGGTATGTAGAGGTGACTCGAGACCTGCTGTTCGCCGTACTGCCAATATCATTTTCATGCGATACTCGTATTCTATTTTTAAATTACCGTCTTATTCATTGTCTCTACTATAACAGCACTGAGTGTGTGATTGACCTGCCTAGGTAAATTGTGTTCTGTTTTGTAGTGAATCGCCAATATATGGCATTACTCTACTTCAATAAGATTCTGGTTTAGCGACGAATGATTAATTTCCACTCTAAATTATAAGCAGTTATTGAGTTTTAGGTTTTCGTAGCTCCCCATTTTTCTGTGGTCACAATCCCGGCTCATATTTCCAGATGCACTTCTAGTTATTAGTGTTTTTTTGTTTTATTTCTGCTGCTAGTTTGCATTTATGTACTTGCTATCACTTTTTCGTTCAGATTATCAACTGGTTCCGTATGAGCAACTTAAATGTTCCGGGCTCTGCTGCGTCTCGGACAAGATAAGTTCTATCTCGCATTTTCATTTTCAGTATGCCATTGTAGCTTACGTTCCATAAGTCCAGGTTCAAAGATAGACTCTGGCACCACATACGATATTAATTTTATATATTTGTGTTTTCAATGGTATCGTAAATTAGCTTCCGGTTTTTTAGACAGCTTTTCAACGTTTGTATGGCTATGTTGTTGCCTTTTACCAGCGTCCCAATCTTAATAATATATTTCGCACTGTTTCTGACATCTAAAGGAACCTCATAGAGCACGAAATGAACTTGGCCCTTTCGATTTCCGGTCGTTTCGGGACATGATTTTAGATTTTAACGAAACTTTAATATGTGGTTTTGGGGTCACTTTAAGGAGACACGTATTTATTGCTTTTTTGCCCAAAAAATTTTTTTTTGTGAATTTTTCACAATTTAATTTTTTTTTTGAAAAAATCAAGTTTTCTCGTTCGTTTCACGAATTTTTTTTTAAACGTGCATAACTTCGAGAAATATTAACAGATTTAAGTAAATTTTTAATTTTTTTTCACATACAAGCGTCAAAATTGTATTAAAAAATTACAAAAAATTTTTAAAATTAATTTTTTCAAAATGCGTTTTTTTATAACTTAAAAAAATTCATAGAAAATAGACAGTTGAAACTTAAATCTCGCCAACTGCTAATAGACGAAATTTGTTTTTTTGAAGTTATGCCTTTTTTTTGTTTTTCTAGTTTTTGATAGCATATATGTATGTAAACCAGGAACGCTACATTTTTAGTATTTAGGATTTTTAGAAATGGAAAGGGGCACTTATTATCAGTCATAAAAGACAATCAGAAAGTGCTAAAAAATAAGGGCAGTAATTTTTTAACAATTCGTTTTTCAGTGCTATAATTTCCAATGCTATTCAACTAAAATATAGTTCATTATCTATCACAAACCAGTTTAAACTTTGTGGAAATTTTTAAATTTGAACAAATTTTTATTAACAAATATTTTTCAGAGAAGTTTAAGTAGCTACCAACTTCTGTTGATATTAAACTTTAATGATCTCGTGGCAAGCACTTTTTTGAAAAGTTTTTTAATGGAGATTTTGTCCGTAGCAAATTTGAAAAAAAATTATCGGTAATTTGCATTTAACTTAAACTTCTACTCTAAAAAGCAAAGGCTTTAAAATTGTTAAAAGTGTGACATTGTGAAGAAGAATTTTTAATTTTTCAAGATCTACGCAGAGTTTTAAACTCTTATGAGAAAACTAACAGTATTTTAAACTAAAAGTAATTGAAAGTACTTAAAATTACAATTAAATGTCAAAATTTGTTAAATAAATGGCGACATTATATTTTTGTCGCGCACTTTATGTCACAATCATACTCCCAAAGCTTTTTCATAGTTACCAATGCAATATATAGCCTTTCCATTTTCCTACTTGCACTTTTTTGGTCAATAGTTATGTAATATATATGAATGTATGCGTGTGCTCTACGCATAACCGTAACTTTAAATTAAAATTTTAATGTAGGTGAGTAGTATGTTTCGCAAACACACATTTTCGACGCGTGTGCTCTTGTCCATTATATTACAAAAACAAGTGTTAATATTTGTTGTTGTTTTTGTTGTTGCTGTTGTTGGCATGATAGTCTGTTGCATGCGAAATGCACGCGCAAATATTAAAATTAATGCAAATATGCCTGCCAGCTGTCGCAAATTTGCAAATATACAAATACGCACACACACACATAGAAAGGTTGCAATGTCCCCTCATGTGCCGCGTGGCATTAATTTTCAGCATTTATGACACTTTTTGGCAATCGTTGGCTCGCAATTTATTGACGCTGCTTGGATGTGGCTGCGGTTGCTACTGATTCTACCACATTTGCTTAAACTGGTTCAATAAACTGGCACAGTCACTGGTTTTCATTCTACTTTTCACCGATTTAGTTATTAGTTTTAATGTTTATTTTGTTCGTTTTACTTGCTTTTTGTTGCAACATTGGAATTGGTTTTGTTTTGTTATGGAGTTGTTGTTATTGTTTTTGTGCCTTGTAATTTGGTGACACCATTAAATCGAATTACTAGCAACACCTGCACTGCTACAAAGTTGTTAGTTTTTTGCGTAGGAATATTGTACTTAAATACTTAACATTTATGTATTTTAAATGTCGATTTTTCAAATCGTAGTTTTGTTTAAATATATAATTTTACTATTAAAAAGAAGGTTTTTAGATAATGGTAAATTATTTGCATTATTACACGCTGACAAGGCATCGAACGAAAAGAAACCACAGAGAATAATATTAGAGGCATTTGACATTATTGATTAGAAATTTTAAGCGATGAGTTAAATGCGTTGCGTTCAAATGTGGTGAATTTAGGTGTGGTGAACTAAGATGTGGTGAGTTTATGAGTGGTAAGTTTGGTCGTGGTGCGTTTGGGTGTGGTGAGTTTGTGTATGGTGAGTTTGGGTATGGTAGCTTTAGAGTTTAATATACGGGTGGTGAGTTAATTGTTAGGGATTAAGATGTGGGGAGAAGAGTATTGGATAAAGCGTTTGTTCAACCTAAAATTTTGTAAATAATTGTAAAAAAGTAAAATATGTTTAAATAAATTTCATAAAAAATTTAATAAGCCATAAATTTATTATTGCTTAGAAAATTTTCATCTACAAAAACAAATTCCTTTAAAGTTCCAAACGATGGTTTTCTGAAGCTTGTGTAGAAATTAAAGTCAAATCCCTACAATGAGGGGCAACGTAAAATTACAATATTTATGTTTTTCATGCCGAATTTTACTTCCCAACTGAAATCACTGTATTGAAATTTGGGTATATAATTCACCAAATCTTATTTACGAATTTTGAATTTAGTTGTGGCTATGTGGCGTACTTAAGATTCATTCAATTTTCATTTAAAAAATTAAAAGTTTGAGGTACCTTAAATTTCCGTTGTTGTATTGATTTTATTTATGATGGTGTCTCCCAATTTCTTTTGCCAAAACAAGTTTTATATGTCAAAAACTATCGAATTAAGTTATAGTGCATTGTTTACTTTCGATTTTGATTTTTTGACAACTTGTTTAAGTAATTCATTATTGTTATTCCTAATTTCTAAACTACATTTAAAAAACACATTTTCTAGAAAAAAGCGAGAATAGATAAAAGAATTTAATATTATGTAGTTTAAATGGAATGAAAATATAATCAAAGTATGTTAAAAAATTAAAATAATAATTAAGCAAAGATACTTAAATGCATTTACGTGCTTTTTCTTTGTTTTTGTATTTGTCTACAAAAAATTAATCATAACCATTATTAGTTCTTTTTATAGTAAATAATGTCTAGCCATTAATATTGCTATTTAGTTGTTTAAGGAAACATTTTCTCTTATGAGCCCTTAAAAGTAACTTCTATTAAAAAAAAAATGTATTAAGGAAAACGGATTGTTCATTCTTTGACCTTTTATTGCAACATCATGTCATTATAAATAAATTTAATATTTTCAGTATCAAGCTCTTTCTTAGAACACTCTCTTCTTTAAGCATAAAAATTAGCTCTGACTCAAATTTGGAAACGCTCAAGAAATCTTTAAAAACCATTACATTTAAGATGAAGGCGGTAAGTAAACTACCAATAAAAATATGTAAATAAAATGATAACAATACGGAACTATTAGGATATTCACAAAGTGTCGTAAAGTGTAGTATTGTCGTAAAATTATAAAAAAAATAAAAAATTCCATGTTGTGTTATTTTACTTCCTTTTTCTGTGTAATGCAATAAAAGCAACAAAAATTTATTTGTATGACTTTACAACTTTACGACAGCTTACGGCGCATTGTGAATTCCCTATATATGCGTTCTATTTTGGATAATCGCCATTATCTTCACTCTTTATTGCCGCCTGATGACACTCCACAGCGTACTGTACACATCAGCAGCAAATTTATTTCCAATATAATTTACCTATAAATAAATTTCACCTCAATTTATGTTTGAAACCGCTTCCCACTAGCGTCTTTAAATTAATTTCGCGTAGAAAATTACATTAGCTGACATTTAATTTCGTTATCGCAAGGTAATTAACTTGCATTACCAATTAACGCAAGCATTTGCCGCTCACTCAGTCGTAGTTCGGCAACTGCACATACACACAAATTAAATGGCGGAAGGAAGTTGTCGTCCCTAACCTCAATTGACACGCTGTCGAAACAACGCCAAGCATATAGTAAATATTGAACATATAAAATATCTGCCCTGCGGTTTTGTCCATGCACTAATCAAATGCAGTAATACGAGTACACAAATGCAACAAAAACAACAACGATACGAGTATGTTTGTATGTAAATAAAATAAGTAATAGACACTAAATGTGGTACGCGGAATTTTGCGCAATTGATGGCTAAATGAAATTAGTTGTAGTTAACGCTGACAAAACATGCGATTAAATTACTACTCTGCGCTTAGTAGTATTCATCAAAGTTAGCGTCAGCGTCCGCGGCAATCGGCGTGTCGGTTAACCGCAACTTTGTTGCAAGCTTAAGTGTTCGCGCAACCGGAAAGAATTTAAACGCGCGGAATTCTGTAATAATAATCACAAATATACATACGAGTACAATATACTAGCAACTATATATTGTCTGTTTTATGTAAACGTTTTTATGTATTGTCTTTGATTATTGCTAATGTAGTTTACGTTGCGGTGTATTGTCACAATCGAAAAAAAATTACAAACAACTATTAATTTGCCACAAGCATGCCGGTAATTAAGTACTTGCCACACATCAATTGCACACATCCCTTGCGGCTCAATGCAAGCATGTGCTCGTACATTATGCAACACCAGACTTAGCAGATTGACTCGAATGTAATTGAGTTATCAGAGGTGAGACAAGAGACATACTGTATTCTGCTGCTTGGCAAAAAATCTTAAAATAATATTAAAATGTCTATTGTGCAGCACCTATGTACTAAAGCTTATATCATAAATTCTTCTACTTAATTTTTATCTTTGAAGTAGATAAATATTATCCAAAGAAGCAGAAATATGCAAAACTTTTTTGGAGAACTTGTCTGACCAGTTTTTTTCTTTCTATTTTTTATTCCATGGTAACAGTGCGACTCTCAAGAAAAAAATTGTCGTATAAATATTTTTTCAAAAAACTTTGCAGCAACGGCAATTTTTCAAGCAACAGAAAAAAGAAAAAAAAAATATTTCTCGCGTTTTTTCTGGATAGCTGTTTTCCAAACTTTAAAAAACAAAGAAAACAAAATTTTTTTTTTTGTTCTAAACATTTTTCCAACATAACTTTTGAACATATAAATTTATTTAAGAAAGCGTTAATTCGATTTTAGAAGTCATAAATAGTACTCTCGAAAATATAAATTTGATATTAGACACCGTTAATTCGATTTTAGAAAGCATCAAATCGATTTTCGAATTTATCGTGTGAAGCTTAGGGTAGTGAAATATTCTGAAGAAGGCGTCAAATGTACTTTAGAATTATCAAATTTAATTTGGAAAGCAATATTTTATTGAATAAAAAAGTTAGAATAGTCAAATGTTGGTACTTTAAAAATCAGCAAATTTACTTTAGAAAACAAGCCGAATTTATTCTAGGTGGTATACTCCACATATAGGTAAAAAATTGTGTGTAGTTTGCGGTGAAAATTTCAGAGAAACTTAGAAAAACAAATGTAAACGAATGCGTGGAATTCCAAATTTGACACAAAAAGCAAACGCACTGAGGCTTTATAGTAAAAATATTCAAATGAATTTCTTTATTTGACACTTTCACCACATAGGCCGTAGATAGAACAAGCAACCAGCTGATGGGAATATACCACCTTATACATATGAATTCGCCATATGACATGACAACAAATGTGTTTTCTCTTTTGAAAAGTACATTTCATGTTTTCGCAAGTACATTTTTTGCTTTCTCAAAAGCATTTTACGCTTACTAAAATCAAAATCATGCTCTCTAAAACGCATTTGATAAATCTTAAATAGATAGATTCTAAAGAATGTTTAACTATTCTTAAGTCAATATGGTACAAACTAAAATCAAATTGATGCTTTCTAAAATCAAATTTGTATTTTTGAAAGTACTCTTGGAAAATGTGTAATTTAAAAAAAAAATTGATTGCAGCTAGTTTGACAGTCAGCTGATACAGAGCAATTACAAAAATGCACATTATTGTTGATGAAGCGCAAATAAATATATTTAATTATTCTTTTTTTTTTTTGCTCCCGATATGATAAATTTTGGCTCTTGAAGATTCCTAATATCATCTCAATGTAAGATCTTATTTTATGAAAGATATGACAAATTTAAAATTTTAATTTATGAAGATATCTGCTTGGAGTTTATAAAATTTTTACGCAGCATAAAATCAACTATTTTTCTCAGTATCAAATCGTCATGTTAACAACAGTATGAAAAGTCATATTAAGAATGTGATGACTTGATGTAATATCGCTTGGATTTCAAGCAACTTTAAAGGTGAAGAAAATTTTTTTTTTAAATAGAAAAATTTTCAACACGCCTTTTAATTTTTCACTAGATACTAAATAAATCTACTAAAATTATCTCACTTAATAACAAAAAAAAAACTGAGCTTTTCATAAGAAGAAAATGCTTTGAATTAAATTCTACTTTTAAATATAAGCCCAGTGTACTATCATTTTTTACACATAAGGACGTGTATTTGTAATATTAATAAAAACTACAATTGTTTGAAATAAATATTGCAAAATATCACATTTTGCATGCTAAAGTAAAAAGTAAATACGCTTAATGTTGCTTCTACGTATTTATACTGCAACCATGAGAATAAACGAGTAGCATCAGAGCTTTAAGTCAAATCTCTTAATGGAATAATTATGGTCAAACAGATTTACCTTTCTGCATACACAGTTTACATAATTCTTAATTTTTTTTGTAATTTTCACTTACAGCCATGAAAATTTAAATTATTTGATTAAACTCCTGATAATTGGAAGTTCTTGTGAATATGAAATGTTTCGCTGAAAACTTATTCAATTTATCACATTAAATGTACAATTTTTCCTTTCAAAAACACCGATTATACACCCGTGGTGGTTATGTAGGAAAAACCACAGGTTCAAGTTGATGCCTCACTTGGAGGAAGTACTCTCAGTTTATAAGGATAATAGGAAATTGCATATCTCGAGCACAATGCAACTTTTATCATGTAATTTTTATCTTGACGAATTCAATTTCCAACCAGAAGAGCTTATGTTGATGCAATTTTTATTTCTGAGGCTTTTCTGCGAGACAAGAGTGATGGAATTGGGCCGATTAGTTCGTTTTTTGATTAGCTTACCGTGACGTCACTGCAGCCATATACTCGTATTTAAGATATTAAACTTTCTATTCTCTTCTAACACAAAATTTTCGCAGTGCAGAACTTGATTGTTAATAAAGCAAAGCTAAATTTTTGAACGTCTCTTAAATGCCGTTAAACATATTTAAGTCATATATAAATTATTTTTGATACTTCCCAAAATTAATATAAGCGATAAAAATAAGTTTAAGTCTTCAAAGACTTGGGTGGCTAATAAAAAAAATTTATAACTCCTTTTAGGCGGCATTTGTATAATTTCGAGTTAAGTTTGGCATACTTTCGATATTTTTCCGATAAATTTTCGGTACCTTGCCGGTAATTTTTTCGTTCAGAACTAGAGTATCGGATAGGTATCAAAATAGTCCCAAATGGTTCCAAACTAAACCCGAGCTGACCTTGAATAAGTCTCCAAAATATTCCCGAACTAGTCACGAAATGAATACGACAAAGTTCTGAACATGTTACGAAATATTCGCGAGCTAAGCCCGAAAAATCAGATATTTGTAGCTTCGAATGTTGCTCAGCAAGGCTCGCTTATTTGGACTTTTACATTTTTTTTCTTTATAAATTTTATGCAAGAACTCTTATAACAAAAAACAATTATGTGGCTTTACCTTCAGGGCATTTTAAGAAAAGTTCGGCTTTTTCTACTGGGTACCTGATAAAATTCATTGCAAACAAAAATGCGATTTATACTCATTAAGTCTCCATACATGCATTTTTTTTGTATTACTCGTAACACACACAAGTGCACATCGACACAAGCTTACAAATTTGCAAGTTCATAATTATTTTTATTGCTACGCCGCTACTTATTTACTTTGTGCAATTTATGCTTCCACACAAATGTCGAGCGCAAATTCGTTTTTGAGCTGTAAAATATTTTTAATAATTTTTAATTTGCCACCATAATGGACGCCGATGAAATTAAATATATGTACAGTGGGGCATAAAAGTGGTGAAACAGTTTTTCTTTTTTTTTTTAATAAAAATTATTGCACTGCCATTATTTGTGCATTTGTGCAAATTGTTTGTATTGTTGTTGCAACATTGTAAATGCACATTTGTATGAATGGACGCATGAAATCTGCACATAATTATGGCAATAGAAGAAAAAGCCGATAATTATTTAACAAGTTCATTGTGCCAATTTATGATGCGATGCAAAAATTATAGAAAAAAGTTATACAATAAATAAAGACACAAAGTTAATAACAAAAAAAAAAACGGCCAACACAGAGCGCTGCACAATCAAATAAAACAAGTGCGGTCTGAAAAAGTTTGTTAACTGCGGTTGCCGCTGAAAAATGGCATTAATTAAAATGACTGTAATTCTAATTAAAAAAAAAACAAAAAAAACAATCACTACATTAACTTATGTGCGGTCGAAAAGTTAATTTAAGATATTTTCCACAAACGCAAATTACTTATTCACTATAATTTCGTTCAAAGAGTTTCATGTATGTTTGCTTTTTATGGCATTTTAATTGAAATTTATTGTTGTCAGTGGCGCCAGTAACCGAATCATTCTACATACAACAAAGAGGACAATGTGATAACAAATAGCAAATTGTTAGCAAAATCCCAAGCATTAAGCTACAAATCGCTCGAAAAGTGAGTGCAATAAATATTAGAAAAATCTTTACACGTACGAGCAAGTGCTACAAGTTAGCTAAAAAAATAAAATATGTACTCAAAAAAAAATACAAAAAAATGTTGGTAAAAAGTAAGGATTTGCTTAAATCCCCAGAGCCAACACATGTTTCACGTCCTGTCTTGTTTCACTTGTCTTGTCGACACGAGTTGCGACAATTGTCTGTGAAAGCTGGCAAATGATTACCAAGCCATCGAAAAACTGAAAGATCAAAAAACGAGGCAGAGAAATAAAGTAAAATGCAGTTAAATACGCTGTGAGAAAAAGGTTTGTGGGGCAAAAAACTACTAAAAAGTGTTCCAGGTTAATATACGATTTAAAATACGATTTGTTACGTATAGAAAAATCACACATAAGTTTTGTTGCGAAAGAGTTATAACACTTCCATATAATAACCAAGTTGGACAATAAATTTTACATTTCTTAATTTCGATTACTTTTTAAATTAAAAGGCAGTTTACTCGTGTACCAAAAAAATGTCCTCTTTGTACAAAATTAAAAAAGAGTTACATAATTTTTAAAACTAAAAGAAATTAATTTTTTTTATTAAGCATTTTTTAAGCTCAATATTCACCATGATTTTTTTGTAGCTAAGGACAAAGCAAAAAAACGCTTTGAACCTTTTTTCGAAATTCCGCATTGTTTTCAATATTTTTAATAATAAAAAATTTTGCACAATTTCAAAGAAAAATTGATAACGCAAAAAAAAATGATATATGTCAAACGAATATATGGACAAAATTTTTTTTGATACTTGCGAAACGTTTTCTCTTCACAATAAAATAATATTTGAAAAAAATTCCGTTTTAAAAGAAAAATATTAAAAAAATTGTTATTAAAGACTTTTAGGCCTACTATTGTAGTGAAAATATTATACAATTATCTTCGAACTATTATTTTTGTGTTCAGAAAAGAAAAAAATTGTAATTCTTACTCGGACAGTTTTTATCGCATTTTTTGTCGCGCATGACATTGTAAACGGACTCGCGGCTTATTTTTGTTGTTGCTTTCCACGCTAACTATAAATTAATTATTTTTTTTTAAAAGGAATATTTTTCAAATATTATTTTATTGTGAAGAGAAAACGTTTCGGTAGTGTGTCGTGAAATATAAATTTTTCTTCAAAATTATGCAAAATTTTTTATTATTAGAAATATTAAAAACGATGCGGAATTTCGAAAACAGGTTCAAAGTGATTTTTTGCTTTGTCCTTAGCTACAAACTTTTATGGGTTTTGTTACTATCCGAAAACTCAGCAAAAATTCTTTGACACAGTTGACGTGGTTTGACCCAACTTGCACTAGGTTGGGTTAATTTAAGTTAGACATTAAGGGTTTGCGCTTTGTGATAGCACATACAAATTTTTAATGGTAACCTCTGCTTAGTCGATGAATTTAATAGGAAATCTGTGCCTAAAATATTTCTAAATTAATAATTAATAACAGTTTTATACTTAGATAATGCTGAAAGGGTTCACTTCATTACCTTTCAATAGAGGTACATCAGTAAAAGAATTTTAAAGTTTATTGATTTGTTAACTAAAAATCGTTTTTAAATTTTTTGAAGCATAGTAATGTTATATAATAAAAATTTCCCACTTATAACAGTTGCTATTACATATTATATTATTATAACAGTTGCTATTTTGTAAATAAAAACTGATTTTAATTTTTTTGGCCCTAGCCGATGGCCTCAGCAGCTAGCGCTAATTTCACGCTTTAAATTTATAATTAATTTATAAGTTTAATATATTAAATAATAATAATAAATAATAATAATTTTTTTGACTCTTATATAAAACCTGACAGAAATTAAAAATTTAAACGCTATTAAAATAACTGAGGAAATTTGCTGTAAGTTCATTCAAACTCAAATTATATAAAGTTTTATTGAATTGGTTCAGGCTATTTATTGAGCCTTCTTCGGAATATATTTTCTGTGTTTTTAAAAAGTATAAAACAATTATTGATAATATTATTCTATGAACTGTGAATAATTGCGTTCGCTTTTTATATATCCCAAGTTAAAATGATGCTATAATACAAAACAAATAAATGAACAAAATTTGAAGTTTCGTTTCAAATAAAATACATTCTTTTAACACTTTGCCTTCTGGTATTTTAACGTTTTTTGTTAGGCTATCTGTCTTCCTGACAAATGGACAAAATTTTTTTTTACACATAATCAACTTGATTTCACTTGGTTCAACATTTGACATGAACTTAATGCCCATAACAAAATCAATTTTTATACTAATTCAACGATTGGCAACATTCTGTCGCTTTTTGAAGTTATTATTAATTTTAATTTCTTTATTTTGTACAGTGCACACTGCACAGGAAAATGCCTTATTGCATGCCACACATGAATCACACATTCGAGGATTTATCATTTTGTGCAGTTTATTTTAAACGTAAAGCCAAATTTATACGACTTGCACAGAGACAAGATGGCGGCTGAAAATGGAAAAGAAAATAAAAAATGTTGCAGAAAGGAAAAATATTTTAGTAAAAAAAAATTGGATTTCAACATGTGTTAGTTTAAATCTGCTGCAGCTAGAGTAATAATAGTTGTTTAAAATAAACACGAGTTATTTACAAATAACCAATTGGAGAAGTGACTTTCAATTTAAATACTTAGTCATGTATGAGGCTAAACCTTTTTATATTTAAATTTAGTTCGTTGTCATTTTGTATTAAGTATTTTAAAAGATATTTAAGAAAGCTTCAAAAAAATTCCGTACTCAACAGCATTTCACTATTATTTCTCATATGCGTATATACTCGTAGTAGCTGCAGTATATGTATGTACGTAGTTAAAGTTGTATGAGTTTATATTTACCTTTGTTTTTATTTATTTAAATCAAGCACATCGTACATTCTTGCACATTCTTTATTTTTATTTTACTTACCTCACATTCCCTTACCGCCGTCAGCTTGTTGACAGCAACATTTGGCAAAAACAATTGCACCAACCAGCGATATAAATAAATCAATCTGCTTTGCAAGCAAAGCTGTTTCAAAGCAATAAAAAAATGCAACTGCAAAGTAGAGATAAAGTTGTTGAGAAGACAGCAAAAGGCATGAATACAAATTTGCAATAAATTTACTTGGTTGTGACTAAATCCCAGAGGAGTGCATTTCAGACGAGATATAAATGCAAGCGTCTGATGGAATAAATATACAATATTTTGTATGGAAATCAACTTAAAATAAATTTGTCACTTCAAAAACAAAAGCGTTGCATTTTAAACAAAAATAAAATTAATTTCCGCAGATAAATGTTAGCTTCGCTATAGAAGAATAGCTGGTAAAAAAAAAAATAAATAAAATCAGAATGTTTTCAAATAGAGTATATTTCGAGGAATAATCTTCGAAACGGAAGTTTTCTATATTACCTCATTAATTTACGAATGGGGAAGGACGTTTGGACGAAAAAGCGATTGTATGTTTCAATTTTAATGGACAAGTGGTTTAGGAAGCGATCTTTGACAATGCAAGAAATTCTCAGTCACTTTGTCGAGATTCCCGTCACAGAAGACAACGACTTGCTGAGCATTGGAACCATATATCATGCTCCTTGCCATCGCCGCTGAAGAATTTATTTGATTTCAGGGAAACCGGTAGAACAAATCGAATCGTAAGGCTTGTTAAGCTGTCAAGCGTGCGCGATATCGGCAATTGGGAGACAAAAAAGAAAGAAAGAAAGAAGAAATGATAAGATTTTTTGAAGTGAAACTTCCTTAGCGGCGGTAGTAAATCAGAAAATCAATGTGACGAGTAACCAAAATGATACTAAGGGAACACAGCGCAGCTAAACTCTACTTATACAAACTCACCATACCTGAATTCACCATATCTAAACTCACCATACTTATACTCACCACACAAAACTCACCACGCCTAATGCTATGTTACCACTACAAAACTCTGCAAATCTAAATACAACATTTCGACACTAACCACACCTCAACTCACCACAGCTTAAGTGACCAAGACAAAAGCCATCACACTTTTCACACTTTAAATCACCTTACCACACAGGAACTCACGATATCTAAGCTCGGAAGAGCTGTAATTGAGCACGAGGCTAGCTTTTATTCATGAACGTTTTTTTAGGCAGACAACTTTTAGCGGCCAAATCAATTATTTCAGTATAACTTTTAATATTCATTTCACATTTAACCTTTTCTTCTTTACCTTTTTTTCTTTGCCATAACTTTCGCTCTCAATCATTACTCTTTGCTAATATTCTTAACTCTAACTAGTTTATAAACTAAGACATTTATCACTTTAAACATATTTTGCTACTTCCTTAGCGCAATTAAACAGACCTGTAGGAGTTGCCAGATTTTTAAAACCGACAAGAAAAAATATATAAACGCTATTTGCGCACAACTTGTCCGCAACAAAAATTAATTACATTAAATTAACGTAAAATGCAGCCACTAATTAGGCGCCATATTTCACCCGGGACTTTTATGCAATTTTTTCGAGAATAAATAGCAAACAATTTTCGCCTTTTTGCGCCTTTTCTACAACAACTTTTTACATTAACTCGTGCCAAAAACTTTTTGATTATCCCCACTGCCAAAGTATGCTCCAATGCTGCTGCGCTTTTAGCGCCTTTAAAGCGCACAAAAGGCTAATTAATACAAAACCCTAACAAATTATTTGCGTACTGTGCAGCTTTTGGTGGAAAGAGCTCAACTAAAAATGTTGCTACTTTAGTCCAAATAAAAAAAAAATTACAAATTTAGAGAGGTAGTATCATCTCGTTTGCAGCATTGCAGCCAATTTATAAACAAGAAAATTGAGCTAGTCAAGCAAATTACCCGTATTGCCTTGGTAGCGAGAACCCTAGCAAAGCGCCAAAGCTAATGTAACAAAAAAAATGATGAGAAAAAAAAAGAAAATATTATTTTTCAAAATTGCAAAGGAACAAAGAAAAACAACGCTTGTTTGGCAATTTGCTAGCATCCTTTGCATATTTTTACATTTTTATTTTTTAAATAGTAACAAGCAAACTGAAAATTCATTTGGTCGTTGCAACTTGATCTACTGCAGCTGAGTGAATTTATTTATTTTTTATTTGCCAAACTCAGCAACAAATTGTTGCTATTCTATGCTTGTTCGCACGCTACTCCGCATTGTAGCTGGCGCGCTTTTGTTCGAGCGAAAAAAAAAATTCAATTACACACGCTTATGCAACACAACAACAAGGCAAGGCAAGGCAAGGGAAAGATGGCAACGACGCGCCGGCAGGCAGTCAGTCTATGTGTTCACTGTTCAGGCAGCGTGGCGTATGAGTGATGTAAAGCAACTGCATGGCAGCAGATAATGCGCGCTACCAAATTGCCGCTGACAACAACGCGTAAAGCGACTCTGCACAAAAGCGACTGAAAAAATGCACACAAAAGCAATGTGGGCATTAAAAATAATGAGCTGAAGTAGCGACTGCATGGAAGTTGGGTAGGGAGAAGAGTAAAAATTGGAGGAGTAGTTATGCAGCCTACAAAGGTCTCTTGCCGGGTTAAGCGCATATTTGATGTTGGATAATTGCATTGCAATGCTTACAAGGAAGGCTATTGATAGCTTTCTACTGTATGCATCAACAGCAGAGTTACATTTCCTCTTCTTCAACGTCTTTATCTTCTTTTTCTTCTCTGCTTGACGACATGTTCGGCAAGGAAGCGGAAGTTCATTACGTGCCACCGAATTTCTACAGAAAATATACCAAATGCGGGAAAGTGGCAGCAGTAGCGCGTCTCGATTTTTATCTTCTTTTTTCTTATGCAGACCATATATTTCAACTTATGTTAAGAGAAGAAAATATATTCAAGGCACTTTTGCACAAGCTGGCATGCATTTTTTGCTTGTGCTGTGGGTTATGTTTGAATTTTTTGCTGTAAAATGTGTTACTGAGTGATAAAATCGTTTTTGGTGGTAGAAAAGTTTTGACTTTTTTTGTTACGGGCTTGAACACAGCTCCCAAGAAAAATCACCAGAAATAATTCATTATTTCTGTTGCTTGAAAAAGTACTTTGCCGTTGCTGAAAATGTTCTTGATGAAAGACATAAATATCCGAGTATATATTTCTTTAGCACTTTGGACTTATTTAAGAAATTGTTATAAAAGAAAATTTCTTTTTCATTTCCTCATTGTCATTTTAATTATATTTTACATTTTCTTCTTTTACGCAAGTCCGGTATTCACTTAGAATTTTATATATTGAATTTTAGTGTTTTATTTTATTTATGTTGGTATGTGTTGCCCGACAGCTTCGAGTAGTTTTTTTTTGGTTTTTGAATTTATAAGCAAACTAAAAACTGTAAATTATTTAAAAAAAACTCAAAACCAAAAATGACAAAAAGCGAATTGCAAGGAATAAGGAAAATTATTGCAAATAAAAATACTTTTAATGAAATTGAAAATTTTTGTTAATTCTGTACCAACTCTGCAGAAATTCAATCAGAAAACAGCAACAGCCTCCAAACGCCAATAGCATCAAGCGTTAGTTGTTATTTTAATTTATTTCTAATTCGAGTCAAAACGGTACTTTCTCTTGTAAACACCTAATAATTCCAATTTGCAAGCTTTGTACAAAATTTATAATAATTATGAGAAATTTCATCAAAATTTCAAACTATATACAAAAAATTAAGTATTTTTAGGAGTATTAAG
The DNA here is from genome assembly GCA_963971545.1 of Philophylla caesio. Classification (NCBI taxonomy): domain Eukaryota; kingdom Metazoa; phylum Arthropoda; class Insecta; order Diptera; family Tephritidae; genus Philophylla; species Philophylla caesio. The sequence goes on from OZ020608.1 coordinate 15,073,888, forward strand.
TTATAAGATTAATGTGCGTGTTTCGCCTTGGTACATAGAACAGTTGATTTTTAGCAATTATTTTACCAACTACGTAGTATGCTTAAGTTTTATTTCCGTTAATTTAAATTATTTTAAAATTTAAAGGCAGCCTTTTTTCCAACAAAAACCATAAAAAAACAATTTTAAAATTAATACCAAATACTCAATAGTTTAATAAAAAATTTATCAAAATTTCGAAATTAAAAAAAAAATTAGAACTGTTCTCATTTTTCAGTTATATTTCAATCAATAAAGAGCAGGTTCGAAGTTGCGTTTAATTACCACGAATTTTTTTTTTAATTTCGCTGACAGTTTGTTTCTTCTATTGAAACCACAAAATAAAAAAAAATCTGAATAGAAAAAAAGGAAATAATTAAAATACATATATAATTTACATTAAGTTGAAAATGTTCATTTCCACCAAATACAAACAAAGCCTTTTTGTAATAAATAAAAAAAATTTAATTGAAATGCAGGCTGTTCTCACATCTTTTTTTTTTTTGTCGATAGACAAACTTAATATAACGATATTTTTACTAATGATTAATCCCAATAAATTAAATATATTACTTGCTTTCAGTTGACATTTTTCTTAAGAAAAAGAATTCATTTATTAAAACATTTATGTCCTAAATTTGCCAATATTTTATTCCATTCCACACCATTGCTATTGCAACCCAAAAGAAGCGTTCACAACATTCAGTACAAACAGCTGCCTAAAAGTATGCCCTTAAAACTTGCGCACTCTGCGGCTACGTTAACAACCACTTTGCATACATACATACATATCACCTGCAGCGTGTACGCATACAAAAGCAGATAAAGTACAGTTATACGTACTATACGCCACGTAAGTAGACACGCTGCACACAACTTCATAGGTGGACGGTGTATTGCGCGTCATTACTATATGGACATTTTATTCTTTAATTTAATTTCCATAGTTTTTAATAAAATACAGTTCAATCTCTTACAAATAAATACATGTTAAACGAAGTTTCAAACCTCGTGGAAAATTTAAGAAAATTTTTGATCATAGCCATATAGAGGATTAAAGTTAAATTTCATCAAATGCGAATTACATTTTCAAGTACTAGAGCCACACAAGTCGGTTGCAAGGAAATTGTTTAATTACAATGACGTCACGCAAACAGCTGACCATGTAAAACACGGAAAACAAATAAATGAATGGGTACCATCTTAAATTCCTGCATCGTGTACAAAATGTGCAATAAGAATCAACACGAATTACATATCGTAACCGTTACGAGCGTCATCATCATATCATCAGATCACATCACATAACATCGTATCACATCATATCAAATCACATTAAATCTTTTGGCATCATATCTTCACATAATCGCACGACATGAACAAATGATATGACATGATTACATCTTATCACACCAATGCATCACACCACACGATGCATTATATCACGACATCACAACATGTCGTATTATAACATAACATAACATAACATAAAACAAGACAACACAACATAATTAACAAAAAATAAAATAAAATTATAAAACATTACTTTTCAAACATTACATAATATAACATAACATAACATAGCGCAACTTTACTTAAAACTGCATAAGACACAAATCAGACTAAAAATTAAATTTTTAAAATGAATAAAAATGTTATATTTCTGTTTTATTTGCATGCATGCGCATACAGCAAACTTAGAGAAATATCAAAAAATTTCAAGGCGAATTTGAACACAAAATTTAAAGAACAATTTATTCCAAGGCACATCAAAAAATTTTTTTTTCCTTTTTTATTGTTTAATTTTTTTTAAATTGTTTTTCGTTGAAATAAGAATGCTTTCAGTGCAATTCAAGGTAGTTGATATAATATCTTTTAAACTTTAGTTTAAAAGCAAAAAAAAACACAGAGCTCATAATGTTATTTTTTCCAGTTTTTCAACTGCGTCTACCCATTAAATATGCCTAGATTTGATACAAACAATTTTAAAATAATACAATATAAATATGCAGTCTTCCAGACACTGCATATATTTTTGGAATTTTTTGTTTTTATTTATTTTTCGTTATTAACAAGATCGATTTTTTTTGGAAGAAATATTCTAAGCTAGAAGTTTTGATTGAAATTTTATTTCAGTTTTATAATATGTTTGAAACTTATACTTGAATGGCTTTTGTTAGAGCGGGAACTGTATTTAAATTGAAAATAATGGAAGTTTAAAATTTATTTTTGAATGGCTTTTGTTAGAGCGGGAACTGTGTTTTAATTTAAATATAATGGAATAACACATAATAAATCAAATAAAAGAAATATATTTTTTAAATGTATGCGATATGAGCCTATAATTATGGCACGCGTTATTTGTGTGAATTGATAGGATAGCGAAGTGCAACGGCTTAATTTAGCCAAAGTGGATTTTTAATTGAACTACACTTCACTTGCGTGTGCACACAAATACAAACTTATACGTAAATAACTTTTCATTAACTTCTCAACATGCATTATACATACTTAATGGCAATTTTTTTTTTTTTTTGTTAAGCGCTTTTCAATTTTATGCAACTCCACGTTTAAAAAAACAACGAAGTAGAAGAGAAGGTGAACTTGCATTGAAGCATAAAGAAATTACTTGCAATAAAGTAGTGTAAGAGTGAAGTGGATAAGGCATACAGCGGAGTCAAAGCAAACTCCGAAAGGCAGGTGGTACAAAAAAAGAAACAGAGAGCAGAGCAGGGTAGCCATTGAATATTTACATGCTTTCGTCATCGAACCACCCAATTCTTTACCCCCAAAACAAATTGTTGTAAAATAAAAAGCCACTTGCGTTGATGGTTGGCAGCTCGCAACCATGACAACGTTGGCCGCACAATAGGGTGACGCGCTGTGAAATTCAATATCGTCAATTACGATACTGAAAATTATCTGCATTGGTTTTTATATCTTTTTTGCAAATAAAATGTGGAGTTGCAAAGAAAGCGCGCGCGCATTTAGCACACAATTCGAGGCTGATTTTGAGTATGTGTGTGTGTGTGTGTTTGTGTGCCATGTGTGAGACTGTGTGGCGCGTTGAGGCGTGGCGACACGGCGACATGTGTCGCAGGCTAGATAATAAGGAAGTCATAATTTGCATGCAATCGGTGAGATTTGCTATTTTGCTTTATCAATTTTTTTCCATCATTATATATGTATGTACGAGTATGTATCTATTTTCTATGCCATTACTTAACAGCCATGTAAAGTTCAGTTGCGATTTGTTAGCGTTGAAAATATTATTTCCGGCAATTTTTATTAAGCTATATAAAAAGTGAGCCAAACAAATGCAAAACGTGTAAAAAGAATGAAATTCTAGGAAAAAATTGTGTATACTCCGTGTGCATCAGTTAGAAATCACATATGCAACGCATTTCCCCTACTCACACCACTTACCGGCTTTATAATCTTAACTTTACGAGCTGCCATTAAAAACGGAAACGGAAAATCGTAATTTGAGCAACGACAATTGCGCTACACCGAAATTGGCGGAAAAAAATCAGCTTGTAACGTAAGCATGCAACGTAAAAAAAATAAGTAAAATAAGGCATAATAAAAAGAAAATCAGACTATAATAAAAATTAAAAATAACGAAACAACATCGGCGGCGATAACATAAAAAATTATACAACACTAGCATTGACTATAAACGAATGACTGAAGTAGCGTAACGAATTGATAAATTGGAAAAGCAAAATTCCAAACGAACACACACACATACACACATGTATAGAAGCGTAAAAAAGCTTTTTTTTTTTAATACAACAGACTCGTCGCGCTATTGTTATAAAGGAACTTGCTGTGCTCTACTTGCTTCGTATCCTTTATGATTTTTGCTGTAAAAAAAACTGAAATAAATATAAACCTAACAGCGCGTAGAAATGATAAGAAACCAACAGCTAGAATTTAAGCGTATTGTAATTTGATATTAATGTGCAAGTAAAGGGGTTGGCGGTCATGCTGGACCCGCTGCAATTATTAGCTGGATAGTAAAGTGTGGTGAGGCGGAAAATCATAAAGAAATTGATAGCAAGCTCAGTAGCTGAAAAGGGAAGGTATTGCTGATTCGTAATTTGAATGAAAATAAATAAAAATAAATAAAATTATGTAAAAATTCACAACAAAATGCAGGAAACTGTTTTCAATAGGAAAAAAAATATTTCAGGAAAAAATCTTTTCAAGCATTATTGGCTTCATTTTTTCTGCTTTAAAGTTAAAAAAAGTGTTTACTCTTCTTTAAATAAATCAACGGAAACTGACGGTGATATCCGCTAGAAGTGTTTCTTATTTATGTGTTTTTACTGATAGCTCCAATATTTAAAATTTTGGCAAATTGTAGAAAGTTTCAGAAAAGACACATCGTCTACTCCGTGATAATTCTGTTAAGTCGACGTGTCAGCCGAAATCCAATTTTAATACTGACGAATATGGAAAAATATATCTAACTATTGGTGAAAGAAAATATTTTTTAGTACGTATAATTAATAAACAAATTTTATTTACAAAATAAACTCAGCTAAATTCATAAATATTTTTTTTAATGAATTGCTTTTCGCAGACAGCCTTCATGCAAAGCACAGCCACATATTGACTGATTTGGGTACTGTACTTTTTTTTTTTCAAATAAATCAAAACTATTTTAAAGTTTAATGTGGTTCATTCTCAAAGAAAAACTATAAGCACACATTTTTTAAACTATTTACAAAATGTATAATCATTTAACAAAATTTCATCAAAATTTCGAACTTAAAAAAATGTTTTTTTGAATTTTTCAAGTGTCTAGAAGTTGTCACTGATTTTGAACAATTTTTTTACTGGCAGTTTAGTCCATACAACAGTTTCCTCTATAAACCGCTATTATTTTTTATTTGGAAGAAATTGCAAAAGAGCCTGAGTATAAAAAATTGTCAAAAATCAGTGGTAATTCATAGGCACGAGAAACCTCTTGTAATTTGATATTATTTGTACTAAAATTGAACGAGCTATGTGCATATTCTATAATTTTTTTTTTTTATTTTAAAATTTGGATCCTCTAAAAATTCTATAAATTTTTTTATGTTTTGAAGAACGATAATTGTGGTCTTCCGTTATTGATAAGTGCCTTAATTTCTCTATAACCGAATTACAAGTGTTTTTTCTCTACTCCTCAATCATCCACGTGTCATGAACACCGATAATGAAGGCACTTAACTCGTCTATTTTCCTAACTATCAGAGCACATTGAAGCCCATTCACAAATGTCAATATATAACATGCATATCTGCTAGAAAATATTGAACACGGGAAAAATATTTCTGGTTCGAACCCAGTATGTTTACGATAATTTCGAACTAGTACGTTGTACTTTAAGCGAATAGCGACATCTATCGTCAAAATGTGAAATTTGCAACACCGAAAAGGAAACTCAAAACATGGCAGTAATCGCATACCACGACTGCTACTTCGAATCCGCGCTCGGTCATATGAATATTTCAAACTAAATAAATTAGTGTAAGTTATTGAGTTATATTTAAATTATTAAATTTCCACTTACGTCATCCAAACTAAAGACTTTGAATTTAGAACTGGTTCGCAACTATCGAAAATAAGAGATGCGAATGGAACGATGAGTTTCTTAAACTGGTTCGAAACTATTCACGATTCAAACGGAAATTAACGCGAAGTAGTGAAGGTCTGAAATTCGCTAGAATCGAGCAAGCAAGAAACGAGTGCATTTCTCCACAGTGACGCATTAAACAATTTAACATATTGCTCATATACATATATACATATATAGATATTTCTGTGTATGTACTCCTCTGCATTGCATTAATACAAACGCACAATCAGTGCCATAAATTGTTTTGTTATAACGCCTTTTTTCACGTTAGACGATTTTATTATCCTGTTTGGGAATCCTTAACGCCCTATTTGGCTCGCCTTATCCAAAAAAAAATAAATAAAAATCTTAAGAAAATAAAAGTGAAACAAATAAAAACTGACGAAAAGCATAATAAATACACATAAAAACGTTAACAAACAAGAAAATTCGCTCAACAACACGGACACACTTAAAGCAACGAATTACACGCTCCTGCACACACACACACATGATCTAACTATTAAGTGAACTGGTTATAAATGCAAAGAAAACAGAAGTAGTAGAAGGAGTAAAAAATAGAAGTAGCAACTGGCGCACCCGTTTGCACATTAAAAACTCATAAAAATCGTAAATTGAATTGAAACGCCAGAGTAGCAATGGAAAAAAGTGAATAACTAAAAGAAATGCGAAACACGAAAGGGATGCGAAATCTAATAGCAAATAAAAAAATATGTTAAAATATTCGTTGCGGAAAGGGCGTGGCCTAAGAAGCTTTCAAAGCTATAAAAAAAAAATAATACCAACTTATCGAGCTGATTGCGAGTATACGAGTATAGAAATAAAATGGAAGCAATCAATTAAAATTGGCATAAATCGAAGAATGTGGCACACGTAAAAGTATGTATGTTACATATATGTATGTATGCATGAGTGTAAACTGCTTGCCATGAAGGACTTGGATCACGTAATACGAATTTTTAGTTTTGTTATTTTGTTTTCTTAGTTGTGTTTTTTTTTTTGTTTGAATTCCTTATAAAACTTAACGAGCGCAAATAAATAAAACAAAAAGTGCTCGCAAACGATACAAATAGAAATCGAGTAAGAGTGGCGATAAAAAACCGATTAAAAATTGTTTGATTGGTTTAATGATTAAGCGAAAAAGATATAAAGAGAGCGTGTGTGTGGTAAAGTAGTAAAACCAAATGTTGATAAAATTCGATTGTAACGTTTGCGTTGAAAAGGAATTTAAATGCTTTTACAAAAGTCAAAAGATTTTTAAATATTTTTTTTTTAAACTCATATGTATAAACTATATTGAAGCTTTAATTCAAAATCTCTGACAATGCTCTCGTTCGAACAATAAAGTTGTCAATTGTGCACTTTGAATGGCAAACCGCAAATGTGGTCACGAAAATTGCCTTTGGTGGCTTTAAATGCATTTAAATCTAAAGGAAACTGAATTTATTGATAAAACTTGATATGTGAATACTTTGCATTTAGGACAGTCATTTCACTATCATTGCACAATTTTGAAAACGACTGCAGTCTCCATTATTCACTTAAATGCCTAGTGAAAATTTCGCATCAAGCAAATGCACTGAGATTTGAATTTTATGATAAGCAACTAAAGTATATTTTTCTTTCAAGCTCCACCTCCCAGTACATCCTCTTTCCTAATCCGTCTACTGCGACTGATATTAGCAGACCTAATTTACATGTTTTGAACTTTCGAAATAAACGCATATCACTTTCAACTAATTACATATACAAAAATTATATAAATTCTGTGATAAAGATACAAAAATAATGAGTTTAAGTTATGTTAAATGTGCTCAAAAGGGTACATGACGTATGCACGTTGTAGCAAATGATTATTGCTCAGTTAATTTGAAAAGCTTTTATACTCTGCAAAACTAAAGTAAACAAAGGTCACTTTCAATTAGAAATAGTAGAATTTATGAAACTTTAATTTTCATACTCGTATTAAATGCCTGAGGGGCATTTTGGGACACTTAATGCAAGCATATGTTTGCCGTGAACCCTTCCTGGCGCGAACTTATGCTAAAATCATTAAAATGCTATGGTCGTTAACTTGCTGTTTGCTCTATCTCTACGAATGTTTTCATACATTTTTCAACTAAGAAATTCATCACATTTATTTGTTATGCTGTATGTACTTAGTTAGGACGCAAGAGAGGAAGTAGTTGCAGATACTAAGTAAATGCTTTTATATTAACATTTGCCGAAATCAGTCACATTTGGCGACTCGAAAGTTTTATGTTATTTTAATGAGCATAGCAAGTCGGGCGTAGGTCAGAGAAATCCTTGGCGGTCGGGTATGAAAACGATGTACATATACACTATGTTTCAAATTATTAAGTCACTTTTTCAAAAAAACAAAATATTTTATTTAATATTAAAATTTGTTTAGTTGAAACGAAGGATTTTTCAAAAACTTTAATTTTTTTAATAAGTAATTTTAGAAAAAAAAATTATTTGACAATTTTATATTCCTACAGATATTGCGGGCATAAATAATTTTTTTAAATGTTTTATGTAAAACGTATGTAAGTTTCAAATTTTATAAAAAATTAAAAAAAAAAATATTTTAAAAAATTTAAATTTTTTGAAACAATTTGCTGAATATACAGTTTTGTTGTCCATTCATTTTTGGTATAATTTGTTGTAAGTTTGAAGAGAATACAATTTTCCGTTGATTTTTGAGTTGATAATTGAGCTTTTTAATACTTAGTCACAAAATAAAAAGTCCATAACAAATCTTGAAACGTTTCTAAAATGATCACAAATTAACCCTGAAATGTTCCTAAAGTTTATGGTCTCAATACTAGTCGTGAGGTAGTCTCGGAATAGTTCTCAAGTAGTCTCTGAAGCTACTCAACTAGTATTAAGTGGCTTAGAAGTTGTCGAAATATATTCATTAAATAGTTGTGAATTAGCCCTAAAATAGTTTTTAACTGGTCCCAAAAGTGTACCAGTATTATCCCTACCTAACCCCGAATTTATTCAACACTAGAAATAATGCTGAAATAGCATCACCAATCAAAGAAAATCAATAAAAATCGGAAACAAGTCACTGGCGGAAAAATGTAGATGAATGTTTTTGACCAGGAATTATTACAGACAACAATTCCACTAAGCGGCAGCACGTGTATCTTCAAAATCAAAAATAAAAAATATAAAAGAAACATTTATAAATTTTCCGCAGGATTTAAGCTAAGATATTTACACATTAAAAATCTCAAGATTGCATCAGGAAAAAGAATTGTCGAAAATCAATAAATGTGTATAGCTACTTCAAACTTGCACTTTGTCACACTAAAATTTTATGGACTATAAAACTGCATACTCAGAAAAAGTATAAACATTGTTGGAAACATTTGAAATTTTAATGAACATTTTGTTGAATACTTTATTTATACAAATTTCGAAACTCTCATACATTTCTATAAATATTCATAGAAATTATCTTTATGGGGTGAACTTAACCTTTTTTCGCGCACTGTACGTAGGTGTATGTTTGAAAAGGCAGAAATTCAGTTGAAGTGCAGAATTTTGAGTCAATGAACGTCAGCTTAGTTGTGGACATGCAGCAACGCAATTATCTGTCAAAACAAATAGATACATACATACAAATGTAACGCAAAGAATAGCGACGATGAGCACAAACACACACACACACACATAAATGTAATAATAAAAAGTGAAATTAAAATTGCACGCCCAGCGGCTCTACTGAAAGGGTTAAGCAGCGCATAATTAATGCTATGCCAGCCAGGGTGGATGGCATAACACGGCAAAGCCGCTGGCTAAGAAGTAGGATATTTATGAGAAAGTAATAAAATGTTAAAAAAAATGTGTTTTGCCTGTTTTATGACAAAACTAGTAGATACTAAAATCATAGACATGTTTTGAAGGATGGTCATAATGCCATGAAATGTGTGTGTGTGTGGATAAGCAAGAAAAATGAATTACTAAACATAGCCAGAGATAACTTCTTAGGCTTAACGCTAGCAAACGCATAAAAGCAAGTAAGTAATTATAATTTGATATTTTTATGACCTTTCACAGTGCAAACAAAAGGGTTATGGCTAAGGCAGGCGAGCAGCTGAAGAGTCTGTTATTTTTGTTAAGTAATATTAATAAAGCACTGGTCTTTTATTACTTGCATTATATTGTTGTTACTTCGTTTTTTTTCTTTACCGTTTGGCAATGTTGGATGTTTTACGATTTTGCTTCATTTATGAAAGTGCGTCTGTCTAAAGTTTATTTGCTTTTGCTGCAATTTAATTGTCGAAAATTATAATATTTTTATGACAGACAATTTCGCTGATGACTTAATTTCTTAGGTGGTTTATTTTCTAACAATTCTGATAATAAAAAAAAAAATATTTCAGAAAAAATGTAAACAAAATACAAACAAGGCAGAGAGGGTTGAAAAAAGCGCAGTGAGAAACGATATGCAGCCGATTTATAGGCGTTACTTTTACGACTATGCAAATTGTAATGAAATTGAGGCGCAATTAAGCGGAAGTGCATACAAAAATAAAAGGATAGTAAAAATATTGCTGTATTTTAAGAGATTCCGAAATGCGCATAAATATGCAGATTTTTTGATTTAAACGCCCTTTTTACCACTCATTTTTTCCATATTTTTTCTTATATTTTACGACCGTTTTTTTTTACTGAAAAGAAAGTGTGTAGTGTTGATGAAGCAATTAAAAGTGACTGCATTTTTATAGTTACAAATAAAAATGTAATAAAAATTTGTAGTACAGCTGCACAGTTTATGATACACAAAGAATTATGGTTTTAAAAAATTTATATTTTAAGTTTACTATGAGAAATTTGGTTGAGAAAAATCTTCAATCACGGAAAAATCACTCACAATTTATATATGCAGAGCCACAATTTAAATGTACGAGAATGTCTTTCTTGCATGCTAAGCAACACTTTATTTCAGTCTCATTTAAGGCAGACGCAATAATTTAATTTCAACCTAATTTTATTTTTCCATAAAATATTAAATATTTGCCTATCTCGCCAAGCCACATTTCTAACAGAGTTACTTTCTATTTTAATTTTATCAGTTTAACCATCGCAAACACAAAATTTAAAGTAAAAAAGAATCTAATAAATAGGTATTCAAACGAGTCTCTAATCTATTATTTAAATAGACTATTCAGTAGCATAGTTCAAAGTCATTAAGCCCTTTAACGGTCATTAAAGAGTATCGCAAAATTTTCATCAGTAAAATGTACTGCAACCCAAACTTCCACGTATTCAGTGCCCCTTGGAAACAATAAAATAAAAATTTATAAAGAATGTAAAATAAAAAATGCAGAAAAATTAGTACCTTTTCCCTTCTTTTGCCTTGCAAATTACAAACTGTTGCTTGCAAAATGTCAAGTTAAACTTTTTATTTGTAATAACCCAAAAATTCGCAGCAAAAGAAATACAACGCAACAACAACACTAACGCTAACGACCATACATGTTTATCCGTATATATGTACATATTGCATTAGGGACATCCAAAAAAAAAGGTCAAATTTAAATTATTTGATTCCATAGGCTGGACTTTATCGACAAATCGCTCATATTTTTTAAAGACAAATTTTAAAGGTCACTCAAAATTTCTCAACTGCTTTACATTTGACCAAAAAAACGAGGTTTTGTAGGAATAGTATATGTAAAATCCATAAAAACCTTTATATTTCAATGGACAAACGAAGAAACATAAATCAATAGACTTCAAAGTGTAGAACCCAATTGCATATTTAACCATTTCTAACCGTTAAATATTTTTATTAGTTCTCAAAAAAACAGATATGCAGTATACAAAAAAAAATAAAAACTTTTTATGAATATAAATATTTTTTATAATTTTTTTTTGTGTAAATAAATTTAAAAAAAAATTTTTTTTTGGAAATATTTGTTATAGTTCTTTTTTTTTAACACGATTTTGCTTTGAAATCTCCTAAGAGATACAGAATTTTCCGATCGGCAAATAATGATTTTCAATACTGCTTTTTGTTAACTTTATTAAAATTTCTATTTTAATATCTCATACTTGAAATAAATTTATATTAAAATTTTGAATATATTCATTGAAATTCATTTAAAATAAAAAAAATAATTTGCACCAAATTTTAGTAGAAATAATCTCTGCGAATAATATCATTACCTTTTCGACTTTATTGTTCTTCCATACACTTTTCGATCAACCTAATGTACACACATATACTATTTTAACATTCACCAGTAAAATGTTTGTCTGCCATGGAAATGATAGTCAACAGCTGTCTCAATACCATTGCCTGCCATTTACTTACGCAAACTTTTTGCTAAAATATGAAATTTTACATTATAAAAAAAAAGTAAGAATACTCGTGGAACTTGTCCACCACACGCAGCCAACATTGGCTAATTACAGCGTAGAACTTTGCAGCAAGGAAAATTCATTAAAAAAGAAAAACTCGCAAAAGCTTATGCGAGGTAAGTTTAAAATACAATAACCGCCCGGTGTGGTCCCCAATGTAATAATTGTGCACAAAGCACACTGAGCAACTGAGCAATAAATGCAAAACACGTACTGTTGCATGCCTTGTACTTGCATGCCCTATAGGAAAAACGCTTATACCTATTAATATAGTAATTTCTTTCTAACGTAGTTGGTGATTTTCAAATCTTCTGGCAGGCTAATTGGTTGCGAACCTGTCTACCCTTATCAGGCGAGAATATTGCAGCACATTTTTAGTGATAACCCAGAAAGTGAAATCAGAGAGTGTAGAGTCAGATACTTAAAATGCAGAAAATGTCTTAACATAAATCTAGATCTGACACTTATACGATATATATATAATACATTGTGCTTAAAGGTGTTACCCTTAAGGAGGCCGGATCATTTAAATCGAAAAAAAAATATTTTTTTTGGCTCTCTTCCAAATCTATCTAAAAAAAACATATGTGTAAAACATTAGCTTTGATTTCGAAGTGGTTCAAAAGATATTTCAGGTAATAGACAAGCGCGTCGACGAAAATTCTTCTTTCAAAACATTGAATCGCGTTTTCTGAAAACAATTAGATTAGATTAGATTGATTGAGGGGGGTATGCACTGCGACCGATGGGTCTATTGTGCCCTCCACGGCTCTGATCATAGCACCTCCGTCAGCCTCAGCATCTCCAGGAAACCCAGAATGGCTACCGGTTACATAGAGTGTATGAATTGATCCTGCGGCCATGGCCTTCCTAGGGCAACCCCCCTTCTGCGAGCCACCGCATCACACTCTAGGAGTAGATGCTGTGGTGTTTCTTTTCCTGCGTCGCAAAAGCGACAAAGGTCACCTGACCAGATTCCTAGTCTGTGCAGGTGGCCCCTTAGTTTGCAGTGGCCTGTCAGGAAGCCTGTTATGATTCTTAGTTTCTCTAATTTTCATCTAATTTGTAAAGTATGGAAAACTCTTCTATGTGAATCAAAGATATGAATAATGATATTGATTTTTGTAATTTTCATAAATAAAAATATGCTGAAAATATTTTCAACATTTTTGAGTGTTTCAATCATTAAACAAATTTCAGATATGCTATAAAATATACTCTTTAAATGAATTGTTTACAATGTTTCTTATTCTAAAAATAAAAAATTCAAACAAGGAACTTTGTTCTGGCCTCTAAATGTTCCGACCTCCCTAACTCGGAATGCCTCTGAGTTCGAAGGTTCAAAGGACAGCCGGTGCGCATAAAATCTAGAAATTCATTTCCTAATACTTACTATCCTTGGCAGGCAAACTCCAAGTGTGTGTCTGCAACAAGAATTATGGATTCCAGAGATTGCGCCAAAGAGAGGAAAAAGGTTCGCGTGACGTCACACATTCATATGATGTGAAGCGAACAACGATAACTGTTGTGATGTAAAGACAAGAATGATAGATATAGCTGGAAAACTACTGATACTCTAACTATCGATAGTTTTCGATGCTTTCCAAATTACCGCAATTATAATCGATATAACTATCGAATTTTATTTATAAATTAAATTTAAAGCCCCCGCTATAGTTATAAAACAATATGCTCTCGGTGACGAGTTTTTGAAATTGATTTTTTTTTTAGACTTTAATATACACAGCTTATAAAATTTAAGTACATAAAAGTTTTCAAGTGTAGACAAAATACCGTTGATTTTTGGCAATTATTAAATTTACTTAACGATATATTCCCGGCGATTAAATAATAAAATCGACGGTTTTTTTCTTTTGATACCTAATTTATTTAATACATGTATTTATTTGTTTCAAATTAAATTTACTTATTTTTTTTTTAAGTATAGAATTTTATTTAACTAAAATCGTATATGTTTAAAAGTATGGACAAAATTAAAAAAGCAACAAATTTAATTCTAATTTCCTTGTTCTTTCAGAATTTTTTACCGATTTCGTAGCCCATTTAGTTTTAGGACAAAAGAGCTGATTTCAAGTGCAGATAAAAAGAAAATTTCTTTTCAATTTTTTGGCAGTCATTTTATAAGAATTTTTCGATTTCTTTAAGAAATCTTCTGGCAGGCTAATTGGTTGCGAACCTGTCTACCCTTATCAGGCGAGAATATTGCAGCACATTTTTAGTGATAACCCAGAAAGTGAAATCAGAGAGTGTAGAGTCAGATACTTAAAATGCAGAAAATGTCTTAACATAAATCTAGATCTGACACTTATACGATATATATATAATACATTGTGCTTAAAGGTGTTACCCTTAAGGAGGCCGGATCATTTAAATCGAAAAAAAAATATTTTTTTTGGCTCTCTTCCAAATCTATCTAAAAAAAACATATGTGTAAAACATTAGCTTTGATTTCGAAGTGGTTCAAAAGATATTTCAGGTAATAGACAAGCGCGTCGACGAAAATTCTTCTTTCAAAACATTGAATCGCGTTTTCTGAAAACAATTAGATTAGATTAGATTGATTGAGGGGGGTATGCACTGCGACCGATGGGTCTATTGTGCCCTCCACGGCTCTGATCATAGCACCTCCGTCAGCCTCAGCATCTCCAGGAAACCCAGAATGGCTACCGGTTACATAGAGTGTATGAATTGATCCTGCGGCCATGGCCTTCCTAGGGCAACCCCCCTTCTGCGAGCCACCGCATCACACTCTAGGAGTAGATGCTGTGGTGTTTCTTTTCCTGCGTCGCAAAAGCGACAAAGGTCACCTGACCAGATTCCTAGTCTGTGCAGGTGGCCCCTTAGTTTGCAGTGGCCTGTCAGGAAGCCTGTTATGATTCTTAGTTTCTCTAATTTTCATCTAATTTGTAAAGTATGGAAAACTCTTCTATGTGAATCAAAGATATGAATAATGATATTGATTTTTGTAATTTTCATAAATAAAAATATGCTGAAAATATTTTCAACATTTTTGAGTGTTTCAATCATTAAACAAATTTCAGATATGCTATAAAATATACTCTTTAAATGAATTGTTTACAATGTTTCTTATTCTAAAAATAAAAAATTCAAACAAGGAACTTTGTTCTGGCCTCTAAATGTTCCGACCTCCCTAACTCGGAATGCCTCTGAGTTCGAAGGTTCAAAGGACAGCCGGTGCGCATAAAATCTAGAAATTCATTTCCTAATACTTACTATCCTTGGCAGGCAAACTCCAAGTGTGTGTCTGCAACAAGAATTATGGATTCCAGAGATTGCGCCAAAGAGAGGAAAAAGGTTCGCGTGACGTCACACATTCATATGATGTGAAGCGAACAACGATAACTGTTGTGATGTAAAGACAAGAATGATAGATATAGCTGGAAAACTACTGATACTCTAACTATCGATAGTTTTCGATGCTTTCCAAATTACCGCAATTATAATCGATATAACTATCGAATTTTATTTATAAATTAAATTTAAAGCCCCCGCTATAGTTATAAAACAATATGCTCTCGGTGACGAGTTTTTGAAATTGATTTTTTTTTTAGACTTTAATATACACAGCTTATAAAATTTAAGTACATAAAAGTTTTCAAGTGTAGACAAAATACCGTTGATTTTTGGCAATTATTAAATTTACTTAACGATATATTCCCGGCGATTAAATAATAAAATCGACGGTTTTTTTCTTTTGATACCTAATTTATTTAATACATGTATTTATTTGTTTCAAATTAAATTTACTTATTTTTTTTTTAAGTATAGAATTTTATTTAACTAAAATCGTATATGTTTAAAAGTATGGACAAAATTAAAAAAGCAACAAATTTAATTCTAATTTCCTTGTTCTTTCAGAATTTTTTACCGATTTCGTAGCCCATTTAGTTTTAGGACAAAAGAGCTGATTTCAAGTGCAGATAAAAAGAAAATTTCTTTTCAATTTTTTGGCAGTCATTTTATAAGAATTTTTCGATTTCTTTAAGAACTGAATTTTCTAAGCTTAAATATTGAGTTACAATTGGAATACTATCGATAGTCACTAAAAATCATCTAGAATTCCGTAACTACGAGGAGAGGATTGACAACACGACGATTGTCGCAATCTCTAATATCTATCATTCTTGTGTCTGCAAGGGGAAAGTTCTCAAAAAAATTATCACTTATTTACCTTATTTATAATGAACTTACCGATTTCGTGAATTCGTTTTCTCAATAAGTTTTGAGAAAAAATTTCTTCGCTGACATCTAAGATAACATGTTTACCTAACAGCCCAATGGCCTATTAAGATTTCCACAATTTCGAATATACACATCTGCTGTTGACATATTGATCAGATCCCTTGTTTTAGTTTTATCAGTAGCTGAACCTAAGTTATTTTTTTTTTTTGAAAACTTATAGTGGATGCCTGACTACCATATCCTGGCTAGCACCTGAAAGTGAAATCGGATCACTCCCCGAACAATTAGTAGTAGGTATACCAGATCCACCGGTTTGAATTCGTTCAAACAGGCAACTGACTTGGCCAACATATCAGCCCAATTTAATAAATAGGTATTTGCCAATGGCTCGTAGAAAATCTGACCATTTTTCTTACACATGCACCTACCGGGCGGGCACATTCTCAACACTGACAATTAAAGAAGAATAGCAAAAATTCACTTTTTTTAAGTAAAATAAAATTTTTGCAGCTACACAGAGACCGCATTTTTAATTAAAGCTGTGCTTGTTGTAATACTACTTTTACAATATTTACAGGTAAACATTTTATTAAACATATGTATGTATGTATGTGTGCGTCTCCTTTGCCCTGTGTAATTAAAGTAAAAACGGTTATTGTGTATGCAGGAGACAGTCGTTCAATGTTTCGTGTAATCAGTGGCACCTTTTTGCTGTCAACTTGCATTTTTACCTATTCGCAAAACACTTTTAAAGTGATTTTTTTTATCCTTCGTCTTGTCCCTGTTGCAATTTTTCTGTTTGTCTGCAACAATTGCAACTAATTTGATTGTTTAATTTGTTCAGCACTGGCAGTATTTTCGTTGTTTTGTCATTTCTTATATTATATTTTGCTTCTTTTGCTATACTCCTCGAACGTTTCGTTAGTTTTTCTTCCTTTTTTTCTGACTTGTAATTACAAAAATTCAATTTCTTCATTTAAGAGAGGAAATTAAATGCATTAAAGGATTGTCGTAAAAATCTATTAGACTGCAATTTGTAACGTGAATTTTAAATTTAATTAGCGGACGAAAGAATTTAGTTTTACTTGTTACTTGCTGTGCTTTTGAATGACTTACGGAATTTTACAAAACAAGAAAACATACACACCTAAACAATTCTGAAATCTTTCAACACAGACAGTAATATTAAAAAGTGTGACAAACCTTGACATCTTCAAATCCACCTTCGAGGTAAACAGTCAAATAGCAATCAAGGTCATCAATTCGGTAGCAATGCTATATCTTAGGATTACACTGGAAATTCATACTGGGCTCTGGTACAAAGTGGAATCTCGGGGAACGAGGAAGCAAATGATGGTACGAAAAAAGGATTTGACGAAAAGCTTGGCGAAATATATGATTCCCTCAAACATTCTTGCTCTCGTAAATTGAAATTTCTCGAACAGCAGGCAAATTAATATGGTTAACTGCAAAGTTTGCAGAATCTATAAATTAAAGATTAAGCTTCTTCAACGAATCACATGGCCGTTCCTTCGATAAATTGGCCAGTTTTAGCGTCATTTCAATGCCAGAACTATTAGTATTCGAAGATGATGGCGATGGTTGGAGGAAATGTAGGTAACTCATCTTCTTTTTTGAAGGCTCGAAAATTTTTTTCGAGAAATAGAAAATGTAACTCGCTTATGCTTGATCTGATCAAAAAAGCTGTTCCCGTTTTTGAAAAATATCTATTTCCATTGCTTCTGGCAAATTCCAACCATCATGGAACCATGTTGAGTGACGAGAAAAATGATAGCACGAAGACCTTTTAAATTTAATACCTCTGCGAACATATTCGAATGAGGTATGAGAGAGGTTTGTTTGTCACTTACGGCTTCAATCGTGTGTCCCCATCATCTCTTCTCAAACGTTTTAAATAGTGTCACAAAAAGCTGGCTAACCTTTAATGTTAATGTTACCCATCGATGTGTCCAGTCTTAGAAAATTGTTTTCCCTCAACTTTTTTTCAAATCTAAAAAAAAATTTTTTCGATATCAAAATCAATTTGTAATGAAACCACTTTAAAGAGTTGGTGAACAAGATCCAAATGGACAAGTGAAATAATTGACGGAGAGATATTTCTCTGTTCAATTATCACTTTTGTTATTCTGAGTATTCGGTACTATTTATAATAAGCGATTGAAAAAAATATGATGTTAAACAGGTTTGTATTGTATTTAACAAATTAGACTGGAGAGAGGAGCATGCGCCATGCTGCAAAATAGCGTCCATTTCAATAGAGTTTCTCAGCAATTGAATTTCTCTTTCAGGAATGTAAGTTCGAAACTCACACTATTTTGTAAGAGACCTTCCGCTCAGACTTCGTTGTCTACTTAGAAAATGAGTCCTGATCGCAATTCCCTTTATCGGTGCATTAAAACCAAAACCTCTAGCAACATTCAGTTAATTTTACTGCTTATATCAAGAAAATACAGTAAATCTTCATACCTGAAATTTAAGTATATAAATATGCACGAGATTATCGCAAATTTCTCACGTTAACTACTCTTTAAAAATATGCAACAAATCTGCATTTGACTTCCGCTACATTGTTGCCTCTCTCTACTTGCATATTTACATTCCTACCTATGGTTTTTATAAATATGTACATATGTATAAGTATGTACGTACATTCTCACATACCATACAGTACAAACAGTGTTCATTTAATGCGGTTTAGCATTTGCTTTGCGGTTCGGCTTTATTGTTTTGAACTTTGACTAAACTTCTGGTTATAGTTGTGGCAGTTTGTGTAAAATGTTTATCATTCGGTTTTAACATGTATGCAAAATTTTTGATAAGTTTTTAACCGAGTTCAATGTTAACTCGATGCAATTTCATGATTGTATAACAGATGCAAGCTGCATTGGAGGGCGCTTGATTTTGTTACTTGTAACACACAACAATGTTTTTCTTACAACTTTGTACTCGTATATGGTTTCATGTCGTTGCTGCGGTTAACGGGATAAAAAAACAACACAAAACATTTTGTTCAACTGAAAAGTTGTTGCTGCAAGCAACTTTGTATGAAACGTATGAGGATTTGCATGCATAGATTTTTATGTGTATCGATATACATACATATGTACTAGGGATGTCAATGTTGATCCCGGGATTTTCGAAATTAGAGAACGAAATCCCGGGACAATCCCGGAATCCCGAATTTCACGAAGTTTTGATTCGTAATATTTAATTTGCCAAAAATGTAACACATCTGTAATCGTTGTATTATAGAAGTATACAAAATAACATTAATATTACAAAGAAGAACGATTTTTTGTAAATCATGTAATTACAATAACTATAAATTTCTTTTACCAAACATTCAGATAATTTTTTTGCCTTTCGATTATTGGACAATTGCGAGCTGCTCGATAAAACTTTAATGCAATTTATCTTAGAGACTTTCTGCTTCAGGCTCCTCGTTGTGAGTTCTATTAAAATCTCTTTCATAACGAGGCTCATTTTCTAATCGAGTGGGATATTCTCCAGCTCATTTATAACGGCAAAAATAAAACAAAGCCTTAAGGGAGTTAACAAGCTGCGTTATTTGTCGATTGCTAACTTTCTAAAGGCTTTGTTTTGGCCTTGAAAGTTAAATTTCTAAGAATGATAAAAAATTTGAAAATTAATGGCTATTAAATTCTTTGTTATCTACAATTCCGGGATTTAAATAGACATATCCCGCGATATTCGGGAGAATTTAAGTTCAGAGAAATTTTAAAAATGTATTGAAATTTTTTTTTTTCATTTCAAAAGTGCAAGAAAATTCAAATTTTTTTTAAATTTGATGTATTTTTTTGTAAATAAAATTGGCTGAGAAGCAAATCATGAGCTTTGTTACAGACCCAGATACTCAGAGAATTAAAGTTCAGACAAATTTTCAAAAATTTAGTGAAATTTTGCAAATTAAAAATATAATGTTATTAAATTTTTTTTTAATAAATATTTATTTTTTTAAATTACACTTCCTGTTAAGCAGCTTTTAAAAGTTAAAACAAATGGGGAACATTTTTAAAAATTTAAACAAAGTTTTAAAAATGTGTTGTATGTATTTTTATACTTTAATGGACTATAATATTTCATAATCATATCCTTAAAATTCTAAAAACGTTAAAAAAATTTAAGTTTCACAGTTGTTCGAGCGGGGAGGAATTAGGGGCCGGGAATTCCTCATGAATTCCACGGCAACGGGGATCGAGGAAATAGGAAGCCGATCTTCTGAAAATTTATGATCGTTAAATCAATAAGCCGACCGCCGTATTGCACTCGCAAGCAAAAACACACGTTATATTAAATTTATAAAGGCAAAAAGGGGGCTTGTCATCGACAAGCAATTTATTTTATAATATAAAATCAACACTGCTGAAAATAAAGTTGGGTTAAATATATTAATAATGCAAAACCTTACGTGTAGCGTTGGGGGCGTCTCTTCACAAAGTGAAAGAGTGCAGGAGTTTCGCAGAAGGCGAAACCCATCAAACGGGACGGGTAACAGGACTCGAGAAAAGGGAGAGAAAGTAACGAGTCCCTGTTCCCGTAATATCACAGCGACATCTGCAAGTGGAGTTAATAATAATTCACAATGGCAGAATACATTGTGAATGCTGAAACAGCTGGCGTAAACATGCCGCCCGCCTTGCAGTATCGCTGCAATAAGTTGACTACAAGATTTGTCGAGTTATATAAATTACATTTCATATTTCATAACAGTAAGTCCATAAATACCAATTCATTTACATAACAAATTTATAAAATAATATAAATCAAAAATTCATTTATGCACAACGCCAAACTTAAAAAAGAGAAAAATTAACGTAATTGTAAGCTACGAGCTAAAACTAGTAAATGGTGCCGCCAGATACCATCCACCCGAACATTGTGTTCTGCGCGGCCGGTCGGGTGGGAGTCGCTGCCATCAGTCCTGGACGCAGGATCATCGCGTACACCTCGGCTCCCAAAATCAGCGATACCGCGCTCGAGCGGTAAAAATTCGGGTCCGCGAGGCGCATGTTGTCAAACTCGCTGACGACTCGCGCATCAAGGGTGCGTTGTGGGGTGATGCGGGACAGCTGCGTCTCCACATTAGCAGACACCTGCAGCCGCTCGTTCCACCCTTTTAGGGTGAACTGGCACACATTTTGGCGCCCATTCGGCAGCAACTGCAGCCTTCGCGCTAGCTGTAGCGATATCGATGACCTCGACCGCCCTGGATCGACGATTGCCCTTACCACCTGAGGTCTTCCCCGCGTCATTATCCGCACTGTGACCGTTGGCGTGAGGACAGAGAGCCCTTGAGCGCCACGGGCTGTGCCCGTAATCCGCTCTCGGGCGTCTCTCACACCGCGGCGTTGGGGCTGCGGTTGTGGACGTCGCGGTTGCGGTCTGGGGTTGGACCGCTTTGATGGCGTCGGTGCGGCCCTCTGTACCGCCGACCGGATAACCGAAAGTCTTGGTCTGGCTACCGGCGGCTCGTTGGACTCGCCACTATCGTTGACGGGCTGCAGGTCACTCTCGTCTGCGTCTATTTCGAGGATCTCATCCTCGCTGGAGTCGGGCAACGGCTGGGCGCCGTAGACACAGCGGGGTCGTCTTCGGCGATCCCCTTCTTCGTTACTCGCACCGTCTTCCTCCTCCCATGCTTTCTCATGGAGGTGGAGGAGACTGTGGTGCCGCTCTCCACATCGGTCGCACGTCCTCTTCGATGCGCAATTCTCGGCCGTATGATGTGCCGATAGGCAATTGGAGCAGTGCCGGTGGACGAGGACAGCCCGTAGTCTCTCGACCGGGTCCTTGCGGCGCATCTCCCTACAGTACAGCAACGGGTGGTTGCTCTTGCACACAGGGCATTTCTTCGCTCCAGTAACTTTGGGTGATTGTTCCATTTCGAAATTTATTTCTAGATTTGGGGTTATCTGGAAAGAGAGGGAAAATGTTAAATTCGGTTTAACATGGCGGTAAAAGAACCAATTTTACAATTGGCCGAGTTATGTTTCCCCGCGCCGTTCGTAGTTCTACGACACGGACGCGGCTATCAGGACCTGAAAAAACTCTAACTACTGTGCCAAGTCGCCATTCATTTGGAGGCAGATTGTCCTCTTTAATAACCACCAGGTCATCTGTCTCGATGTTACGTTGGGGGAGCCTCCATTTTGTTCGTTTCTGCAACTCCTTCAGGTACTCCGCCTTCCACCTTTGGCAGAACGTCTGCTGGATGGCTTTAATCTTTTGCCATCGATTGACGATGGACATCGGATTCTCCGTGACTTCGGGCTCTGGAATCGCGAGTATCGGGGTTCCAATTAGGAAATGTCCTGGTGTTAGGGGTTCCATTGCCTCAGAGTTCTCAGAGATGGGGCTGATTGGTCGAGAATTCAAACACGACTCGATCCTTGCCAACAGTGTGGAAAGCTCCTCTATGGTGAAACGCATTGAATGAGCGACTTTCCTGAAATGTATCTTGAAGCTTTTTACACCTGCTTCCCAGAGCCCTCCCATATGAGGTGCTCCTGGAGGTATAAAGTGCCACGAGATACCTTGATGAGCGTATGTCTGCGTTGTCCGACTGGCCACCGTAGAGACGAACGCTTTGAAATCCTGCCTCAGTCCTTTGTTCGCCCCTACAAAATTGGTGCCGTTGTCCGAGTATACATTTAGAGGGCAACCGCGTCGGGATACGAATCGCGAAAAGGCTGCCAGGAACGTCGGGGTTGACAAATCGCTGGTTGCCTCCAAATGTATTGCCTTAGTCGCGAAACAGACAAATACGCAGACATATCCTTTGGTGATACGGCATGCTCGGCCCGTAAAACTCCTTATTTCGAATGGGCCCGTGAAGTCGATTCCAGTGTTCGTGAAGGGCCTGGACACTTCTGTTCGTTCCACTGGCAAGGCTGCCATTAACTGCTCCCGCGCTTTCTTCCTGTAAATAATACATACTTTGCAATTGTGTACAGTATTTTTGATTAAATTTTTCATACGTATTATCCAGTATTCAGACCGCAAAAGTCTCAACATTAGCTGATTTTCACCGTGTAGGGAAATCAGATGTGAGAATTTTACGAGCAGTCTTGAAAACTGGCAATCATAAGGAAGAATTATAGGGTACCGTTCGTTATATGGTAAACTCGATAACGCGAGTCGCCCCCCCACTCTCATAACTCCGTTTCTGTCGAGAAACGGATTAAGAGTGGCTATTGGACTTTTCGCATTAAGGGGCGCGGAAGCGCCGCCAGCCCTGTACTCCTCTGGATAGTGTCGCCTCTGTGCTACAAGAATAAGGCGACGCTTTACCTCCTTGATTTCCTCGGATGTTATTTCGTCTCTCTGGTCGCTTATCACCAACTTATGGACAGGGTGAACTCTACGATAAAATCGAAAAATTCGCGCTATCACTCTCAAGGCTCGAGAGAAGTCCGAAAAACGCTCCAGGATATCTCCTTCTCCTGAGACACCTGTCGAGTGAACTCGCACTTTCCTCTGCTCTACATCTGTTTCCAACGTGTCATTGCAACTCCTCGCTTGGGGCCAAGCTGATGGCTCTTTCTGTAACCACTTTGGTCCGTGCCACCATAACGCGTTGGCTTCTAAATCCTGTGGTGTGACGCCTCGACTTCCGAGATCTGCTGGATTATCTGCAGAATCCACGTGATTCCATCCAGTCACTCCAACAAGCTCGTCTATTTTTGAGACTCGGTTTGCCACAAAGGTTGTCCATGAACACGCTGGTTTCTTGAGCCATGAGAGAACAATCGTAGAGTCAGTCCATTTATGGATAGTTGGCTGCAAAATTTCAAGCTGTGGAAGGAAGGCATTAATTAATTCCGCTAACAACAATGCTCCGCACAGCTCTAATCGGGGGAGAGACACCGTTTTTACTGGGGCTACCTTTGTTTTACCTACCAGCAAATAAATATGGGGTGTTTTTTGGGAAGTGCGTTCGCGGACTCTAATATATAAAGCCGCCGCATATGCCTTCTCGGAGGCATCACAAAATCCGTGGAATTCTACTTCATTCCATGGTGAAAACCGGATCCAACGAGGAATTTTTATTTTCTGAATATTATCGTAGTTATCCAGAAATGATTCCCATCGCAGTAGCAAATTTCGGGGTAGACTGTCGTCCCAGTCTATTTTGGATAGCCAGATATCCTGCATCAGTATTTTGGCTACAACAACAATTGGTCCGAGCCATCCTGCTGGATCGAACAACTTTGCTACACACGATAATACCTCTCGCTTGGTGTAATCCTGCTTCACGGGTATCGGCTGCACTGTGAAATGGAACATATCATGTATTGCATTCCACCGGATTCCCAACATCTTCGTCTCGCTCATGTCGTCAATTTCCAAGAAGTTTTCCTTGTAGATGTGGTCTTTTGGTAAACCTGCTAAAATTGTTTTCGAATTCGACGTCCATTTCCGTAGAGGAAAACTTGCACTTTTGAGAGCTTCGAGTAGCTCATCACGCATTTTTATTGCTGTTGTGCAATCATGAGCTCCAGCCAACACATCATCCACGTACATGTGTTGCTTTAAAACTCTTGATGCTAGCGGATATTTCGTTTTAACATCTTCAGCGAGTTGATGTAGCGTTCGTATCGCCAGATAAGGAGCGCAATTTACTCCGAACGTTACGGTTTTTAGTTCAAAGTCTTGCAATTCAGCGTCCTGGGACTCTCTGAAAAGAATTCTTTGAAATGCAGTTTGATCTGGCTGAAGCAAGATTTGTCTATACATTTTTTCAATGTCTGCATTAAAGACGTATTTAAATAAACGCCACTTCAATAGAAGACAAACTAAATCTGCCTGCATGATTGGACCGGGGTAGAGGACGTCGTTTAAACTGACTCCATTTGAAGACGGGCACGACGCGTTGAACACTACTCGAACCTTGGTCGTAGTGCTCTCTGGTTTGACGACGGCGTGATGTGGCAGGTAAAACGTTCGATTCCCTGTGTTTCCAACCGGGACCATATGGTTGAGATCGATGTACTCCTTTAAGACTCGATCATATTCCTTCTTCAAGTCAGGCCTGCGCAGATAACTGGCCTCGCTTCGAAGAAATTGCCGTACCGCTCCAGTCCGAGAATAGCCGAGGTTGATGCTTTCTGGGAACTCCCGTCGAAAGGGTAGCGATACTACATATCGTCCGCATTCATCCCTTACCGTCGTTCTCTTATAGAGCTCCTCGCAAAATGCATCTTCGGGGGTGATCTTCCTTTTGGGTGAAACTTCTTCCAACTCCCAAAAACGTGTCAGTTGGGGGTTCGTCATCTGTGTGCAGTACGACACACATGACGAAAAACAGCTTGTTGTGACCGTCCGAGGAACTGGCCCTGTAAGGATCCACCCGAACACCGTCTCCTGCGCCAGAAGTGATCCCAGCACGTTTCGCTCCACGTTGTCCATGATAACAGCCGGGTATACATCCGCACCCAATATGACATCCACCTGCTGACTCCTATAGAAATTTACATCGGCCAACCTAAGAGGGGGGAGTGATCCAAGATGCACCCGGTCCAATGAAAACTTGGGGAGGTCTCCTGTCAATTGGGGTAAAACGAGGCCTCTTGCCTCCATTTTAAACTGGGGGTTTACAGGAGAACCTATGACCAGATGCGCTACTTTTCGCACATTTGCCGATACCGTGGCACTTATCCCTGTTACCTGAGTATCAGCAACTTTCGTTGGCAGCCCGATGCGCTTCCGGAGCCGGTCAGTGATGAATGTACCCTCCGATCCCGAATCAAGTAAAGCCCTGACTTGGTAGGTGACTCCTAGATGGTAGATGTTGACCATGGCAGTTCCTAGCAATATATTGCAATTGCTTGCAGCATGCAGGGATTGCACATTGCTCGTGCTTGGTCGGGGTTGTGTCGTTCTGGGTTGTGCTGATCGTGGTTGTGGGGGGCGGGGAACCTTACTTCGGGGTGACGGTTGTGGAGCTGACGTGCTGGGCAACTGTAACGCAGGAGGTCGATGTAGAAGGGAGTGATGTCTTTGGTGACAACTCCAACAAGAGAAAGGGCTCTTGCAATCTTTTGCCATATGGGAATGTGCAAGGCAATTCATGCACAAGTTATGTTTTCTGGCAACAGTGACGCGATCGTCAACTTTCATTGCCAAAAATTTGGGGCAACCCTTCAATACATGGATTTGCTCGGGGCATAACCTACAGGTAGGTTGAGAGAACTGCCCATGGTGTGCCGACACTCGCCTCTCATAGCTTGCGGCGGGTGGTCGACTGACGGTCGGCTTTACCGCTCTAGCACCCCGAATGTCGGAAACAGTTTCCAACGTTTGGAACCGGCTTGTGAGAAAGCTGTCTAATTCCTCCCACCTCGGAATTTCCGCCTTCCTCACAATCCCTTGTTCCCATAGCGCTAGGGTGGTGTCTGGCAACCGACTCGACACCAAAAACACGAAAATTGCATCCCAGTTCTCAATGTCAATACCGTACATTTCTAACACTGAGATGCAATTGTTGACCGATCGTTGTAGATTCTTAATATCGGTTCCGCGTTCTACCGTGACCGATGGTAAATTAAATAGGATTTTCAGCTGACTATTGACCATTATCCGCTTATTCTCATATCGTTCCGATAGATTTTGCCACGCTGTGGCGAAGCCGTCATTAGTCAGAGGGGATTTTTTAACTATATCCTTTGCTTCACCCCGGGTCTTCTGATTCAAATGATACAGCTTTTCGACCGGGGTTAAGCGCGAATTGTTCACGTAAATCGCTGTGAATAAATCTCGAAACGATGGCCACGACATGTAGTCACCGTAGAATATCTCCGTATCACATGGGGGTAAACGGATATTTGAATGCGCAGGCAATTCAACTTCATGAAGCCCGTGATTTACCGTTGAACTGCTTTGTTGAGCAAAAGTGAGACCATGAGCAGTCTCACCTATAAGCGCACCGCAAGTCAAGTATGCGGTGTAGCAGTCCTGGTATCGGCACTTGGCCAACCGAAGAGCGGACTGATCGCTTTCGTTGTCGGACAAGGTCTTTGAGTACTTATCAAATTCGTCTTTAACCTTGACCCACAACGTCTTAAGCTCTTCTCTCTGTATTTCCAGAGAGAAGATCGAATGGCAGTTACTGGGCATCGTGTTATAGCCCGACTCAAACTCAAGCAGCGCATCGCATGCGCGCGAAAAATCGTTGAGTGTGGCCATGTCACGAAAAAGCTTACGACATTTTTCTTGAAAATCTTTCGAAAAAAGCAAACGATTTAAATATAATGTCGTAAAGACTAATCCACGAAAAAAAGTTTCAAGTTTTCAAACTCCAACGTTTGAAAAATGTTTCGAAAAACAAGACGTTGTAAAGATTTTTACAGTGTATCGCACCACTGAATGAAATCCCGATTGAATCACGAGAAAAAATAAGCCAGAGACTAAAGTAAATTTATTTTTCTCAGTGTAACGCTTCGCTCGGGAAAATCACGAAAAAAAAGCCGGGAATTAAAATTCCGAAAATCCAAAAAAAAGTCGAATTTATTTCCCTCAGTGTTAGGCACCACTGGGGAAAATCACGGAAAAACCCGGAAATTAAAATCCAAAAAAAATCGAATGTATTTCCCTCAGTGTTAGGCACCACTGGGGAAAATCACGGAAAAGCCGGAAATGAAAATCCAAAAATAATCGAATGTATTTCCCTCAGTGTTAGGCACCACTGGGGAAAATCACGGAAAAGCCGGAAATAAAAATCCAAAAAAAATCGAATTTATTTCCCTCAGTGTTATGATCCACTGGCGATAACTTAATTTCTTCGAAGGCCTTCCAAATAGCTCGCACGAATAAAAAATGAAATTATTTAAAATCGTTAATTGTAAAGATTCTAACGCGGGAGAAATCCACGTTCGACAAAACGATAATCCAGAAAATTAATTGGCTTGATTTATTTCCGTGTATCGCACAACCGGAAAAAACCAATTAATTTTATATAAGGCAAAAAAAACCTACTAGTGGAAACCAAAGTTTCTTGTCAAACCGAATAAAAATTGCAAAATTCGTTTAATAACGTGTCCTAGGAAAGGAAACGAAATTTTCAAAAACCAAAATTCAAAAAAAAGTCGAAGTTAACTAAAGATCAGAATACAATGTAATCTGAAAATATATATTTAAAGAAAGAAAATTCCAAAATTCAAGCTAATCTCTCACAGTGTAAAGCACCACTGGATACACTTTGCTCCACTCAACTCACGAACAAGTAGATTTCAACTTAAGTATAAAAGAATTTAAAACTCCGAAAAAAGTTTAAATTGATTTCTCACGGTGTAACTCACCACCAGCTAAATTTTCTAATATAGATTAAGTCCCAAAAAACCACTTATTTATTTAAATTTTCAAATTCAACTTTAATTTCTATATATTCCTTCACTTCAAACCCAAAAACTAATTACGAACTAGTTTTTTTAAATTATTATTTTTTTTTTTTTTTTGAAGAAATAGAGATAAATCTCTTACAGTGTACCAACGCAACACTGTAGAAATTCCCTTGATGCAGGCGCTCAGACAAAAATCGCAATAAATTTTTTTTTTTTTTTTTTTTAAATATATAAAAAAAGCAAGATTCCCTTTACTTTATTCTTTTTCTAGAATATGATATTTATTTTGCGTGTCCGCCCTTCGCGAATATACGTTGTAATGTCGAAGGCTTACCTGGATTGACTGCTTACTATATGTTACAGTTGGGCCACTGGTGGGGGCCTTGCAGCAACCGTTGGGCCGTTTGTTTGGGCCTTGCAGCAACCGTTGGGCCGTTGGTGTGGGCCTTGCTGCACGTTGGGCCGTTCGTATGGGCCTTACAGCAACTCGTTGGGCCGTTGGTAGGGGCCTTACTGCACGGTGGGCCACTGGTGGGGTCCTTGTTGAACGTTGGGCCGTTCGTGTGGGCCTTGCTGCACGTTGGGCCGTTCGTAGGGGCCTTGCAGCAACCGTTGGGCCGTTGGTGTGGGCCTTACAGCAACTCGTTGGGCCGTTGGTAGGGGCCTTACTGCACGGTGGGCCACTGGTGGGGGCCTTGTTGAACGTTGGGCCGTTCGTATGGGCCTTGCTGCACGTTGGGCCGTTCGTAGGGGCCTTGCAGCAACCGTTGGGCCGTTGGTGTGGGCCTTGCTGCACGTTGGGCCACTGGTGGGGGCCTTGCAGCAAATTCGTTGGGCCGTTGGTAGGGGTCTTACTGCACGGTGGGCCACTGGTGGGGGCCTTGTTGAACGTTGGGCCGTTCGTAGGGGCCTTGCAGCAACCGTTGGGCCGTTGGTGTGGGCCTTGCTGCACGTTGGGCCACTGGTGGGGGCCTTGCCGCAAATTCGTTGGGCCGTTGGTAGGGGCCTTGCAGCACGTTGGGCCGTTGGTGTGCCTGGTTTCAGCTGCTTCCGCCGGGGCGCCGCTGAAGTCCAATTTAGCGGTGCTTGTGGGAGCACCCTCGACTCTGTGCAGGAGCACGGAAATTTCCTTCAACTTAATTTCCGTTCCTGTAAGTGAGATTAAATTAAACAACACCAATGTGAAATGGTTACCTTTTTTCTTCTTCGGATTCACTCCTCCAATCGTTGGGGCCGCTGCCCAATTAGTCGCTGCTCCCGCCGGAGCACTGGTGTACAATTTGTTCAGCACTGACGTATAATTTCGCCAGCACTGATGTATAATTGTGCCAGTGCTGATGTACGAATCAATCAGCACTGACGTAGCACAATTTTCCAGCTAACAACGCCGGCAGTTGTTTTGCCGTCTGCTGGAGCACCCGCTACTTCTTCAGTGCGGGCAACTCGGGTGCTGTAAACACACGAATCAATAAAATTGTAAATTTTAAAGGATTACCTTGTACGGATTTTTGTACTCCAATCGTTGGGGCGGCCTTGCCCTTCTGCTCTTCGTCGTCGCCGGGGTTTTCTCGGTCGCCACGATATATTAAAAGAAAATAACCCGCACTCACACGTGTGAATCAATTTGCAGGTTATTTTTCTTTTATTTTTGTTTTTTTGTTTTGCCAACTTTTTGGCAGCTGCCAAATTGTGGATTTCAATTCGCAATCCACTGCTCGTTCACAATAGAAGATTGTGAAAATATTAAAGCAATCTTTTAAGGTGTGTTTAATTGGATATTAATATATTTCTTTATCCAAAATTAATTAAACACACCTTTACGGGATATTTAAAATGGGGGATAAGTGGGCAACTTGGCAGTTTTGGGGTTATGTTTTTACCTTGTGTTTTCGATTTTTATTTGCGAGTACAGCAACTCAGCCACAAAAATATTAACAAAAAAAATCAGAATGATCCGGCTCGAAGGACCATGTTCGAGCGGGGAGGAATTAGGGGCCGGGAATTCCTCATGAATTCCACGGCAACGGGGATCGAGGAAATAGGAAGCCGATCTTCTGAAAATTTATGATCGTTAAATCAATAAGCCGACCGCCGTATTGCACTCGCAAGCAAAAACACACGTTATATTAAATTTATAAAGGCAAAAAGGGGGCTTGTCATCGACAAGCAATTTATTTTATAATATAAAATCAACACTGCTGAAAATAAAGTTGGGTTAAATATATTAATAATGCAAAACCTTACGTGTAGCGTTGGGGGCGTCTCTTCACAAAGTGAAAGAGTGCAGGAGTTTCGCAGAAGGCGAAACCCATCAAACGGGACGGGTAACAGGACTCGAGAAAAGGGAGAGAAAGTAACGAGTCCCTGTTCCCGTAATATCACAGCGACATCTGCAAGTGGAGTTAATAATAATTCACAATGGCAGAATACATTGTGAATGCTGAAACAGCTGGCGTAAACACAGTAATGAAAATATTCCAAGAAGATACTAAAATATTTTGCGAAACGTTGGGTAAAGGTAAAATAAAAAGCGTTTTTTTTGCAGCAGTAATCTGCAGATAAGACTAGCCTAAATAAATTCAACAATATTTAAAATTTTTAAGCATTTAGGTATTTGTTTTTTATAAAATGTGCAACACAATTTTTATAAATTTTTCAAATATATGGAATTTTTTTTAAAATGCACTATACAGCATTTAATTAAGACTTTTGAAACTCAAAAAAAAAACTTTTAATTTTAAAAAAATTGAATATACATACATACATACATACATAGATATGTATGGATTATTTCCAGATTATAGAGTTCAAGATTTTATTTAAAATAAAGAGATCTTTTAAAAGTTTTGTAATTTTTTTTTTAATTAAATGAGCTACAGAACTGCGTAAACTGATTTTTAAATTTAAAAAATTTTTAAAAATTATATAAATTTGTTTAATAGTTGTATAATTTTTTAAAATAAATGTGACACAAAACTACACACCTAAATTTTAAAACTTCTTGAAAAAAGTGCAAAATTTAATGAAAACTTTAAATTTTTTTTACATTGTTTTAATTAAAAGCAGTTTTAAGGCATATCCGATTTTTAGGGCTCTAAACTTTTACAAATGTTTATTAATTATTATAGTTATAATTATTAATTATAAATTTATTTTATGAAATTAAGAAATTTTGCATATTTTTTTAATTAAATGTTTTAAAACTCAATTTACGAGATTTTTGTTGAATTATTTAAAGTAAATAACCGAAAAATGTGTCTCTAAAAAATTTCCTCTATTGAAAAAATCAACTTGTGGTCTTGTGTTTAAGCAAGTGTTTTACCCACTCATTCGATATTTTTGTTTTGAATCTTTTAAATTATGAACTTTCTACAAAATGTACATTAATAATACAAAATTAAAGTTTTGAATTTAAAAAATATTAAAAATATTTTTCATAATTGACAATTTTATTGAGCTCTAAGCCAATTTATAGAAGATTTTATTGGAAAAACAACAACAGTTTTTAAAATGGTAGAAGTTATAGTACTTTTTCGGAAATCACCACATTTCCTCATCAGACTTCTTTATTAATTTAGTTAAATTTATTCTTCATAACCACTACTCCAAGGCTATGAACCAAGGAGCTCGGAGTTGCAGAACCAATACGCTACATATTGTGCTACGTTAGCCGAGTTGGCTGTTGTGTTTATTTCATCTTCCTTAAACAAACCAACTACAAACAAGAGCAACTGATCTGCTGCTATTTGAACTTGTTTTGTGTGGTTGTTGTTTGTGTGTTTGCAATTCTGTGTGCGAATTTTTTAACAAAAACAACAAAAATTCAAAAATATTTTTCTTTTGGTAGGTATGGGTGTGTCGCATAATTCTGATATGGATTGTATGTGAAGTAAATATCCATACAGGAAAAATATATATAAAAAACGGCAATAAAAAATCAAACACTATTGCACTAGTAAAAACACCAAAGTAAGTAAATACTGTTATTGCAAGACAAATCAAAATTAAGACACAAAAACCAATTTACGACAGCACAAAGTGTCCATAGAAAATCCACACAATTGCAGTAAAAACAAATATATTGATATCAAATTTACAAGAAATACTACACAAGCAAGCCAGAGCCAAAGTCCCTTCATGCAGACAACACAAACGTAAGTAAACAAAAGTTAAGTAAAAATGTGCCTAAAGCACAAATTTTCCGATGCACACTAAGTAAAAGTAATAAAATAAAATCATAAGTAATCACATGTGTCACTGAGCAGGCTGGCAGGCATGATAAAAATGGCAGGACATAAAATAAAACAAGAGCGCAAAACACACACAATGCAATGCTTAAGTGAATGTTAACAAATGTGTGTGAGTATGTGTGAAAATGCACGCTGTATATGTATGTATGTTAAGGAAGGATTTCGAACAAAAATAGTAAAAGTAAATATGATTTAAGCATATTTTCAATGACAGCACGACAAGTTCATAATCTACTATGTAGGTGAAATGTGAAAATATTGCATTGAGCCGAAGGATAATAAAATTGTTAGTA
Source organism: Philophylla caesio (assembly GCA_963971545.1). Taxonomy (NCBI): domain Eukaryota; kingdom Metazoa; phylum Arthropoda; class Insecta; order Diptera; family Tephritidae; genus Philophylla; species Philophylla caesio. The sequence goes on from OZ020608.1 coordinate 15,107,063, forward strand.
GACAATGTAGATAGCCAACTTGAGAACAAGGTAAGATATATATATCCACATGAATACATGCAATCACATTTGGGTTTTACCGAAAACATATATACATACTTACAAATCTAAGTAGTAAGTATTAATGGAAATATCAATAACTGACAATGTGAAAGAAAAATCTGCGAATAAATGTTTGGCCGGCAGTTTAATACCCCATAGGAAATGTTGTCTGTATTATTAACTGGTCAATATTCTCTCTACTCTAAAATAACCTTTGGACATTGCCTTCAGTAACATATAAATTTTTAGATAGACAGAAATTTTGAAGTCTCAAATCTAAAGCAGACTGCTTTTTAGAATAAATAAACATTGCAATAATAATACACTCTTGGTGAGAAGCTTTTTCATCTCGTTTCCCAGTGTACATATCTTTAACTCAGTCTAATTCTAATATAAATAAAATGTTGAAGATCTAAGAACGTTTAAAATATTTTTTACAACCGCGAGTCTTAAGTTTTTAGTTGTGCTTATGATTTTCGAGCTTGCGAAGGGTTCTGCTGAAATAGCCAAAAAAAAAATGTAGATATTCTGTTGGATCTCCTATGCCTTAAGCTTTCATTCTTACTACAAAAAATTACAACGCTTGTTTTAATAATTGGAATCAAATATGTATTTATGGAGCCGTATCAGTTATGTAAGCAAACCACATCCCACTATACCCTGTTGGTAACTTTACACATTTCACATTATCGATGGTAAAACACTTGATGAAGTTGTCAACTTCTGGACGTGAAGCTATTTTTTTAATATAAGTATATATACATATATTTTTTTTTGGTTTTTTCTGTCACCAACTTTTTATCCTAACAAAATTTATTATTTTTGCTGTGTGGCCCAAATTTACAGGCAAACCAATAATAAAATTACTATACACTACGGCGACTCTCAGCAAAACTGTAATCCACAGCGCCAATCACATACCACCCTGACTTATTGCATTTACATGACGCTCCTTTGCACAGCAAATACAATAATGTATGTGTGCATATTTGACATGCATGTCAAATTGACAATAATGACCGCAATAGTACAGTAGTCACCCGAAATTGATAGTCATTCGGTATGTATTGGGTAGTAATCGTGTTGACAGTGGCAGCTGTCAACATGTTTAATTGAAACTGACACCACATACGACTCAGCTACTCTCGCGCTCTCACACACAACATACCATCTACTTACTCACCCCGAAACGTCACACGTTGTTACGCTTGCTCAAAAGTTTGCTTACATTTGAATGTACTACATTGTACATACTGAATATGTATGTATATTCACTCACAACCGCCGAATTCGGCCAATTTTATTACCTTGACAATCCTAGCAATTGTCAATATCGTTGGGGCTGTTCTATGAGTATTAAGGTCTCAAATATTGTCGCCTCGTGCAAGTGGCAAGTACGAGTTGTGTGCATTTCGCAGATTTGTGACGGTCATGAAAATGCGTAATTTATAGCTGTCAATTTGTGCGAGGAATTTCTGGCATCTTTTGTACACATAAAATGCATTTGAAGTTGGAAAAGTGACAATCGTAAGGTCGCTTGATTACAAATGTAATTTGCGCTTAGAATTAATGAGAAAAATTCTTAACGATGATTAAGAAATGAGTCTATGAATGTGTGTTTAGTAACCGAACGGAACTTCTCTTCTCAAATAAGGCAATAATGACTGCAAATTAGTGAATTAAATATTTACGAAAATAATCATCTACTTTAAAATAGGACGACACTGATTGATGGGTTAAGTAAAATTTTAACTTTCTTTGAATATTGGGCATCGTCAAAACAATATTTCCATTTGTTGTAGAATATAAAGACGCACACCACAAATGGCAGGAGAAGCTCGGCCAAACACTGAGCTATATAGTGTACGCGCCAAAATTATATATTATAAAATAATATTTCAAAACTCGTTTTCTGGTTTCGATAACGATAACGGAATTTATAACGCTAAAAAAAGTCACTAAAAATTTTGATAACTTTGTGGACTACAATGATGACAATACATATTGAAATAGCATAAAGTTATCGATGAATATAAAAATTTCGATGATCCTATGCAGATGATATCAATAACGATAACATTTTTCTCGCTACTTAAACGGTAATTCTCTTGTTATCGCAGTATTATTATTTTTTGGTGTGTTTGTTGATATCAAAAATGGTTTTAATAAAAAAAACTTTATCGCTTTACTTACCTAAATTGCTACTGATATATTCATCGATATTTTTCTCGATATATTTATCGATGTTTTATCGTTTAATACATGATGGTTGGAAACTGAAATTTAGTAAAATTAGCAGTAAAGATAGTTAAAATAAAAGTCGCTTAAATATTCTTTGATATTCATACACTCTCAAAGGAATTTACAATACAGCAGAAAACATGCACTTCGGTTGAAAAATATGCGAAGTACATACATTTTTATTAAATCATCTTAACACTTCTTCACATCCTTCACCATGTTCACCACTTCATCGCGCCAACTGAGGTGTCAAATGTGACACTCAACCACTTTTTTTTAGTATTTACGAAAGTGATTAAACAACAATGCTTAGTTTACGCGAAATTTTTGTATTCTTAAACAATTTAGCACAATGGTGATTAACTTTCCAATTTAACGATTTATTGACTGCGTTGAGAGGGTTGATTTGATTGCTACCACTCAATTCGGTGGTTTCGCTTAAAGATTTTTATATTTCAAACTTTTCAGTGCCACTTGAAAATGGCACTCATTTAGGGAAATTTATTTCGCTTTGAAGCAGTATTTACCACAATCAATATTAAGTGTGAACTGGCCATAAGGTCAAGTGGTTGAGTTTGAATGACATCTTTTTAATGACTTTTGATTGATTTGGCATTTGTGTGGTTTACAAATGTACAAGCACAATTTTACAAGGGAATAGAAAATTTTGTATATCAATTGAGTTAAGCTGTGCACAATTTGAAAACAATAGAAATGACGTGATTGGTTGTTTGACTGCAGTAACTAGTGTGTTTCCACACTCTGGTAAACTTTAGAATCGGTGGAAAATGATAATACAGCCTGGTTGGAACATCATAAACTTAATTAAAACACACCAGTAGCGTTCAAAAACATAAACAAATTAAAATTAAATATGTTTCCTAATTCTTGATTGGACATCGAAGATTGTCCAGAAGCCAGATGTGCAGCTTAACAACTATTCTGGCGAATATCAGCTTTCGCAGAGACTGTGATGCTTCACTCACGGTCCAAATCGAGACAAATCTTTCTGGTAAATTGTCTGTAGTAACAGGGACACAAATAAATCGCTATCCTGTAGTACCGCAACCAACTCCATCTGCTGCCAGTCAAGTCAAACTAGAGCTGAAGAGTTCAGCCCTTGATGAGACCTAATATTATCTTAAATCACTCATTTTCCAGGTAGCCCATTAAATATCATAAATAGCCCAAAGGTTTGTTGAGGGGTTGTTTACTATAGAAATGTGGTTAATTGCAATGGCCCTACACCAATGAAACAAACGGTTTGTAGTTTCCATAGATCATGGTCTTGTGTTTCGAGGTCATGATTTCCCCACTCTCCAATTAAATTCCCACTTTTCATCGGGTCTGATAGTGTCTAAAAGGTGGAGCCAGGAAGAGACAATAAAACCCCTCTTATTACCTCAAGAATTCCAATTAACAATAATTTTTTAATCCCAATACGGATTAGGGACTGCTCTTTTGGCTCTAAGTTAACATTATTGAAAGCTTTTCTATGCCCAAACCTGCAAATCGATTAAAATTCCTCTTTCTCTAAAGAAGCTTCGACTTAACGTATTATCTGCAGAGCAATATCAATGTAATGACCAAACTGACAGATCATGCAACTTTAAAAAGGCTCTCGTAAGAAAAAAGGTTAATATGCCAGAAAATCCTCGATTAAAGCATGTTCTTTCTGGCTGCTTTTGAAATTAAATCAAGATGATCTTCCTCCAGCTGCCGAGAACATATTCTTGCCGTCCGGAACTGAAGATTTTATTTTCCTACATTTTTAATATTTTCTTCAAAATGAACAGATAATTTCTTCGCTAAAAACTCTACGTTACCCCATCAGCATGCCAGAACAACCCTTTCCTTTTTGCCTTTTGGTGAATTTTTCCACGAAAGTATTAAACAAACACCGACAATAATGTACCATCATTTATCACAAGCGCACACATGTCATCTTATATGCTAAATATTTACCATTTATGAACAAACATTCAAAAATCTTATGGGAGTTGGAGAGAGCCTACAGCAAAAATATCTCACATATGGTCACATAAGCTCACAGAGCTACATACAATCATATACGTATTTGTAAATCAAACTTAGTGGCAACAGTGGCAAGTGACAACACTTTAATCCCAAATTAAATATCCTAAGTGCAGACTTTACACTCGCATACGCCACACATTAACTCGAAAACTCAACCAAACTAAAAGCATACGTCATGCAATTAAATCTTGCCAAGCCAAAATTTTTACTAACAACCAAAACTCACCAATAATAGCACACACCTAACGCCTTAAGCTATCCATTACATATCGCTACATTCATTTCATACTGCTGACATTTCAACTGACAATCGACTTTATCTTAACTCTTCACTTAAGGCTTGGCGTCATCGCTGCTGCTGCTCGCAAACCAAACCCAAAAATGCACATCCCTCAGCCAACCGCTGGCCTGCCATTACCGCGCATTATCTGTTGCCATCGTATAGTATAGAAAGTGAGGTTATCTCATTTGGCTTGGTAAGCTCATAAGGCAATTATAATTTTCTTGCATGTCATTAGTGTCATCCATCTTCGACCAATGTTGCCGTCGCCATCGCCATCGCTGCCACAACAGTTGCAAACTGATAATGCGTCTTTACTTTAGAGTTGCCTTCGACTATGTATTGCAACCCTGCATGCGGTAACGGTACGTTAAGTAGCGGCAGGAAAGGGTTGTATTTGTTTGTCAGAGTTGATTGTTGGTTTTATTGTTGCTTTGTTGGCATTTCGGGGCAACACAATTAAATCCAATCAAGTAGTATTCATTAATCAACGTTAAAAATTGTTGGTCTTTTAATGGCGGTTGATGGAATCCAAGTTGATACGTTAAGTTACTTCCATTTTAATTGGCAATTTTATGCTTTGCGGTACTTTTGGCGGAAGGCACCGAGATATGCTGGAATTGATAAGAAAAAGTTTGAAAAGGTGAAGAGTTATGGTAATAAGAAGTGGACGATAAAAATACGATAAATAAGTAAAATGGCAAATTTTGAGAGGTAATTAAAAAATGTAAGAAGATTTTTTAATTAGAGTAAAGTTTAAAAAGATGTACTACTAGATAGATAATAAAGATAACTATAAAAAGTAAAGCTATATATTTTCTTTAAATCTGGTTAAACAATTTGACGTCCTCGCTTTAGAATTCGCTTTGCCAGAAAGTTCAAATGGCTTTCCACATCGTTACTCCAAAATTATACATGACGATATCGACAGTTATAGATGTGCAGATATATTCGGACTAAATTCAAATAAAGGCATAAAAGCCGTCAAGCATTGCCGTCAAGCATTGCCGCCAAGCATCCATAAAAGTTCTCTTCAAGAAGACGGTTAAATTGAAGCTGGTCAATGAGTTGATTTCATACTATATTACGTTAGTCGAATCCGGCCACAAAAAAGCACTGTTTTCAGGTTTCTTTTATTTATTTTTAAATCGGTCACATTTAGGAATAAATCTAAAAAAGTATTGGAGATCATACAAAGCGCAGATACTCGTGCCTCAATAGATCAACAAGAAGTGTTCCGCCGTCTTATCTTTTTCAAGGCATGTTCAGAAGGGGTAGATATCATGTTCACCTGTACATAGATATTATCAATCTGCTGGCGTCGAAGAACTCAATTTAGCTCGGTCGGATGAGTGCGAAACTGGGATTGAAGAAAAAAAGTATCGTCAATGGACAGCCCACTGAAGCATCGACCGCCGATTGAATTATACAAAGGATGAATCACTGGTTAGACTCAAAGCAAAGTGCTGACCTCAGCGATGTTAAGCTTTTAGGCTATTCCTTCTGTAGGAAGGACTCCATGTCGTTAAGTAAGGCTGCTCACTACGCAAAAAGTGTGTCGACGACTGTACCTCGAGATCGATGAGACACTTGAACACATCTAATGATTTTAACAGACATTGGTAAGGTGGATTTTAAGGTAAATCGGCTCGGGTATAGTCAAAAGATTTCTAAGCTCATATAAGGGATTCTGCAGTTATCTTTGGCATTCCGGATCAAATCAATAACTAATATATTGGTGAAAAATCACTTTGAAACATAATTGATTATCTGCAAGGCCAGAGGCCGTTGAAGTGTTTTCGAAAACTTTGAAGTTAAATCCAATGCAATCTTATGTTCTGGGTGAAAAAGAAATACTTTTTAAAACGACTTTGCTACGTTGATTGTGATTTATATATTTTTTTATATATTCAATATATTGCATTAATATTTCTTCAACCCTCAATTACCTTTGTGATTTTTTAGTTTTTCTTACCATTTCAGTGCATTTGACATTGGAAAAGCGCATCACCGATTCGCTCCATGCCAATCAAATGAAATTGTTTGTTGAAATATTCATGCTTATGTAAACACAATTTTCTTAGCAATAACTCTCTTCGCTAAATTTGTGTACTCGTATGTGTACGGTGAAATTCTCGCTCCCCTTTTTCCTATTTCGTTTGTTTTTTTTTTTGTCTTTTCAAATTCCTTACTTTTTCTACGTTTTCTTTTTTATTCTTATTTCTATGCCACACAAAGTCAAACAGACAATACGTTGGCAAATTAAAAATTGAAAGCAAATTAAATCACGTTGCCAAGAGGGATGACAACCGCCGCCCATGGTTGCGTGATGCAGTTGTGATTGTTTTAAAAACAAAAAAACATGTCATAGAATAAAAAAAAAAAATGCCTTCCTATATCCTACTAAATTTGCGGTTTGGCATGAAAGTGAGAAAAAATGCTGCGAATTTCCAATAAATGTTCAACAAACCGCAAAAATAAAACGAAACTCAATTTCATGCAAATTATTTGCTTTCGTGCGGTATGTGATTTCTTTTTGTTTTGTATTTTGTAAAAAAAAAAGCAAATGAAAAAAAATGCGCATAACTGTGCAATTGGCAAAGAGTACTAGATTTTAAAGGGCATTCACGTGCCCTTATTGCACGCATGCTTAAGGCAAATAATAAAATTAGTGTTCCATCGGATAAAGAAAAGTCGAACATAAAGATTGGATGATGATATGTTTCTTGATTCATAAATGAATTCATAAATTTCCTAACAAACTTCACGAACAATTTAAGATAAGACTCAGTTATTGAAAGCCAGCCATAAGCTCTTCTTTAAATACGAGAAGCGTAAAATCTAATCGAACATATCTTCGATTGGAGCATCGAGGATAGTCAAGATATTTACACAACTAGTCAAAAGAGACTTACTATTCAGAGATGGAAATTCGAAGTTTCGATTTTTTTTCCTGGCGATGTATGTACATATATGTTTATAAGACTGAAATCCTCCAGTGAACTTTATACGATCCCGAAAGTAGTATATGTTATATTTTTTAAGTCGTAAGTAAGATCGTCTCAATAAGAGTTAAAATCGTCCAAATAAATAGAAAATTAAGAAAGCTTTTTGTTTTAATTTTTATAATCTGAGCTTTAATAAAAATTGCATAACGCGCAGTAAAAACCAAAATAAAGTAAAAAGCATTTTGTTTATACATAATTTTCTGAATCGACTTAGGCTTGACTAAAACTACGCGCTATTAATTTTATTTTTGGAACAATTTTTTTTTTTTTTGCTAATCTAAAGTTTAAGGTTAACAAATCTTTCATCAGCATCAATTCTTCCAGCAAAAACATTTTCACTCACCAGCACGCACACCTGCTGTCCTTTTCATTTTCTACACCCACACCCTCAAACACAAACAACAGAACAGTGCACTGAGTGACAGGATGTGTGTGGTTAACCATTGTAACCGCCATGTTGTACAAATACTCACACTACACGCCACACAGTCACTCACAGAAATGTACAAATAAGTATACGTGTGAGCATAAATTGCATGAATATTTTTGTTCATACATACATACATACATACATGTGTATCGCACGCACCGGATGTGACTGGCAACCACCAGCATCTCGACTGTCATATTTCATTTAAATTTGCTGCGAAACAATGTTGTCGAAGGAAAAATTGAAGCAGAAAAAAAAAATCGGCAAAAAAATTTAAATCAAGTATGTGTGTATGCAAACAGGCGCTGCATTGCCAATTCATAAATTTAATCGAAATATCATAAACGCATTGCAAATTCCCACACCAAAATTTTTTTTTTTTTTTTGTTACTGTTGGCAACATATGCGCGGACGAAGCGCTGTAACAACGACAGCGCTTTAGTGGAAATGGCTTGACATGGGAGTGGGTGAGCAGAGACGCTGCTTTTTGTTAAAGGATTAAAATAGCGCAATAAGATTTTGCATATCAGTTTAAACATACTGTCAAAAATCTTGCTTATATTATTTTAAGTTTATTTTCTATGCTGCTACTACCTCAAGTTTCAACAGCTGCCAGATAACACTTAAATTACCACGTTTACTTCATAACTTCACTATAAAATACATAAGCGCTTGCTTTGAATCAAACATTTCGAAATCTACAATCCTGTTAAGCAAATCTTTTTCAAATTCATCACACCAAAGCAAACTCACACTTGGCTTCTGCTGCTCAAAGTGCTGCTGCTGCTACAGCAGCGGAACACACATGTCACTGGTCACACATGAGTGACCACCACCACCACCAACAACAACAACAACAACAACAACGTTTCCGCTACTTCTACAACATTTGCAAAATTTCACTTCACTCACATGCTCACCTTAATATCCAGACAGTCAAGCAATTGGCAGCTTTTGTAGTCCAAAAACAACCAACTTACCTTGTTACCCTTTTCTACCGCTACCACCCATCATTCTTGTTATGAAAGTTTCATATGTCCACTGTCCAACACTTTCCTGCCTACTCTTCCAATGCCTTTGCGGGGTTTCTGTTGCACAATCATATTTTCATCTGTACTGCGCTTCTCCAGCATACTTCTAATGACTTCAGTGCGACAGTCAGTTGTAAAGCAAAGCACATCTACATACATACACAGGATGCGGTTATTTAGTGAAGCCGCAATTTTGGTTTTGGTTTGAAAGTTTTTTTTTCTTGTTATACCTCTTTTTGTTTTTGTTTTTATTCCATGGTGACTATCAAGCGGATTTTTCTGCTTGACAACATTTGAGGTTATGTGCTGCGCAAAAAAGTGTAAGGTTATGAATACTTCTGTTGTGGGATAGAATGGTCTGGGTTCAGTGACATTTAGTGGGGGAGTAAAAGCAATACATTGAAGTTGACCGTAAAGTTTAAAGGAGAAAACGTTTGTTTCGTACGAAAAAATTTACCAAAAGAACTTATTCGGTTTAGATTCGACTTAAAGAATAAACTATTAATTTTATTAACTTTTATCAATCAAAATATTGTAAAATGTTAAAAAGGATTGTCCAATGAATAGCCAAGTTTTAGTTATTATCAGTACAAAGTTTTTATTTCTAGTGAAGAAATTGAAAATTTATGATGTTCAAGTTTTCAATTTCTGAACAGAAAAACTGTGATCGTTTCAATGAAGATCAAAGTTTTAATGTAGTTGAGTTGTTTGAATAACATTCTTACATAAAATAACAAGGAGGTTTGTTTTTTCTTGCTAAGGGGCAACAGCAATAATTGAAAACTTGTCTGTGATTTTTAGATTTCGCATGTTCCGGTGCATACGAGGTTGATGTGATGAGTCAGTGACTTTTGAAAAAAATATATTTTTTTCTTCAAAAAAGCGTTCTATTTCTCAACATAATCTCCTTTTAACTCTATACACTTAGTCCAAAATGTTTCAAAAATTTTAATTACTTCAAAATAAAAGCTTTTCTCAAGACTTTCAGAGTAGTGGTTTGTTTCTGTGATGACCACTTCATTTGACCCAAACCTCTTACCACCCAGCCATTTCTTCAGATTTGGAAATAGTCGCGTGGGCCTTAATCTGCAGCATATGCTAGATGGGGTAGCAGTTCGTAGCTCAATTCATGGATTTTTTCTTATCTTTTGAAGGGGTCATACGGTTGCGCTTATGGTCAAGTGTCAGCAATCGCGGCACTTATCGTGCCGATAACTTTTTCATATCGAAATATTCGTGTAAAATGTGATGTACCCACTAAGTTAAGAAATTAAGTCTGTTGGTGTAAAAGTCCAGCAAGAATTATCCAGCAACGAAATTTCTCAAAATTTTGAATTCTTGTCCGCATCCAAATATGCAAAATGAAAAACATTGCAATCATGTTTTCCTGACACATTCCCTTAACGAAACTAACCGAACGAAAATGTAGCTCCATCTTACATTCTTATCACTCATATTTTATAATTTTAACCTTTAAAACTCTTTAACAAAAATTTCGTATTTATCCAAATTCTATTTAGCTGTTCTTCATCAGCTGTTTTCTGCTTGCAATTTTGTACTGGGTAAATTTTTTCCAGCAAGAATTTGCAACTTTCCCTCAAAATGTCATTTAGTGCTCTCAATTTCCCCTTCCTTGGAATTTTTTTGGACACCGCGAACGCGATTTGACAAAAATTGTGTTAATTCGTAACAATTCGAAACAATTATCAGCATCGCGAACACTCTTATTATCTGCTTTCAATGGCTGTCAAGCATGAACTATCATAAATGACAGTTTTCTACTAATATATGGCAGTTAAAGGCAGCAGTGATGAATGCGCGGAAAGTTCAAAAGTCACTGACTTATCAATCCGCTCTCATATACTCTTACTGTTTCCTAACTGAATCATATTGAAATATCACTGTAGGTGCTCAACTTCTCCTACTTTGATCAATTTTTGACTACGCAAACAGCCTATTTGTCCTTGTATGTTTTTGTATAAATAAATAGAGAATTTATAAAGTTTTTGCATACACAAATTTAAGGTGCGTAAACTTCGTATGAAGAAATCTCATAGTTTTTTTTAAAACTCTATATAATCAGATACGCAAATTCACCTATTTTTGTATTAAACACAAGAAGCAATACAAAAACTTACTTACATATATACATATACATATATATATATGTAAAGAAATATACCCATCGTAGCACCACGTACCTAATCCTTTTAAAACATCGCAAGTTTGTATTTAATCACAACAATTATTCATGCCCAATCACTTTTCATTATGACTTTCTTTCAAATGTATGTATATGTATTGGAACTTCAAAAATCGTTCATTTAATCAAAAAAGAGTTTTAAAACCAGATGAGATGAGGTGTTAACGAAAATCACCAACCATTTATCAGCTGTCAGCACATGTGTGCATATTTAAAAGCGATGACAAAGCCACTTTCACCAAATGAAGGTTTCGCAGCGAAACTAAAAAAAAAAAGTGTGAAAGCTTAGCTGCATAGAATTCAATGCTAAGTATGCAAATAAGAAAATTTTCTTACTATACAAAACACTGCAAGTGGCAAATGAGTAATTAACACAGTGCGCAGACACTTAGTACAAACTCGTGACATTTTTTTTTTTTTTTGAAGCGAGCAAGGATTGGGTGCACACATACAGGCAGTGTTTGGCTATTCAAGTGTGCGCAAGAAAGAAAATGTGTGTGTATACGTACATTTACTTACATTATATTTGCATATCCCTTTCAAGTATTGTCTCGCTGTAGCGTCATTTATTTATTGTCTGTTTGAAAGTAAAGTAAATAGCGTATGTGAACATATGAAATTGTCTCAATGCTCGGCCGCTGCTGACAAATGCGTGGCTCATTAGTCAAACAAAACGTTCACGCTCACACCAAGAGGCCGACAAACTTACATGCATACATACATACACATGTGTATGTTGTTTTTATTTTGTTAGTACCTCTAACCACATTTTTTAATGCCACCTTCGCCGCCAACGACACTGCCGCCTTTAGCTTTCGATGGTTAGCGTCAGTGCTTTGGTGGTTGTTTGGTTGGTTGTTCTCTACACATTTTTGGTTTTGATTGCATGCCAATTTTTTTTTTGTCTGCCTCAAACACACTAACTACACTCACAGTCATACAATTTCATTTGCATTTGCAATGCTTTTTGCGTTTAACTTGCTCACATTTCTGCTATTCATATGCAAATTATTTGCTCGCACACCCTCGCATGTGTGCCTTATATCCTGTCACACATATCCTGCCACTTTGAAGGTATTGTGTGTGCAACTGACTTGCAACTAACGAGTTGCCATTTGCAACGCGTTTAACCCATCGCCTGACAATGCTCAGCTAATGTTTTGTCATTTTTCTTTGAGAATACTCCTATTGTGCGTGAGGATGAGCGCTCTTGTATCCATCGAGCACTTTGGCAAATACTGTTTTAGAATATATATATTTTTTTTTTGTAAATATCGCATATCCTTTACTGCATCACAATATTACTTATACACATATTTGACTTCCTTTATTGTGCAATTATTAATGTTTTGCCATTAAAATGATAAATCGCTGGTAATATTTGCATTTCCTTGCATGTCACTGGACGTCAGCAAGTTGGCGCTTCTTGCGCTTTTTGTTCGCTACTTGCACTGGATTACTCACACAAAGGAAGCGTTCCACAGTAAATACGGAGCCTAAAATTGTTGGGTATTCATTGATAACAGCATGGATTTCGAAGTGATTATCTTAAATAAAATTTGTTTCAACAACGCCCGTCTTAAAATCTCCTTACAAAAAACTGAGTACAATTTATTATTTACCAAAAAAAAAAAGTTTCAACCTTTATAAAAAATTTAATAATTAGTTAAAAATTTATCAAAAAAAAAATTAAAAATAAAAATTAAAAAATTTAGAATTTAAAAATTAAAAATTTGGAGTACGTAGTTTTGTAATCCTTTTCATTTTAGTACAATAAAGTGCAAGTTTCAACTAGCTTTATATTACCTATGATTTGTGCGAATTTTTTTTACTGATGTTGCTGCGCAGGTTTTTCCTTGTAAAAAAAGCACTATAAGATAGAAAAAACTATCAAAAATCAACTGTTACCTTTAGTCACTTGAAACTTGCAATTTCTTATATTTATTAAAATTTAAAACGTTACAAAACTGCATGTCGAAAAATATATATTTTTTTAATTTGTTTTTACGCTATTGTGCACTTGAATAAGGATAGCGCTTTTTCGCTTTTTTCTTGATTATTTTACATGAGAGATAGTTTTTCTAAAATAACTTAGCTAGCCTGTGCATACTTTTGAACTGCTACCGAAAAATTTTAATGGTTGCTGGAGATAAAAGTATAGGTTTTAATAAATTTCCTCTTTACCAGAAAAGAGACTAAGCTCCCTTCACTGTGGAACGCACCTTGTACTAAGCTAGCCTTTATTTCTCCTTCTGCTGTTATAGAAAAAAATCCATGTTAAACCAAAAATTTCTTGACTTATAAATGCACACTTTTATGGAAAATATTTTCATATTTACTATGTAAATCTCTCTCTTAAAATCTTTCACACATTTCACTGCAAATATGCTTTTCAACTAAGGGTACAACCCAAGTTTCTCCTCAACTTAAGCATTCAAACTGACCGCCACTAGATTATTTAAACATTTCATATGCATAAATATATATTTTTACCACAACACTCTTTGAGATTTTTAGCTCATCAGCATTCATATCATTTTCAGTTAACTACAATACATATTTCTTATGCATAAATGTGTGTAAACCAACTTTTGCACTGCCGCACAGGTACTATGCGATCCTCGTGGTCGTTAGTGGTCAATGGGTCATCCATTTCAGCGCATTAAACTGCAATTAAGTGGCCTCGTAATGCCAATGCTATTCGAATTTATTACACTAAATTATTTATGCTAGCAGTTAAGCCATGCTTCTTCCTTCGTTCGCCAACAGCATCCCAACGGGCTATGCAGAAGCAAAGTAGTACACCTCACTGGTCAGCCGGCTCTACGCAGCCATGCAGGCACTCAATTCATGCAGCTCATTGAGTTCAGGGTTGCAAGGCAAGTGGCTGGCCTAACATTCGGTGGGTAGTTTTCATCCCTTTTGTAAAGTAAACTACATTAAAACTACTTGTAACTCGCATTAACTTGCCTTTATAATCTTGCTTTTGCTTCGTGGAGTGGTGTGGAGAGGGGTTGAGCGGTGAATAAATCTTCAGCGCTTCCTTTTGACATAAAACAAATATACATCCTTATTCACTATATGCAATAAAAACACTGAGTTTGTCAGTCCACTACTGAGCAGTCAAAGTAGTTTTTTTGTTTTGCGGCTCTTCTTGCCACGTATCCCTTCAGATTTTAATCCTTTTAATTAATTGAAATTGCTGGCAAATGCCAAAAATATATTTATTTACGAGTATTTATGCCCAAAGCGTATTTATATCTCCTTCTATAGTACATTTGTATATGAAAGTATGTTATTTGTTGTCCTACGAGATTTATTGAGTGCGAATTATTTGTTTTGCTGACTAGCAAAAGCAAAACGCATAAAAACACCAGGGGTGAAAGGAAGTGTCTGTAAGCAAGAAAGGCCAATAGCTGGCCATAGCTGAGAGAGCAAAGCGCGACAGCGGAAATGTTCGTGTTCATTAATTATGATTGTCAGCGGCACAATTAATAACACATGTGTGGCACTAAGAAAAGAGGAAGAAGTAGCAGAAAAAATGCGAAGGACTAAGCGAAAACGAAAATAAGTGTATCCTCCGTTTAAGAACGATAGTGTCATCAAATACATTTTTTGACAATTTCTTTTTTCTTCAATTAATTTAATTTAATTTTTTTAAATTAAAATACATTTGAGTAGCTGCAAATAAAAAACCTTTAAAATTTTGTGAAAAATGAGAAAGTTAGTTGATTATTTTCAAAATCAAATCAAATACGGATTAAAATATACTTTTTAAAATTTTTGTAAGTAGTTAGATGCATTGTAATATAAAGAATTTAATTCAATCAAAAGTAAAAACAAGCTCCTCATTTTCTTCTCAAATAAAAATCATATAAGCCCATGAACCAAACTTTGTACAAAACTGAAAGTCTACTTTAAAAACTTTCAATAAAAATTTTAACATTTTTACGGAATTTTTTTTTAATTTTTTCGTATGCATCTTCGTAGATCATACAATTTATGGTAGATAATTTAAATTTTAAGTGGCTAAAATTTACCGCTGATTTTTCACAATTTGCATTCTACTTCCCAATAAAAATAAAATTGGCTTATGCGTTATATGAAAGCAAATGCGGAAATAAATTCTCAAAACTACTTTCTATATCCTCGTGAAGATTGTACTAAGATTGTAAAATTGTACTAAACCAAAAATCCAAAAATTCAGGGAGAAAATTTGTTTACTTCTATTACAATTTGTTGATTTCGTTTGATGAAAAGTGTTATTTATAACATTTAATAGAGCGCGATTTTTATATTTAAATTTATTAGAAATCAAATAATAGCAGAATAAAAAATTTAAAATTTGTTAATATGTGCTTGCGCTATAGTTGCTAAATGCACTGTAGTTTTAGGCTAGATCATTAGATAGTTATGTAGTTGGTTATTCCTGCTGTAAGTTGACCAAGACACATTTTTTTTTTTCAATATTCCTACACTTACTTAGCCTCTGTGCCTATGTACTCCTATTTTCATTGGCATGGGCGTTGCAGGGATTTATTTTACTTTCCGCTTAAGTCGCCAAATGCAAAAATGCCCTGGGCAGGCGTGTAAGCTCATATGCGAAAAAGTAAGTAGTATTTGTCGTTCACAGCGTTATCGTTGTTAATCAGCTTTCACAGTATTTTTTTTTTGATTAATTATCTTCGTAAAATTTATTGCTTTTAATTGTTTGAACACATACATATACTAGTTGGATGCGTTTCTTTTGCTAACTTTTTGTCAAATATTTATACTTCATGATTTATAGTTTTGTGTTAATTTCCGCTTGATAAAATTGGAAAACATAGAAAAGGATATGGAAAAATTTGTATTTCCGTAAATGACCGAGTACTTTTTGTATATGTTTTGGTTTTTTCTCCCGATTGAATTGTGCTATGCATCCATGGAAGACTTTAAGACTGCCTTTGCCATCTCTGTTTTGTTAACTAATTTATCTTTTTTAGTTACTGCTTTTAATTTAGCTTTAAATGGTATCTTTTATTAAAAAATAAATAAAGTTTCAAACAAATATGGTTTTGTTAAAACTTGTAAGAGAAAGCAAATGTATCAAGCAGCCATCATTAAATATCATCATTGAAATGGTTTTCAAGTCTCAAAAATATCCTTACAAATTAGTCCGCACAACCTTACCAACCAATTTTATTGCTGATTGAAAAAGTCTCATATTTTATTGCACTCTTTACATTTTTTTTTTTTTGTTAGCTATAAAATTAAACTTAACTAATTCACAGCGAATTTCCGCCAGATTGCTTTCGCTTGACAACGATTTTTCATGTCAACTTCGACAGCCAAATACGTTTTGCTTTTATCCATAAAATCTGCATCGCATCTACTATAAAACTGGTATCATTATTCAACCGAACTCATCCTTTTAGCTAACTGACAGACTGACCGCCTGTCTAATGATATTTACGGAAATTGCTTTAAAAAAAATGAATGCATTTGCTTTTTATAAAATCAACAGCAAAATAAGAAAAAATTGGGCAAATGAAAAATTGTTAAATTGGCATCATTTTTTACGCTTGACACACAATACGAGATGGCCAATGCGCAGAGAAAGTAGTATGATTCGAAGGACGGCAAAGCACATGCATGCATGATTTTATAATACTAGCGAGTATTTGTTTAGTTTACTACATATAATTTTGTATTTCATTTTTTTTTTCGCCATTTTCGTTCTGCAAATGGATATTGCTATATTTTTGGCTATTTGCACTAAGCAGCATCATTATGCTTGTTGAAATGAAAGAAAATCAAATAAATGAACGTTAGCATATAGTATGTACATACATTCTCGTATGTTAGATCCACACAGTCACTGTAATATGACCGATGGTTAAAACTTGTGACTGTAACCGAACTGGTGAAAATAAACGTAAATCGTGCCCAGCGGAATAATGCAAACGAAAAATGTTGAGGCCGGGAATAAGTGCTTAGTCTACTCATCATACCTGCATACCACAATTAAATTCACCAAATATAAACTCACCACACTGAAATTCACCACAACTAAACTCACTTAACCCAAACTCACCTACCTGAACTCACCACAACTTAACTCAGCAAATTTTAACTCACCATACTGGAACTCATTCCACCTAAACTCACCTCACCTTAACTCATGTTATAATACGTGACGTTACCTTATGTTACGCAATGTTATATAACATTGCGTTGTATTATTTTGTGTTATAATACTGTACGTCATGTTATGTACTGGTATGTTGTGTTAGCTCCATATATGTATGTAGGTGTGAGTTGAAAATCATTGCGGCGAATGAAACAAAAGCTTTTTCTTCTCACTACACCTGAACTGGCCTCACATGAACTCACTGCACATAAACCCACCCCACTAGCCGTACATCACCAAACATAATCCCACCACACCCCATGGGATTTCACCATACCTAAACACACCATACCTAAACTCACCACAACGTATCTCACCCCTCCTTAACTCACAACACCAAAGCTCACCAAATATAAACTAACAACTTCGAACTCATCGCTCATAAACTCACCATGGCTAAACTCACCACACCTGAACTTACCATGCCTTAATTCACCATGTACAAAATCACCATAACTAAACTCATCTCACACAAACACACCAAACCATTTTTTTATAAACATATGGTATGTGTTTTCATTTGGAAATTTGTCATTTTATTATTTTCATCTTTTATTTATTACATTTGGGAAATTTCAAAGCATTTTTATCGGTTTATGCAACAAATTATTTAAAGTGGGTTTTTCACTTTATATTCAAGTATTTTATTACCATGAAACGATAGCCAACACCGTAACCAAATAAACTAGTTTCACGCTAGTCCTGAATTAACACCACTCACTTGCCGGCTTTTTAGATTTTAAGCATGTATTGGTGGCATTGTGGGCGACCAGTGGTTTGTGGTCGCACATTTAACTGATTCATCGTTTTAAAATAAATAGAATTGTGCTGCTGTTCGTCGCTTCCTGTTGACTGCCTCGCTATCCTTTTTGTCCTGCCAATTCTATGCTCTTCACATGTGAACCTTATTTTCCAATTTTTTTCATTGCTTCTTTTACACAACGTATCCGTTGGCGCATGATTTTGGCTAATGTCGGTTGCAATATTTTAAATTGAAACAAATTTCCGTTTTGTGCGCTCTATTCACTTTTTACGCCAACCATCGCGCCACACATGCCCCCTTGGCAGAAACTGCTGTTTTGTTCAAGTATTCTCTAATGGTTATCTGTTTGTGCGGCATAGCCGCAAGGATACATGTTCTACATGCTTTAACGGCAATTTTTTCGACTTCCGCCAAACGATTTGTTAGACATCACATATGCTGAAATGTGCTTGGTATTTTTTTTTTTTTCATTAAGCTTTTTACTAAATTCTAGAATTTTTGTGGTACATATGTTTCCCCCTTCCAAGTCAAACTGCTAAGAAGTGAGGTCCCTTTGCATAGCTTGGTAAAAAAATGTGCGTATGTGTAGTGTATAGAATTATTTGCAAGCGCGTGTAAATAACAATTGCTTGAGTTATTATTTTTGCTATGCTACATTAATTCCGCCTTACCATATTTGCTTAGTAATTTGACCGTAGCATCGAAGGATCTACATCTATTTTGTATTTTATACTGCCTTTAAGAAGAAATGGAGTTTGAGTTATGCAAAATTTTGTTGATTTTTCATTTGGAAAATAAAAGCCGATTAAACAATAATTTACTTACTCTGTTTAATTGCTTGTCTGCACTTATAGTATATGAATTGGTTGTAGAAGTATGTTGATTTTAATAAAGCTGTTGAATTGGTATTCCTTATAACCCAGTCAAGCATACATACGCTTGTGGCAATATATGTATGCTCCTCAATAGTCGAAACTACCTTGAGAAAGCTTGTTAAGTCCAGCAAATAAAATGTATCCTACGGATGTATTTTTTCCTTCAATTGTAAAATGATGGCCATTTTCTACCAGAGCATTTGCAATAATTTGGAGCACTCTCCTCTTTATTTTAACTCCGCAAGGGATGATTTTGTAAACCAGTACCAAGTCAACCTTGTCACGGATTGCTGAAAAGACTGATGCAGATAAAAGGAACTTCCCATCGTACTTTGTTCTCCTAAATACATCCGATACAGAAGGAGTAGCTGCCACTAAAATACAGTTCATTAGCCTTCACAAGTCCCTTATCTTTTAGCTAAGTAAATATTTACTCAGTTAGACAAGCAGCCATTAAGTCCTCGAAACGCACAAGTAGAGCGCTGAAGCCTAGTCGGAAAGTATTTGACCTTTCTTTCAGTAGCATCTGAGAACCTCGCTATCGTTCGCAGGACAAAGTTAAAAAAAAATATATACAGGTTAAGTGTGTAATAAGAATACCTCTGACAACCTTATTGAGGAAACAAGCCTACTCAGGTTGCGCTCTTTGAATACAACAACTTGTAAAACTCTCTGGTAGTCACTCTGGCAGGCTCTCAGGTCGCGGTCTGATTAGAAGCGGTCGAAGAGAGTCCCCAGCTGAGCAAACGCAAATTCCTGATAGTTTTTGGATTTTTCACCGGACTTTGTCTGCTAAATGGCGATCTCTTGACTAAATATCAGTACAGTTTTTGAAATGACAATCATGAGTGAGAATCTACTCAGAGTGTACATCACAGATGCTCTTTATATACGATATTTAAATTACTGCTTTCAGCTCTTACACCTTTCATTCATTTATTCTAAGTGGCCCTCTTTGTATGGAAATTCTTATTGTGAATGAAAAATTACACTGAAAATGAGACAACGCCGAAGTTGATCGCTCTCCTCAACTATTTATAAATCAAAAAATGTCGAACATATTTTCATAGAAGAGTTGGTCAATTTTTAAAAGTAAATACCGCTGTGGTCAAGTAGGTAGCGATGCGTGCTATTACTCGATATGTTTTTGGGTTCGAGGTTCGAAAGAGAAAAAGTTTTTTTTCAAATAGCGGTCACTCCTCTGTAGGTAGTGGCAAACCTCTGAGGGTATTTCAGCCATGAATATGCTTCTCATAAAAAACATCTGCCGTTCGGAGTCGGCACAAAATTGTAGGTCCCTCCATTTGTGGAAAAATATAAAGACGCACAATACAAATGGTAGGAGAAGCTCGGCCAAACACTGAGCTATATAGTGACTGACTTTTCCGACTAAAAAATTTGTATCTTAATTTTTTTCACACCATTTCTACGAACAAATATTTATTCAATATTGTAATATTTTCTGATTTCGAAAAAATTCGGGTTTTCATATATTTGTATGGAGTAATCCTGGGTATAAGAGCATTAAATTGTGACTTCACTTTTTCTCATACATTTTGGGATCACCTTAATGTAAGGACGAAGTCTTTTTTTTTTTTCCTTCGTGAATTTTTCTATTAATTTCTACATATGCAGATCGCTATAGCTCGGAAGCACAGGTTTGAAAATTTTTACTTGAAATAATATAAAATTCTTGGGGTTCAAAAGTGAATAAAGAATAGAAATCTCTTAATAATTTTAATATGCTTAAATATTCTACACTTAAGTAACTTTTAAAGATAACGAAAGCCAATTACAAAACCAACCCAAGTATTCACTCACCTTTGACCATTTATATATTGTCCAAATACACACATGCTTACATTTGCATGGTCTATTGCCGCTGAAAAGCTTCGACGAAAAAAGGATTAAAATTTGCACTTTGATTTTTCAACCACAAATTTTGTAGATTCACTTATTACCGTCGCCATTGGTACTGAACTCAATAATTAATTCAAATGACAACCCTTTTTAGTATAATGTGGCCAGTGATGTAGAGGGATGCAGAAAAAAAAATGTTGTATGTACGAGTGTGTTTGCACAAAGCGAAATAAATGCTTTTAATGTTTCTCAATTTTGCTTATCTGCTACTTCAGCTGACGCATTGTAGATTCATTTTTTTATTTTTACAGCTAATTGTTTTTTGTATTTTTTGTTTATTTTTATTTTTACTTATCACAAATTCAAAAATTACATATGACATCTATCAAAGTGTTTACGAAATAAATTTGAGAACAGTAAATAAACTCAAATGCTGAAGAGTTCATTGGATAAATATTGCTCTAAGCAACTTTTAAGCGTTCTTTATACGGCAAATTTGTTATGCAAATATTTTTATTTAATTTTTTTTTTTGGTGCATACAAAAAAACTTCAAAAGCCTAAATACAAAATAAACAAGTATGGCACTTTTTGTGTTCGCTTTACTTGTCACTTTTGCAGCTAATGAGCTTATAAGGATGCATTACAGTGAGCTTTTATGCTTGAGTTATCCAATAAAAGGGTTACTTCTTGCACTCGTACCTTCAAACCATTTTCGGTATAATTAAATAATTAAAAAATATTACCCTTGCGATTTCTTATTTGAATGTACATATAAACAAGATAACTAATAAGCAAACAAACTAGGATGGAGCACATTTGACGGCAATATGTTCTATCGTTGATCGAAAATAATGATATTTTTAATATTTAATTGAAAAAGCACCAAAATGTAATTTTTTCGATTCTTGCTATGTGCTTAGCTGAAGGGAAAACGTCCGACATCTTTTCAATTAATGCTCAGCTTTTCTGTAAATTTATTTTATTTTTTATTTTTAACAGAAAGTTATTATTTGTTATTTAAAAAATAAAATTATCAGCATAAAGGAACTGGGCCGGGGATGCTCAGCCTACCCAACTCATCAGCTCTGTAGAGAAAAAAGATATAGTATGAGACAGTCGAGAGAGAAAAAGGGGACCATCATTTCCAGATAAGTTTCGACCACACCATCAGTTTCCAAGGCTCTGATCCAACTTTCCCAACTATGTTACACCGCTGAACAGTACAGTCAATAAATTCCTTGTTGGCAGCTACTTTAATTTCAAAAATGCTGCATATATCCGGTAACCTCGATAAAAAATCAAGTGAGAATTTTTTACAAAACACATCATAATCTGCCATTGCTCAATGTATATTTATCACGCATTGGCTGGAGAAATCATACGTCTACGAATCATTTCATGGAAGAATTTGTGTTTTTTTTTGCTTTGAAAATAAAACTTTTTTTTTAATTTCAGCATATTTTATAAACAAAAATTACTTTCCAAAATTACAACAGAGGAACAATAAGTTTATATTGTTTGTATATGGAAATACACGTACATATGAGAACGTAATATAATTTATAATGAGCCGTAGGTGTTCCTTTCTCATATAATAAAAGATTACTACTGAAAAGAGATAAATGAATTGTTAAATTAATAATAATAATAATAAAATATTACTACTGAAAAGAGATAAATAAATTGTTAAATTATTAATAATAATAATAATTAGAAGCTTACAATATATAGCTCAGTGTTTGGCCGAGCTTCTCCTACGATTTGTGGTTTGCGTTTTTTATATTATACCACAAATGGAGGGACCTACAACTTTGTGCCGACTACGAACGGCAGGTGTTTTTAATGAAAATCTTTTTCATGGCAGAAACACCCTCTGAGGTTTGAAAATGCCTGGCGAGGGGTGACCGCTAATAGAATAAATATTTTTCTATGTTTAATATTTTACTTGCCTTGGATTCGAACCTCGAACCCAGCGGTATATCGAGTAATAGCACGCACCACAATTGTTTAATTAAATACATGCATTCTTGATAAAAAATATAAAAAAAAGGAATTCTTATTTCCTTCAAAGTTTTAAAGTTGCCATTTTTATTCCTACCAAAAGAGTAAAATTTTAAAAATTGTTATAATACCTGAACAAAAAAAATACCTATACTTGCAACTCTTACCTTCCCAAAAACACTCGGATGGAATTTTTTTAATACCAAAAGTCTTTTTTGAAATATTTGTATTCATATGTATGACTATAATAAATTTCAAAAAAAATTTATCAAGCCATGGTTAGAAGGAATTTTAAATATAGGCGACATAATATTTTAACTTTAAGTAGACCATTCCGCCAACTGTTTTTTTAAGTAATTACCCTTTTAGTCATCTCTCAGTACTTTCAAATTTTGTATTCAATTGTGTTGTTATTATAGTAAAATTCATAACTCCATGAAACAAAAGTACTATCGGCCCAACCTAATAAATATACAATGCAATATTTGGGAGTCTTCTCATTTCCTTAAACAATGTGTTTAGTGACTTAAAGTAGAAGAAAGTAAAAGGAGTAATAAATAAAAGTGATGCGAAGAAAAGAAAGTGAAAACCAAGAGAAGAAAAGTGGTCAGATTCAAGACAAAAAAACGGTTTGGATTCAAATATTTTTATATGTATGTGTTAGTACACTTCACAGGTAATAATAATGTTTTTTACCGAGTTATTGAAGTTAACCTGAAAAATTACCGTTGGGGAAATTTCGTGTTTTTGATGTGGTGAAATGTCGTGCACTATAAAGAGTGAAAGAGTAAATTGAATATACTGATATTTAAATCTATTTTTTGAATACAAAGTGCTGTTATATTATTTTTTTCGATAGAAGTTGATGTTTCAGTATAATTTATTTTTTTTTTATAAATTGAGATTTTTTTGAATAAATAAGTAAAATAAATAAATAAATAAATTTGTTTCGACGTGTTTTTCCATGACAACCATTTGTTGTGCGTTCATCAAGTCTTCTTTTTTTATGTTTCATCTTGCAATTAGCCTAATTATATTTCTTCTCAATTTTTTTATTTTCAACTGTGTTTCTTAACTGCATTTGAATTTATATAGATATAACTTATATATATAAATTTCTACATATATTAATTGTAGTATAATAAAGAAATACATAATAATTATTTACTTTCTTAAATCAAACCACTAATTATCATGTTTTTCACATTCTGGTATTTTTACTAAGCTCGAAAAATAATTCACGACATGTCCCCACAAATTTCGATGGGGGTAATGTCGTGCACTTTTTTTTGAATTTACACCAAGAAGATTTCTTGCTACAAGAAATGTTGTTTTACGTAAATGTAATCAATGTAATTAATATCTTTCGAATGGATACTTACTCGTTGTGCTCAGTTGAAAAATACGGCTTTACGTGCAAGTCAATAAAGAGTGCACGACATTACGCCCTTCTACTCTACAAAACGTTAAACAAAAATTTTTATTTCCACATAAAACCTCTTTTTCATTTCAGTTGCCTCAAAATATTGCTACGAAATCCATCAAATCATTGCGCAAAGCTTCAAATGTTTACGAAATATTTAAAACAATTTCCAACGCCAGTGTACTGACAAAACAAAAATAATCTCACACAAATGCTAAATTTAAATTTTATTGCTTTACCAAATTTATTATAATAAAACAAACAATATTCAGCAAGCATTTGCAATCATACTAAAAGCATTCAAATCCAACACGCATACACATTTAAAATAGCGTAGTATAAGGTTTGAAGCCATTTAATGTACGAGTATGTGTTGTACTTATCTTTTTTTTTCATTGATTTAGTTTTTCTAACGTAAATGCGCAAATCAAACGAGAAAATGCCATTTACGAATTTTTATGACTTTGTGTAATAAAAATTCTAAACAAATCTCGACTTTTATCTACTTTATGCAAAAATCAAACTAAAACAGATAAATACGCGCACTTGTAAGCGAGCGCGGGTGTACGGGCATATTTAAATGTACTATATGTAGGTAAGTGTGTGCGTATAGCAGCCAACTACACTTACTACCAGCTTTTCATGCGCACAACTAAATTACCACTCTTGCAGATATGGCACGTACGCTAGCGAAATTGTCTGCTTTAACAAAAAGGAGAAATAATACTTTGCACTTATACGGGGAAAAGTAAAGAAATGTCTATGTAAACACATATCGACCCGCACATACATATGTATGTATGAGAGTGTATGAGTGATGTAACATTTTACGACCGCTTATTTGGTGAATTGGCTAAAACTAATTACCTCAACCAGCTACTAACTAACGATGAAAACAGAGTTGCAATGCAGACGCTACTTTATGCAGCCAGCTTTATCTTGTTGCATACATTCAGGCGCATGAGCGTTAGATATCGTACGTCGTAGCATCATTGGCACCGTTGGCAATAAATAATAAAATTGCTGCAAACGTTGTAAACTATTAAAATTTTACTGCTTGCGACAATTTGTAAGGCAACACTGCTCCACTGCCACTTCATCTATGTAAATACATGCAGCAAGTTGAGTGTGTGTGTGTGAAAGATATGTTGTTGTTAACTAAATCATATGAGTGTGTGTGCATATTAGCTACACATGTGTGTGTGTGTGTGTGTGCTACTTTAAGTATCACTTACACTAACAAAATTGTGAAACCAATTTCAATTCAAAAATGTTTAATGGCTTTTTGACTGAAATTGCGTCATAGCGCCTGCAAGTAGACTACACAAAAGTGAACAAAACTGGCAAGCTTATACGATAGCTGAAATGTGGCGCATTGCTTAATTTTTAGTTTTATTTCGTTTTTGTGAAACAAGTTTTGCACTTGCGGTCGCCTACTTCCTTTTCCGCATACCTTTTTTCACACAAACATACATACACACACACACACGCGCATGTGCATGCTCAGAGATTTACAGCGGTTTTCTACACATTTCCACATTTCACAGCCCGTTGCTGACAGTTGTCGCCGCTGTCAATAGCATTTACCGGCGCTGATAAATTGTCTGCGCCTTCCATATACTCACACATATAACAAACACACGCACCCATTCACTTGATCGCACATGCACATCATGTTTTTACGAGGTTTGCCCGAAAAACCAGCGACACCATAAAAACGCATCGAAACTATAAAAATTTTGAGCCATAAATGAAAATCAAATAATGGCAAGAAAACCAAAAAAAAAAACAATGCTAGTATTGTTGTTGTTGTTGTGGTGGTGGCGGTATGCACCGCATGTGTGCGCAATGAAAATAATACTAACGTGTTGTGGCTGGATTGCAGCGTGCAGGAAGTTAACGCGTCAACTGACTGACTCTTTAACTGGTTGACTGACTGATTGGCAGTTTGACTGATTCTTTGGCATACAAACTGTCATGCCAACGTCCTTTGAATATCGACACTTGCTACCTCTTCTCGCCCAATGATTTCAAATTTATTTCAATGTATCAAAGTTAACTTCACAACCTGCGCTCTCGCGCTTCGCATGGCAAAATATTTGCTGTAATTGTTTATTTGCTTTTGCGCTTTTCATAACAAATGCTGCATGAATTTTAAGGTTTTACTATCGTCAAACTACAATAACTCTGAGCCAATTGCCCACAAACGAAATGCGCGCATTAAGTAAAACGTCAGCGTGTATAGTTTTTAAAAGCCATCAAAAATTTTACTACTCGTCGCACACATGTTGTGCAATAGTTTGCGCAGTGCTGCTTTGATAGTAAGCGGATGTATGTGGAAGCTAAACGTTTTGAATTCAATTCGTTCGTCTCGTGTATTTATTTGCATTTGCGTATTTTTGCTTTGCTTAAACGGATTTTTGTTGTTGTACGCATAAATGATTTAATTAAAATGTACTCACTCCATTACTTTGGTGTACACATTTCATTTAATCCCTTTCGTCGCGGTTTAGGAGAGAAAGTATAATTTTGATATTCAATTATTAAATGCAAAATAACGATTTATTATTTTATTGCTAAGAATGTAAGTTTGTTTTAGCGGTTTTCGTTGTTTCTCGCTGCCAAGAGTTAAAGACTGTTGCGACACACTCTTACTGGGTGTTTGACTTCAGTGGAGTATTCAAGCAACTCCAAGGGTGAGGCAAACTATTGATACCTTCATGTAAAGACCACGAGGAATTTATATCACACTCAGGAGGCATGGTATCAATCCCCGCGACAGTAAATCAGCCCTATTCTGCATTTCGACTGAATCTCAGTTTGGCAACTTTGGTATTCTGCGTTTCGAAGAGTTTCGATCAATCTTCAAAATTTACAATTTTATGTATTCTACATTGCTATCGTAGTTACGTTTTTGTAAGTTGAAATTTTGTTGGCGGGGGACGGTTAGATTTTTATTTTCGTGTACTTTTAAAATATAATTTTCCCAAAAATGTGAGTAAAACTTGTTGTTGATAGTTGTAAAAGTTATCAACATGATTTTTATAAGTTTTTTGGGCTTTATTGACGTTTTTTGATATGTTTGCAGGTCAAAAACAACAACGCCGGAGCAGTATGAAAAATTGGCTGATATAATGGCAACGAAAAGGGATATTGCCACCATAGCATGGATGCTAAAAAATCCTTTTCTGTTGTAATATAGAAACCCCTCTTCAGATGACTTTACTATTTTTTTGTGCGTACCATCAACACATATGATGACTCCTGGGAAGCTAGCCTTCGCAAAAAACTCTTGCTTCGCTTGCATTTTTTCCTTTTCACTCTGTTCAAATTTGATCCACTCAGGGCAAAGCTTTCGTTGCATCACATCGAGAAAATTGGAGAGTGACTTTGATACAGTTGACTGACCCATTCCGCAAAAAATCTCAATGCAGCCACTACGCGATTAAGCGGAGATAACGACGTCAAAGTACTTGGTTGAGTTTCTTCCGCAAAAGAATATAGAACATACTTGAAAGCATCCTTATTAAGTCTAAAGTTTATTTTGAATCTAAATAAATAAATCAATGAATTAAGATTTATCACTTTCAAACTCAATTTCTTACAATTCGTCACTCATCTGAAATGGATCACACATATCTCGCAATCTTCTCCTTTCAACTTTTGTGTCAGCATTCTCGGATGCGTTGTCGGCGTCCTCAAGTAGTATTGCCGCGGCTATTGAATCCATTACGCAATTATATTTTTATTTATTTTATTTAAAAAGCAATAGTTTGGCCACAAATTTGTATCTGTTTGCTTTATTTTGTTTCAATTTCACACATTCCAAGGCAAACAGCTGATTTCGAAAAGGTTGCCGCTCTTCCTCTTTTTCTTTTGAGTCCGTCGTAATTCGGAATACCTAATTCCAATCGATGCGGAGCGGAATGCGCGAACGTAATAGAAATGTAGAATAGGGTTGAATAGAAATATATCTCCCTGGATGAAGACTGCGCATCAACACTCCCTTTAAAAACAAGGATCATTTGATTATATCATTCAGGCAGCATAAGCCGGAATCTGCATTTTTTTTTTTAAATTTTTTATTTATGTGAACTGAATCGGATAGATGTCACAACTAACTGTGTCATTGAAATATTGAAAGGACTCCAGCTTATACTAAACAATCTATATTTCGGGAAGGTTAGTGTTAACCTATTTCTACGTTGTGGGTTGCGATGAAGAGATATTAAGCTCCAGGCTTCAATCAGCCATAAATTTAGCTTTCAAATGGTCCGCCAACGTCACATTCACCAAAAGAAGAAAGATAAACCTGACCAACTCAATTTTGGGAGGTACTGCGACCGAGTTCTTAAAAGAGGCGAGTTACCTAGTTATAATACTAGATGATAGCCTCAACTGAAAGTCTTATCTCACAGCAATAATGCAACAAGGGCGTTCTTTGTTTGTCAAGGGCTATACGATAAAACCTGGCAAATATTCCTGAAACTCCAAGATGGCGCTCTCTGATGCTGCTCTCGGTAAGCTCAATCGCCTCGTTTGTGTGACCATTACGGGTGTCATGCGCACATGTCCAGCTGATGCACTGGCCATACACATTGAAAAGGAGACTTGCCGGAGACTGCCGAAGCATAGTAGCCTGAAAAGTGGTGACTTCAGAGAGCATTTCAGTGTCTAAGAATCACTAAATGCTGATCCAGTTGTTAAACTCGCATACTCTATGCTTCCAAAGTTATTCTTTACCAAGACCTCTATGGTTATAATTCCTAAAAGGAACACCTGTTAAGCGATGGTAAAAGCAATCAACAAACAATCTCAAGTCTGGTACACTGACGGATCCAAACTTGTCAACGCAAGCAGCGGCGTATTCGGAACTAGCTTTCAAAGAACCATCTTCCAGGCGGAAGTTTATGCAATCGAGTTGTGCATTCACGAATGTCTTAACAGAAGGATTAATGAAGCCACTACACAGACACTACACTCCTTCAAGGCGGAGTCAAAGTGAGTAGACAGTAGCAAAAGGGTATTGGCTCAAGGGAGTTATTATGACTCTCAGTCCTTTTGTAGTCCTCAAGAATTTCAGCCCGATGGCGTTCGTCACAGGGTAATAGACAATCCACAATAGGTTCAAATGGCCATCCCATGAAACCTCTGAAAAACTACTCAATTTTAGCAGAGAAGGTCTAAGACCTCTCAACGGTTACTTGACAGGTCACTGTAGACTGAAATAACATCTTCACAAAATGGGATACTCGGGGGTTGCAGACTGCAGATTTTGTGGCCTTGATGAGAAGACCTCTGTGAATGTCCGCGTATAAGTGTTGTCAACCTTATACACCTTTGGGAGCGACTACCATCTCCATCCAGAATATGGACAACGACACCTTCCAAAATGCAAAATTTCATAAACAGCATAAGATTGCAGTGATACCTTAAAGGGTTAGCACAATAGATATTGCAAGGTCGCAGTAGTACTATGCTTTAATACTAATAATAATAAAATGTGCAAAAGCTTCAAAGAGCGGACAATTTACTTGCAGTAAGTATTTCAGAGTTAGACTTTTCATTGTAATATTTCGTCAATATTTCCTTTTAAGGACTTTAACGCATTAGAACTATCTTCATTTTTATAAATTTTTTACTTATACCGATCCATATTTTTTATTAAAAAAACACATAACTTTGACATCGTTGTTAGCATCAATGATAGCTATAACAATAATCCATTAACGCCAAATTGTATAAAACTGAACTCAGTGGCGTTGATCTCCAAGTAATTATTTTTCCCTCCCACACCAAGAATGGGCCAAGTTCATAGAGCAAAGTAAACGCCGCCACATACACATAAGTAAGAGAAAAAAAACAGAGATGAAGAAAATAATCACAGTCCTTCAAACGGTCACGCTTGACAAGCATGAACTACGAAATTCAAATAAGCAAAAATTAAAAATACAAAAAAAAAAAAAACTAAGAAAATATAACAAATTCATTTCAGCCGGAAATGAGAGACAAAAGCTGGTAGAACGTTCAAGACGTTTACGTGTTATACACAAGCGGGTTGGTTTTGAAGACTGTATTATGCTTACATAGGAAAAAAAAGAGAAACCTTCAACACACCCAAAAAAAAAATGTGGGCGCTATTTACTTACAAAGCGTAACTAATGAGCAACAAACCAAATAGAGTATGGCCAAAGCGACGGACAGCCATGGCTGAGCACCTTTGGATGACGCGCCAACAAAGATGAAAAAAAACTGCGATGATACGAGAACATGGATGCTACTCAAATGCAGCATTATTGGTGGGGGGCAATTGCTGTCATTGCAACAATTGCTATCAACTTGAATGAAATGAAGGGAAAAATATGAATGGAGTCAAGCAAAGTTGTACGAGAAAAGTCAATTGGTGTACAACAGCGTACAACGACGTTGAAGAACGCCACTTATTTTAATGAGAATTTCTAATTTCCACCAATACATCCATAGCTTAACGGTATTTATTGTACTATATTGTAGTTGTAATGCCGGAAATGAAAAGAATCAAATGGAGTAGGGAAAAATGTAAGAAAAGACGTAGAAAAATTATCAAATACAAATAAATGAGAATTTCTTACGTAGTGAATACTATGCATTTTTATCCATGAAGCTGTTGATATGTACGAGCTTAGTGGATGTCTACTTAAGTAAATAGTGTATAGCAGTCAACTCCCCGTCATTTACACCCAACAAATACATTGTTGTAGATGTAGTAGATTGTATCTAGTTCGTCTCACAAATATAAAGTGGTTTGGGTGGTATTCGGTGGTATTGGCATGTATATACGATTATATTTGTTTGTGCATATGTGCAGCTCAACGATTTCTGGATCTTAGTCAAATGAAATTCTTTTGTCGCACAAATATTTGCAACAATTAAATGTAATGTTGGCGTAGGAAAGATACATAGATATATATGTTATGTATGAGTGCCGTGGGCTTTACGAAAATATGATAAAAATTGGAGCAAGACTCCCTAAGAGCTGGTTCCATACTTTTCATTTTGTGACTGGTAAGGAACTAGTGTAAAGTAGCGGAACAGAAGAAGTATTAACACTTAAAATCTGCACTGTAGTAGCCACTTGACCTCGACTAAGTACTCTTTTTGAAAGAGAGAAAAAATCAAAATGGAAACAAAGTGTACATTTGAAAGCATAATTAATTTATTTAGTTTCATACGAGCGCTGTGGAACTTATTGGTGAATTAATTTTTTAACCCTGCTTTGATAACCTACGTCTGCGAGACGTATGCTCTCTCTCGCAAATAGAAATAATGATATTGTCATTGTTTTTTTAATAAAAAATATTTAAAACCTATGTAAATGCATTTAAATAATAAGGAAATATTAAAAGAATCTACGGAGTACAAAAATATTTATTAAATAAGTTATTATCATAAAATTACACCAAGAAAATCGTGATATGTCTCTCAGACGTATGGTTATCTTCTAAGCAACTTTCAATAAGATTTTCAAAACAGGGTTAATAAATCATTAACTTGACTTAATATTACATAAATTTCATTAATCAGATTCTGATTAACCAGTTCCTGAATATTTCTTACTTACTCAAATAAAAACTTATAGTGGAAATCTGTGTTTCTTTAGGTATTTCTTTTGGGGTTTTCTTCAAAGCAAATGAAAATTTTCATATAGTATTCGTATTACAAAAACTTTTAGTTAAATTGAAATGAAACTAGATTTTCTTTTATTCAGGTTGTGATTAATCCGTTGTATGGTGAATCAGAAATAATTAAATAATTAATAGTGAAATTAATCACGCTCATTAATCAATAATTATTATTATTTTGTTAATTTATTCATCGATTAATCACTTTCCTTTGTAAATTTATAAATATACATGTAACAGCAAGTAATCAGGGTTTTGATTAATCAGGTTGTGATTAGTCAGTTCAATGATTAATCAAATAAAAATATAATCATTAAATACAAATTCTTTGGTTATTTCTTTGATTAATAAAAAATTATTGTTATTTTTGTGATTAATCAGTTTTATGGTTAATCAAAGATAATATATTCTGTTTGACAAAAATGTTATTAATTGTGAAATTAATCACTTTACTTAATCAAAAATTTCTATTATTTTGTTAATTAAATAATCAATTAAATCAATTAAAATTAAAGTTTATTTTTTTTTTAAATCTATAATATATACATGCATTTAATCAGATTTTGATTAATCAAGTTGTGATTAGTCAGTTTGATGATTAGTGAAATTGGTAATGTAACATGAAAATCAAAATTATTAGATACTCTTTGGTTTCTTTCTTTGAATAGTCAAAAATTATTATTCTTTAGCTAATTCATTAATCGAGTTACAATCAAACAGCTAATTTAATTAACTGATTAATCGCATATATATAACTCGGGATGCTGAGATTCCTGATTCGACCCTCTGCCGAGGCATGAAAATTTTAAAATTATAGTAAAGTTTTTTCCGACAGTTGTCACTCCTCGGCAGGTAAGTATACTGATGGAAATGCACGCAGCACTACAAAGTAACCTAACTTGTGCCACAAACATTCCAAACTTTTCTAGAGAGCATCGGTAAAAATCAGTACACTCCAAATAAAATATTTCCTAGCACATTATGTACAAGCTCGATTCACTACAGGACATTTATACCAGCCAGTCACTGTCCACCGTTATCCACAAACGTCATCTTATTTTGTTACCGATCCGATAGCAAGACAAACAAAATGACCAAGCCACCAAGGCAGACACATTGCAAATTTCAAGCTAGCATCTGATGGAAAAGTCATCAAGTGTTTTGCCCTCAAAATATGTATGTATGTATGTGTATCTGCGACTACTCCTCGTCTAAATTACTTTGAATGGCATTTTTTGGTTGTTTTTTTTTTTTTTTGTCTTGACGGAAGACTTCTTACACTTGAATGGTTTTCGGGTGTTGCTGGCAGTCGCCAACGGCAAGAGAAAAAAAGTATTTGCAGTAATTCTTGTTTGAAAAACACTTTGTGCTTGCTTATTTTTTCATTTACATTTCTTCACATTACACTGTTTTTCTCTTTTAATTAAAAGTATTTTGTCTTGGCTTCTTCAGTCTCTCGCCATACCGCATAACCACAGATAGCTCGGCTGATCAGCTCTTAAGTTGATATACATATGTACATACATACACATTTATGCAGCTACCAAAATAAGACACTTTTCTTGTCCAAAATCACAACATCTTTTCAATTACGGCTGTCACTTGTTATGTTTCAATTTAAATAGCTGTCACCTCACTTTAGTTCTCCGTTCCTTTGGTCTTTTATACATTTTCATTCTCAGTTTTTTTTTTATTTCCACTTCCGAATTTTTTTGCCTTGCAGTTTTCATCAGCCTCCGTCATTTACTTCACTTTCCCACCTCCATCATAAATTTTCGGAGGCGTTA
Source organism: Philophylla caesio (assembly GCA_963971545.1). Lineage (NCBI taxonomy): Eukaryota > Metazoa > Arthropoda > Insecta > Diptera > Tephritidae > Philophylla > Philophylla caesio. The sequence continues at coordinate 15,140,878 of OZ020608.1, forward strand.
ACGTCGTAACTTGTGTAGATTTGTCATATTTACACTTTGGCTTTTGTAAATTTTTCCACATTTTCATTAGCAAGGTGCAATTAGACAGTCAACGCCTCCTCTTCTCATCAGTAGGCTACTTTTGGACATTTTTTGCAAAAATTAATCTTTCAAGGGTATTTTGTTCACAATCTTCAAGCGCTGTCACCAAGCTATTTGTGGGTGCGGCCCCTCTGCGTACTTGCTATTTGTGTTCTCTTTTCTTCCATTTTGGGCAATTCACTAATTGCGAATAAGTTTTTTTTTATATGCTTTTTTTCATTAGTAAAGCAGCTCTGTTTTTATATGGAAAATAAAGAAACTGTCCGCCAGGCACGTTCGCAGCAACTTGAGTGAGAAGTTGTCTTACTTTTTTAAGTCTTAACATAAATAGACTGCCGGGAGTTTAAAGACAAAGATATCACTCATTGTAATTAAATATTAATTAATTAAGAAAATCTATTTTATCATCTCTTGGCCCCACCAACAAGTTTCGATTTCACGGCTTAAGTTGTTTTCTCTTCAAATCTTAATAAAAAAAAATCCTTTGTTGTTTAAAGTAGTTTTTGCATTTTTCCAAGATTTTATCGTACTTGCTGATAAAAAACGAGTTAAACATTAAAATAATAAGCTTTTCTTTTTTATGTCTAGTAACTCTTAAATTTAAATTCCATACATTCTTTGGCTAACCTACCAACTGTGATAGAAACACAACTTCATCCATTAACCCCAACTACTCATCCTGCTATCTACACTTTCCTATCTTCGCAACAAATTTACCTCTTCTCCTTAGACCCTACATTCGGTATACACGTTGTTCATAAGTCTTGTGTAATTATTTACAAAGTACTCAATTGCTGGTAAGTTTAGTGGCTCATTAATGACCCAGTGCACACAGACTCTCCGCCTTGCAACTAGCAGTGTGTCATCATCGTACGAACGCATATATGAAGTACCTCCTTAACTACTCCATTAGTTGCCTACGTCTACGTATAATTGTTCGACGCACAAATTTTTCATGCAGCACTGCATCAGCTAGTGTGCTGTTGTCGTTTAAATTATGTTGAAGATATGCATCCTGATTGCGATAAGAATTGTTATGAGAAATGTATATGTAGCTCACATGCATTCACATTTATTTGTCTACACAAATGTAAATGCCTCAAGCATACGCACAATTATCCTGCCCTCGGTAAATACTCACACTGCATATGCGTAAAGGTAATAAGTGTAAGTGGCTTTTTGAATAAATGGCTGGCAACCATGATAATGCATTGCGTAGCACTCCACCACTCAGTGGTGCAATTAGAATCAAGTAGATGAAGCAATTTGAGATTCTTTATTAGAAAAATAGTGTGGCTGATTTTTACAGAAACTTAAGTCAACTGGTATAAATAAAACTATTTAAACTAACCCAAAGATTTTTTAGAACTTTCAAAGTGTATTTAACCGAAAATAATGCCTATCCTTTATTTATTATCCAAACCCATCACTAGTTCGGCCACTGGCATGCAATTTTACTCACGTACATAAATCATTCATCTTATAATTTTTGAATTTCCACCAAGAATCTACAAACTTTGCATTTTTCATACCACGTACCTAACTTTACCAGGGAAAATTATACACGATATCTATGTATGCAGGGTTCATGCTAGCCATCTGCATTCGGTGAGTAGATTTATAAGCTAGACCTAAATATGGACAATTGATTTGAAGAGTCACATGAAAAGAAAGAAGATTGGCTTGTTAAATTACTCGGATATCAAAAAGAATATTTTATGAGCTTTTTTTTTAATAACACTATGCAACAAAGTAATTTTTTTTTTTTCACTGGGCTCACAGTATGTAATAATGATTCATCAGCTTAAAACTATGTGAAATATTGAAATAAAATTGTTCTATCACGTTAAGTTCAGTAGTGAAACGCATTTATTGATTTTACTTAAAATTATATGAAGCGGTGACATAAATTGTTATTCTACATTAAAAAAAACTTTTTTTTTTGTACGATTAGCTTTCCTCTTGTAGTCAGTAGTGGCAGTATTCCTCTGGAGACTCCAACTACATACATATATTCTGCAAGTATGGCTGGCTTTCACCTACCCTGATAACGCTTCTTGTACTCTGGAATTTCTTAATTAATCCATCAATATTATTGCAGAACATTAATCCATCTTCTTGTGAATAAAAGGTAGCTAAGGTAATGTGACGTTTTCGATAAGCTGTAATTTTAACTTCAGTTTGCAAAAGATTCCAATCTCAAGCCTAATATTTCAGATTTAGCTTTGGTCAAATCTAAATGTCTAACAATGTCATTTAGTTCTGATTGACTAATCAAATGTGGTTCTGTATTTTTTCATATATAAATACCTCTTCGCTATTAAAAGGGCCTGCTTCAACTTCTTCTTCAATAGAACTCGATAAACGTGACGAAATAAAAAATATTTCCGTTACTGGAATGTCTGGAGAATGTGGTAGTGGCATTGAAACTGATGAGACAGTAGCATACTTCATCGAGTGTTTTGATTTTTTTTGAAAAACCTTTAACAGTTGTTAAACAGAAGTAACAGTCGTCTACGTGATTTTTGGGTTCACGCTACTACATTGCTACACCAAAAGGCATCTGTTTAATATTAATCTTATACCAACCCGTCAAATATTTATAACATTTTAAACGAGACACTTTCGGCACCCATGATTTGCCTTGATTTCTAATGGCAATTTTAAAATAAGCTTCATAACACTTTTCAAACAAACGCGAAATTGACTTTTTTCCACTTTTAGGAGTAAATTGACCACAAACGTAAAAAAATAAGCTTGGAGAATTAACACAAACACGCGGCATTTTGTAGATTTATGAATAATCTAAATGTTTTGATGACTTTTGTACACACCAATGATATTATTTTATAGCTACCCTAAACTAAGTGTAGGGAAAAGTATATAAAATAAGATTACCATTATTTTTGTTTTGGGACGTAATATCTTAATATGAATTTGTGTTCTGTTGTTTACTAAGTATACCTTACACGAATCACCATTCGGGATATAAGTGATTTTTGTGATGTTGCATAGCGTAATATAAATACTCCTTACAGAGTCACATTTGATCATTTTTTAGACTCTTTTTCGATGGCTTTTTAGCGTTTTTGGTGTCTAGATTAAAAATTAATGCTCAAAACACTCCAAGAGCTCAAAAATATGACTCCTTTTGGACTTTTATATCGACATACTTTCTGCTTGGCTAGCTGGTAGAGTCCATCCTAAATCTAACTGACACCTTAATGAGAAAATAGCAAGCGACCATCAATATTAAATTTATTTATATTTTTTTATTCCACTTCTGAATTTCATAAAAGCAAATCGGCACTCCTTTGAAAATACACTAACTCATTACTCACCTCTCTATTCGCATGCCTTTGCTTGCTCTCTAATACACTCAAATATAACCAATCAATGACGACTTTGCACTTCTCCTCCGAAACACTCTGTAATTAAACATTTCGCCCAAGTGATAAAGACTCCTCTCAATCCTCACCTAAATATTCTTTGCAAACATAATTAACATTAACTCACCTGCAGGCATTACTGATGCCCTCTAACGAAGTTCTTTCACGGCATTCATACCCTGTCAGAGCTAAAGAAATAGTCAGAAAAGTCATAAATCAATTCTGTAATGCATTAAGCCAACGTTTACTTAATCTTACTCCTTCCACGAAGTTTACCTTAGACAACAGCAATATGATGCATTATAACCATCTTTCAAAGCAACACTCAATGCAACTCATGCTTCCAAATGTAGAAAACCGAAAAATAAACTCTAAGTAACCGTGCAACCGAAACTTCTAAGGTTTCAAAGTGCATTTAAATAACAAACACGTACACACACACATTTACCAATTTCATTGCCCTGCAGCATTTTCTTTGCTTCTTCTCCAATATCGCGTAAACGTTTGTTGTTTTGTAATATTTGATATGGCATCACCTTTCAATTAAAATTTTGCTGCCACTCATTTCCGTTCAATACAGCGGAACTTGCGCTCTGCCTCCCCGCAAAACTTGCGCTCTGTTACTTGGCACCCGCTTTCATCTATGCAACGTAATACAACGACCGTACACCACTCTAGTTTCGTGCCAATTCATCGGCGTTGCTTGCACTTTGGCGCTCGCAGCAATGTTGCCGGCAACAGACAAGACACATAGAACTTTTGTAGCTCTATATTTGTATCGGGCGTAAAGGGGACGGCGGGTGTTGGCAACATTGCACTCAACTTCCGGTTGCTAAGTCTAATTGAAAGTGCAATCTGAATGCAGTGTGCAGTAAAATGCAATTAATGCCCGCAAAGCATTTTTGCATATCTTTGATTTGTTTGCTCTGCACTTGCATCTTCCTCATACTTTGCAATTACCTGACGCCTCTGCAATCCTTTTACTTGGGATTTTAACTCAAGTTTAGTTGCGTATTTATTTACATTTGGCCTGTCTACCAGCCTACTTGCTTTTCAGCGTTCTTATTTACTTGCATTTGTTTGTCTGCTTTTTACTACGAGTTTCATTTGATTTGAAGACTTATTTGCATTTCAATGCCAATCCGGCACAACTACGTAAGTACATTGACGTAAAGTATAGGTAGTGAAGAGGAAAAAAAATATGAATGGATATTGTTATTTAGTTAACTGAACAAATGAAAATCGTAAGTAAAGAAGTTAAATAGATGTAGAATTAGGTGTGTACAGCAGTCAACAGTCTACAACTTCTCACAACACATCGTCTAAAATCTGCAGTCTTTGGAAGTCGATGTAACTCTTAATGTTAAGAACTCATTTGTCTATATTTCTTACTTGGGAGAGCATCCACGCAGTGACCGGATGTCATCTGATGTTGCCTGAAGAATACCTACACAATGAGGACACTTTGCTCACAGCGTAGTTTGTGATGAGTTGCCACTGCCCGCCTGCCAAAGTTGTCAGTGGGCTTCTGTACATCAATTCACATAGTGTCCACTTCCACCTTTTTATATTCCCCTGTGATTATCGTCATCTGAGGCAATTTGCCACCTTTAACAGCAAAAGCTCACAATCTGCCTCACGAGTCCCGTGTCCAACTGGCTCGGTTAAGATCTAGATGTTATAGAATCGATGTGACGATGTGACGCAATATTGCAAGCTTCCTCCATTTTAAGGAAGACAATGAATACATTTTCTCCGCTTTCGAAATCACTGATAATACTGGACGAAGTGTGATTCGTTTCAAAGTTTTCTATCAATTATTGATATCCATATTTTTCTTCAAGGGCTTTATTACAAAGGAGGTTAAATTCATTGATTCTAAATACCTTTCTAGTGACTCATCATTTGCACACACCTACATACTTTAATCTTGTTTTCCTCGACAGTGAGATAAAGGGTAAAACGGCCGCTACGAATACATTGTTTTCTAAATTTATCGACCTGAGCGCCATATAGCGGGTGAGTATTTTCTTTCTCTTGAATACGTAAGTTAGTTCGACTTGGCGCCATCTAGCGAATATATTTTTTTGGTAATTTTAATGCACGATTAAAAATAACTAATTGATTGTGTGGTTTTTTATACTCCAGAAAACGATAGGCGATAATTACAAGAAATATTTGGTATCTGTAGAATGGAAAATCCACATATCATAAAATAATTTCTAGAGGAAAGTATAATAGCATAATTTTTATCGATACAAAACACCTCGTATTTTAGGAATCATATTAAGATGAAACCCACTTTTAAATATAATTTTCCATCACTGCTCAATTTGAAATATAGTTTTGAAGTAATTTATATTTTCCATACGCAAACGTTGAAAAAACAATTATCCAGAACTTAAAGCCTTAAAAAGATTACAAATACAACTTACATCAAATATTATTAATGACCAGCAAGAATGTTCAGCACAAGCTGGTCAGATTCTTAACAAATTTTCAAAACCTACAAGCATTGTTAATGTGTCCCTTTTCGTTCTATTATAGTCGCATAGCAATCGCGATTACAAACTTTTTGCCATCAATTTCCATACGAATTCGCTAAACTCTATACGCGATGAGTTCAAGAAGCGCGTACAGTCAGGCATGCGCAGGCGTGTTATGATAATCGACTTGGAGGAGGAGGAAAAATTGCTGGCACAAAAAGGTGAGGCTAAGATTGCAATTGTTTGCCCAAAATATATTTGCTTATATTACAACACAGTGCGCAATACCAAACGCTTTGACGATTTTGCCGTTGCGATCGCCTCCATCGAGCGCTGCTGTCGTGAATACGCGCGCATCTCCCACATAATTGCGGAGGAGCAAAAATTTAGTTTAATCGATTTTTGGATGGAAAATATTAATGTACCCACCGGTGCAACATTCTTGAAAAAAGCTAGCGTAGCCAGCAGGAAGTCTAAGTCACCGAAGGCAGCAGCAAAGCCCAATGCTCCCGAAAAGAGGGTTAAAGGCTCGAAGGTGGCTGCAAAGAAGTCTGTGGTTAGTGTTCCTGCCTGTCCACAATTGGCGCCAAAGCAACACAACACTGTGGGGCGGCCACCACTGCTGTCCAAGAAGCATGTAAGAGATACATGTGACAGAAGATTAATTATTAATTTACATACATACTCTTACATTGCAGTACATCCAAGACGAGCCAGAGTATTCGAAACTATTCATCGTACTTATTGGCGATATGGACAATGACTTTTATTTGAAACTGTTAAGGTATGTAAAATCCTTGAATGTGTTTGAAATTTTATTTATTTATTTATTTATCTGTTGTATGCAATTTAAAAAAAAATGTTTGTAGTTTCCAAATGCAGTAGACAGACTGGAAGTTCAAACCAGTTTCTTTGCAAAGCCTTTCAAATGAAACAATGCCCAAACGTCAACTGGAACGAGTTACCAATGTTGCATTTTGTTGACTAACAATAAATTGCACTTTAAATGCGTTGAATAAGTTAACGCCAACTCACCCATCTTCCTCGCCTTCATTCTTCTCTCTCTCTCTCTCTCGCTCCAAGAACAACTAGTGCCCTAGCATACTTCAAAATTGTTAGCTTTTTAAATGTAATTTAATTCATTGCTCAACTAAAAACGGTCAAAGGTGTATCAAGGAGGGGACTTCTAACTCGGAGTGTTATTGAGGAGTTCTTAGTAGGCGCCACGAAAGCAACTCACCACTTCAAACTGCGTGGCCTATTCGAGATTTATGATTAGAGCACATATTAAAATCAATTAAATTATAGGAACTCTAGCAAGGATGTAGTATCCGTTGTTCTACAAGCAACTTTTGTGAGCTTAACTTCGAGCTTAAGTTACATTTTCTTGGCGATCAATGGGAATATCATTTGAGTGCAACGTTGTCTTGTCTAAACCTTTGGGATCTATGTGATATCTTCAACTACAGTCGTGATATTCTCAGCAGTACGGCTGCTCCTGAACCCGCCAGACCTGGCACATTCTGTTCCACAGTTCTTCTACGCGAGTGGCTAAACTCCGAAGAGGTGGCCTAGTTCATGTCGGATGACGAAAAGAAACCGCAGCGAAATACGGAATGTGAAAAGTATAATAATTTATGTCTAATTTATTTGTATTTCAGATCTGGTTTTCTCGCAAAATGTTGGTTTTCTCCGCTTATTGTAAGAGAAAAAATGAAAGGATTTTGAAAGTTTCGTGAATGAACCTCACATGAAACTTACTCTCTTTTTATAATAAAAATAGCTTATCTTCGACCCAGTTTAATTCACCTTCCGTTAAATGGTCTTCGAAATAACGAATTTCTATTAAGTTTTTAAAAACTTCTGCAACAACAACAATGCCATCAATAAAGGTATTTGGATCGCCCTTTGTTGAAAGTTCTGTGTTTACTTTTGTAGCGAGATTCAGTAACTTTTTTAACAACACTCGAAGTTGTCAACTGAGCGAAACAACAGATGTTAGCAATATTGCTAAATCAGCTGTGTTGTTAAGCTGCCGGCATTTTGTTTTGTGTTGTTAGAAACGTAATAGTTAATTTATTTTCATATACTTACATATGTTTTTTTTTTTTTTTTTTTTATAAATTAGTAGTTACATCTTTTACCTAAAGCGATTAAATTAACATGACTGTTTTATTAAAAACGTATATATTAAAGCAATGAATGTTAAACGTACATATGTATATATAAGTATATAAGTGAAATAAACGCATTTGCAACATAAACAGAAACATTTTATAAACCTTATTTATTATTATTTATGTTCCATTGGCAAGCTTTTGCCACAGAAAGGCCCTCTACATAGTGGCTTCCTATCAATTCCGGCATCCGCTCCTCCAGCCGCGATAAGGGTGAGTGCTTTAAGGGCCTCTTGCAGGTTAAAGACCTGCCTTCTCCGGTCGCGCACTCGGACACTGGTTCTACTTTTTAAATCGCGCCAGACCTATATTAGACGAAAAAAGCATAATTTGAAATCGACAGGTGGAATCAATATATAAATTATATATACACACAAAGATCGTCAAGTCGTGTTGTTAAAAGTTACTGAATCGCACTACTGGGCTCTTAAAACTCAATGAAGGTTTCAACGCCAAAACGACGCGAACGTTTTTTTTTTCCCTCGCAACTTTCTTCTCCGTTACTTTACTCATCACTTTTTCTTAAGAGATAATATTAAGTTTCGAGTATCTGATAGTATTTTTCCAAAGTTAAAGCTCTTGTTCAAGAATGAAACTTGTGAGGCTCTGAAAAAAATTGTTAACATATAACCATCATTTTGTTCTAGTTCTTCTTCGAATATCTTATAATGCAAAGAATGTTCGTACACTTTAATTTTCTACAACCCTACCACCTTACCTATTATAAAACGGGACTTGATTGTATAGAACTTCAGATCTTAGCGATCTATTAATGTCGCTAAAAAATGCATTTTTTATGCTTTTGCTATATTAAACCAACTACGCCACTGTTCGCTTTCTTATTCAAATAACCCTCTCGCATTAACCCTTACACCAAGAATTCAGTTTGTTAACTTAGACCCAAACTTGCAAGGAAACTTAAGCGCGATTATGGTTCAAAGGCAAGGAGGATAAAGAGTTATTGTTGCCAGAAGATGTATAGAGTTTATCAAAAAGCTTGCAACACATGCATCATGCTTATGTATAACATAAAATTGCAATAGAAATACCAGAATTTATGGTATTTACCACTTACATAAAGCACACACGCTGATATACGTTTGTTTGTGTGTACATACTAGGGATGTCAATTTTGGGCATTTTATTGATCACGGGATTCTCGAGATCTGAAATCAAAATCCCGGGACAATCACGGGATCCCGAATTTCACGAAATTTTGATTCGTACATTTTAATTTGTCAAAAAACGTAACACATCTCTGATAGTTGTATTATAAAATTATGCAAAATAACAAAATATCAAAAAATACGCCGTTTCGTGCAAAAAAAAATTGGTATAAAAAATCATAACTTCAAAACAACAAATTTCGACTACTTGGTAGTTGGCTAGATTAAAGTTTGAACTGTCTATTTTCTTTGGAAATTTTAAAAAATAAAAAAACGCATTTTGAAAAAATAAATTTTAAAAAGTTTTTGCAAATTTTAATAAAATTTTTTTTTCTGACGCTTGTATTTAAAAGAATAGATAATTAAATTAAGTTTGTTATCCTCCAACTTGTACCTTAATTTGTTGCATTTAAAATCTGCAGTGGAGAAGCACCGACTCAACACTGGTTGGTTGGATTGTCGACAAAAAGTTAAATGATCTCTGTAGGAATTAGCCTTTATTCTTGACGCTTGACGCAATTTATTCTGAACCTTTCTGTCTTATCCACTTCCAACACCTCGTCGTTAGTTCTATTAACATCCATAGGAAGGCTAATTTTCCACTCGAGAATGATATTTTCCAGCTCATTTATAATGGCAAGGGCAAAACAAAGCCTTTAGGGAGTTAACAAGCTGTGTTATTTGTCGTATTGTGTTATTGTAATACAACAGTTGAAAACTTGTTATTTTTGTTTTTCATGTTAAATTTTATAAATTCAATACAATTGTGAAGGGTATGTTGAGTGTGTTATTTATGTGTTTTATTCGATCTGCCCTTTCTGTTTTAAATCATTTGAGGTTTATTTATGTTTAAAAAAAAAAATTAAATTTTAAAAATAAATGGCTATTAAATTCACTGTTTTCTGCAATTCCGGGTTTTGAATAGAGTGGTCCCAGGATATACGGGAGTTGAAAAAGGCCATCCCGGGATTCCGGGATTGACATGCCTAGTACATACGAAGACGCTTACAACTCACAAACGATGTATGTATGTATACATAAATAAGTGTATAGTATGTGTTTGTAAAATCTGTATTTACTTACTAACTTGAACGTGAACTTAAGGCAGCTTAAAATGCTTTGCATATCCGGTAAGTGCCAAGGCATTTCAGAGTAAACTTCTGAATGTCACATTTGCATATCTCAGAATTTCTTAGTTTACACGCTTATAGCTTGAATGCAGATTTTATGTACGCACACTCTTTATGTAGATATGTATGTATGTATGTATACGTATACTGGCCCGTTGGGAAATCATTTGTTCTTCCACAATGCGAATTTAATATGGCTCATGTGCGCATAGAGCTCATTGTTCTCATTGAATTATGTGGCTTGGTAATTATTAAAAGTGAATTATTTAACATTTCATATGAAAAGCCAACTTATCGTTGAGTAAATCTTAATTTAAAAAAGAATTGGTGGCGGTTATAAATTGAAAAAACCACAACGAATGAGTTGTAAATGGAGATGACGGGAAAGGTGGTTTATGACGGCAACAAGTTCTTCTCAGCAAACCTGAACTCACCACAACTTAACACATAACACTGAAACTCCTTACACCAAAACTCACCACACTTGAACTCATCGCATCCTACCTAAACTCACCACACCCAAACTCATCATACTTTATCTCGCAGCACATAAACTTCCCGCAGCACATAAACTCCTCATCTTAACTCATTTCACATGACCTCACCTCGATTTTAGTTTTACTCTTACCCCATTTCTCGAACCTAAAAATGTCTTTTGTTTCGTATGTGTCTTAAATCTTTCAATGTTGTTGTTAAGTCAATTTTTGAAAACCACTTTTAGAGATCTTAAGAAAAACACCTTAAAATTGTTTATCCTTTCTTCTGCCATTTTCTAGCCTTGCTTCTACTTCCTTTTACTTTGTAGCATTGTAAGCTTTTTTTCAGTTACATAATTCCCTCAATTCACACATTCTCATTACCTTTCTTAATTTTTTTTAGTCACAAAGAGCCCCTTCAGGCTATCGTACACTTTATACCCGAGGAATGCGGTTACGACATACTACTACCTCATCCGGAGACCAAGGAACTGCTTGCGAAAACCATCGAGGAAATCCAAGTAGACATCTTCGAAATGCGCACTTTAACCATAACAAAATCCACTGGTTACATGCAACATTATTTGCCTGTAATCTCGCGCTGTCTCGCAGAGAAGTATACACAACAGATCTACGATCAACTCAGCTATTTATTGTACGACATTGAACTACTGCAGCGACAATACCTACGCTACTATAGAGAACCATTCCAAATAACCAATGTCGAAATGCCACGAGAAGTGAATGTGGAGGGATTGCGTGAGGTCGCTGAATCGCTGGGAATGCAAGGCTCCTATTTGAATGCACCAATACCAGCAATGGCCAGCGATGCAGCGACGATCACCATCTACCTTGAAGGACTGTTAAACCAAATAGCACAACGCACACGCAAGCTAACACCAGAGCAGGCGCAACTCACCACGTTGCCATACAGGGACGCAAGTCGTTTGGATTTGAACGAGGAATTGCGTGATGTCTACACGACTGCTTTTGATAGCATTTTGAAGCTGAAATATTTCGAACGCTTGTGCATTGCAGAGAACAATCAATTGCTGCATGAGTTGCTCTTGTACACAAACACCAACTCCTTTGAGACGATACACTACACCAGTCTTGAGTATAATGCGATGAGAGCGTACTTAGATAATGCCTGCATGGCGAGCATGTTTAAGGTGCAAAGCTATGATGAACTGTCTGATAGAGACTTTTTTCTGCTGCCTTACTATGCGAAACTATATTTTGGTGAGAATGTAGTGAAACAACATTTACAAAATTGGTTGACGGAGTATAGCAGCTACGATGCGGATGAGATTATGCCGGGTTGTAAGTTGTACCACTTCAAACGAGCCTACAATGAAGTGAACGAGGATCAGCAGGTGGTGATATTGCCATCTCCTTTATGCTTTCGCGATTTTACACTATTTCAAATGGAAGAGTTTCTAGATGCTTTGGTGACGCCCGAAATGATAAAAGCACAACACGAAAAGTTGTTTGCACCAACTGAAAGCTGCATTGCACGGAGTAAAGTGGAGAATAGTCTCAAAGGTTTGGATATGTCTATATTCATACGACCAACTTCGCTAAAATGGCAAGGTAACAGAGCTTACATGGACACACAAAGGTCGCAAGGCGCTGCCTCTACACGTATGCCAGTATTATTCCCAAACAAAATGGGCACACTGCGCGATACTACAAAGATGATGGAAAACCCCGGTTTGCCACACGATCATTCTCTACTCAAGGGGTACAACCTAGAGGATATACGACAAGAGATACAAATAAAGAATTCAAAGTATTATTTTGAAGAAGGTGGTCTAGAACTGTATGAGGAACGTTGGTGTTTCACAGATATGAACAAGAACTTATTATTCAAAGTCAATGAAAATCTTTTGAATATTTATCGACCACGTTTTTGGAACACTTCTGTATCGCCCTGTCTACGGTTTACCAATAAAAACAATGTATCTGTGCGTGTGCTGAATAAAGAACACGAATGTGCAAAGATTGTGATCAACTATCCTAACGGTTTGGCAATCTATCACAATGAGTCCTATGTTGAACAGGAATGGTTTGCCGAAGAAACAATCAACAGGGAGAAACGACGCATGTACGTGGCCGAAGGTGCTGTTATTGTGCATTATCAAAGTGAAGATTTAATTGTAGTGCTACGAAATAACGGTGAAGTTTATCGATTGTATCAATATGAGTTTCCGGAAGGCGAAGAAGAGGGATATAACGAAATGAGCGAAGAACTTGATTCTTCATTAAAGATAGAACTAAGAGATAGCACGGCGAATAAGGAGACAACGCGGCGCACGCAGAGAGATAGTAAAGCGGAAAATGGCATAGAAAATGAAAAGGAGAAAGTCAAAGGAAAAGAACAAGATAGGGAAAAGACAAAGAAGAAAGGGAAGGAAAATGATCAGAAGCCAACTCTCAGGGAATCATTGCGAGAGCAAAGCGGCATAGTATCGACGAAAAGAACTAGACCATCAAAACAGCTCGATGACCCAACGTCGCATCCTTCTGTAGTGTTGGAGGAGAATGTGAAAAGGAAAACTGGAAAAGAATTGCTTACTGAATCTATCGATAATGAATTGAGATTTCTCAATGAATTATCAACAAAATATGATTTAAAATATCTACATCTAATTGTCACCACATCGATGGGCATAATTATTAATCTCACGCCTCGCGGAAAGGTGAGTGCTTGAGTGATTTTTTTTTTATTTGTAATAGAATTAAAAACGAAAAATGAATTCCAGAGCGAGTATTGGCCGAGAAAAAAACAATTTTTTTTTTTAAATTTTGCAATTGGCTTTGTTCAGCTTTTGTGTGGTGTATTCTTTGTAAAATGAAAACATTTGTTATTAATATAAAGTTTTCGCGGTAGTCAAACTCTTGTTGAGAAATAATGCATTTGAATCCGTTATTTGGAACTGTTCGTGGGATGCCAAAAACTAATTCAATTCATTCCCTCGTGGCAGGTATACAAAGGACGCTCCACCCCGACGCTGGAATGGCATGATTATTTTGCAAACGAAAGTTATGCCCAACGTGGCGATGGTGTACGTATGATTTGGACCGCTGACTCAATGAAGTGTTATCACGAAGATGGCACACTGATAATAACAATGCTGGCGGAAAAAGTTGAATTATTTAGTTTCGATGCTGGTAAGCCTTGAAATTTTTCTTAAACTCCACAAGTTCTACCTTTAACACATTCCAGAAACTGCACTCACGTTAAGTTCCTCTCACCTCGAGGAGGAATATGGTGGTGGCGACTTCTATGAACTATCGGTAATCGATTCAAATTAAAGTATCGCCTTATCATTTTCGAAATTATATTTCTCCTTAGACTAGTCGCATGTTCCTTGATGGTCGCCGTTCGAAGGGCAGCAAAGTAGATAAAAATCAGGTACTCGCTACGCCAAATGCACGTTCGTCATCAACGCATACACGTTCGCGTGTTTTCTCCACTTTATCACAGTATCTAGTCGACGGCGAAGGAGAAGAAGGTCGCCGTTTTGATGATCCATCGTATGTGATCTATCGCAATGCTAACTTTGATATATTGCATAAGAAATATGCTGGTGTAAAATTCGAGTTGTATGAAGTACCAATTAACGATTGCGTCGTCACTATATTGGCTATTGATGATATATGTGCTTATGTTTATAAAGTTATACCTCTAATCGATGATCCACATTCGGATGAGTACACGGAGATACCAAATTTTAATACCACAATGGGTGATAGCGCCACCACCAACACCCATAAACATCTGCCTCCTCGCACTTCAACTAACAAAAGCAGTTCAATTCATACGGATGGCGTTGAGGTGCGTACCTCGATTGATTTGAGTAAAACAATCGAGCAGGAAATTATTGTACACACAGTAGTGAAGGTTAATTTTGGAAATGATTTTACTATGTCTACCACTGAAGATGCGTGTGAGCTTACAATGGATTTGGAGCGTTACGATGCGGATGGCGATAAAGCGCGGTAAGTGGAAAAGTCAATCGCGCAGCGTAGTTTTTACTAAGAAGATTTATATTCCTTTCGATTGTTTGTCTTTGGTTCAGTTTACTAAAAAAATTGCTTAATGATCGTACTATCAGCAGAGTCCAATTAGCGACCTAAAAGTATAAACAGAATCAAGTAGTTAAGCGAATTTCATTGGACGAATGTTCGCTGTCGTAATTAAAAGACACAGCAGTTTATGAGATTGCTCACAACCAAAGCGACCAACGTTCGTTGGATAAAATTCGGGGAGAGTAGATTTATCTTTAATAGTGACGCTACCGGTGAGGTGAAAGAAATCAACAATCAGTGAAAAATGTAGCCAAAGTGATTGCTCCCAATGAATAAAAGTTAAACGTAATTAGCAAATAAACGCAAAAGTTGTGAGAATATGGTTAGAACAAAAATTGAAGTAAAAGTAATAAAGAACCATCAAGGCGAATTTTTTACTGAGCAAAATAAAATGGAATTTCCCGATGGCTTAACTCCGTCAGACGAAATTTGTTCATCGACTTTTGTTCACTGCATCAATTAGGGAGTTCACAAGCGTGTTATTGGTCGTATTTCTTTAGTGCGCTATTGAAATAACAGAGGAACTTGTGAACGCACTGTGCTATTTCCTTTACTATTGTATGTCATATTCAAGCAATTAATCAGCAAAAAATAACTTTTAATAAACTTGTACGGTCGGTTTCTTTGAAATATGTATACGTACATCACTATTTGACTTAATTTAACATTTTTTCAAAAAAAAAATTAGCCTAAAATGATGATAAAGGGAAAGAGCTGATCGAATAACACACACAAATAACACACTAAACATACCTTTCAGAGTTGTATTGAAATACGAAAATTTAACATGTGAAACAATAACAACAAGTTTAAACTAGTTTATTCTAATAAGCGATACGACGAAATACGAGATACGACAGTGCTTGTGAACTCCCTAAATGCTTTGTTCTGTGTATATTTCAAATGAGATATAAATTTTTGTAACTCCAAACAGTTATTAAAGCCCTTGACTCCGTCATATTAATATTTTAAAGCCGGGGCTTAGCACATATATTTCGAAAAGCTGAGCGAATTTGTCAGAGACAAAATAGCTTAAGTTCAGAATTGACCACCCGCAAAGTATGATGGTAGGTTAGGACTTCCGTACGATACTGACTCCCCCATCGAAATTGTCTCTATTACCGATTGGCTGAGGTAGTAAAACAATGAGAAATACTCTGATAATAATTGTTAAACTCAGTGCCAAGCTGGACAAATAGCCAACTAGTATTCATCAAGGAATGGTAACACTTCGTGGTATTTCCGTTAAAAGATGGATCCTGGAATTCCGCATGGCAGTGAAACCTCGTAAGCCTTTTTTTTTTGTCGAACTCTACACATCACGCCGGTTCTCTTCTTCTCCCACCAGCAAGGCTTACTGCGTTAAATGCCTCCTAAGCTTAAACTGGGTCAAGTCTTACGCCCATGTAGAACTTGTAGAGGTCATACATAGTGTCATCGCAGTCGCAAAGACGGAAAGGCCCTGAAATATTTTCGGTAAATCTTCCTCTTGAAGAGTGACCTTAAGGTCATTCATTCCAAAGTAGCAATTGATGGCAAAAGAGATTCTAAGTAAAGGAGGACCACTAATTTTACAAAGTCAAAATTGCCAACTGTGATTTTTGGGCCCCGAAGCGAATGCGCTGATTTAGTTTTGCCTCGTTCACTTCCAGATCCTATCGCTTCACTGCTCTTTCCAGTTTGAAAAAGATAGAACTAACCGCGCTAAGACTGATAATATAAATAATCTGCTAGTCGAATTATCTTCTTTAATATCTGACTCTTGAAGCTTAGAAATATGACTCCTAGTGAGTAGTGAGATTCTGAAGCGAATTAAGGCGAACGGTTGCTATTTCCTCACTTAGCTGATCTTGGCTTTCTGTCCACAAAGCGCACTCTGATCCGGCTTTCTATGCCACGTAAATAGGCATACTTGATTCGGAAATTGACGCCGGGTGCTAATCGTTGAATAACTTCATTAAAACATTACAAGTCGATAAAATACTAATACTCGTACGCTAAGGGTACACTCAATATCTACAAAAATTTAGCTGGATTTCTGGTCTTACCGAAAGGAAACTACTCTTCACAAGTAGTGAATATTTCAAATCCCCTGGGTGCGATCTCCTTTTATAAAAGATAATCCGATCATTGGTCACTGTGGCATCATTTCTACTGTGTAACAAAAACGGTCTGAAACTAAATTTTTTAACAGCGTCTGCCAACTTTTTAAATGCTTTCATTTGTAATTGCCACATCACGTACCTCCGCTTCACGCATAGTCCAACGTGATAATGACATCATAATAGTTTTTTATACAGCTGTAATTTATCTGTCATTCACCTTCAATAATGCAAATACTTCAGCGATTATTTTTTCTACCACAAAATTGTGTGCAAATTAGTAGATAAGAGTCAACAAAGCCACAAACGCAACTGCTTTAGTGGCAAAATACCTTAAAGAATTTTCCACGTGAATCGCTCAACAGCATCATCGACGACAATCTGTGACCCAACACCACAAAATCGTACCACGCAACACTACTTGAACTTCTTACGGCTGCAAACTCTACGCGCACTACTGACTGCTTCAACTCTTTCATCGGTGGTGAAGGAGCAACGTTGCAATGCAATGACATTGCCATCATTCCATATCCTTCACTTAACCTACTATGTAGAGCTAGTATGAATTCTTGTAGCCTTCTAACTGTGACAGTAACTGTCGCAGAGTGAAACGCTGCATGCCGCACTCAAATGTGATAGACAGCCAAATAGTCGAGTTAAGAGGATGTGCAGCGTCGTCGATAATACTACTAGTGATGTGTACTTTGCATTTATGATTAGTGCTGTCATGGGTGCATAGAAATATGCATACATTTGTATCTAACATACATATATACGAGTACATAACGCAAGGTACTTAGTATGTGTCCACAAATGGGAGTGTATTGCATGGTTTGCGCCGCATCGTTGGGCATGCTTACTACTACGTTTCAATGCGTCATTGCCTTCATTGCATTATTATCATTATAGTAGTGTGGTATGATTGCGCGAGTATGTGTACGTTTATGATTATTACTATTATGCAAATGAAAATGTTTTATCAACTGGAAAATTGCAGCAGTGCAAAAGGCGTTTGCATGTGAATATGAGTGTTCTCGGGCTATAAAAATTGTAAGAAATGCGTGCATATAAGCTACTTGATTTTAATTATGATAAATAACTAGGAGTTATATGTAAAGGATGTCCAAATAAAAAAATTATTTTCTTTTTAACCTGAGCTGCCCTTTACACTCGCAGACAAATATTTTAGCAACTTTTAAAAAATTAATTTAATTTTTTTGTTATTCTAATTTTCATATTTTTTATTTTGCATAAATAAGAATGTTTTACGTGCAATTTAAAGTAGTTGATAGGGTATTTATAAAACTTTACCTTTTAAAAGTATAAACCAAATACATAGAATTTTTTTTTTAACTCTCTACTGCTGTTACCTATTCAAAATACCTTGATACAACATAATTTCTGTACAGAAAATTATACCAGGCAATTATATATCTTTATTTGCTTGGTGTGGAATGTGAATTTCATAAGAAAAGTTTTAGGTCAATTAATTCCTCATAGCCTGAAATATATTTATTTAATTTAGAATGTGCGGAAATAAACCCAAACAGATTCAGTTACAATACAGTCAGCAAAATACTTAAAGTCCTTTCATATATTGACACAATTTTGCAATTTATTTTGCTTCTAATTATTTAAAATTATTTTTAATTCAAAATACTTGCACAGTTCATCCTCGAACAAAACCCATTAAACCACATTTATTTAATATAATACCAAATCAACAATAATTTAGCAAAATTTCAGGAAAATTTCGAATTTTTGAAAAAAAAAATTAAGATTTTTTTGGCTCAATCAATTTTTAGTTTAAGAAAGTGCAAATTTCAAGTATCTACAAGTTTCATAGATTTTTGACAATTTTTTACTCGCAATTTCCTCCATGCAACACAACACCGCGAAAGTATTGCAAAAGAGCGTCAGTCAAAAAAAAATTTTTAAATCAGTAATATTGAAAAAACTCAATCGCTTCAACAAAACACTATTAAAAATGAACAAACCGGTTAAGAAACTTATTTTTAGGAAATTTCATCATTTTAAAAGAGCTTAGAGAAGAAAAGAATAGGTTCACAGAAGTGTTTAAGTGTTTCAAGCTTTCATACAAAATATTCTCGTATGTACAAAAATTTATTTGATATATTTGAAAGTGAAACTATATAATTTACAATTTTGTTATTTTTGCCCAAATGCATAATTATTTTATTTCATTATTTGTTAAAAGGGTTAGAGGCCAGTTTTTCTAATACAAAGTTTCCAACGAAACCTTTTTCTAGCTTATTAAACAAAATTTCGTTTCAGCGATACCTTGGAAATACATTTCGACTATATGAAAAATATCACCGATCTTTTTCAATATTTTGTCGAACAGATATCGAAATTTAAAAATTATCAGCGACCCAAATCGAAGGAAATTTATTTTTTAGAACATCAAAATCAGCAATGTCATACAACCGGTTGGTTATAACGATTGCTTAATTGAAATGTAAATATTAACTGATACTTAACTTTTCATAATTTTATTAAAATTAACACAGGCTACCGCTTTGTTTGTGACCTACCAAAGCCAACCGAGTATAACTTTTCAGCGAGCAACACATTTACAGAACTTAAAAAACTGAAGAACATTAATGAAATAATGACAAACGATTATCCGTGGTTCGATGAGGATATGATGAAATT
The DNA here is from genome assembly GCA_963971545.1 of Philophylla caesio. Classification (NCBI taxonomy): domain Eukaryota; kingdom Metazoa; phylum Arthropoda; class Insecta; order Diptera; family Tephritidae; genus Philophylla; species Philophylla caesio. Next base: position 15,160,656 of record OZ020608.1, read on the forward strand.
TCCACGATTTCCCTTGAAGAGAGAACGTATACCACCGATAAATGAAACGTTTCCGCTCGTTTTGTTGGCCAAGTAAGTAGACGAGCTATGTTAATATATAATTGGAGAAAAAAAATTATGTACATATATAGTATTTACCTAAAATTTTTTTATACTCAAAATATTAAAACTTTTCAATTTTACAGCTTTGATCATCATCAATTTAAATTTTAGATTTTTTATCTAATTATTTTTCTGGAGAATATACTTATCTTCTAAGCATCTGTGCGACTTTTGCAAAAAGAAATAGAATTTTAGGTTTTACGCTTTTTCAGCTACAGTCACATACCACGAGGAAACAATACAATTTTTATTATTAATTTATTTATTTTTATTTATTTATTTTTAAAAACCGCACAGAGATAAATTCAGCCAGTAACCTTTATGGCAAACTTTCGAAATTTTACTTCGATATCAAAAATACTTAAAGTTTGGTTTGAAAAACTCAAAAAAAAAACCAAATAAAAAAAAAGAGTGACAATATTCACTATCTCTTATAAAAATGTTCCTTTGAGAAAGTGCTCGATTTCAATTACATAACGAAAATAAACCACGTTAACTATCTTACATTCCGTTTTGCACAATTTCGAAAGGCAACCAACCTATTTTCACAATCATTTTCGCAGTTCAGCATTGGAAAAAAGCTTAGTTTTTTTAATTACAATTGAATTTTAAGCTTGTCTTATATTTTTTGGGTATGACTTTTTAAAAGTATTCGTGAGTTTAGTTGTGTTATACAATTTTTTTTTTATGCCGAAAAAATATTGTTCATACTTTGTTAAAAATTTATAAAATAAAGTTCCTAATCAATTTGCAACTTTTGGTAAAAATATCACTTGTTCGCAAGTCATAGCATCTTTCTTTTCTCTGCCATCGAATGAACCTTCATACATCCAACACACCCAATTCATTTAAGCGATCCAATCCATAGCGCAACGTCTCCAAGACACGCTTATTACTATACATTTGCTTATGCGTTTGTTCCTGCGCTACCGGGTCGAGCAAACTATTTAAGGATATACCTTGTGAACCCTCACGTTCCATACAACATATGGGCAACTCGCCAGCCAAAGCATAGTAACCTATAAATTCAAGATCGCGCACCTCCTCCATCACCGTTTGCCAACTGGGTATAGCAGATTCTGCAGTGTCTAAAGTACGCAACGTCTCTTTAAGGTGTGTGTAATAAAAGCGCAAGAGATCTTAGCGATGCAACTTCAGGACAACCAATTGTACGCTGGTGTTGAGAAAGAAATTTAGGTCGTAGCCACAGCTGCCCATAAAGTTCATTTGAAAATCGACAAATACCGCATCCTCTGGCACCTGTACACCTTCCACGGTCGCATACTTCATGAGTACATTATTTGACCAGAGATCACCATGTGTTATAACTTTGAAACGGCAACGTTCTAGTCGCATTATTCTTTTCGTACATTCTTTAAATTTATCGAGCGTTGTGCGCATTTTCGCTGCTATATCTTCGTAGTTAGTCCATCCTTCGACAATTTTCGAGGCCGCACGTATGCCACCCAAGGCGATGGCATCGAAGAAGCTTGCTGGCAAAAGAGCAGCGGCTTCGGCAGGGAACTGTGTGTTAATGTAAATATAATTAAAGTTTTAAGAAAATATTTTGATAACTACATACATACATATGAATATCATTCTCTCATGAAATTTTTAATATTTTTAGACTAAAATTCAGTTAATTCTCTTAACAAAACCATACAAAATTTAAATACCATAAGTATCTATATAATTTTTTACGAAATGTACACTCTGTTCAAAAATTATAGCACAAACACATATTGATAGATTCGGACAATTTTTTAATCCTACAATTATTTAAAAATATTTTTCAAAATAAAACATCGTTAATTTTCTGACAAACACCAATCAAACAATTTTTATGTACTTATCACAATTTCATCAAAATTTCAAACATTTAAAAAAAATTAGATTAAATTAGGGTATGTAGATATGTAGCTCATTTAATTTTAGTAGAGTAAAGTGCGAAATTCTAGTGACTACTAATTACTACAGATTTTTGACAATTTATATTTACGCGCTTTCGAAATTAAATTTGTATTGGCTTTGCACGGAGGAAACTGCCAGTAAAAAAATTGTCAAAAATCACTGATAACTTGTAGACGCTTGAAACTTGCACTTTCTCAGACTAAAATTGAATGAACCAAAAAACTGCATATTCAAACAATTATAAAAACTTTTTGTTTTTTAAGTTCGAAATTTTGATGAAATTTTGTTAAATCATAATTCATTTTGTAGATAACTTAAAAAATTTGTGTTTATGGTTTTCTTAGAAAATGAATGTGGCCGCTGGGGTCGAGTTGGTAGCGGTGCGTGCTACAACTTGATATGCCGGTGAGTTCGATGTTCGAATCTCAGTCAGGGCAAGCAAAATCTTAATAATAGAAAAAGTTTTTTCTAATAGCGGTCACCCTTCGGTAGGCAATGGCAAACCTCCGAGGGTATTTCTGCCATGAAAAAGCTTCTCATTAAATACATCTGCCGTTCGGAGTCGGCACAAAATTGTAGAAAATGAACCATATTTTACTTGAAAAATAATTTGAACTAATTAGAAGAAAAATAAAGTGCACAAATCTGTCAATGTGTGGTTGTGCTACAATTTGTGAACAGAATATACATATAATTCAACAAAATTTTATTAAATATTCCAAGTGAAAAAAAAGTATATAACTTGCATGATGTCCTTAAAACTTTTAGACCTACGCATTGTATCCGTATCAAGTGCACATACTCACCCTCTCTATGTACTTCATTGAAGCGGCATGGAATTGTGCGAGCTTTTTTAATACAACTTTTGTTTCTTCCAAATCTAAACCAATATAGCGATTCATGCTGCGATAATGTGCCGCGTTGAGATCTTCCAGAAAGTATATTTCACGTTCAACGCTCTCACAGAAAAAGCAGCTTAAATGTGTAGACATTTGTTTTTATTACAAAAACAACCAAATTACTTTTATTAATGACTTACTCTGCATAAAATTTCAACTTTATTGCTGCATCTTCAGTTTTACATTCATTTAATATTTTCTGCATTTCCGGCAACACATTTTGGTACATTGCAAGTTCGTTCGAGCCGAGTTCAGTAATTTCTTTTATTACATCCTTCACAATTAACGTTATTTCGCGCATTTCACTTGAATTTTCCGCATCTGCGCTTTGTAAATGGAAAAGCACTTTTACTCGATAGATGACGCTGCAAAAGTTTTCACCATCTGCTGTTGCACGCTTCCAATCGCATTCCAGTATACCTACTTTGTAGTTGTTGTTGTTGTCATTGCCACCACTTACGCCATTGAAGTGCATTTCCAGCGCGCGCTGAATGTAGTCGTCGTTGAGATAGTTTGGCGGCAAAGTGGTTGGTGTTTGAGTAGACGTCATTATGTCAATCACTCTTTGTAAAATGTGCGGATATATTTATGCTTACATATACATATATGAATTATTAAATTATTTAATTTTATTTTTATTTCGTTGTAAAATTTTCATTTAGTGCGAAAATTCAATGCACAGTACCGACACAACAGAAAGCATTATGGCAACTGATTACTCAACTGATGCACTCAAGCCAGAGAACTGAATGTTCTGCCTCTGTTTCTCTTCTCATCTTTTTTTATTAATTATGGCTGTTTTTGTTATTATAATTTTTTTCTTATTTTGTTTACATGCACTTGTGAAATTGAGTTATGAAGCTTTAGGCGATTTAGAAATATTTCGCGCTCTTTTCCACTAACAACTAATAATAATAATAATTTGACGCTTGCGCCATATAGCTCACTGTTTGGCCGAGCTTCTCCTGCCATTTGTGATTTGCAACATTAGCTTGTACCACAAGTGGAGGGATCTACACTTTTGTGCCAACTCTGAATGGCAGATGTATTTTATAAAAAGCTTTTACATGGCAGAAATACCCTCGGACCCACGCACCACTACCCACTCGACCACAGCGGCCACGACTAACAACCATCGATCCCAGTTTTATCATAAGTATGTAGATTAATTTGTTAGTGTGTATGCACTCCAGTATTTACACTGGAGGTATTATCAGACGACCAAACAGTAAAAAAAAAAACTTCTTGATACGAGCAGCAAAAACATGCAATTGTAAATACTAATGGAAAAATAAACTTACTTGCATATTATCATTGAAGGTGGTAAATTTTTTTTTTAATCTTATGTTGATTCAACAATGTAAAAAATAGCACAAAATTTTACAAATCTATTAAACCAGCATCAAAAACTGTCCGGAAACTGGTAAAAAAATATCGATATTGATAATAAAAAAAATTATCGATTTCTTCAAATTAATTGAAATTTGTATGTACAAATTCTTAGGTACATACTTAATTTTTTAGTACAATAGGACTTCAATAATAATTTAATATTAATTTTTATTATTTCAATCGGCCTTATAAATGTTTAATAATTGACAATTTTATTAAGCTCGAGGTTAGTTTATTGAAGATTTTTATTTGGAAAAAACAAAAACAGTTTTTTAAATGGTAGAAGTTATAGTACTAAATATTTCGGAAATCACCACATTTCCTCATCATACTTCTTTTTATTAAATTAATTACATTTTGTTCTTCATAACCACTTCTCCCAGCCTTTGAACTCAGGAGCTCGGAGTTGCACGCACCGCTACCAACTCGACCACAGCGGCCACTTAAAGGTTTTCGCTAAAGTCCTGAAATTTTGTCTTTAAAAAAATTATGTATTATTAGCGTTTCTTGATACATTCAAATTTAATTTTCGATAAAATCTAATTTTAACTTAGAAATATGTATGTATAGTATGTATACATATTTTTAGCAAATATCAGAAAAAATGTCTTTATAAAAATGTTTGGTTAATATCAGTACTATGAAAGTTATTCAATTTCTAACAGAGTATCAAATTACGTAAATTAAATGCAACCTTTTGTTGCAGTTATAATTATTTTTTTTTATAAAACGGATTTCTCAACACACTGTATAAATTTTTGCTTTTTTTTCAGCATAGACCGTTACCTATATACATACATATGTATGTATGTATGTTTACATACACCTGATAAGATAGTGCTGAAATGTTCAGAAAAAAATATTTCCTCATACGAGTATATTTACACCGAACCACAAAATCAAAATCTTAAAAAAAAAACGTTTTTTGGTAGAGGAATCAACAAAATTTACTTGTTTTGGCATTTTAAAAGTTTACGTCTGAGTTGTATTTGAGGAATGGAAAGACAAAGATTCTCCCTTTGGGCACATTGATATACTTACTTTTAGAAAGAAACCTCAACAAATGCGTATCTTGATTGTGTCACTCAAAAAAAGCCAAAAATAATAATAATTTATTGTTGATAAACTTGTTCTGCTCCTAAATCGAATTGTCTTCCGTTAAAATAAAATGTTCCTCATACGCACTGCTTACCTACAAAAGGAATGAGTTCTGAAAGCGTTATATTCCTTCAATTAGGATTTGCATCAGCTAGTATAACACTTTTTTTTATTTTAGAAAAATGTCTGCCGTATTAGATTGAGGCTTGAAATGTTCCACAAAAATATTCTCCGACTCCCAAAATAAACTCTTTTACCCTAGAACTTATATATTTCTGCTTTGTCTAGCAGAATTCGTGGTTGAAACCTTGTTAATTTGTAATGAATGGCATTGGCAATTTTGGTTTAAAATTGCAATTATTGTAAGGTTGATAAAATGAATGATGGATATTTCGATTTGAGTGACTCAGCTACGAGTATTTCATAATTTTATTACGATAAGTTGTTTTATTTTGACACCAGCTTACCTCGACACCGTTTGTTGCAGAGTTTTTAAGCTAATTGATATATTTAAAAACCAAGTCCCGTAAGTCTCAATTAATATGAAGTCAACTATATAGTTAGTTGCAGTTTTTTGACATATTTTTTTATGTAATATCTTTCAAGAATAACTGTAACTAACTATTTAAATTTTCTGAGCACCTCGACACCTACCACATAATTTTTTTATGAAAATATTTCCAATCGCGCATACAGCCTAACAATCTAAAAATATCACTATCGGACCACCAATACAGATTTTCTAAAACCTCGACTATAGCACCATCAAGCATGTGTGGATTTGCTAAATAAGTCAACCAATCTATTGAATTAATTTTTCTTCGCATTCGGAACTAACTCAAATCTAATTTTACAAGAATAGAAAAAATATTATTGTTGAGAAAATCTAAACTTCGTCACTACGAACCTTAATTTTTTGAAAATTTATAACAATGTTCGATGAAACAAAAATGTGATACATCACTTTCTATATTAAGGTAGAAACATCACAAGTCCAAAACGCCCAATTCATTAATTCGATCCAATTCATAACGCAGCATCTCTTGAAAACGTTTGTTTTCATAAATTTCTGGTGAATCTCGTGAAAGCATGCGATCCATGCAGCACGTTGGCAACTCACAGGTCAGTGCATAGTAACCAACAAACGCAAGATCGGGCACTTCCTCCATCACCATTTGCCAGCTGGGTATGCCAGATTCTGCAGTGTCTAAAATTCGTAGCGTTTCCCTAAGGTGTGTGTAATAAAAGTGCAACAACTCATACCGATGTAACTTCAGAACAACCAATTGTACGCTGGTGTTGAGTAAGAAATTTATATCATAGCCACAGCTGCCAACAAGCCCCACTTGAAAGTCGACCTGACAAAGAATTTTTAATTACAAATAAATGTTTAGTGTTCTAAAAAAGTAGCATATAACATACAAACACTGCTTCCTTTGGCACCTGCACCCTTCCACGATCGCATACTTCATGAGCACATTATTCGCCCAGAGATCACCATGTTTTATAACTTTGAAACGGCAACGTTCTGGTCGCATTATTCGCTTTGCACATTCCTCAAATTTTTCGATTGATAAAAAAGTCATTTTTGCCGCAATTTGTTCGAAGTTTTTCCATTCGCCGACAATTTTAGCAGCTGCGCGTATGCCATCTAATCCATCATTTTCGACGTCCATTTCGCTATCGAAGGTGGTTGGAAGAAGTGCAGCTGATTCTGTGGGGAACTTTAGAATCGGTGCACTTATAGTTTTATGAGATGCGTAGGAAACATAAATCTTTTTATACAATTTTTTGCTCACCTTCTCTATGTACTTCATGGAAGTTGCATGGAATTCTGCGAGTTTCTTTAATGCCACATTTGCTTCGTTCAAATCGAGCCCGAGAAAGCGATTCACGCTACGAAAGCCAGCAGCATTGAGGTCCTCTAAGATGTAAATTTCCTTAATACCCAGCTCACAGAAATAACTAGTATAGAAAATTGATTGAGCAGTATTAGTTTTGGTTCTCTGTTGAACTAGTACACCATTGTTCACTGAATGTAGGCGGCGCCTTTTCACTTTTTTCGGTATATTTTTATTTTATTAAATTTCTAATAGAAAGATTATATTAAAAAACATATTAAAGCTACAAACTTGCTTAAAATATAAAAGCAAAAGCTCTTGCATCTATTTGTATAAATAGAAATGTCTAAACAAATGACAAAAATATTTTTTTTTTCTTTTGCGTATGCCGTTTTGTATTTCATTCAATTTAAAATAAAAATGTGCAAGTTTCAAGTGGCTTCCAAATACTGTTGATTTTTCAGAAATTTTTCGCTAACACACTCCATCATGCCTGAGACTTATTTGCTTTGATTAGGGAATGAACTGCATATTAATTGAAAAATGTCTTGCAACTTTAACAAAAAAAAATTTCAAAAAAATTTCAAAAAAATAGCGCTGCCCTCAAGTGAACAGTGAACAGAAATAAGTATGTATCCCACTTACTTTGCATACAATTTCGGCGTTCTATTCTCGAGTTTCCTTCCGGCCGTCTTCAATATTTTCTGCATTTCCGGTAGCGTATGCTTGTACATAGCCAACTCATTTGATCCCTCCTCCGTTACATTACTTTTAACATCCTTCACAATTAACGTTATTTCGCGCTTTCCATTTGAATTTTCCGCATCTGCGCTTTGTAAATGGAAATGTACTTTTACTCGATAGATGACGCTGCAAAAGTTTTCACCATCTGTTATAACATGTTTCCATTTGCATTCCAGTATTTTTACTTTGTTGTTGTTTTTATTGCTGTCATCATTCATACCGTTAAAATGAGTTTCCAGTGCGCGCTTAATGTAGTCGGCGTTGAGATAAGTTGGCGGCAATGTTGGCTCTAATGTGTCGGACATTTGGTTTTTTTTTTTTATTTATTTATTATTCTTTTTATAATAATAGTTGGTAGTAAGATTTTTAGCAATATGTTTATAATTAATTAAAATTTTTCTTCCAAGTATTTGAGTGTATATCTATTAATGCACAAAACCAATCAACCAAAACAATAAAGTGAAATGCACTGCTGCAACTGATTTCAAATCAGCTGGCAGGCAATCCCAAATGCTGTTAATGGTATACATATGTGTATGTACATATTTGTGGAGTGAAATCAGAGCTTTTGTATTTTTGCATATGATTGTGAAATTGAACTATGAATACTTATACAAACTTACAAATAGGAGAACAACAAAATCAGAAAATTTAAGTTTTGTTAAGACAAATTATTATCAATAATTTTTGATACCAAACAATACAGTATGCGAAAGTATTATAGCACTTCAACATATTGAAACATTTATACAAATTAATTTTCTTCCAATTTTTGAAATTAGTTTTCATTTAAACTACAGTTCGTTCTCTAAAAACATGTATTTAATTAATACAAGTTTAACAATAATTTCATCCAAATTGCCAACATAAAAAAAAATTTTAAGAATCTTTTAGAGTATGCAGATTTTTGGCTCATTAAATTTTAGTCTGACAAAGTGCAAGTTTTAAGTATCTACAAGTTATTACTGTTTTTTGACAATTTCTTTTTTACTGGCAGTGTCATCCATACAACGCAAAACCGCGATTATTTTTTATATAGAAGGAATTGCGAAAGAGTGTCAGTAAAATAATTGCCAAAAATCAGATTTAATTTGTAGCTATTTGAAACCTGTAATTTGTGATACTAAAAATGAATAAACTACAAAACTGCATACTCAAAAAGATCTTAAATATATTTTTTTGGGTCAAATTTTGATGAAATATTTTTAATCATTTTTTTTAAGGTTTTAAATATTTAATTTTGATGGTTTCTGTAAGAGAAAGAACAGTATTTGAATTCCAAAATAATTATATATATGTAATAAGAAAAAAAAATTGTTCAAAGTGTCAATATTGCTATTCCTCACAATCGCCCGCATTCGTATTCACGCAATCCAGCACACCGAGCTCATAGAAGCGCTGCAAGCTATAACGCAAAATCACGCGTTGCATGCGTTCATTGTCATACATCAATTTGTGTTTCTCCACACGCTCGTCGGCATCGAATAAGCTACGCAACGTAAATCCTGCAGAAGCTTTGCGATCCATACACGATATTGGTAATAGACAAAGCAAAGCATAATAGCCAATGAACACAAGATCGTGTACCTCCTCCATTATCATTTCGAAAGTGGGTATTTCAGTATCCTCAATATAGCTGTGCAACAGTTCCAGACGATTACCCTAAAAGGCAATGATCGCTTGACCGCTAGTCGGACTAATGCCGTTAGCGATAGGTGATGAGAGAAGTTTGGCAGTCGTCGGAGGATACTATCAAATGAAAAAAGCTTCATATGTAAGGTATTTAGAAAAAAATACTTGGGGACTTTAAATAAAAAACTTAAATTTTGTGTACTCTAACTGGAGAAATAATTGTTGTTCTTCAAGCTGAGGTTTCACCATTCTAACCAAAAAAAAGTAAAAAATTCAAATCACAAATATTTTTTATAATAAGAGTACTTATTCAGTCGCTTCTTACCGTTCTTAGACACTCCATGGATACCGCATGAAACTGGGGGAATTTCATAACAGCTTTTTCTTGTTCCGCTTGGCCGCTGTGGTCGAGTTGGTACCGGTGCGTGCTATAACTCGATATGCCGGCGAGTTCGAGGTTCGAATCTCAGTCAGGGCAAGCAAAATCTTAATCAATTATAATTCTAATAGCGGTCACCCCTCGGAAGGTAATGGCAAACCTCCGAGGATATTTCTGCCTTGAAATAGCTTCTCATTAAATATGTACATCTGCCGTTCGTCTGGACTTTTAAACATTAGATAAAACATAGCAAATTGCATATAGCGGATTGAAAGAGAAATATTTGTTTGTATATTTTTTTTTATTTCATATTTTTCTATGTATGTATGTATGTATGTACATATATTAAATTATAAAAATATCCAGTAGAGTTATTCCTAAATATGTCGCTTTTTAGAGAGCGGAAACTTTGCATTACACTAATCAAGTAGACCTCTCTCATCGAAAGCCCTTAACATGTATTTGTACGTTTCCAAAACTCGCTCATTACTATAAATATCCTCACGATTCAGAGCTATACGCTTTTTATCCTGAAAAGCATTGAAACTCATGCCTTTCGTCATCTCATCACTAAGCATCGTTTGAGCGAATGGAAATATTAGTAAATAGTAATTGAAGTAATCGGTACGTTGCAATTCATCGCGAATACACTGTAGCGTAGGAATGCGTTCTGCAGGATACTTAGCCGCCAGCAAAGTGGAATGAAAAGACGCATAATAATGTGCGATAATAGCCTCGTAGCTATGTGTGATCACAGACAATTGCACGCTTGTCATGAAAAGATTGTGTATGTCTATGGCGGGAGTGCCATAGCAGCTATTCTGATAGTCCAACTGGTCGGAAGAAATGTGAAAAATATTTTTAAATTAAATTTTTCTTTCAATTTACAAAAAAATATTAATTTACTTACGAACACTGCATCATTCGGCTTGCCATCATTGTCATTATACTGCAATAATAAATTAGCTATCCACATATCGCCATGACACACCAATCTCACTTTGGCCTCTGATGCATCGAATAACGGCAGGAATTTCTTTCGAAATATTTCGCGTGTATTTTTTCGCATTTTTTCAAGTATTTTTTCATAACCCAGCCAGGTTTGTATGATCTTCGCGACATGCTCGATATTATCGTACATGTTATCCTCGATGAATAGCTCAAGCGCCGGATTGCTGACGGCATAGAATTCAACCAACTTGCTCTTCACCTCGGGATGCTGTTGGAATTGGAAGCATGTAAGTGTATTGTTGAAGTATGAAAAATATTGTTTATACATTCATAAGTATAAGATAAGCTAAGAGAACGAAAAATTACACTGAAGATGGCACAACGCCGATACCGGTTTGTCTTGAAACTAAACTTGACAAGGGATGACGAAAATTCGTTCCAAAACCAATAAGCTAAGAGGCTATCTCAGGCTAAGATGGGATAACACAATACTCCCTAAAGATAAATTTTAACTCGGAGCCCACATGCGACTTTCAAGCCGTTCTAAAACAATCTTGCAATTCCCAAAATTTGAATATTCCTTATTTGCATGCATCTAAGGTCCTCGAATAATTGTCTTCGTCTGAATGGTGGAGTGTAAGGTACACAAGCTGTAAAACTGTTTACTCGTCTTCAATCTGACAGAGCCTACGGATGTGATGAAGTTATAAGCCCCCTTTGATAGACATGCTGCTCTATAAAGCAGTTTGTTTATAATTCAAACTTACAAATGAACTGCAAATGAACGAATATGTGAGCTCCAAAGTCTTAACATAATTTACTTCCCGGGAGATTAGAAGTACAAACTTTTGAAGTTGTAGCCTGGAATTTTTCTGCGCTCATATACTAATTTAAAAAATAATTCTTTCGAATTACTTGAAATTTTTTTATGATTTTCCGATAGAGTGGAAATTGGTTGTACATTCGAACGGTTTTCCGTTCACCCTTCTCAAAATTGGTTGAAAAATATACCAGTTTCAGGTTTACGGATTCGATAATGAAATGCGTTCCAATACACATCCTTAAATTGGTTTCATATTTACCGCATCTGTGTAGATCAGCGACGCAGCATGAAACTCTCCCAGACGCTTGAATAGTAAACGCGTTTCGTCCTCATTATAGCCAACAGTACGTGGACGCACAACATAGCCGCGTTTACTCAGATCCTCGAAGAAATGCGTTTCGCTTTTAGTTTTTAGAGCGTGATATACACTGAAAAGAAAATAAAGGCGTGAATTATTAATTTCACATTTTCTCATTTTATGTGAGAATAAACTTACGTTGGTGACACCGCTTGCAATCCACAATTGACGAGTATCTTATTCATTTCGTGTAATACCTCCGCATACATAAAACTCTCATTCGATATCGTTGAGAGGTTTTCAAATAATTCTTTTACAAGCACGTGCAGTATGCGTTGCCCTTCTTCACTCCCACCAACAACTTTGCCATCGCCGAGGTCATTGAGATTGTACTTTATTGTCGCGCGATAGATATCACTGCAATAATTGCCAAATGATTTTTGAGGTAACACTTGTAAATCGCTTATTTGTGCTGATTGGCCAACTGTTTGTGTCAATATTTGTTGGAAAGAATCTACGCTCAGGTATTCTGGCAAATCTTTAATATTGGCACTCATATTTTATTTGTGCTATTTTTTGTTTTGAATATTTTTTGTCGTTTCCAATATTGTTGTTGTTTTGCTTTAGGTAGCCAAATGCAGTAGATTGTGTGCAGTTCACGTTTGTACTGTTGTCTGAGAGCGGACTGCGAGTGCTCGGAGTTTTTATGTTGATAATTTATAATTAATTTGCTTTCGATTGTGAAATTGTGTTGTAGACGAACGCTCACGAAAGCTTATTTTACGATAAGATATTGTGTGCTTTGCATTGCATTGCATGCGGTAACCTTTTTGTATATGCTTGGAGAGCGCGTGGCCTGTAATTCGATAAACAAGCTTAGGTGAAATTGTTTGAAAACAAAAAGTAAGCGAATTTTAAATAAACAAATGAACTAAGTACTAAATTAAATTTTACAACAATAATGAACTGAAATACAACAAGGCTTAACAAACAGAAAATTATTTTACCGAAGCTACAAATGCTTTGGGGGGAGATTTGAACTTTATTAATTAAATCGAAACTTTTTCAAATATGTATGTATGTACATATGTATGAATAAATATATGTATGTACATACATATACATATACTCGTACATACGTGCATAAAACGATGTAGAAACTTGTAGTCTGATGTACATACATACATACAGATGTATGTAACGCATAATAATCTTACAAAAGGTTAATTTTCGTATGACGATATGTATGGACAAATATATGTAAATACGATTATGTACATAAATATGTATATATATCTATTTTTCTTTTATTTAATAATAAATACTTTTCAATTTAAATTTAGTTTGTGTTTTAGTAAAATTCTTTTAAAACATTCAGTTTTAAAACTTTATAGAAAAACTAAAAAACTTAAAAAATGCCATAGATGTTTTTTCTGTTTTTTTTTTTATTACAATGCGAGTATAGTGCAAGTTTGAACCAGCTAACTTTGATTTTTAACAATTTTTTTTACAGACGACGTAGCGCAGGTTTATTATATAAGAAAAATGTCGAGATTGTAGTCCAAAAATGTTTATTCAAAATTAATTAAAATACATAAATTATCGAAAATAAAAAAAAATTGATTTTGAGAAAAGTGTAAAAAAAAATTTAATTTGATTTAAATAAATTAGATATTTAAATTCAAAAACATGAAAAATAAAATTAATGAAAATAAAGTAGAATTTATTTAAATAAAATTTAAATATTAAAAAAAATAATAGAATAGAAAAATTAAAGAACTTCAAAAATTCCACAGAATTTTTTTTTGGTTAATTTTATTACAAACATGCACTAGTTTGAACTGGCTACAAACTGGCTAAAAGAAAATTTCGAGATTTAAGCCCAAAAATTTTAATCAATATCAATTAAAAAATTTTTTTAAAAATCATATAAAAAAATTTTGATTTTGAGAAAAGTGTAAAAAAACATTAATTTGATGTAAATAAATTAGTTAAATAAATTTTTAAACAAGAAAAGTAAAATTAATGGAAATAAAGTAAAATTTATTTTTAAAAAATTTAAGTATAAAAAAAATAATAGAATAGAAATATTTAAAAGCTTAAAAAATTTCCAAAAAAAAATTTTGTTAATTTTATTGCAATAGAATGCATCTTTGAACTGGCTACAAACTAAAGTTGATGTTTTTACCAACGACTAAGCGTTGGTTTTTTTTTTATAAAAAAAAATTCGAGATCGTAGCCAAAAAAATTTTAATCAATGTAAATTAAAAACATAAAATTTCGAAAATTAAAAAAAAAGAAAAAAGCGTAAAAAATTGTATTTGATTTAAATTAATTAGTTAAATAATAAAATTAAAACTTCAACAAATTTCCAAAGATTTGGTAATTTTAGTGCATTATAGTGCAAAAGACCGCAATTAACGAAGTTTGAAAAAAAAATCATAATGTGCGCACTGTCTTCTACATACTAACTTGCTTCTGAGGTGGTGACAGGTAGAGCTGTAATACATAAGTCCTTAAAGAAATTTTTTATATAAATGAATTTTGCTAAAACTATGGTATGAAAAAAGCCAATTACCTAAGGCAGTCTTGATAAATTAAACTTTAATATTGATTTTACGCAAGTTGCTTTTCTACGCACATATAAATGACATTATCTTTCTATCTTTTTAGCATGTACGTGAAAATCCCGCCGCAGCTTTGCAATACTGCTGAGATACACAAATTTGTGGAACCCATAGAAGAATACACCTTTAAGAAGACACAACCTTACTTACGCGAGTAAGTATACATAGGTGTACGCTAAAAATTCTTTTAATTTTTAAATATCCTTTTTTTATTAACACTCAGTGCACTCGAATATTATTTACGTCCACGTATACGTACCGAATTAGCGAAACTTTGGAGTACAAATAATTGGAAAATTAAACTTGAAGAACATAAGCGACGTTTATTCCGTGAACAACAACGCACTGAACTCTATAAAGCGATGCTGCAGCATAGTGTTTTCCCGAAATACAATCAATTCCATCAAAACTTCTATCATCATGTGAAAAATATTGATTTCTTCCAATTTGTTATTGAGCGCTGCTACAAGCCTGAAGCTCTTATAGAAGAGGATCAGTTGGCCAAAGGACAGGACTTGAAAAAGAGTCCAACTAGAGGGAAGTCTGTGACTATTGGCGCGACGACTTCCGAAGTTGAACATTCCACAGCTGAAGGCTTACGTAAGAGGGTGTCAAGAGCAAAATATCGTGGACGTACTCCTCCGAAATGCATTAGCACACTAACGCATATAACAGCCGAACTAGATCCTTGAAAATTTACATTTACTTATACTTGTATATGTGCCTTATTTACAAATAGAAGAATAAATCCAAATATCTAAGCATAATTTTTTGAGTAGTACTCGTAGTTGCACTGGCGGTAATGTTTATAATTGTAAATCCTTTTTGTATATTTTGAAAATTTTTAAATTTTTAAGACTTTGTTGCGTCCTGTGATAACTGTTTTCCAAGTTTGCGTCATCGCTAATAACATGTGATAATCACATGGAGATGGCGCACCAGCTGCCGCTCTGTGGCAACACCGTCACCAGCTGTTCCCTCACGTACCGCAGAGCGTCGCGATTTGTTTTAACGGCTTCACGGCAAGAACATTTTTTCTACAATCGACCTGGTTCAAGCATACCATCAGATACCTGTTGAAAAAACAGAAAAATGACAAGCGCATTGTACCATGGACAACAGAATCTGAGCGTGCCCTGGAAGAATGCCAGCAACTCGCACAGCTTTTCTCTCACCAACATATGTGCTTTCTCTCACAAGTGATGCTTCCTACACGGCTATAAGCGCGGCGCTGGAACAATTTGATGACGAAACCTTGAAGCCAGTTGGGTTTTTTCCAGGAAACTCAGTCATACTAAAGCGAAATAGAGTACGTATGACAGAGAACTGTTGGCGATTTTTTAAACGGACCACAAGCCGCTAGTCTATCTCTTCGCTCAAAAGTCAGCAATTCTGAGCGCCGAACGCACTCAGCAAGGGCAAAGAGATAATCATGTACTTCAGCATCTAATCAGCAAAAACCACACTTCGCGCTCGCTTGCTTTCAACTGTTATTTTTGTAGTTTGACAGCCATTTTCGCATTTCGTAGCATCTTTCATTATGGCAACATCGTTTATCATAGGCTCTTCGAGCGCAAAAAAGCCTTTTAATAAGATATATTGATAAAATCGAGTGTCGCGTTACTGATCTTTGTAAATTGATTAATTTATACCGAGAATATGAGTGAGTTTGGAGTTTGGATAGCACGCAGGACACGAACATTCTTGCTCTACAACATGTTACAAATGAAAAAGTATGCTTTCAAAATACCCAGTGAACAAATCTCTCTCTCGCTCGCGACGACAAGAAGCAGAAAGCAAGCGACAATTGGAAGCAGGTGAATACCGCCCGTAACTGGTCCTCCGAGACACTTAAGGTATTTGCAAACACAGTTTAGCTAATGCTACTATGCTTGCACACCCAGCTCCTAATGCTGAGCTCGCATTGGTGTGTGACGCATCCGACACCGCAATCGGCGCAGCATTAGAACAATTTTACGAAGACACATGGCAGCCATTAAGGTTTTACTCGCGAAAGCTAAACAACGCTGAGAAAATCTACAGCACGTACGATCGCGAGCTGTTAGCAATATACGATTCTAAACGTTATTTCAAACACATGTTGGAAGCTCGACTTTTCGTTATTAAAACAGACCATAAGCCACTCATACACCCCTTTCCAATGAAGCCAGAGAAAGCCTCCGCGTCAGTTACAACATATAGACTACATATCGCATTTTTCCACCGCAATGTTCTGTTATAAGTTATCTGTTTCGGGACTGGTTCGTCAAATTAGTCCTCAGTTTGTCGAGTCTGGCAACACTAATATGTCAAATGTTGATGTTGTGAATGTGGTTAATTAGAAGAAGAAGTAATTGACAAACATTTTGTCATTCGGTGTAATAAGCAGTCAAAACAACAACTGTCGTACAAACAGAACGTAAATTTTTGGCGATTTATTTGCCACATGTCCACGAAGAATGGGAATTTGCATCAAAGTAAGCCATCTACAAACAAATAACACACATTCTACAACAGCTCAGGATCAGCGAAAGCACCAGATAACTTTATAATATACTTCACTAATTTGGGCGTAGTTGTCCACAAATTAGACATTGGCATAGAACTCTGTGAGGAACAGAAGAATACAAACATGAACGGCAGCTCTGCAGCAACTACACCAACGCTGCATAAATTATCATCATTGAAGCCAGCGCGTGATTTGACGCTAGGTGGACGTGGTGGTGCCGGAGCGGCTAATGCAGCAAAAAAAGTATTCACGCCCAACCTCAATGTGGTGCGCAATAAGAACACGTGTGTACAAAACAAACCTCACACCTTACAAATTGACTATCTTTAAATGTTTTCTTTGTAGCAATGTTAAAACTTCGAAAGATACCACTGCACGTGGGGGACGTGGAGGCGGTCGTGGTGCGCGTGGTGGACGAGGTGCTGGAAGTGGCACGCGTGGCGGACGTGGTGGTGCCGCAGGTGGTGTAAATTCATCACTCATACAAACAACCGGCGTATTCTCAGAAGGTGCTGGTGCTGTAAATATACGCAAAGCGAGCACAGGAGGTTCAAGCTTTAGCAATCGCTCTACCGACGATGCACCCTCGCAAATGCGTAAGCCAACGATTATAAAAAATGAGCATCTGAAAAAAATTGACATGAAAGCGGATGATGAGCATGTACGTGAATTACTTGGCGATACAGACGAAGATGATTTCGGAGATGATAAGACTGATTTAGCGCAGATACCGGTCAAATTAAATGAGGGTAAGTGTTGATTGATGCTTTGCATATACATACATACATACATACATATGTATAAACCAAAGTAGCGCGAAAGTCGAGATGACCAATTGTAACAGCTCGATTTGAACCATATTTCTTGGTACATTAGAAACAATACAAAAATGTTATAGTGGTGGCACAGTGTGAAGACTAATACTTAAGCGCCTAACCCATTTCAAATAGTGAAGTTTCTTGACTGCAGAAGGCTAACCTGTTACTCTTTTTGTTCGATTTTCTTTTCTTTGGGTTGGCCCTTAACATTTCCTATCTACCCACACATGCTAACCTTAACAAACCCTCGATTCCACTTGTACACTGTAGTCAAGTGGAAACCCATTAAAGTTGAAGTTAAGCTCGAAAAGCTAGAAGTTGGAATAAACGGTGAAGATACTGAAAAAGTTGAAGTTTCTGGTGAGTGCGCGCGATATTAAAAAAAAATAATAAATTCTAATGAAGGGAGAAAACAAACAGCATATCATTATCTAGGGGCACCATATTGAAAATTATATTATTTCATTCGTAGTAACACATTTTCATTACACTCGTAATTTTTTGTATCTTTAATTCAGTATTAATGCTTTTTTTTTTAATTGTTGCATAGAATCTGCCGTGACTATTGCACAAAAAATGCAAACGCTGGCTGTCCAACACCAACAACGCACAAACAGTGCCTTGGCGCGGTATCCAGCGTCCGTTTGTGACTTACTCGACTTGCCACAATCTCAACTTCTTTTGCTACAGGTGAGCAAAAAAACTTAAAGAAAAATGGCTTATTAATTCTTATAATTCGATTTAGCTACCAGATGCACTACCATGTGAAGACGATGTGGAGGAAATTACTGAAAAGACACTTCACGAAAAGGTACAACTAATTTCACTACCAAAAAACAAATCCAATTTACACTTATTTTTGCAGGATAAAGCTGCAGATACGCCATCTACATCACAAAATGCCCCCGCTACGAAACCACCGCCAAAACGTATGTCGCTCAAAGAGATGGAAGAAGGAAAAATTGGAAAATTACTGCGTTATAAATCGGGAAAAGTAAAACTTGTTTTCGGTCATACATATTTCGATTTGAACATGGGCATGGAAACGGGTTTCTTGCAAGTAAGAAAACAAAAAAAAAATCATTATTCTTTACCTTAGTACATTTTAAATTTCTTTTCTTTAGGATCTTATGTCTATAAATACAAATCGAGAAGAGCGTAGCGGAAATATGATTAATCTAGGACCCATACAAGCCAAACTCACCGCTACACCTGACTGGGAACATTTAATGGACCAGGAGGAACGGCGGCAGCGGCCGAAGCCGGCATAGCACCGATTACGTTTTAGTTTACGTTTATATAAATTTAGTTTTGTATTATTTGTTTTAATTTAAAAGGTACATGTAGGTTACTATAGTTATAGTAGAAGCTTACAAGAAATAGGCGTATGTTATGAAATTAGACAGCGTAGAGAAGGACGTAAAAATGAAAACGAAAGAATGCGGCACATTTTTTGTAAAACTGTACACAAGAAGAAAAAGCTAAAATTTATTAATGGAAATTCAGCATGTAAGTTACTTCCTAAGCAAGCATTAAATTCAGTTAATTTATGAGTTTAGAGATGTGAATAAAATTGAACAACAAACGCGTTTAATACAAAAAGCAAAGCTGTATGTAGATAGAAATGTGCACGACTACCATATAATTCCTATATTCATTTCAATTTTGTTATACTCAAAAAAAAAGGAGATTCAAACAAGCAAAACTTACAAATAAAAATGTTAATTCAAAATCGAACTAATTTTTATACGGCCAATGATTCATTTCACACTTTATCAACTTGCTCCTTTTCAACATGTTTATACAACTATCGAGAACTTTATTATGAAAGCAAAGCAACTAAAAATGTGATATACTGCACTGAAAATTAAATCTAATTGCTTGCTTCAATTGCCTGTTGCAATTCGTCTGCTTTTGCTGCACCTCCAATTGCTGGGGCACCTTTACCACCTGGCACTGTTGTACGGCCACGATATATATTGCCTTTTAAATCGATGGAAAAATTATAGTCAACTGGATTGGCCAATGCTTGTTCAATAGCGGTATCGAGATTTTCGCGGGTTACAAATGTCTTCGCCTGTTCCTTTTCACGCCTTACTATTTCCTCAGCGCGCTCTAAACGTTCCTCCACGCGAATTTGCGCTGCTTCTAAACGCTCACGTATTTCAGCTGCTTGTTGTTCGCGTTGCTTCTGCAAACGTTCATTACGTTCCGCGGCAATTGTCTGATTCCAAGCTTCATTCTCTTGCAAACAACGTTGGAACTCAGCTTCTTCCTGCTCAGGTGTGAGGACTATATGATCAGCGGTGGTTGTTACATTCAAACGTAAAACTTCTTCTCGCAGATACTGTCGTATTGAGCGCATTTGTAATCTAAAAAAAAAGCAAAATAAACTGTATACTATAATTATAAGAGAAAAACATACTTGTAATTGTTATTCAGACGCATCAACTCAGCTTTTTCTTCAGGATTTTGTTCCTTACGCTCCGGAACGCGATATAATTTACTTTTCGCTACAGGTAAC
The DNA here is from genome assembly GCA_963971545.1 of Philophylla caesio. NCBI lineage: Eukaryota > Metazoa > Arthropoda > Insecta > Diptera > Tephritidae > Philophylla > Philophylla caesio. The sequence goes on from OZ020608.1 coordinate 15,181,204, forward strand.
CAGCGAGGCTTTCGTCGCCAGCGTACGAATTCCAGCGCAAAGGAAGAGTTGGTTGTTTTTGAGTCACTTAATGTGAGGCGTGATAAAACGCCGGTTGTCGTGCGCAACATTTTCTTTTTAAATTTCTACAGACAAAATTATATTTATTAAATATTAAACCGAATTATATAATTACTTACCACTGCATCAGTCACACCAAGTGCAAAACTCCGTTGTATGTAGCCTTGCTTTGAGGGAAACGACTATCTGTTTATGACCGGATTGCTCTGTAACCAAAACACTGCATTAAAATTGTTTAATTGGTTGTTAGTTAATTGAGTAGTAAACTGATATAAAATTTTACATACAAATCAAAAACAGAGTATCTGCATGTGGCTGAAAATAACACAATAACGCAGTTGGTGAAACTAAAGATATTAAAAGGAACACAATGAAAGTGTGAACAGTGCTGATTATGAAGCAAAATAAAATTAAATTGTGAATTGACTTCGTTCAATTATAAAACATAATCTTTTAAGGTCTACACTTCTTAATTGAAATGAATAGAAAACCTATTTAGGCATTTTTTTAAACCTAGAAAGTATAATATTTTCGAAATAAAGTTTTTTTAATAACTTTGGCGTCTAAATTTATTTAATACACCCTGCACTCATCAGTGCTGGCAAATTAAAACTAGCTGGAAATGCAACACTGTTCTTCACTTCTTTTCAACAGCTCATTCTTAAAGTGGACGGGCCGCACTGGATGTGTTCCGTCAATTTCCCTAAAAATTTTCATAATTTCTTCAGTTTATTTTAGACTAGAAGGAGAAAAGTTGTGTGTATATATACGGTTTAAACGCGCACGATTGCATATGGCGGAAATTTTTTGTTTTTATTTTTTTCTACTATATAAAAATTTAAACAAAACGAGTGCGATAAAGACAAATTAGTGCCGAAATAAAAACGAATATTAAGGCACCGGTTAAACCAAAGACGCGATCAAGTGGAAAACGCAAAAAGTGAAGTGTAAATATTTTTAAATATTTCATTTATATTTTACGAGCTTTTTCTCTATATGTGCATATTGGTTCATTCAATCGTCGCCTCCAAAAAATTCCTTTGTGTGCGGCGTTGTGTATGTGCGTATGTGTGTGTGTATGTAGTATTCGAGACTATATTTGTATGCGTTCCGCTTTCCGAACTGTTGCGCACACCTTAAAAGTGGTCTGTAGCAGCATTCAGTGAACGCCGTCTACAGCGTCGACAGAGGCAGAGACGGCAGCTGTGGCAGCGACGACAAAGATTGTTGTACAATAGCAAAGCAAAAAACAAAAAATACAAGTGTAAATACATACATACATACCCTGCAAAACTTTGCTACTTATATCTAGATAGAGTAGTACTAGACTTGTTATTAATCAGTTGCAACTGAGTTCATGCATTGTAGGTTAGTTTCCGATCCTTATTTTTCGGGTAAAACAAACTATGTATAAATGTATGTACTCACGAACTTTAACAACAAAATTTAATATGCGCGTGGGCATGTAAGCAGAGTACACGCATATTAAACCTTTATCAGCAGGTTCGAAAATCACTTAGACCCGTAATTTTTAATATAAAAAGCGTACCCACACATTCAGTCTCATAGGGTATGCTCGAAAAAAGGGAACATATGTATGTATAATTCCAGACAAAGATATCAAAAGGTGTATTGGTCGAACATATCTTAGACTATTCCCGGGCTCATTATAGGTTATTCGTTTTTTTGCTGGGTATGTATATGTATGTATGTGGATATGTGTGTATGTTAGCAGTCGCAGACAATGATGGAGAAGATGCAGACGGAAGCGAAGACGGTGACTAAGTGAGATGAGCGATAAAAGACCTAGCAGCAACATAAGAAAATGAAATTATTGAAAAAAGTGAATGCTAATTATGAAAAAAAAAATAATAGACGAATTTAAGAGAACTAACGCATGAATGTTTTTATTATATGTTCGTAAATATGTATGTGTTGGTAGGATGGGAACTGGCGTGAGAAGGAAACCACACCAAAGAGAGACAATAAATTAGAAATACAAGTGAAAAAAATTAATTTGTCAGGAAAAGTAGTAAGGAAGACAATAAGAGAAACCTTGAAGACGTAATGGTAAATTAAATGTTATAAACTCCTCAAAAGCTGCTATTTGTCTGTAGAAGGTGCGTTTAATTGATAATACAAAAATAACAACGCCATTTCAATTAGAAAAGTCACCATAACACTACTGACAGCAACGTCATTCACCATCAAAATTTACCTCTACAAACATCACCGCTATTTTCGATAACTCGGCTAGCACCACCAAAGGAAAACAAAGCATAGTGCGTAAGGTGCGCTAAAAGTGTGTACCCATTCATAGGCCAAAAGGTGGTGCAAAGGTTGCGGGGCATCGAACGCATGCAAAAAAAAACGAACAAAAAGCATCAAACCTGCACAGCGGCGTGAACGATGTCTCCGCCGCTGACTACCTCGCAGTCGTCTGCGGTTTTTTGTCCTCCCTTTTTTGCCACACTTACACTTTTTTGTATTTGCTCTATGTTGTATTTTTGGCATCAGTATGCCATACTTCGTGCGTTTGTTTGTGCAAAGTAATTTAAGGTTTTTTTTTTTTTTGGAAGAGGTAGTTGAATAATTTTATTTTTGTTGCTGTGTCGCTTAAAATAAAACGAAACAACCAATAAGGTACAGCCTTAATGTTGTATATGAAAATATAAATCAGCGAATATTTTATGAGTGTTTTAACCGCAAAGGGAAGTGGTTTGCCAACAAATACAAATCGCACAGCATTAAGCGTCTGAGAGCTCTTCTACTGTCATTGCCGTTGCTACAGCCGCTGCCGCGAGCACTGCGTCTTCGTCAATGGACTAGCACAGCAAAATGGTCGCTAACGTGCAAAGTAAGATTTTTGCACCCAGTTATTCGCTACATACAAATTTAGCTTCAGACCCAGTCAGCGATTTTCTTGTCATAGAACAACTAAATAAAACAAATTCATTTTACAGCAAATGAGCACGCACCCATCGCCTTCTTTATATGCAAATCATAAACATAGAAATACTGTGCTGCGCTTCGGTGTATGTCTGCCGTTCTGTTTTGCGCTCGCTGCCGATGAAGTCAAGTGAATCGGGTGAAGTGGTTGCAAAGCTGCTGACGGTGGCAATCAAAGTGACTTAAGTACGGAATTGAAGTTTTTGTGGGGCAGGAGTGCGCTAAGTACGGCGCAATAATGCAAAAGAATTTCTTATTTATGTTGTCTAATGTTTTAACTTGTCTACTGGCTCTGATTATCCCATTTAAGATATTTCTTCGTGTTTTATTTAATTTCCACCTTCTATATACATTTATTTATTCTCTTACGGCGCTCTTTATGTGTCTCTATACTTCATCATGTTTGAAAAAATTTAAATTCAAAACGAGTTACTGTCGATGCAGTCGCAGTTAACGGCGACTTGAACATCGTTGGATTTTTGCGCTACTTCGTATGACTTCGTGCGACTTCGTGCAAAGTCAGTTACGCTGCAGTTCTGTCAGTGCTGCGCAAGTACCGACTGTTCGTCAACAGCAGCAGCAGCAGCTGCACTGTAATTCTGCATTGCTTCGGAAGACGAATTTGACGAACTGACTGTGTTCTTGCGGTTTTGCAATGTTTTGTGAGCTTGTAAATTTATTGTGAGTGTATGTATTAAGTCGGTTTATACTTAAACTAATTGTCTGATCACCCACACATTTATTGTTTATTATATTAAGGTATAGTTTTATGTAAGGAGTAATTATGTATATAAATTAAGCTCGAATTTAATTAATAATGAAAATCTATAATATATAAATTGTATACCACGATTGTGACTAAGTGATTTGGGTGTGCAATCGTTTTTAAGAGACTTAAGAAGAATGTGGGTATTTAAGCCATACTTTGGTGTGATTGACGGGAATACTGACCACTATACTATCGAGAAAATCTAGACATTACTCTTTTTTAAAAGATACTAACTACTATACTTTCGAGGAAAACTTGCAAAATTGCTTGTTGAAGACATAATGCTGTGTAAACTTAAGTAAAATAGCTCGGATTAGCCAATTTTTAAAGTTGGATCGCGCTTGTTCTTTTAATTTTTGAGTACATTTTAATGCGATATCATATTTATAGTAGCTTGGGTGTTTAAACAACGAACATACTTGTTAATATCAGTTCTGACACATTCTAATTGGCAGAAACTTATAGCGATGGTACCTATATCGAAAAATAGTTTAAAAATCAAGTCCAAGTCGTACCTTATTGAACGGATTGAATTTCCGACTTATTAAGTATGCATTAACAAATGCAAATGATTTTGCAAAAACAAGACTTATTAGTATTTTTCTGCCGGATTTCAACTCTCTTTTTTTTTCCTACTTACACGAAGTTTAATTGTTTGTCTTTATAAGTAGACACGCCCAACAAAAGTTAGTCGATCTCCAGACCACTATAACCATAAATATCAAAAGGTGAAAGACCCTTCCACAGAAATATTGCGTAGTCTCGTTTACCCATGATTGCGATATAAGATACTAAGCTTTTTCCCCGAACGTATTGTTATCTTAACTGCATGTATCCTGACCCTACCAAGGCGGCCATATTTACTATATGACGAATGAGGCAACATACTCCTCAAGGCGCACTCAACCGCTATCATAACCAAAGTACACAGCATAAACAATGCAAGACGAAATAAACAGGCGATTGATTTTAAAATACAACTGCACCAATTATTCAACCTGGGAATAATAGGGCCCAGGGAATGAAACTATCTAAGTAAAATCCTTTGTCTTAAAAAAATGGCTCAGATCTTATGATTGACGTAAAGATGGCCCTATTCGTTAAATTGCGACAGTAACGTTTAAAAAACGAATATGTTTATAGATAAAAAACAAATGCGTTAGAGAAAATTTTGGCCCAGATTTTATTAATTATTTTAACAGCACAAAACATATTTAAGGTATCCTAGATATATGTATGTACATAAGTATGTCAATACTTTAATAAAATTAATACTAAACATGTTTTTACTTTCATTTCCAGGTTTTCTTTATATTCTCCTGTTTGCTGCGGTTCCTTTGACTTTTTAGACAACATTGAAGTGTATTTAAACATAATTTCAACAGTATTTTAGTAATGACCGACGTAAAAGAAATGTAAATTTTTTTGTAATTTTTTCAATAACGGAAGAAAAGATTTTATAGCCGCTTTGAGGTAAAACGAATCCCATTTTTAATAATGAAATTGTTCGAAAAAAACTAAAATATATATTTTAAACACCAACATACGTTTGTTAATGTAATCCGAAAAGTGAAACGATTTTAAAAAAGCATACATTAGAAACCTGAAACGAAACGAGTGTGTTAAAAATAACACACAAATTCTGTTTGGTTTTTCTTTTTTTTTTTTGAAACTAATTTTGTTATTATTTTAAACACAAAACGAATTGGCGGCAGGCAAAGCATTATTTTTGCCTACCAAAAGTGAAGTAAAAAATTTATGCTTAAATGGATGCAACATCAATAATCACACAAGTCTCACGCGACGATGAGCAATTGAACGTGTGTGCGAATGAGAAAGGTGAGTAACTAAGACCAATTATAAAAATATTCATACTAACATATGTACGTAAAATGAAAATATTTATTTAGCGCGTAAACATGAAAAACTTTACTTTATTAGCACATATTATTATAACTATTATCTTAAGGACTTGGACAAATATCAAATTAACGAAGCGCAACATCATACAATTAAATGAAAAAAAAAATAAAATCAAAATATAACTGTTATGTAGAGCAAGGAACAAAGGAAAAGTAGATGGGACAAGTTGGCTATCAGGTTGCTGACAAAGTTTGTTGGTAACTCAGTCGGACAGTGCAAAGACGCGGGAAATGCGCGTGCTGACGGCCGCAATACAGCGACAATCGCCATCGTTCACCGTCAATGCCATCGCCTTTGCAGTCATCGTCGACGTCGTCGTCGTCGTAGTCGTCATTGAAAGGGGACCAACAAATACAAGTGGGAAGCCCTGACTGGGTGGACGAGTTGCTTGGCGGGTTGTAATACTGGTTGCTTGTTTGCTCCTCATTCCATTTGATGCGAATGCTTTGTATGTATTTGCGCTTCTTTTTTTGCCAGACATACAATATGAGTCATCGGCAATCTACCGTCTGTGAGTTCATCTACCAATATAAAGTAAACTTAATGCAATACATACATACATATATTCGACATACACTTGTACATAGCAATTGCCAAGGCAATGGTAATAAGGATTTATGTGACAACAGTGGTTTAAATAGCAAAAAGGGCTGAAAAAGTATGAATTACGCATAATGGGAAAATTTGGAGTCCACAACCAATAGATATTCAAGTTTGTTCAGCGTTCTGAGCGATTGCCACTTGTCTTAATCGACTTGTCAGTCTTCAGCAGGCATCTCACGTATAACACTTTGACATATGTATATCCTCGCACGCCCGATAAAAAAAAATTCCCCTGGCTTTGCAATTAAACCCAGAAAGCTGCGCTTTAAATTCTTACACATTTTTATAATTATGCTAACCTTCCAATTTCGCATACCTAAACATCCCCAATGTTGGTTTATCTACCGTACTCTCAACTGAGTTTTTGAACTTTTTGTTTTATAAAAATGATCGAGTTGAAAAGAACTGCAAATAAAATGAAAACAATACTTGTTCATACGACTTCAACTGCTGATAAGATGTCTCCAAATATTTTAAAACATATTAATCTAATTTTTTATAAATTATGTATATTTATTTATTAATATTTTTTTAATACTTGTCTAATATAACTTTGACTTAAGACACTGTACAACAAATCAGCTCAAATTTAACAGCTCCCGAATGCAGGTATACAATACGATAGCAGGTTTGTGTTTATTCTGTTTTATTTTTATTTTTTTTTGGTTGTTTCAACACAACTACTTCTATTCGTGTGTTGCAACACATTTCACCTTCGATCTTTTTTGGTTTTGCATTTGTACACCTTTGCCAGCGGCAACAGTGGGGGATGATTTCGCGTTACGTTGAGTTTTTGCTCATCAAGGACATTGAACTTGCTCAGCTTTGTTTTATGGCGTACCTTTTGTATGTACATACATACTTATTTGTTTATTTATATATGTATTTTACGATTTGCGCATTTGTACCGCTTAACAGTGCGTTTTTCTGCTTTTTACTGCGCTTACGAAGTATATTTTGCTTGAAAATCAAAAGAAGTCATTCTTCCCACAATTAAGTAAAAGCAAATTTCTTGTGCATTTACTAATACGCACATGAATGCATACACTTTGATACTTGCACCCTCTAAAAAAACGACGGAGCTATGTTTGAGCTTACTTTCTCCCATTGCAATTTGCCATGTAAGTACATACATACATATGTATGTATGTAACTCTGTATGTATGCGAACTACAATTTCCAGCTCATTTCAATTTCCTATCACAACTTGCAATCGCCACTGTTGTATTTTCAATACGCGTCCACTTAGGCAATGTTTTTTTTATATATCTTGTTAACTTTTTATTCCACTCTTTTTTAATTTATAATTTTTATTGGTTTTAGCGCATTTTTTTCCGCTTCTCTTTTTTTTTTTTTCCTTTTACTTCATTATCACTGCACTACGTCTGCTATGCCCGTGCAGCACTGTCCGCCTGTCAGGTCGTTCGCCCGTTCGTCACTTAGCCATTTGCTGTGCTCGATACGTTGTTGTCATTCAAACGTTTTCTTTCATTACTACGTTCTCCAGCGTAATGTTATTGTTTTTATTGTTGTTTAGTTGTAGCTGTTGTAATCACCATTTATTTATTTATTTTCCTGTCATTTAACCATTTAAGAAAAGTGTAAAGGCATGTACGCTGCTGCTCTAAGTGAATTCCTCCAATTTGGCGTTGTTGTTGTTATTGGTGCGTTCATTCGCTCGTTCGCGCTTTTTTTTTCTATCGCCAATTTATTTTTCAATTAATTGCACTCACACAAACTTACATATTGCTATTTCGTCGACGTCGTATTACAAATGAAAAGAAATTGAAAAAAAAGGTTTAACAACACATGCGCTAGAAGCAAGAAAAAAAAGCTGTAAAATAAAGCAGTAGGGCGCACTGATTTAACAAGCTTCTCGTCACCCCTTTCACATTATTGTACGAGTACATCTAATGAGTTAGAATATATAACATACATATGTATGTACGAGTCAAGGCACATTCAATAGGTAGCAGCAGTAGAAAAATTAAAAAAAAAATGTGTGAGCTCTGTATATTTTGTTTTTGCTTTTAAAATCTAAAATTTCAAAAATATTTTATCAACTACCTTGAATTGTACTGAAAGCATTCTTATCACAAGGAAATTCAAAATTTGACAATTCAAATTAAAATAAAATATGAAAAAAGTTCAAAAAAAAAAGTTTGCTGCTGCTACCTATTGAATGTGCCTTGGTACGAGTACTACATTCATGCATACCGCAAGAAATATTGAAAACGTTCTGGGAGTGTATTGCTTTAAAATTCTATCGACGAAGTTGATTGGCTGTGATTTGAAAGTGTAACGAAATGCACCTTAAAATATTTAATATGCATACATACATATGTACATATGTACATACGTCGTAGATAATAAGCAGTGTTCGCTTTCGATTAACTATAATTGAAAATAATGGAAAAATCAAACAGCTTGCGTTTTTCGTTTATTATTCTTTTAGAACTTCTAAAAAAGTATAACGATTCGGGTTTATTGCTTATCAGCTGAAGTTAGCGTGCCACCTTCAAAAAAAAGTATGAAGGAGATAAGCTAGGGAAAATTTTCTTGCACAGGAATTTGCCGCTTTTTTGCCGCAATTAAACGGCTTATTCCAAAAATTCAAAACAAATTATTAAAAAAAAATGTCCATATGCACTGCCAACTTCTGGTAAATTTAGCGTGCCATATTTAAGAAAAGTATGAAAGAGATCAGCTAGGAAATTTATTATTGTACAGTAATTTGCCGCTTTTTTGTCGTAATTAAACGTAATTAAACTTCACCTGACGTTGGCAGTGCATATGGACAATTTAAAATAAAAGGTTTCGAATTTTTGATTTATGCCGTTAAATTACGGCAAAAAAGCAGAAAATTACTTTGAAAGAATAAATGCCCTAGCTTATCTCCTTCATACTTTTTTTAAAAAAAGCACGCTAACTTCATCTAAAGTTGGCGGTGCATATGAAAATTTTTTTTAAAGAACTTGTTTTGAATTTTTGGAATATGCCGTTTAATTACGGCAAAAAAGCGGCAAATTCCAGTGCAAGAAAAATGTCCCTAGCTGATCTCCTTCATTCTTTCCTTAAAGGTGGCACGCTAACTTCAGCTGAAGTTTGCAGTGCATGCGAAAGTTCTATGACGGCGGCAAAATTTTCCATCCAATAAATAATTTTTCCTTAAGTAAAAGTTGGCTTGCAAATTCAAAGAGGTCGTTAAGCGCTAATTCGGAGCTATGAGTGTCTGTAAAAGCCATACTAATATCAGATAACAGAAACAGAAAGAAAACGTCTCTTAGTTCTGAGATTTGCCGCCTGCTGAACGATCGCAAACGGAGCAAGTTAAGAGGAGCAAAGCTCTGTCGCAAACAAGCTTTGCACAGCCATTAAATTATTATATCATCCGAAGAAGCATAAATACCTTGTTCATCTAATATCCTCCAGCGGAGTCAGGCAGTGGGTTACTATAAACGTGCCTCTTGCTGAGAGTGGCAAGGTTCAAAAGGTTATCGTGAAGGCTAGAGCTTTCGATGGCATTGTATCTACTAGGCCAAACGTACTAACGCCGAAAAAGTTTGTTTCTGTGCATTCTCCTCATTTCAGCTGTCTGTTTTTTTACCAAATTGACGTCTCGAAAAATCAACATATCGTCCAAACAGAGCGAGACACAACTCTCGACACCGCAGGAATCAAACAACAACACAACGTAGAACAGTTAATCACGGTTATCTGGAAATGTGTCCTCTCCTTATGTACAAAGAATTCAGAAGAAATCCCTTGCCGCCAGCTCTATATAGTCGCGTATGTCGATGATAGCTCGCTATTTATAACCGACAATCAAATTTTTGTTATATGCTCATAGGTGTAAAATGACTTTCTTCTTCACTAGGCGACCTTTATAAACTGAAGGACGACCTCTAGTATGGTAATACATTTCCTGAAATATTATATCGCAAACTCTAGTCCTATTTCGAACTGTTTATTATAGCAGGCTCTATTCGAACTACTTACATATGTCTATCGTAAGAAGATTTCGATGGCAAAGACTTCGTTGACTACAACAACAATAAACATAACACTCTGGTATATGGTTCATTTCATTCGCATAATACAAGGAAGTCTGCAATTCTCACCCAATACTATGTTCTGACTGCACCATTAACTCGAGTTTATAAGCAATTTTGGAGTTTAACGTCAAACACTTCTCATAAACTCGGAGTTTACCATACAAATATTTTTTGTCTTACTCGCTTTAAACACCACTTTTATTTGGTGTTTATGGACATGCAACCCCTATTTGCCCGCATTAGGCCGCACTGTTGACAAATTTTGGCATCATTGTTTAAAAGTTTTGCTGCACACAGTTTTACTGGTTTGATTGCTCATAATTTCAAATACGAGGACTGTTTGATAAGTCCTAAGCGACCTTTTGATTTTCTGCTTGATTTGTAACAAAAATTAAAAATTAATAAATTTCGTGTGCTGTATTTTCTGCGTAAAAAACCATCACCGAAACCAAGGAAAGGCTTGAAAATACTATAGCTATCAATTTCAATGCTTAAGAAGTAGGTTCAGGTCGTCCAAAAGAGGTACTTACACCAGAAATTGTCGATAAAATCGATGGAAGAATATTAGATGACCGGTGAACGAAAGTACGCGAGGTGGTTGAGTCTGTAGGCATATCAACTGAGTGGGTAAAAAGCTATCCACATGATGGGTGCCACGATTGCTCACACTTGACCATAAGCGCAAACGTGTAAACCCTTCAATGGATTGGCCAAAATGTATGCTACTCCATCTAACATGTTCATCAGATTTAGCCCGTACGACTATTTCCTATTTCCAAATCTGAGGAAATGGCTGAGTGTTGGGTCAAATGAAGAGGTCATCACAGAAAGAAACACCTATTTTGAGAAAGAATAAAATATTTGGAAAACGCTGGACAAAGTGAAAAGAGTTAAGAGAATATTATTTTGAGAAATTAAACGATTTTTGCCGAAAAAAATTGAATTTATTCAAAAAGTCACTGACTTGACAAAGCGTTCTCGTACAATATTTGTAAACAAAGGTAATCAAATTAAAGAAATGAAATCTTCGCATAATGGTGCAACACCACCATCGCCGTCTAACATGCTGATGCCTTCACCATCACCATTGACTGAGCATTCCATCAAAAGTTGTCATCAGAATTTCCGCCGTGTTCCGATGCTCGGACAGCAACACAAACCGTTTTACTTTTGCTGGTGTTCGCATCAAATATGCTTATTGCTTGCAGCTCGGGGAAAAACCACTTATTGCATTAGTAATTACGATGGTTTTTAAGCAAAACAATCGCCCCTATTACGGTTGTCGTCGTCGATGTCGTCGTCGCTTTTCAGTCGACATCACATCGACGCACAATTGGTATTGGCTAAACGTATTGAGACGATGTCGACAGTTTATCGATAAAATCAATGTAGAAATACCATCTTTGTCATTTCTGCATGAGCTGTTTCATTTTGTTTACAATTTTTATTTAAAAAATTTCATTGTTCGAATTCGTCGGTAAAATATTCCTCAGAAATTCCTGAATATTTTGTCAGAAAAATGTTCGTTGTTTTTGTTCAAGCGATGATGAGAGCAAAAAACAGCTTGCAGCAAAAAGAAAAATTATAAGATAGAATTCAGATGTATTTAGTTTGTCAGATAACAAGTAAGTGTTACAATTAACATTCGTGGATAAGGCTTTTGGATTTTTTCATGATAGTTGTTAAAAAGTTTTTTTTTCCATATTTGAAGAATAGACTCAACAAAACTGCGATTATGTATGTATGTGCTGGAAAACATCTGTTTCCAGAAGAGTTTCAAATTGTTCTGCACTTGTAATTTTAATTTCTAAATCAATACAGATACACATGTAATAATTCAATTTAAATATATGTATGTTAATAAAAATTAATTTCTTAAAAAGAAAAACAGTTTAATGTCGACGACGACAACGTTAATAGGGGGGGAATATTCAATTTCATGCTCATATTTTTTAAATATTTCTAAATATATGCACAAATATTTTTGAATATAAACAAAACAAAATTTTTATTCAGAAGTAAATAAACAATTGTCAATTAAACTCAAGGTTTCTTAAACACCACAATGAGAACGCTTGACAGTTGTTCATAAACTCAAAACCACAAGCTCCAGTTTACTGCGCAGTCAGAACATAATAAAAGACTTGTCTACAATGATAACTTACTTCAAGGCACCTCTTCTAACCTTTAAATCTACTAGGTGTAAATATTTTGCCGACAAAAATAATAAAAATCGGTGTTACATTAAATAAACGTAGACAACATATCACCTCGAAGAACTTTATTGCACGTAATAAAATATTTCAATAAATGTACTATTATCTCCTTTATTATTTTATATTCATAAGCACACTTTACTTAGAAAACATTAAAATAAATCGATTGTGCAGTTGCACTTGACGCTGTTTGCTTTAGTAATTGAGTGTTTTTATTTGCATTTTTTTTTTTTCATATTTAAAATAAAACCACAAACCCTCGCCGCAGTAACATACAGATAAGCAAGAAACATGCATGTACATACATATGTATGTATGTAAGCTTTTGTTTGTATGTGTTTTCGTACATTTGTATAAATATACCCGTATATATGTATATATTTTTTTAACAAATACACGGTGAGTTCTACAATCAAGCGCTCTCTAAATTTTGCACTGTCAATCACAGTTTGTTATGTGCCCACTCAACACAAAATTCCAATCGCCACTTGATTTTTTAATTCGTAGCGTGAGATAAAGTCTTAGGCAGCTGGTGGGTGGAGAGGTTGCCACCTGCATGGCGCTCACTGTTTGACGTTTATAATTCATTTTTGTGTTCTTTACACTATTTAATTATTGAATATATTTTCTAATAAACTCGTTTTGCCACTTGATTTACTTTTTTCGCTTACTGTGTATGTATTTGGTAATAATAAAAGTCACACACGTGCACACACACACACACAAACTCACACTGAACGCAAACATGTAACTAAATAAAGGTAAACAATAGTATAATGACAGCAACAACAAACAGCACAATCGCTGTTAAAGCTGTCACAATAATCGCAACAGCAAATTTGTGCTATTGCGCCTTTAACACAATTGTAAGAACATTCCACATCAGTTTTAAACAAAAAAAAATAAAAAATAAAACAAATTTTTTTAGGTTGCAATCAGCGAAATACGAGTATGAGTACACTTCGTATCGATTCGTTTGTTTGATTTGAGACTTTTGTAAAATTTTACATAATTTCGTTAAGATTTTAGCCGAACGTGTTCAGGAGTTTGGTTTTTTAAACAATCTAATCATATATATGCATTGAAAATTTCTCAGAGCTCAGACGACAAATGCGCTGCGCTAAAACTAGAGTTGCCAATTTGCAGCTTTGTCCAATCAAGATATGTAGAAAATTTTAAAATTTCCTTTTAGACTTGATTGAGCTCTTTTAAATAATAACAATAGGATTTCTCTTGCTATAATTAGTATACTCTGTGCCTTAACATTATTTGATACGAACATTAGCTGAGTCCGAGAATTGTCGTATTATCCAATAGGTTTGCGTATAGACCCACTGTTGTCATATCAGCGACCACGATCCCTACTTTCGGACATAACTGAAGTGTTCTTTATCAGCAGTTTAGAGCATCCTTTGGAGGATTGAAAATATGCCAGATGATTTTCTACAATAGCACACTCTCTTGTGGAGTTCGAATGGTAACTTCAAATGATTTTCTGTTTCACTTCTTTGTATGTACCTCTGCGAAATTAGCTTAATTTGCGTGGCTAGCTTCTTTGTCAGAGACGTATTGAGAAAAGATACATACTCCATCTCTCGAAAGGCTTCACAAATAAATTTATGAGCCGTTAAAATTTGTGGTGGAGAAATTAAATTCTATACTTACCTGTTTCCAATACTTTTCGGCCTACAACAATTCCATTCAACTGCATTCCAAGGTCCATAATAGAGACATTTACCAGGTATGCGCTCTGATCTATTTTCTGTACAGCTCTGTGCCAGTGCACATACTCATTATGTATTTTAAGTCAAAGGTTGGTTATTCATTCCTCCAACTTCACTTCGCAACGCCAAAGTAATTTGAGTCGAAAATGTAAAATTTTATAACTAAAGAGACTGTTGCCAATGCCAAAACTACAATTGCCAATTCGCATCAGACACCAATGGACTAAAAACCGTTTTCTTATAGTTTATCTTCCACAATATTTCGATATCTTTGCTTCTATATTATAAGCCTTTTTGTTTATTCACAAACTTCGCACATACGTGCTAAATTTTGCTTGTATAAATAGCCTTCATTTTCAAAGTCAGTACAAATTATCTTGTTTTATTAAAAAAACAGGCTTGCCTGATATTAATACTAATAATCATGTTCCCGAGCGAACCACAGTTTTTATTCAGTGGCAACGCTGACTCCAACGTCATTCTCAACAAGCCAGCTGCAATTTATTATAATTTTTTGTTTAAAATTGTTCTGTTGTTATTTAAAAAATTATTTTAATATATCCATTTTTTTTCTGCAATCAGTCATCAATCGTTAAATGAATTGGGTCAATTCGATATGGCTCTTTATGCAAAGTGTTGCATGCAACTTCAGTGCACAGCAAATGCTCCCTGCACTGTTTTACATTGTCTACTTGTTGCCAATTAAGAGCTTGCACTCGCGCAACCACAATTTGCAAAATTATCGATTTTCTATCATTTTGCTAGCCAATTTACCATTGGCTATTTTTTTGTTAAATTACCTTTGAAATAAGTACTTAACTTAAATACATTTCATTGTATCTACTATAAAAGGAGATTATTGATATTTTTGCATGATAAATTCGCTTTCTATTTGCGTAATTAAGTATTGTTTTAATTAATAAAATGATTAATCGCTTTTTATTATAACCCCAACTTGTGACTTCTACTAATCATTGCTGATTTATATACTTTTAATCCCCAACAGAAATGTAATGTGTGCTTATACAATAACTTTATCCATACATACATACATATACAGTACTCTGTATGTCTGATCATCTACATTTGATTTGTATGAATGATTCTACAACGTGATTGCATGCACGTAGATATGTATCGGGTGTTTTTTTTAGGGGTATAGAACTTCGAATTGAAATAAAACACAAGAAAATCGTTTTAAGGTCCATCAATTTGGCTTTATTGAAAGGATAATTTTATGCCATTAATGTTTAAATATGATTTCGGGCATGTGGCCGCCGCGGCTGTCTCGAATAAAGCCAATTCTACAGGTCCAATTTTCAACCACTTTTTCGAGCATATGGGGCCGTATGTCGGCAATAACGCCACGAATGTTGGCTTCCAATTCCCCTAACGTTTCTGGTTTGTTGGTGTAGACGAGCGACTTCACATATCCCCAAAGAAAATAATCCAATGGTGTCAAATCACACGATCTTGGTGGCCAATTGACAGGTCCATTCCGCGAAATTATGCGCTCAGCGAATGTTTCCTTCAATAAATCGATTGTGACGTGCGCTGTGTGGCATGTAGCGCCGTCTTGTTGGAACCACAACTCATCCACATTCATGCCATCCAATTCGGGAACAAAATAGTCGGTTATCATGGCTCTATACCGGTCTCCATTAACGGTAACTGCCTCTCCAGCATTATTGCGGAAGAAGTATGGCCCAATGACTCCACCAGCCCATAGAGCACACCAAACAGTCAGTTTTTGTGGATGTAATGGCGTTTCAAGGGTCTCATGTGGATTCTCTTCACTCCAAATGCGGCAATTTTGCTTGTTGACGTAGCCATTCAACCAAAAATGAGCCTCATCACTGAACAAAATTTTGCGATGAAAATCAGCATCGAGATCAATCTCATTTTCGGCCCATACACCAAAATCACGACGCATTGCATGGTCTCGCGGCTTTAATTCTTGCACAAGCTGGATCTTGTAAAGTCGCAAGCCAAGATCTTTGCGCAAAATCTTCCATAAAGTTGATGGACAAAGCTCCAATTGCTGTGCACGGTGGCGAATCGATTCATTCGGGTCCTCTTCAACACTTTGCTCTACAGCGGCAATTGTTTCTTCGGTGCGCACTGTTCGACGTCTCTGCGGATGCGTATTATCACATAGAGTAAACGTAGTGCAAAAACGATCCATGGTTAACCGAATTAATTGCTCTGATGGACGATTATGTCGACCATAAAATGGACGGAGCTCACGGTAAACTTCGCGAACTGAACCATTATTTTCGAAATAAATTTGCACGATTTGCAAGCGTTGTTCTTTTGTCAACCTGTTCATGATGAAATGGCAAACCAAACTGAACACAAATGACATTAGAGTTGCCAGATTTGACCACAAAATGCCAGTTTTATCTCTATTCGAAAAACAAACCTGTAAAAAAAACACCCTATATGTATGTAATTATATAAGTACACTGAAAGCTCTTGAATTTAAACATTTTAAAAATTAAATTCTCATATTTCTAACTATGAAACTTTTTTGCACGAATATGGTATGTTTATTAGTTATTTGAATTATCAATCGAGATGACCTAAGGCACTGGCAAATCGTAATTTATTCAGCGCGAAATTTAGCTGCCAACAATTTACAAATAATGAAAATAATATGTACGTTTATATAAACATACAATGTATAATAAAAAATATGTTAGTCAATAGCTTTTATTTGGCGGCTATATATGCATGTATGTATGTAGTAGGTATGTCTTACTTAAAGCATTGAAAATTATTTCTATTTATACATTGTACTGTACCTTAAAAGGTTAAAGTAACAAGTATTTATGTAGAGTCTTACATCGAAAGCTATTAAAGACATCTAAAAAATACTTATTTTTAATTTCATTAGATTGTGCAACGAGCAAGCTTCATAATATTTCAACAATTTCATCAAATATATAATCGTACATATAATATAGTTAACATTGACCTACTTGTGCGCTAACTGTACTAAAAAAAAATCAATCGATCTCGTTGTTGAATTTGGAATACTACCAAATAAATCAGACTGTAATCTTATTTTGACAATTTGAAGAATCAATTTTTTTTCTATTTTATTAAGTACATATGCACATATGCACATACAATTGTACATATGAAATTAAATGTTTAAATTTTTTCTGCTCAAAAAGTTTTTTAATTTTATTTTTTTCTTTCGATATCGATAACTTAAATTTTTTTAATAACTAAAATTTGTAAATTTTGTTCTCCAAATTAAGTCCCTTTTTGGTTGATAAAATAAATAAAATCAAAGTCAATCTCAAAATGAAAATATTTAATTTATTTTAATTATTTAAATTGATTTTTACATAAACATTTTTGGGCTTTTGTATATCAAAAATAATTGTTTTTCTTTAATTAGCATTTTTTATTGCTATTTTTTCGTTATTTTGAAATTTAAAAAATTGTTTAATAGTTTTTTTAATCATATCGTCAAACATTAATTTTTTATCTTTTTATTCGCACAGATTTTTTTTTTCAAGTTATAATTTTTTATGTTTGTGAAGTTGGGTTCATACGAGTCTACGCAAGAAAACAAAACACATTTTTTTTAGAAAATGTCGAAGAAATCCAACGTTTAAAATTAAATGCAAATAAAAATGGATCTAAGTTTTAGAGTTCCTAAAAGGAAAAAATAACTTCTGCAAAACTATTCACATTTTTTTTTATGTTGAAAAAGTGTGCTACATATATGTAGATATATATATATATGTATGTATATGAAAAAAAAAAATGTATAAAATGAAAAAAGAAAGAACTCTGTTTGTCTTTTAAACTAAGTTTAAACTCAGTATGCAGTTTTTCAGTCAACTTTAAACGGCCGATTGTGTTCGTTTAAACTTAGTTTAACTTATCCGCTGTGTGCTGACTACTTCGTTTTGATTGCAACAAATTTTATTAAGCGCAAGGAAACTAAACTGAGTTTAACTAAACTTAGTTTAAACTCAGTTTAAACCAGCACTGAAAAACTGGCCGTTACAATCTTTGAAGCTCAAACTTATTTGGTTTTTATTGAAAAATAAAGTATATAGTAAGTAGAAAATTATCAAAATTAAATTAAAAAGTGAATTGTCCAAATTTGTCAATACTTGTTTGCTATAAAAATACATACTCATAGTTTAAAAAGTTTAAATTTTTAAGTTAAAAAAAGAAAAACAAGTTTTGTATTAATTGGTCATTTCTATAAAAGCAGACACCGATTATATAAATGTATTTAAATACAGCAATATGGGCTTAGCTCTCTTTAATGCGATTTTAAACACTTTTCAGCTTCTTTTATTTTCCTATTGATTGACATTTAATTTGTGGTTTGCTGCGAATTAACAATAATTTCATGTAATTTACTTGTATGTTGTGTTTATGTTATGCCTTTAAAAAGATTCAAATTTCTAGTTTTTTTTTAAATTAAATATATGTATTTTTAAAACTCTTTTCTTCTTTTGTGTCGATGCTGTTCTTATAATACATACGAGTACATATTTACGAACCATACGCCTCGAGTTATGTTATTTTCGTGATTATTGTTTAACTGTGAGCGATAAGGGTTTTCCACACCTCACATTGCTTATGAACCTATGAATGTAACCACTATAACCAACTCGAAATATTTATTTTATAATTTTTTTTTTATTATTTCGTTATATCTTTTAGCATGTTCAAGCATCATTTCTCGCTCTTCAGGTGCGATTGTACATATGTACATACAATACGAATGAACACATGTAGTTGCTATTAAATTAAAGGCATTTCAATCAGTCAGCGAGCCAGTTTAGCTTGCTTCTCGTCTACATACATACATACATATTACATCCATTCCGGTTTAGTCAAGCGTCTCTACAACTCACTCTCACTTGTTGAGTATTATGTAGATGATATTGTCGTTTATTTTTCATTCCACATTCTACAATAAATACACACTTTTGTATGTACAATGTAGGAACTTCCACAATTCTTAATTTAACGCATATACATATGTATTTGCCGGGCATGTGTCCTATGTGGTTATGTTACTACTTATACATGCAAATCCACATACCTATTTCTTTTTTAATTTATTTGCTCATTCATTTATGCCTTCAGTATTTTTTTTTTTTTGTATTTTATTTAGTTGTTTTACTTCCATTCCGATTTTTTCGCATTTGTTTGCTCGCCAAAAAAAATTTGTTGATCGCCTTTGGCGCATATTTTGTTCGCTTGTCATCATTGTCGTCAACTAGGGGATCTTTATTGAGCGCAAGTTCTAGTTGTAATTTTTTCACGTTCGCATTTTTATGATTTTTTTTTTTGTTTTATTAATTTTTCCTTTTTACAAAATTACCAATTTTCGGTGCTTTTGTTTTTTCTTCGTGCATAAAATAATATACAATATACAGTGGCGGACAAAAGTCTACATACACCGCTTGTATTTTTTGTGTAGAAAGTACAATCATTCTTCTGAAAAATTTAGGTATACAGTTTTGTTTTAAATCCTTTTTAATCACATATACTAAAAAAAATACATTACCTCACTTAATATAAAAAGGTTATGGTTGAAAAACCCAAAAACGTCCTTGACAAAAGTCTACATACAAGACCGGTTTCTTAACAGGTAGCTCGATATTCTGTGTTGCTATAAGGATAAAGTACCGTTGTTTTCAAATTTTTTTCCTTTATTATGTTGTCTGATTTGCTAGTATTTAATTTAGTTGTGGTTTAACCACTTAAGCATCAACAATGGCTCCGCGAAAAGAAATTTCTATTGACGTAAGAAACCTGGTTATACAGCACAGAAATGAGAACAAATCTGATGGCGAAATTTCAAAAATATTAAATTTAAGTTGTCCAACAGTACAGACCATAGTAAAAAACTATGAAAAAAGTGGCTCCAACGAAAATAAGCTGCTAGTTGAAACCCGAAGAAACTGTCTCGAAGAAACATCAGCTTGATTCTCAAAGAAGTGAACGATAATCCCAAAATTACTGCTCCAAAATTAGCCGAAAACATAGCAAGTTCATCAAATAAGTCTGTCCATCCAAGAACAATTCGAAGAGCTGTGAACAATAACGGGTTCCACAGTAGAACGCCTCGTAAAAAGTCTCTTATTTCTGAAAAGAATCGTAAACTTCGCTTACAGTTCGCCAAAGCACATTTGGACAAGGGAATGGATTTTTGGCAAAAAGTTTTGTTTACAGACGAATCGAAGTTTAATATATTCGGCAGCGATGGAAGGGCAAAAGTTTGGAGAAAACAAAACACTGCACTAAGTCCGAAAAATATAGTACCAACAGTAAAACATGGTGTAGGCAACGTAACGGTTTGGGGAGCTGTTGCGGCATCTGGAGGTGGAAAGCTTGCTTTTATTGAGGGTAATATGGATCAGTTTAAATACAATGCATTATTGGAAGCTAATCTGAAGCCTTCGGTGGATAGTTTGGAGCTTGGTGCAGGCTGGATCTTTCAACAGGATAACGATCCAAAGCACACGGCCTATATTGTCAAGGATTGGTTGCTTTATTACGCTCCAAGGCAACTACACACACCACCTCAAAGTCCAGATTTGAATGTTATTGAACATGTCTGGGAAATTTTAGAAAGAAAAATTAGAAAAAATCAGATTTCCAACTCTTCAATACTCAAAGAACGCATTATTGAAGCTTGGAACAGTATTACTTCAGCAGAATTGACAAATTTAGTAGCTTCGATGCCACGACGGCTTCTGGCTGTTATTGATGCAAACGGTGGACCAACTAAATACTAAAAAATCCGGTTACCTAATGTTAACCACAAAGTTTTCGCTCTAAGATAAGTTATGTATGTACTTTATTGTAGACTTTTGTCAATCCTGAATTAACGTGTTTTTGCCATAGCTTTACTATTTTATGTTAAAAAATGGATTTTTTTTGTTTTTCATGATAAGGAAATATATTTGAAATAAACTGTATCATTAAATTTTCCAATAAACTTTTTTTACATTAAATCCAACGGAAATTTTGGGTGTATGTAGACTTTGTCCGCCACTGTATGTATGTATGAAAGCTTATACAAATTAAGAAAAGATCTTTCTAATGTTGTCAATCAGGCCAAATAAATATTATTAAAACAGCTTAATGAGTATCGCCAAGCTATTGCTAAGCTAAAATTGGATATATCTCTATGTTCCTTTTATTCATTCTCGGGTAATATCTGAAGAGCACCCTTCTTCTTCTAATCCACAATGGTTGTGTTAGGTTCGCCGGAACCTTTTGGGTACACTTAGTACTTCGAACAAATTTCGGACCTAGGCGATTTTTGCCGAGTTCAACAAGGCGCTCCAGTTATTTCTATCTTGCGCTAACTGGCGCCAAATGGAAATACCACGGGCAGACCTCTATTTTCCTCTGGCGCCACCAGTACTTATCACGTCGAATACTGTCAGGGCTGGAGCGCTTTTATCCGTTTGAACGACATGTCTAGCTAGTGGAGCCGATTGATTTTATTTCACTTCATTATATCTATGCCCTTGTAAAGGGCGGTATATTCGCCATAGCGCAGGCAGTACAGATTCATAAATCTTTCGAACAATCTTTCTCTCGAACACTCCAACAGCCCTCTCATCTGATGTCTTCATCGTCCATGCTACATATAGAGTGTGGTTTTTGTACGTCGAAAGAGGACTTTACTAGTCAATTACTTACTCAGTCCAAAGTAGCACTTGATGGCCAGAGAGATCATCCGTTTGACATCGCGGCTGACATTATTATTGATGTTAAGGACGAATGACTCTTCAAGATTTCGTCAATATGCGGTCGCTCCCCATCGGATAGTAAGGATGATGTGGCGGAGTAAAAAAATGTGTCCTACTTTTACCGTGAATACCCATGCAACAATCTGGCATGGTTTGACAGCTGTTGTAGTATTACGGATTATTTGCTTAACGTTACGCTACCAATTTAATTCCCTTTCCCGGGTTCAAATTTAAATCAAATATATTTGCTTAAAATTCCGCAGCACACACTTCAGTTGCGTGTTTTAATTTTTTTTACTTGTTTCATTGTACAAAATTTCAAAGTACTTTATATATTTTTGAATCATTTCATTTATTCACTTCACTGCTTTAAAATGCTCCACATTTCTTAAAAAAAAAAATTGTTTTCGTTTTTATTTAGTCGCTTGCTTTGAACGCCATTTTATTTGCACACTTTTTCACAAATTTCTTATTTCACATATTCTTAATTGCTTTTAACATTCCTTTGAAGCTGTTTCTATCATTTTATTTTGTCTTTGTATTGCCAAAAAAAAAAAAATATCGCTTTCATGGCTTTGTGCACATGCTTAACTTAACAGTAAAAATAAAATCGAATAATTTATGCCCAGATGAGCGCAAAAACAAACATAAGTTCAGTGGGGAGAAAATAGAGGAGAGCAACATGCAGAGTTGCTATCGTATGCAAAGAAGGAAGAAGTGTTGCCGGTTTACTAGTAAGCTGTGCATAAACACACACATTAACGCCGGCTAATAGGTGGGCTGTGTAAAAAAAAACTTATTTTACGCAAGTTTCAATGATGTGTGCGAGTGAAAAATATATAAAAAAAAAAAAATTAGAAATATTGCAATCAGTGCGAATGCGAATTCCGAAAGCAATTATCTGCAAAAGTCATCTACAATACATACAATGTTAGTTCGCTCTTAATTAAACAAATATTATATATTTATATTTCTCATTACCCTTTAATATGCGAATAGCATTGCATGCATATTCATATATTGTTATTATTATTGTTGTGGCGAAAAATCAGTGTCCTCTGATTTATAAATACAACCAACACACGAGCCAAAAAAAAAGTACTGATGCTACACACATGTTTATTTATTTAATTTCCTTTTTTTGTTTAATATAAAATTTTTCACTGCCCGTAAAATAATTTTCGTATACGCTTTGCACAGTGGAAGCGGATTTATTAATTCAAATTCAAACGAAACATTTTTGTATATATATTTTTGTATGTGCTATTGCTTTTGTAAGACTTTTTTTTGCTATCTCTATCGCAAAATTAATCAGTCCGGCAGAACATGTGCCTTGAAATTGTGCTACCGCCGCAACAGCTGGCACGGTAAGCACCAGCGTTGCCACTGCGTTAGCCCTTATAGTATCCGTCATAAACTTAAAAATGTATCCAAATGTATCAATCTCTGAAAAAAAAAGTATCTCGCATTTCTAATACTGAATATATAAGAACTTTCCTTTACATTTCAGTCAAATTATAATTTAGAGACAATTTATGTACAATGTATAAAAAATATTCTTTTAAACTTATCGCTTAAAAAGCGTTTGTACTTGAAAATTCGACTGTATGTAAAAAACTGTATCTAAATTAATTCAGTACATACTTTTGGTTATTTAAATAAACCTGAAAAATCGTATACACCAATTAATGTTATTTCTTAGTAAAAATACCTTAGTTATAACAATTTTTTTTGTCTTGAAAAAAAAATTTAAACAATAGTAATAATTCTGTGTTTAAAATTTATCAAACACATTCATTGCAATTTTACAACAATAGAATGTTGCCAGCGTTTGGGTAAAGCGGCATTTTTTGGTGACACGTAACAAGAACGATAGAATACAAGATTGCGCCTTCCCGACGAAAAATGATGTGAAGCAAAATGCGTGCAACGTCACCAACACGGTTTTTCTGAGAATCGAAAGAAATTGTAAACAAAAATGTGAGGTTAGGTTCTGCTAGGATTTCTAAATTTTAAAGTTTTTACCAATTTCGGCACTTTATGCAACATATTTATATTCAAATAACTTCATTTATGCAGTGTGCTTGATTGGATGCTTTGAAAAAAACTGCATTGCAGCATTAGGAGACACAAGAAGCTTCACTTGCTACCAGTGCGCACAGCTACACTTTCACATCACTTTTGGCGAGTTTTATAGCCCCGTATCATTGATAGACTCTGTGATTTAACACTTAACACTGCGCACTTCATGTTTAATAACTTTATTTTAAATAAAATTGCTTTTAAGCATTGAATTTAAGTACAAACAATTGTATGCTTACATACATACAAACAAAACTAACCGGGTTCGTGACGTAGCATACACAGCTGATTCTGTCAAATTTGCTGAGAGCGAATAGCGGTTTGCGGAAGGCGCAACCTCTGTATTTTCTAGATCGTGACACGTAATCATCTATTTTTAAATCAAGTTAATAATAATTGTGAGCCATAAATATATATAGAAATATATATAGATTTAAAATCATATGAAAATGTATTCAAATTTGTACTGAGTCAAAATAAGAAGAATCCCGAAATATTTAAGGCTTAAATGTATCCATTAGGAGACATTTGTATCAAATCGGCAACACTGGTGAGCACTCACAATGTGGCGATGATTTGAGAAAAGTGAGGGAGCGTCTGGGATGTGTGGTCCCGCTCTTCTTTCTCTCTCTCCCTCTCCCTCTAGCTTCCTGAAATATTATTAATTTTTTATGTTTGTCGCTATGCGAATTTGCGATTTCTATTGCTTTGTTAAATTTTTATTTTTTTTATTTTGGTGATGAGTGATTGTTGTAAACCAAAGTTTTGCTGAAAAGTTTTTAGCGGATCAGCAGTAAATAGACTTGGTTTTTTTCCACCACTAATTTACGGAAGTAGTTGAATTATAAATATGTATTATATGCAGATTTTTATTTCATTGAATTTCGAACTGAATAGCATTGAGACAAAAACTTTGTTTCTGCAGTGAGGAAAGTCTCTGGTTGGTAATAGCTTTCTGCGTATCATACAACCAAGATAAATTCAAAAAGATGGGTGAGACATAAGTCAAAAAAACTATTTGTATTCTGATTTGGCGTTTTACTGTACTGATTGTCAGACATTAACAAGTTCACGAAAGAAATCAGCCATACTGACAGCAACACCTTTTACGAAGAGTTTTCGCTATGCATATAATTATAATTGTTACGAATTATCACGATTTTTGTCAAATACCTTTCACGGTGGCCCAAA
Source organism: Philophylla caesio (assembly GCA_963971545.1). Taxonomy (NCBI): domain Eukaryota; kingdom Metazoa; phylum Arthropoda; class Insecta; order Diptera; family Tephritidae; genus Philophylla; species Philophylla caesio. Next base: position 15,206,527 of record OZ020608.1, read on the forward strand.
TACTTGCAAAGAAGGGAAAATTGAGAGATCAAAATGAGATTTTATTTTGAGCGGGGAAATTGCAAGAAAACAGCTGACCACAATACAATTTCCTCAGTGGTATTTTACATGAAAACATTAATGCAATGATTCCCATTTTACATATTTGGATGCAAACAGGAATTCAAAAAGCTGTTCGTAAAATTTGCATCTCTCTTCGAGAAATTCTCGGAAATTTCGTTGTTTAATAAATCTTGCTGGACTTTTAGACGAACGAACTTACAATTTTGCCTTGGATATTACCCAGCAATGAAAACGCTTTAGCTCTTTTGCCTACCATCGTGGAGCGTTCTCTTTAGATAAGATAAAAAGAGTACGGTAGTAACACTACAGCTTATATCAGTAAGTTGTTAACGGAATTTACAAGTTATGATCAAGCATGGCATAAAGCCATAAAAAAACATTCAACTTTGAAAATTTCAAAGTTTCTTTTTCTGTGCAATCCAAAAACAAAGCTGGAATTGTAGCATATCATTTAATAATTTTATGAGTTTATGATAATAATAATAACAATTATTACTTTTTTTTTGCGTTTAATGATTTGTTTCTAGTTTTAACAATTCTTCAACATACTACTTATTATATCTTACTTCTTCCACAAACATATTTTTCTCATCCATTTAGCATTCTCACTGTTCGAATGGGGTTGTCGAACGACTTTGAAATACATACGCGAAAATTAAATGTAATTAATGATTTTGTATGGTCAACAAACTGAATTGCTTAAATATTTGTTTACCTTAAAAGCGGTAAAGTGTGTTAACAGAGCTTTGCTTTATGTGCTGCTTTCCAACACAACGCTAATTGCGCCATAAATTTTGTGCCATTTTGTAAAGTTTCATTTAGAATTTGTTTCGTATTTTTGACACGAAATTTACAATGCCCGCAGTCGGCAGATTAATCTGGGTAAAACGAACGAAATAAAAAAAAATTCAAAAAAATATATATTAACAGCAAATTTTTAACTCACTAACACATTTCCACGCTTATTGCGATTTCCTTTTGCATGCTTTTGCTGTTTACATTGTTTATATTTCGCTTGGCATTAAATGTAGCTGACAGCTGCTTTGCTGCTTTATATTTTTGTGTTGTTTTTTTTTCTTTATGCTACAATTGTTGACACTAATGTTGCTGCAACATGTTTCGCTTGTGTTACTTTGCATTGCATCTGTGTATGTGCTTGTTGTCACTGATTTGCTACAGTTATGACTGCTTAGTTGTTATTATTATGCGCCGTTACAGTTGATGTATGAATGGCAAAATGCAAAATGGCATGAAAAAGCAATAATAAAGAAACAAGCGTCTTAGAGCATCTCGCGACGCATGGGGGCGAACAAGAAGGGAGGTCAACATGCACAGTAATGTGCATTGAAGGTAGGCTGTTGTAAAGTTATATGAGGGCGGCAAAGTCGGAGGCGGTACGTATGTATGTGCATACATACTTGAACTGGAGCGTGCACTCAAACACTCCAAAAGCAAAAGCAACTACTTGTACGCGCTTAATGTGCTGTATTTACTCGCATTGTATTATGTTGATGTGACTGCTGCTGCCCTACTACCCGACTGCAGACATGCTTTTATATTCACTAAAATAGAAAAGTATTAGCAGCTGGCATGTTTTCTTCTCTTTTTTTATGTCGTTTCAAGCTCATTTTAGTTGCACTTTGATTCCCTCTAAAAGCTATTGCTCGCTCTTAGTGCAGCTATAGCAGTTGCTTTTACATTTGCCAATGCATTCCATTGCATTGAAGGGAAGGACATGAATATATGCGGTCAATCACCTGCGCAAACTTGTATAGCACCTGAAAGAGCCTCATTTTAGTGCAGCAAGGGTAAAGTCTAAAGTCTACAAAAATTACCCACCCCCTTGCGCGTCATGGTACTTGTACATGAAAAGACTATTTACAGCGCGGCAAGGGGATAGGGCTATAACAAATTAAGCCATTTTTACTATTTTTCAATTAAAATGCAGTTCATTCGCTGGCAAGAAACATAAAAACTAAGGTTTTTAACTTTGTACAAAAATTGAAAGAATGCAAAAAAAAAATCTCAAACTTCAAAATTTGTTATAAGAATTTTAGAAAATGTTCAAGTATGCAGTTTTGTAGCCCATTTAATTTTATTACAATAAGTTGCAACTGTCAAGCAACAAATGACCGTTGATTTTATAAATTTTTTTACGCACGTTGTTGCGCAGTATGCTTTATATGGATGAAAATGCTGAAAAGCGTCAGTAAAAAAAATATTCAAAAAATTAACGATAACTTGCAGCCAATTCAAGCTTGCACTTTATTGTACTTAAATTGAATGTGCTAAAAAACTGCCTACTCAACAAATTTTTTAAAAATTTCCTTAAAAAAATTTAAAATTTGTATCAATGTACATAAGTTAAATTTTTTTTTTTGAATTTTCCACAAAGTTTGAGACTGGTGTTCAGCTTAGTTTTATTTTGTTGAACTTAAGCCACATCAAATAGGGAACAGCAACAAGTTTTATTTTTGTAATTTTTATATTTTAATTTAAAATGTTAAATTTTGTATTTCGTTGAGATAAGATTGCTTTCAACAAAATTCAAGGTAGTTGATTTTGCTTTTAAAAGCAAAAACAAAATACTTCAAGTTCTTATAAATATTTTTTTCTTTTTTTTACTGCGGTTACCTACTAAATACGCCTTGATTTATAGAACTTTAATTGAAAAATAATAAAAATAAATTGACAATACTTGGTAGTGAACTTATCAAATTGCCGTGCACTATAAATATGTACGACGCTTAAACTTCAACAGCAAATTCACTTCAGTTTGCGAATTTTTAATATACCGTATAATTTATTTATTTTTTTCTATATTTCTTTTTGTAATTTGCCAATCACATATGTATGTATGTATGTATGCACATTTCAATTTTACGTCTCCGTATCTTCTTATCAGCCAACAAGCAGTCATCATTCGCCAATATCGCTAACAAAGCTGCCATAAGTTGTCGCTGACCTGTGATACCCTTCCACCATATCGCCTCATTTGCAAGCAAATATCGCACGTGCTTGTATACATATGTCACTCTGTTTCATGCACTGTTGGACATTTCGTTGTTTTCACCTTTTTTTTAATTTCTTCGTTTTTTTTTATTGCTTCCCAATTTGCACCGTGCAAGCTGCTAAGCAAGGCAATGAAAACCAATCAATCATGTCAACTCATTTGCCAATACATAACAACAAAATATACACACAACTGCTCATGCATTTGTTGAACAGCACAGTTGTCTGCGCAAACAATGACAATATGTACCGATCAAGCAGCCAGCCAGCCGGTCTTTCAGCAGCATGTGAATGTCAAAGCTTAGAAATCATCAGCATTGCAGTCGTAATAAAAAAAAACGGCATTCGAGTAGTAAATGAACTGTCACCGACATTCACTTTGCTACAGTGCAGTGGCAAATGAAATAGAAAGTTACATATGTACATACGTATGTATATGTATATGTATGTAGCTAAGTTGTTGTAAGTGAGTGGTGTGAAGTAGTAGCCTATAATGAAAGGATATGAGCGTTAATAATGTAATTATTATTATTTTAATGATTGTGTGACATTTTTACTTTGCAGCAAGTGATTAATCGTTTGAAAAGTCAAAATGAAATTGTAGTTTGTGATTACAAATTTTTGGCTAGACATTCTAGACGATGTCAATAACTGGTAAATGGAAAAAAATAAAGAAATTTCTAAATTAGCCTTCACTTTGTTCACAAATTATGGCACAAACACATAGCTATTCAGCATTTGGACAACTTTTTTTATCCTCCAATTATTTAAAATTATTTTTCTTCTAAAACATCGTTAATTTTCTTACAAACATCATTAAAAACAACTTTTCACATTTTATAAAAGTTATAGAAAAAATCTATCAAGATTTCGAACTTTTTAAAAATTGTAGGTATGCAGATATGTAGCTCATTGAATTTTAGTATAACAAAGTGCAAGTTTCTAGTGACAACGAATTAGCACTGATTTTTTTTTTACCGACGCTCTTTGGGTACAAAAAATAATCGCTGGTTTGCGTTGTATAAAGAAAACTGTCAGTAAAAAAATTTCAGAGAATTAAAGATAGCTTGTAGTTACTTAGAAATTTTCACTTTCTCACAGTAAAATTTAATAAGTCAAAAAACTCCATACTCAAAAATATTCTAAAAATGTTTGGTTTAAATTTCGAAATTTGTATCAAGTTTATTATATCATTGTTCATTTTGTAAGTAGTATAAAAAATCGGTGATTATGGATTTCCTCAGAGAATGGAAAATAATTGCAATTAATTACAAGGAAAAAAGTGATCAAATCTGTCAATATGAGATTGTGCAATAAGACAGGTCTGCAACAAAAATGCTCTCTGGATATTTCCAACTGATTTCTATGTATTAAGGTGTTCTGGAAACCAAAAAAATACTCAAAAAATTCCAGAACGTAAGGTTATTTTACATAACTCCAAATTTTATTATAAAAAAGGTTTTTTTTTTTGACTAACCTTATAGGCATTAATAATAGGCATGGCTCGGACAAAAATCTGGGTTTAACAAATTCCCTTGCTTTTAGTGTCTATGGGATAGTAGAGACCGAACAAATCAGTGGACCAAAAAGTGTTGGCCTCCGAGGGAGCTTAAAGTTGGCGAAAGGAATGTCCTGCATGAAACTTTGGTGCCTACTCATAAAGTTCTTCTACCACCGCTTCACATAAAGCTGGGATTGATTAAGCAATTTGTAAAGTCACTTCCAAGAGGTGGAAATTGATTCAAATACTTAATATCAAAGTTTCCAGGCCTCTGTGAGGCAAAGTTGAAGGAAGGTGTTTTCGTTGGACCAGATATTAGACGGCTTATGGCTGATCCACTATTCATCACAAATATGACGGATCCTGAAAGAGAAGGGTGGATTGCCTTTAAAGAGGTCATAAAGAAACTTTTAGGCAATAACAAAGATCCTAACTGGAAACAAATCGTCAAAAGAATGTTAAAAGCATTACAAGCTTTAGGTTGCTTGATGAATTTAAAAGTACATTTTCTTCATTCCCACCTCGACTACTTTCCAGAAAATTTAGGAGACGTGAGTGAAGAGCAAGGTGAACGATTTCATCAAGATATTAAGGAGATGGAAAAAAGATATCACGGAAGATGGAGCGTTTCAATGATGACAGACTACTGTTGGACGCTTCAAAGAGACCTTCCCGATGCTTCCCACAAGCGTAAATGTACCAAAAGGAGTCTCACTGAGAAAAAGAAATGTGTTTAGTGCTTACTAATTAATGTATTTTACATAAATAAATTAGTTTTGTTACGCAATTATAAGTTAAAAAATTTTTTTTTAATCTTTTATATTTTATTTTAAGATGAAAACTTTTTTAACATAGACACCTACATTGTTAGAATACGTGACGTTCTGTGACAAAATTAAAGTTATTTTTGGATTCAGCACACCCATAATCATAAGAATTGCACAAAAAAAAAACAGATCTCAATTTTTTTTGCATACTTGTGTAATTTGTGACCAGAGTATAAATAGTAGGCAATAGCCGATTCTTAAAAAAGTGTCAGTTAATATGTTTGTGGCATATCCCACACCGAAATATATACTTCTTAAATCCCTTGTGTTTGAGACCCATATTGTAATATTTAACTTTGAGTTATATGGCAACCTTACTTATGTATATACGTAAAAATATCTGTTTTAAAATTTAACATCCATACTGCATGGTTTTCCTTAAATGTATATGCATAAGTATTTAACTTCTTTCTGTTCTTTTGAAAGTTAGCTACTCTGTTCATAAATTGTGAGTATAAACAGGTACAAAAAACATACTAACTTATCAATTCGTGTTAATTTTGTGGTTAGTGGCAACCCTATTTATGCATGTATTCAGCTTAAAGCTTTAAAAACAATCTTTCATTTGTATCGTAATATTTAATTTACATATTTTATTATTTGTTTAAATAGATGGCAACTCCTTTAATCGATTTCGAGGCTTGTGATAAGCGTGTCAAATTAAGATTATGGGATGGGATTCAAGATATCATCAAACAAAAATTGGCAAGAAGTTTTTTAAAAATGATCTCTGCGCCAACTCAGTGCGTACACATCTTGATTTCCACTTTTTCGAAAGGCTCAAAGACTTTTTTTCCATGCTAGAATCTTCAACATAAGTTAAGAAAGCACATTTTTTGTTGAAACTAAGCAAACAACACTTTTCAGTGTACTACAGACCGTTCATTGTAATATATTCGAACATAATATTTATTCATACGAAATACATTATTACGTCATTTGGCACTCAAGCAACAGTTGTGCAAATTTGATTTTTTAGAAAGAAAAACAACACATGCCAAAATATTTTTAAGCTAATCAAAGTTCAAATAAAATACCATATCGATAACAATACAGTTAACTGGCAGCAAAACTTAACAAGTGATTAATGTCATCAGATAAAAAAAAATACTTTTTGTTTGGTATGTTATCGCATCACGTTTTTTTTTATAAAGTTCACATTTAAGTTGCTTTTTTTTGCATATTTTTAACTAGTTTTCGACGGTGGATAAGTGTCGTTTAAGAAGTTTTATAAATTAATTGTTGGCGTATATTGAAAAATCATAATACTCTGTTTACACACGCAATTAATTGAGCAATTAGCCAATTTCTCTCATTTATGTGACTAATTGCGCACAACTTTCAAAATCAATCAAAATTGTAACACTTAATTGCTCACTTAGCTCTTAATTGAATGTTTTAATTGAATCGAAATATCAATGCAACCCTGTGCTGTTATGTTTGAAACCTATTCCTTATACAAATGGTAGTGTGAATATTTTTGGTTTATGTTCTCCTACAGCCATTTCCTTTTTTTTTAATTTTCGCTATTTCGATCTTTGTAAACGTAATTGTATTTTATTTAAGTTCCAGTTGCTTTTTTATATCCGAAGATGATCGCGCAAGTGACGGTGTGTGAAGACCATATATATATATATAATATGTTATAAGTAGCTTGCTTATCCCCAACCAACTAGAAACTAAATCGGTTAGAACATCATATACATACATATATATATTGATATATTTTTATTTCGTTCACAGTGCTCTCAATTGTAAAAGCAAACATTTTAAATATAAAAATAATAAAAAATCAATCATATCGCTTCATTAACAACCTCTTTGTAGTCTGCGATATTATTTAAATTTTCAACGCTATAAACCAGATTTTACTGTGCAGCACCAAATCATTAGCAACAATAACAAGAGCAGCGGCACGTTTACATGTGTACATATGTTAAAAAAAAAAAAAAAATTGAGTGAACAAAAAAAGACATAACAACAAAATAAAACGTCTCTCGGGGAAAATGAAGTGTCAACTGGTGACAAACTCGTACTGAAGTATGTTTTAGGCAGCAAGGATATGCCAGCTATGTATTATTTTTGCCAAACGCGGTCACAATCAATTTACAGCGATAAAATACGTGGTGCTTGTGCTTGGCATTGTTTTAGTTAATTTATTGTGCATAGGAGTGCACTGTTATTTTCTTCGGTATTTTTGATGTTTTTATTTATTCTTTGTAAAGCAGAGAACAGTCTAGCAATTAAATATATTTGCTTCGCCTAACAGCGAACGAAAGCAACTGCTAATATTAAATGATTATTTAATAATTTATATTTACCCATTTTTTCTTTATAGAATTTTCACACAGAGTCTTAGTAAAGTAAACTTCAATATTTTTGTATTCACAATACACGTAGACAATTAAGTAATTCAGCAAATAAAAAAATGTATTTTAATTTCTTGTTGGTACTTTATCATTTATCAATTTATTGAGAAAAAATAGGTAAGCGAGAACAGTAACGAAATCAAATTTTTCTCTCTTCAATTTCTTAGTTTTCTTATACAAACGTACGTCAATCGATATCGATTGATAATTGATCGATAACGATAGTCTTCAATATTGCAATATTTATCGAAAATGTTATCGTTGTTTATAACGTAACGATTACGTTACTTTGGTTATCGCAAAGATCGAGAAATAAAAATAAAAAACGCCTGAAAATGTTCATATTCTAAACTTATTTTCAAAAAAAGCATAAAACCAACTTTTTAAAATTTTTTTAAATCTTCGTACATATTATTAGTAAATATTCGAATGCGTATTTCTTATTATCGATTATCCATATCGATTACCGTCAGTATTGTTATACTCACTGATAATGTTATCGTCTTCAATATTGCTACAGTTGGCTTTAATGTTATCGTAATCGCAATTATTATCGACTTTAGTGCCGATTTTTAGTTTGACCTTATTACTATGTATTTTGAAGAAAATTTAAAAATACACATTTTAATGTTTTTTTTACAATTTCAATTTACTTGCGTTAGTTTCTTTTTTTTATTATTGCAACATATTTTCATGAAACAATCGTTAATTATCGATAATGTTATCGCTATCGCATCTGCAGCAGTTTGCCACATTATCATAGTTTTATCGCACTTCTAATCGATAGCTGCTTACATTAAAAGCTTAGCTAGCAAACAAAACAAGATTTTACTTAGTGTGCCAAAATTAAAAAAAGCTAGGAAGAAAAATTCATTACACACAGTTTTACTTTAATTACTTTTGTGGCTCACTGTATCAGCATCGAGTATAAAAAGTACTAACTTGTTTTACATACAAATATACTCGTACATACTCATCTTTAACTTAGCTTTTGTCGTTTTATTCAAAAAATTTCCGTTGTTACCGAAATCGCAAAAGTAACAACAAACAACATGAAGAGTATACGAAAAACAAACCAACTTTGAAGCAAAGTAAGCTTGTCAAAAACATTTTTTGATAAGCCAAAAATTGTGATTTTAGCCAGAGGAGCAAAAGTTTTGTTGATACTTGCAATTTCCATAGCGTCTGCTTTGCTTTGCTAGACAACAAACCAATGTCGTTTGCTGTCATTTCCTTTTGAGGCGCTCAACACAGCACAGCACAACACAGCTGAGATACTGCGGTGGCGCATACCATTTTACTGGGCTCAAAATTTTGACTCTATGCAAACAACTCTCTACATCTTCATTCTCATGTCACAACAGACATGTTGTTGTTGCGGGTGACCGCACATTTGCACAAACATCAAATTCATTACTTTCATACATAACTATATATGTATGTATGTACGTATGTATAAGCAAGCGTATGCCCCTCCAGCTCAACTTCTTACCGGCTTGCGGTTTGTTTGTGCAAACCGACTGGTGCTCCACGTAGTTGACATGTTTGTCACTTTTGTCAGGCCATAAAAAGATGGCCACTCCTTAAGTGACTACACGTACTACATTGCCGGTTGTGTGTGTGCGCGTTTGTGTTCAACTAAGTGCGTACATATATATAAATGAGAGCGGTTTGATAAGTCAGTAACTTAACTGCCATCTTTAAATAGACTACTGTCAAATTTTGAGCAAGCTGAGTCATTTAGTTTGACAGTCATTGAAAACAGATAACCTCTTGACTTTTAACACAAATGGCAAAAAATTGAATTTTTGCGTAAAGAAAACATCACCGAAACCAAGGGAAGGCTTGATAAATACTATGGCGATACTGTACCATCAATTTCAATTGTTAAGAAGTGGGTTGTGGCCGTATCAGCACAAGTGAAGCTGAACGTTCAGGTCGCCCAAAAGAAGTCCTTACACCAGAAATGGTCGATGAAATCCATGAAATAATATTGGATGACCAGAGAATGAAAAACCTGAAAATCGCTGTACTAAGTGTGGCCGCTGTTGTCGAGTGAGTAGCAGTGCGTGCTGTGTTTGAGGTTCGAATCTCAGCCAGGACAAGTAAAATCTAAAATATAGAAAAAATATTTTTCTAAGAGCGGTCACCCCTCGGCAAGCAATGGCAAACCCCCAAAAGTATTTCTGCCATGAAAAAGCTTTTCATAAAATACATCTGTTGTCCGCGTCGGCACAAAACTGTAGGTCCCACAAATGGTAGGAGAAGCTCGGCCAAACACTAACCTAAATAATTAATAATAAATGTTTAGGGTTAATCTGCTTCTTTGCGAAATAAAAAGTTTTTTTGCCGAAAAAAAAAATATTTTATTCAAAAAGGCACTGACTTATCAAACTGTTCTCGTATGAATGCACATATGTATCTTTTTTTTTTTTTTTTTTTTTATTCGGTTACGACCAGGGAGGAGGAATCTTCATAGATACGAGCAGCCCGTGCTGCCCGCATGCCCGATTTGCCTCCTGGCACCTACGGACTAAACCCAACCTCCTTCGTACGCTGGGCCTGTGGCACCCCTGCGGGACTATCAATTCCGATATTACTTCGCAGGGCAGGCACTGGACGTTATTCTTCGTCTTCACTCAGCGTGCGATTGTAATTCTGCGCGGTTCGCGTTTCGCTCGTCTATTCGAAGTCTTTTCATTATTCCCGTGATGGTGTTAACACATTTGTGCCAAATATCCTTATCGGACAGCATAGCCTCCAACAAGCCTTCGGGGGACACGGCTTTTCCCATGTAACGTTCTAGATAGTTGCGTTCTGTGTCGAATCTGTGGCAGTCCATAAGTATGTGTTCTGCGCTTTCAATTTTCCCATCGCAATGTAGGCAGAAGGGGTGATCAACGTGCTTGTATTTATATAAATATTGTCGGAAGCAGCCATGCCCGGTAAGGAACTGGGTAAGGTAGAAGTTTGTTTCTCCGTGTTTTCTCTTAATCCACTCGTCTACCCTTGGGATCAATCTCTTTGTCCAACGTCCTTTTGGGGACGAGTCCCACCTTTGTTGCCACTCGTCGGTGCTTTGTTGCAGGATCTTGTTGCGTTCACTTGGGCTATGCTTTATTGCTGCCGCCGTTCTTGCAGCTATGTCTATCGGGCATCTTCCAGCCAGCAAGTTTGCAGCCTCATCTGACACGGTCACGAATGCACAGCATACTCTAAGAGATGATAATCTGTGCACCGAGGCTGGTGCTCTCATGTATGAGGTTATAGGGGTCGCGCTTGCCCAGATTGGTGCCGCGTACATTAAGATTGATGAGCTGACGCTCGCAAGCAGGGTTCTTTGTTTCTGTTTTGGGCCTCCCATATTTGGCATGAGTCTTGCAAGAGCCATACTGGTCTTCCTTGCCTTCTCGCTGGCATATTTCAGGTGTTCCTTATAGTTCAGTCGTGGATCGAGTACGACACCGAGGTATTTTAAAGTTGGCGCTGACGCTAAAATGTGTTCTCCTACGCGGATTTGAATTTTTTCCACCTTTTTTCGACTGGTCATAAGCAGGGCCTCTGTCTTGTGGTCACATATGTATCTATATATATGCGTGTGTGTGTGTGTAAACGCTTGGGGACGCACGCCTAAAAGCAAACACGCACCGGTACGATCCGTCATCAGTTACTGTACCCTGGGCTGGGCTGGGCTGGTGTTCGGCTATTATTGATGCTCGTGCTCGATGCAATTTGTGCGTTTTTTATTGCACTAATAATTGCGTTGGGTTTTGTTTTTATTGTTTATTACTGTTTGCTTTTAAACCTATAAATAATGCCACATAACCACATGGCTCACTTACGGACGGACTATTTGTCTAGAGATGCTCACACGCACACAACACACACCAAATGCACAGGTATATAACATATGTAAGTATGTATGTATGTTTGTACGAGCGTTCTCCGTCTGTATCATCATCAACTTTAATATACTTTTCGCTACAATCTTTTGCTGTCAATCGCGAGCGTAATTTAAAATAGTGCTGCCATTTCGTTGCAGCACCCCCAGCCATCTGAACTGCATTCGTTCGTGTCAGCTCGTCATTTATGTTTTTTATATTTTGGTTTGCAATCACAAAAATCTTATGCGTGCATTTGCTATTCTATTTTGTCTATTTTAGTTTTGTTTATTTTGCTTTTAGTTCATCTATTTCTATTTTCGTTACACATTTGGGGTTCGAGCATATCTTCAGATTTATTTTTGTTTTCATTTGTTTTTTTTTTTAAATTTATTTTCTTCTTAATATCCTCACGTTCATTTGCCCCACTCTCTTCATTTTATTCAGATGCTGCACCAAAGATATACTTATAAAGACATACATACATATGTAGGTATACATATGTATGTATATAAAATATAAACACATGTGTTGGCCGCTTTAGTAGTATATCATTCATGGCAACATCAAAGTGCCTCATCGCTCGACAGCCGCAACAGTTACGATAGGCAGGGTCAGTCGCTATGTTTGAAAAGGGTGAGAGAGAGGATTGGAATGGGGGAAAGCCAATTTTTTCCCAAGACATTATATTAACCTCTAAGAAGTCCTCATTAGCTTCGTAAGATGTGAAAAAATTTGTATAGAACCTGCAAAAAACTTCATGGAACTTTTGAGACAGCTACATATATAAACCGGCCTAGATTCATATGGATATCGAAAATGTTTTTGCTTTCTGTGCCTAGTAACCATTTTATTAAATGTATACATACATAAATATTTTGTTAAAATCAAAATGTCTTTATCAATTTTGGATGTGCGATTACAGATAATTATTGCTTAATCATATTTCTCATAGCTTCTATTAGTTATCGGTATTTTTTTCTATATTTATTTTCTTTGTTTTTTTATCGTTATCGTTATTTGTATCGCTATCAACATTTTCATTGTTTTCGCTATTTTTATCATTACCGAAACAACGTCTTTTACCATCGAAAGCATTGTGACTATCGATTGTTTAATGTTTGTCATTGTTACACATTGTTTTGAGCTGCTTGGTTATCGACATTTTTATCTCTTCGAATATTTTTATCGCTACGATTAATTTTACGTATATCGATATCTGCTTGCATCACTATCGGCATAGATATTACATACTTTTAATACCTATGCATTCCTCGTATTTCTGGTTCTCGCGCAAGCACTTGCCTTTATATTCCATGCCTATTGCTTTATCGATATTATTTCGTTAACATTACTATTATTAGTATCTATATATTTCTATTGCTATCGACATCGTTATAGTTATTAATATCATTTAATTTTCCAATTATATAATATAACTATCTTTATGGTTACTCTCGTTTATTAAAATCCTTATCGATATTGTTTCGTTTCCATTACCATCATCGCTAACGATAACGATAAATTAAATTTAATCGATATTATTATCGCTATCCATACTACAATCGCTGTTGATATTTAAATTTTAGTATCAATGATAAGATACATCGATATCTATCGGCTAACCTTATTGTCATCGTTATTACTATCGACATCTTTGGCGTAGTCATTTTCATGGTGAACGTTACCATCCTTGAAAATTTAACCCTTAAAATAAATTACACTCTAACAAAGCCAAATTAAAATTTAGTCCACTAAATTTATAAAAAACAAATAAGAAAAGCTAAATTCGGGCGAAACCGATTTTTATATACCCTCGCGATGTATCTTTTATAATTTCATAAAAATCCCATTTCTTTGTTTAAAATCTTTGCTATTATTAAACTTTACTCAATTTCTTCCAATAAATACTGGAAAAAAAAGTTTTTTGTATTTTTTCAAAATTTCCGGTATATGGATGTTGGGCGTGGTTATGGTCCGATTTCAAAAATTATTGACGGTGATGATAGAGATATCAAGGCCAATATGTTCACCAAATTTTGTGACGATACCTTACATCGTTGTTGAGAAACCTGCAGACGTGTTTTTATAAGTGGCCCATTTTTCAAAATTTCATAAAAATCAAATTTCTTTATTAACTATCTCTCTAAATATCAAATTTAAATTAATATGTTCCAATAGATAACGAAAAAACGAAATTTTTGCATTTTTCAAAATTTCCGTTATATGAGAGGTGGGCGGCGAGGTAATCGTCCGATTTCAAAAAATTTTACCGATGATAACAGTGATATTAAAGAAAATTTGTTCACCAAATTTTGTGACGATGCCTTACACCGTTATTGATATACAGACATTTATTCCTAAGTGGGCGTGGCAACGCCGATTTTTCAAAATTACATAAATACCTAATTTCTAGTTCCAAATCGCTTCAAATATCGAATTTCACTCAATTCGTTTTATTAGATAACGAAAAAATTAAGTTTTTGCATTTTCCAAAACTTCTGTTATATGGGAGGTGGGCGTGGTTATTGACCGTATCTTGACCATTTTCAATACCAACCTACCCTGTTCAAAGAGCTATCTACGAGTATGTACCAAATTTCATTGAGATATCTCAATTTTTACTCAAATTATCGTCTGCACAGACGAACAGACAGACATCGCTAAATCGACTTCTCTTTTCAATCTGAGCATTTTGGTATATATATGTGTATATCTATCTCGATAATTTTTTGCTGTTACAAGCAACCGTTATGTGAACAAAGTTATAATACCCTTGTGTACAAGTACGCTCGGGTATAAAAAGCAAATTTACACTACGATTTCCAAAAAATGTAACTCAACATGAAGCTTATGGGAGTTTGATACCTCTAAACTCCTCCCTTGCGCCGGCTCTCTGCCGTAGGATGACTGCATGGGAAAATACATATACATATATGTATGTATGTATATACATACATATTTACTTCTTGCCGCTTTCTATGTCTCTGCTATTGCTGCTATTTTCGTCCACCCACCGTCGTGCATCTGTCGCGCTTGAAATACTATGTTTGAAATACTTAGATACTCGTAGGTACTCGTATATGCACATTTGTACGAGTATATGCGTGTAGTTATGCACAAATGTGAACGCGTGCGTCTTTGTTTGCATTGCAACGGCACAAAGCCACTGACACCAAAAATTCATTGAACTTTTCCCTAACCAGTGCCACAGCAGCAGCAAACAATTTTACTCATTTCCTTTACTATTCACTTTTCTATGCTTGTTGATCTCGCCTTCCACCAACTATTATAGCAACAAAGCATACCTAAATATGTATGTATGTATGTATGTACATAGACAGATGGATGGATACCAGCGCTGATTGACGACTGCCTGCCTGCTTGCTTGACTGAGTGACTGACTGGTTTACTAACAGCACTGTTGCCGTTGCTGCTTACATTGCTGCTTTACGTTTTTGAGATTTCACATGACATTTTTAGCCTTTTACTTATTTTCAGCTGTTTCTCATTTATTTTACTATTTGCTTGGTTTTATTTCATTCGCTTTGTTTATTTATTTTTATTTTTTTGGCTAGTTTTTATGTCTTACTGTTTCTGGGGTTAGCGTATGCGTTATTTTTTGGTTAGTTACCCTGTCATCTGTGACACCATCGCCATCACCACCATCACCACCATTACTGTTATCGCTCTAGCCATCTTCATCATCAAAGCCATCGCCAAAGGCGTCCACTTTTGTCATCATCAACGTCAACTGTGCCAGTCGCATGCATTGACATTGAGTATCGTCGCTTGTCGGTGTATATATACTTTTTCTATATCTGTACATATGTACTAATGTATTAACTCGTTGTGCATGTATACATATTTACCATTTGAAGACAATATGGCACCAATTATGTCTTAACTGCAAATGCCGACTAAATTAATGCGCAAACGAAGCATTTTTGTTAATCAAGATACAACTTAACGTACACAACTCCTATAACTTTACCAACTGCCTGTGTGAATAACCTGCTTACTTGCTTGCTTTTTTCTATTCAACAATTCGTCCACTTGAAATCGAAATGCGTAAAGCATTTAAGACACATTTTTTGTCATAGTTCCTTCGTCGGATTAACCACCCGCCGCGCCGTCTGAGAATCACGTTTGAACTCTGTTTCTGTGTTTTCTACTTATCCTCACATCTTTTTTATGTACTTATTTGCATGACTGAGTTGAAAATCGTCGTTTGTTTAACCAGTTTTACTGGCGTGCTGCGAATTTTTGTTTAATTTTGCTAACACATGGAATATTTAAATGCGTTTCCAATTGTTTTTGCTTAATGGCACTCAGCCGGAACTCTGACGCAAAAGTGGAAACATGTTATTTTTTTTTTTGGAGCGGTATGCGTATTGACATGAACGTTGGTATAACCAATAAGAAAGATAAGAAAAAATCGTAAGTATCTGAGTTAGAGAATAAACATCCGGTTATTGTCAATAAAACCTCCATTTGCAGTTTGTTCAGTTTTTGTTTAACTTATGCCACTTGTTTTGCGCCAAACTTAAAATGCTATACCTTTTTTTGCGCTGATTTAAGCCATTTTACTTCTTCTTTCGAACATTTTTCATTATGACAGACAGACACTCTTGGCTATATTTCCATGTTGTTATAAAACAAAGGATTCTGTAAAAGAAGATATTTAGAGACTTTGCTAGGTTTTTACCATTTTTTTGTAAAAGTGCTAACTTTCCAAATAAATAAAAATTTCGAGCTACTCAGCCTGCAGGTCCGAAAAAAAATAGTCAGAATTTAAATGCTTTTACTGCCTAAGATTATTGTAAATCGAAAAAATAACTTAACATATTTTGTCTTCTGAACTAAGAAAATATAAAGTGTTCGCTCAAAGCGATCAAATTTTCCAGTGTATATATTTTAAATGGAGAAAAAAAATGTTTCGAAGAAATTATATATGTAGAATCCTTTAAAAATCAATATTTTCCCTTCGGCAAACACTGATTTTTTTTTAAAGAAACCCAAAAATTAATTTTGAAATTTTTTTATTATTAATATTTTATGATACCCTAAATACATTTTTGGGGGTATTTTGGATGCAAAACTAAATTAAGGATCGTATAATGCCGAAGCTGCTTTTTCTAAAAATAAAGAACTAAAATCCCTTCCTCTTTTAAAAGTGCCATCATTGCTGATCTAAGTACTTCTTCTATGTGTCTATATTGATTTTTATTTCTATTATAAATCGACTTATGGAAATGAGAAACTTTATTATCATAAATTTTTAATTAAACATTTTGAATGGATTCATGAATGGAATAGACACTGAACAAACCGGAAAAAAAACTACTGTGTAAGTCTTGTAATCAATATTTGATTCAATCATTACATTAAATTATATAAATTATATTTTATAAATTAGAATATATCCCACCAGCATTAATGCTAGACATCGAATTCTCGAGATTTTAACCCATATAAACACTCGAATTATGGTCCTTTAAAATTGTTTCGAACTAAGGATTTGATTTTTTTTTTTGGATATGCGGTATCCAAGCCAGTTGTTCATGTTGTGAAGAGGGAAAATCCGGCTCGGTCTACTATATAACATATGTTATAAATACCATCTGCCGTTCGGAAAGGATTGAGAGTCCTTTTTACAGTTTTTTTTTATTATTCATTATTTCCCAACAATTTTGTATTTCAAGTATCCGAATTCACTTTTCGGCGCTTAATTTAATCGATGAAAGCCTTCATCCATGTATAAGCAAATTTTCAGTACCCTTTCATCAGCAGCAGCCGTGCAAAATGTCCATTCGTAAACAGCATTTAAAGTCAAAATGTCCCATGATGATGACGTACGTGTATGACGGCGGCAAAATACACGACACGTATTTATATTAATAGTGGCAAAACACCAACACCAACACATTTCATAAACGCAATCAAAAAACCAGAGAGAAACAAATTAAAAGCCATAAATATCACAGCAGTGAAGCAATAATTATAGCAACTTTATAAATTTTAGGTAGTTAATAAGATTAAGCCCTCTTACTTTCTTTAACCCGTTTTCGGTGGTTGTGGCTATAATTAGAAAAAAATTCAAAAATTTCTCCCCACTTCCGGTGTATACTAACTACACAAAAAATAGAAATTGTGGCTGTCAAATGACACTACACATTTTTCTATACCCATTTAGTTGCTATTTTTGTCTCGAGTGAAAATCCATAATACTTCCACCACATGTAGCGTCGAATGCAACCGCTTCCGTTTCCAAAAACATAAACTCTACACAAATATTTCACTTTGAAAAATGACATTTCAAACATTGTCGTATGCAAATGTACTTTCAACTACAAGTTAAGCGCTCTTAAAAACCCTGTAGGGAAATTTCACACTTGAGGAGGAAACTTTTGGTTCGAAGATAGTACGCGATTTCAAACATTTTGTTTTTGATGTACACATACATATTTGAATGAATTTAGGTTATCAAATTTGATTTTAAGACACTTCGGTTTTCTTCACGCTAATAGCGACACCTATCATCAAGGTGTGAAAGTTGTAAAATCGAAGAAGAAATGTGAAAGAAAAATAAACCTTTCCTTTTGCTAATGTTTCAATATTTGAACTCACAACCTCATGTGTAGTAAGTCAATGTCTCTTACAATTACCTTATTACCAAACTCACAAAACGATTCAATAAATTTTCATTAAATCTTATAAAATTTTAGAAAAAATTTTTTTATTTTTTTTATAATGCAGTTTTGTTGGTCATGCGAGTTTAGTATAATTATATGCAAACTTCAAGTGGCTACAAATAACCTTTGATTATTGAAAATTTCTTTTTACAGGTGTTATTGAGCAATTTTTTTCATATGGCGAAAATTGCGAAAGACAGCCTGTAAACAAATTACAAAAAATCAACGATAAAAATTTAAAAAGTTCACTTTACTGTGTTTAAATGAAATGGACTACAGAACTGCGTACTTCGAAATATTCTAAAAAGAATTTTTGAAAAAAAAAATTTGCAAATTTTTTGAAAGTTTGTGTTTTTTTTTTTTCATAATGTGCACAAAGCTTGAGTTCATATGGCACTGTATTGTTTATTGAAACAAAAATTAATTAAATGTTTTTTAATATGACCTTACACTTCAAATTTCGAACTAGTTTCCAACTATCGAAATGGATATGTAGAGCGCATATTGACGATTTTAAAATAGCTTTTTTTCTATCGAAAAAAGGAAGCAGCAAAGGAGGCAAGCGGCATACAAATGAAGTGCATTTCCCTACAGGGAATGCGCCACACAGTTCGCTAGTGTGAGAGTTGAAGTAAACTTTGTAGCCTTTCGGGGAATTTATGACGTACATTTAATGTGCCGTCACTCATTTGCTTTGTTTTTGCAAACTATCAACTATTTTAATCATTGGTGCTTTCACTGAAAACACACACACACACAATTCTATACGTGGCATGTAAAAACAAGTCAACTGAATTAACGATTTTTTGATTACTAAGCAAGTAACAATAAATGT
Organism: Philophylla caesio; assembly: GCA_963971545.1. Taxonomy (NCBI): domain Eukaryota; kingdom Metazoa; phylum Arthropoda; class Insecta; order Diptera; family Tephritidae; genus Philophylla; species Philophylla caesio. The sequence continues at coordinate 15,225,710 of OZ020608.1, forward strand.
TGCGAATATGTACAGGGATACATACTCAAGTATTTCTGTAGTTAATTATAGTTTAATTTTGATTTTAATTATAGTTTCAGCGTCACAGCTAGTGGTAAATATTTTTGCTATAACCAACACTTAAGTGTCACACTTTAAACGCAACGCAACCAAAACTTCATACGTCATAGTGCTTCCGTGCCGCAAAAACGCAGCATTTCCCTCATTTCGTATTTGTCTATTTTTGTTTACATCCATGGCTTTCATGTTGACTCTTTCTTCAGTTGCTAGATTTTGCATGCGCAAGTTGTTTGTGGTCGTAGTAGTGATGGTGTTTTGACTGAATTTCGGTGTTGCCACCACCTTAAATATTCGTACGAAGTTTGCGTGCGTCGTAGCGTTCGTTAGTACTTATAATCAAGTGCGTCATCGTTTAACATTTTGACATTTAAAAGCTGCTCGTTGCGTGGGTGGCCGTTTAACTCTTTTACACTTTGCGTGCGTATTGGTCATTGGATGTTGGAAATTGTCCATGCGTGTCATACGAACGAATTTAATTAAAAAGTATTGAAAATTTAAATTTATTGAAAGTGAACACAATTTCGTTCGATTTTGTTACCACGGATCATAACTGCTGGGTATGTAATTCAAAAATTTATTTTTATGGACTAAAAAGTATTAAGTTGCATAGATTTTAAAGTGATAAGAATCGCACTGCGATCTGTTGTACTATTGTGCCTTATAACAACTCCTCTTGCCTTCTCTATAAAGATGTATCCTGGAAGCAGGGTGTGTATATGAACTTCCTTAGGCCACATTTGACCTTCGCCGCGCTGTATCATTATTAATTTACTCGAAATTTGCATACAAGGCCATAATAAATATTTTTTTAAAATTCTGTCACTTGACTTCTTCTTCTAATAATACCGTTTATCGAGATTCATAAAGCTTCGCCAGTTCTCTCTTTTTTTTGTGTTAAGTTACTAATTCCTAGGTAAGGCATTACTACTGCATTTGGTCATTCCCTTGTAATCGTAGGCATTCTTGCTGTCATTGCATTCTTTTTACGGTTCATCATTCAACATCTGCGATAGCCATGCGAACACAGCCATTTATCTTGGGTTGAATAGTTCTCTCGAAATCTCCCAAAGCCTTTATCTTCGCTGGAATGAAGTAATCACTAAAATTCGTATTTATTATCTAATTTGGCTTATATTCGTAACATGTAATGACAACAGAAATACTATTAAAAAAAATATATTAGTCGCCAGGTGGCGCTGTAGTCGAGTTATTTTCAAAAATCGTTTTTATGCTCGGATCTTAGCCATTGATAGAACGCAAAAATACTGAATTTCTGGATGAGTTGAAAATACTAGTTGAAAAATACTTTTGCAAAATATTTATATATAATATAATTTTGGCGCTTACACTTTATAGCTCAGTGTTTGGCCGAGCATCTCCTACCATTTGGGGTGTGCGTCTTTATATTATACCACAAATGGAGGGACCTACAGTTTTGTGCCGACTCCGAACGGCAGATGTATTCAATGAGAAGCTTTTTCATGGCAGAAATACCCTCGGAGGTTTGCCATTGCCTGCCGAGGGGTGACCGCTATTAGAAAAAACTTTTTCTATAAATAAGATTTTGCTTGCCCTGACTGAGATTCGAAACTCGAACTCACCGGCATATCGAGTTATAGCACGCACCGCTACCAACTCGACCACAGCGGCCGCTTGCAAAATATTTACTGGTGGGAATTCTTGAATCGATTTTTGTTATGAAAGCCTGAGAAAAAATTGTGTTTGATATGTGAGCACCAGCAAACTTTGACTGCTGCTAATCGTGGTAGAAACTTGCCACTCCACTGGCAAAAAAGTAGGCGCGGCACTTAATAGGTTTCGAAAGTTTTTCTAACTTTGAAGTTTTTTTTGTTGTGTTATTAAATATGATTACACTTTAATATTTATAATTTAATATTCAAAATTGATTTTTTCACTTAAGTGAATTGCGTGCTGCGCTCTAATAATAGCACACACACATATGTATGTATGTATACTTACATACAAATTACACTATTGACAACTTTGGCAATAACAATTTTTCATGGCAAATTACGTTGCGTCAATTCAGCCTCACACTTTACCACACACCCCTCATAGATAGGTATTGACAGATTTTGACACCACCCGCTGCCATTGTTATTCTTAGTCAAACAATATGCGCTAGGAAAAGAAAAATTGCTTTCAAAGCTGTGTGTGTGTGTTGTATTTTTCACTGCTATAAGATTATAAAAAAAAACGAAGAAAATAAAATTTGTGAAAAAAAACAAGAATAGGCAGTGGTGGTATTTCAAATCGAAACCAGTGAAACCAAAAACCAAGAGTGACCTCATTTTCGTGACCTTAGAGCGGTAATATTTACGAGCGGCTTCGTTGTTGACGCTTTGCAATGCAATTACATAAATACATACATACATATACATACATATTTACCACACATACGAGCATGCAGGTATGTTTTTGTATGTAAATTTGTATATTTAGCAAGCGACAGGAAGGTTTCACAGCAGTCAAAAAGTTGAAGTGACGAAAGAAAAAGATTGCTTTTGCCTTTTCTAAATGTTAGTAGCTTCGACTGTACAATTTGCTCGTTAGTGTGGCACTATCTGTGTGGGTGTGTGTGCGTGTGTGTTTTGTAGCTGTCTGATTGCTGCATCGTTGGTGTTTGTGGTGTAATAATCGAAGGCTTGTATGCTAATATCGTTTCACTTTCTTTTATTATTATTTCTTGACAGCCTTTTCCGGTGCTTCAAATATCTATTTGTATGCTACAGTGACTGAAATTATTGATGAACGCGAATGAATGAATGAATGAATTATTGCGAACAAATTTTTCATGGCAAACAAATTCTTTTGGTGCGTGAGTCGAAGTTTTAAAATTCATTTAATTTTAGTTTAATAATAGGCAAATTTTTCCTGATATTTTTTTTATGAAAAATATAGTTCAAAATTCAACGGAAATTGCGTTAACCAAAGTTTTAAGCTTTAAAATAAATTCACAAATTTTCATACAATTTTTTACTTCTTATTTGGATTAAAAAAATTGGTTATGCTGTGTTATATGTCAATTAATTTTAATTTAATTTACCTTTAATGTTCAAATCTGCTCCACTTGATTTTTGAAAAGCTTTTACATTCTGACAGTTTTAAGCAACGGAAATATTTTTCACAGCTACTTTTTAGTTTCTTATAAAAATATTGATAATAATTGTACTAAAACTCGCGTTAATCAAAGTTTTTAGTTTACAAAAAATTTTTTGTAATTAGATAAATTTCTTAAAATTTGCGAAGTGTTTCGATTGCAACAAAAAAAAAGTTGGTTTATAATATTTTTGGCTCATTTAATCTATAACAATAATGTGCTAGCCTTTGAGTAACTGTGTATGTATTTGCATACACATGCAAATATATTTTCATTGCTATTTAGCCAGCGGCATTGGCCGACCTTATTTTCATACCTTGTCTTCATGCAGACTATTCGAGTATGCTTGCCACTTCCGGCCCGCAGCGATCATACAAACTAAATGCCGGCGTCAAACATATTTAAGTATGAAGTTCAATTTCCCTTTTCTTTTGGAATATTTTAATGTTCTATTTCTTAAGTTTTGTTTTTGGCTGTAGTTTTATGCTTAAGTTCATTTGAGAGTTTACTAATTGTTGCTGGTATTGGTTATTTTCTTACATGCAAAACTTGCGATTTTTCCACTCCTTGTTGACTCTGTGTGAAAAAGTAAACAGAATGTAAACATGCGATTTTATGCGACGCAATTTGCGAAATTTCAATAAACAAAACGCAACGCTCGCTTACATAATGGTCTAACAATTTTGGGATCGCTTATTTAATGCACGCAATCCTTTAGTTCGTAGTAGTTTGGTGTTATGAATATTTCATAAATAATTTTTTGGGTTGATTTTAGTTTGCGTTTTATTTCTTCTTAAAAACCACACGTCTAAAAGAAACGTTCTGTAAAGAGCCGGCAAGAACAAAGTAAATTTATGCGCATGTCATACTATTAGTTGAAGATTTATTTCCTTAGTTCTGCTTATTTTATTTAGTATCAAAAAAAAAAAAAATGTAACAATAAATTATAGAAACAAGAAAGTTGGTGTCGAATTTCCGGTAATGAACGTTTTTCCCAGAGCATTGCTTCGTAGTTTTATTAATCTACTAAATTCTTCTTTTATCTTTGAATTAATTTGAATTTAAGAATTTTTCTTACTGCTTATTGCTGAGATCTTTTTTTGGAGCAAACTAAAAACAATGTTTTTTTAACTTTTATGTCTACGTAGATCTGCAGCTCTCAACGGTGGTTACGAAATATTAAGTTTTTAGGAGAAAAATCTTCACAACAGTAACCACTGAGAGCCGCACCCACCTTTATGCTCAGATATGTATCTCTTACTCTCTCACTCACCAAGCTGAATTCTTAGAGCATCCGTTTGTGTCAAAGTCTTTTTGTTGCTGCCAACACCAGATCTTAAAATCTTGGAAAAAGTGTTCTTTCACCGATGGCACCTCGGCAAGCAATGGCAAAACCACCGAGAATATTTGTTACAATAAAAATACACAAACCACAAAAGGGAAAATAAGCTCAACAAACCAACGAGCTATACGAAAAATAAATTTCCCAACAGGCGGCGCTGAGGTCAAATTATTACTAACGATCATTTATTTGAGGTGACTTAACTCATAATCGAAATATGAATTGTAAAAAGGAAGGTAAAAAGTTTACAAAAACTTTACGCAGCAAATGGCGCTGAAAACGCCATTGAAAATATGTTTGTACTCTTTGGTAACGGGAAGAAAAATATTTTTGCTGAAAAATTTGAAAAACTTTTAATTAACCTTAATAGCAAGCAAGCGAACGTTCGGAAACAACGTCTGCTGGGGGTTCGCAGAGCCCTGTGAAGTTGACACCACCTTATTCGAATTTAAAAAAAAATATATATCGTTCGTTTGTCCATCGTTTGTCCACCCTTTATTTAAAAGTTATGTAAAAAACAAAATTTTTTTTGTGAAGTTGGCACCACCTTATTCGAATTTTAGAAAAAAGTATATATCGTTCGTTTGTTCACCCTTTGATCAAAAGTTATTTAAAAAACAAATTTTTATGAAAAAAACCTAAAAGTGAAAAATTAAACTTTTTTCAAGCTAAATCGTTTGTCCAGGTTTGTCCAGCAAAAATTTTTGTTTGTCCACCCTTTGTTCAAAAGTTATTTAAAAAACATTTTTTTTTTTTTTTTTTTTTAAACAGCATAAAGTTAAAAATTACGCCGTTTTTGAGCTAAATCGTTTGTCCATGTTTGTCTAGCAAAAATTTTCATTTGTCCACCCAAAGTTCAAAAGTTATTTAAAAAACAATTTGTTTTGAAAAAAAAAGCATAAAGTTAAAAATTACGCCGTTTTTGAGCAAAATCGTTTGTCCAGCAAAAATTTTCGCTTGTCCACCCTTTGTTCAAAAGTTATTTAAAAAACAAATTTTTATGAAAAAAGCCTAAAGTTAAATATTACGCCGTTTTTGAGCTAAATCGTTTGTCCACTAAAAGTTTTCGTTTGTCCAGCAAAAATTTTCGTTTGTCCACCCTTTGTTCAAAAGTTATTTAAAAAACAAGTTTTTATGAAAAAAAACACAAAAGGGACAAAGGTGACAAAGGGTGGACAAACGAAAATTTTTGCTGGACAAACGTGGACAAACGAACGATATATATCTTTTTCTAAAATTCGCATAAGGTGGTGTCAACTTCACAGGTCTGGTTCGCAGCGATGTATTTTATAGTAAATTTACATAAAATTTACACTTTGTTTTATTAAAATTGAATGAGTTACAAAACTGCCTACTCAAAAAAAAAATATACAAATTCTTTTATAAATTTTGCATTTAATTTTAAACTTTGTTTATTGCGACTTAAGTTGATTTAAAAATTACATTTTTGTAAAAATAATCTAACATGACAAACGTTGCGAATTTGTATGTAATAAAAAAAATATATATTATTACCGTTCATTTGATAGCAAATTTAAACTTCTTTGAATTTATTTTGATAAAATTTTTGCTTGCCAATATAACTCTTATCTGTTCTTAATCGAAACTAGAAAAATTGTCCGCTCTTTTTAATAATGTGACCTTTCAAAACGTAGGAATTTGTACTGTCTCATTTACCCCGCTAAACATTAAAACAAATAAAACACAATTTTTTCAACGTCCATTGTTTTTTGGTTATTCAAAGCAGTTTATAAAAGCACTACATACCCATACTTTTTATATTTTAATAAATATGCACTTAGTACTCGAGTGGCCAAAACACGACAGCTTAGAGTCGTTACTTTCCACACGCGTCAGCTGGTAGAAGAAGGAACACACAATTGAAGCAATGGGAAATGCAAATAACAAATACACACGCTCAAGTGTCCTAAGGGCATAATAATAATCATCAACATTTATGCACTTGTCGAAAGCAATATCGTATGTATCATGCCCTTATTGTTGTACTTACTTATCTCTTCAAGTGTATATGTAGAGACAATTTCTGGTTAGTTGATTGGACAGACAGTTGGTTAGTCGATTGATTGGTTGGTTATTGGCGTTGCTACTTAGCAAGAGTATAAGCTTATATCGTTTGACCTATAGGTAAAGTCACACACACACACACACAAGGAGATAAAGGAGTTTTTCGCATGCCATTTTACTGTCATGCAACAACAATTCACATGAAGCATACGCAAAGGCGCACAACCATAGCTAGCTAGATAGCAGGCCACCAGTTAGGGTTTCATAATAGTTGTGTTTTATATATAAAATATAATGATTTTCTTCGACTGCCAAAGTCGAAGTCTTGACAACTATAAACTTTATTACCTGCGACATCGCTCTTACCCCTTTAAGCAAACCTATGTATCTAACATTGTTTGACCTGTTAAATTTCCGCTGCTAAGTCAATGCGTTGTGCATAAAATACGAGTATACGAGTATAACATACAACAACTGAAAAGGTCCATTTAGCAACAATAATTATAGACGCAAACTACATAAAACTGTTAACTAATGCTTTCGCACAAAATGAGGTTAAAAGGAGGATTGAGCACAATTTGATGTGGCAGTCAGTTGACGGTTAGTAAAATGCGCATATTGTAACGCATTTGAACATAAAGGGTTGGAAACTATTTCGCAAAAAATGGAGGTTATTTCTTATCTTGCTGCTTGTCTCATTGTTCATTTTTCAAAACTGTTGTACAATTTCTTTCATGTAAAAACAATTTTTACTCTTAGAAAAGCGACACCCAATAGAATGTTTTTTGATGGTGAACCTTTAAGCTTAGGACACAGCTCTCAAGAAAATCGACAAATTCATATAAAATGACACACAAGAAATGAAAAAGAAATTTTTTTCTAGAAAAATTTCTTAAATCCGTCTAAAGCGCTCAAGAAAAAAATGCTCGTATATTTATTTCTTCAAGAAAATTTTCAGCAACGGCAAGGTACTTTTCCAAGCAACAGAAATAATGAAAAATATTTCGTGTGATTTTTCTTGAGAACTATATTCAAGCCTTTAAATAGTTCATCAAAATTTTCGAATGAATTTCAAACGTCTTTGTATAATAAGAAGTAGTGAGAAAAATTTGTTGCATCATCGGTAATTATTATTTATTTATAAAAGTTTTTCCATAACAATTATCAGTGAGAAAAATATTTTTAAATTTACAAAAACTCTTATTTTGCATACACAAAAATTGTCTAAAACTGCTGAGAATTCATTTGCTAAATTATTATGCATTTTGTAAAAAGTTTGAAGCTTGCGTTTATATGTTATTTGATAAGAAAAGAACTCTTTAAAAAAAACATTATCTTTTTTTAAAAAAAAGCATATAAAAGGTAAAAATTGTCAAAATGAACCAAAGCGCTGAGCACAAGCTTATAATTTTTCTATCAAAACACTGCTGCCAAACAAAAGCAATTTTTACTGCAAAACCGAGAGACTTACACCCTGTAATTCGTGTGCTCGTACTCAAATACAATACACACTTTCTGCAACATTCGTAACGCTCACTACTTGCCGATTTAACCTAAAAAGCTGAAAGCCTCCCTCAGAAATTTACACAAGTCCCCAATCAACTTCCTATTGCACTGCCACTCCGCCATATTACTTGAGTATGCACATACATATGTATGTACGAGTATGTTGTTTGTTTGTGTGTTACACTTTCGATATTCTTGCAGCTGTTCTCATTTGCCTTTTCACCCCCAGCTCGCCTAGGTCCAAATAACCCCTGTCGCCCTTCCACCTGCACTTTGTATTGAGTAATGACCTACTTATAAAGTATTTTCCTGGCTTTTCTTTGTAAAATGTGTCTATGTGTATAATATTTAATGGCTTTAAAATTGCTCAAAAGTGAAGTTGAGCGTGGCAGGCACCTGCGATTTGCTCGATTATTTGTCAATGCCCAAGCCAATTCGGGCAGATTCAACCAACACTGCATATCGCACATCGAATTCTCCGTGCCTTGTGGGTATTCACGATTTACTTGCGATTGGCGTAGATAGTATTTAGCCTTTGATGTAGTAACCACCATCAGCTGCTTCACTACTTTCAATTTCAATTTTGTGCAAATAATGTGCCATTAAATATGGCAAGCAATTTATCAGCGATTAATTTAATGAAATTGATTTTATTTAAAGCTCGAATGTGCATTACGTTTTTGTGTACGAGTATGTAAGCGTTCGCAGCGAAAAAACGTTCGTTCATTTTAATTAATTATCAAAAGCAAAGTGTAAGTTAAGCGACAAAAAAAGTCAAATAGAACGCCATTGCATTTAATTAAGCCTGTTTTGCATTTTATTGCAATTACTGTACTGTAATACTCATAATGACATCCCTTCTCACTCGCTTAACACCACAAATACATATAAACATACATATTCATAGATATATGTAAGTATATACATATCTACACAATAATTATATTTACCTGTAATCATGATTGTTATTAATGACGAGTTATTGCAGTGATAAATGTTTTTCCAAATTTATTTGCTTCGTCACACAGTGCCGGTGAGAGAATGTGTCAACTGTGTTGAATGGAATTGAGTGAATAGTTAATAACTTTATTCATGAGAATATTCAAAATGCGTAAAATTATGGGAAAATTATTTTAAAATTAAAATGCCACAACTTTAGTTCGGAAAATTTGTTTTGGTTGAAAACAAGTGAATTGCAATTTCCGACAAATTTTTAGTTTTGCAAGAGAAAGCGAAAACCCGGAACATATTTTTTTTCTGATTTTTAAGCAAAATTTAAAATGTGATAGAAAATCGTATATTTAGACGCAGTTTAGTTTGAAAGGAATTTGAACAAATTTATCAGAAGCGCCAAAAATGGCTTAGACTTGCCAACTAATCGGCTAACCAGCTTGTCGAAGAAATGGTCGGCCAGACATTTAAGACGCATATTTCGGAGTGCACTGCATTTGCATTGTACTTAAAATCGGAATGGAAAATATGCCACAGAAACCTGAACGTAATACGAATTGTTTTCGGTATTAGTTTTGTTATCGATAATTAAATTTGTATCGTCGTCGATAACTTATTTGTTTATTATCGACATTAGGGTTGTTATCGTAGATTAATATTTTGTCGATTCCTATTGCAATTGTCAAGTTCTTAGGATGAAATCTTTCGGATACTGCAACAAAATTTTTTTAATTATTTTTTTTTTAAACGTGAACACCGTCGATTTGTTCATAAAAATGATAAAAGGATGCAAGTACTACATCTTTTCGATATTTATTTTTGAAAACCGCGAATGCATTTCAGAAAAGGAAATTGTGTTTTTTCAGAAAAATATTTGTGAGATTTTTTGAAATATGTTTTATTTGTGTGAAACGCATTTGTGGTTTTCCGAAATATATTTGCTTTTTTCTTTGTAAAACATTAACGTTTTCTGAAATTCTTTTTTTGAAATTTGTGCTATTCGGAAAACGTTTGTCGTTTTTTGAAATACATTTTCCTTTTTCTGAATTCATTTCAACTTTTCTGAAAAACATTTGTCCTTTTCTGAAATACATTATTGTTTTTCTGAAATACATTGGTGTTTTCCGAAATTATTTTTTTCGTTTTTCTAAAAACCTTTAAGCTTTTCTAAAAAATATTTGTACTTTTATGAAACATATTTGAGCTTTTCTGAAAAACATTTTTCTTTTTCTGAAAAATATTTGTTATTTTCTGAAATACATTTGAGCTTTTTTGAAATACATTATTGTTTTTTTGAAATATATTTGTGATTTTTCTAAACTACATTTGTCCTTTTCTGAGACATATTTGAGCGTTTCTAAAATAAATTTTTGTTTTTCTAAAATCATTTTGGAAAATATGTCAAGCAGTGCAATTTTTATATTTTTTTTTATTACTAAAGTAATCTCCCATTGCTTTCAACTCGCGCATCTCTCGCACTTTGACAGCACTGACCCACACTCCCACACATTCAAAAACATATTTATGTATGTATGTATATACATACGTACGAATGTATGTAAGTACGAGTATATTGCTCAACTATACTGGCCACGCATTATTTACAATTCGCTTGCAAGCGTTCAACTCGTTTGGCAAGTGCCATTCACAATCGGTCATAGTCCGTGATTTAAACATAATACATTATTATGTATGTACAGCAGTGCGCATAATAATAGTAGAACTACATATGGCCGATTTTGACAATTAATTTAATTTAATATTTTTTTTTAAATTAAAATATAATAACTTCTTTAAGAATGCCTGTATTAACTTAAGATCTATGCTTTTTCAACTTTTATGTAAATTTCAACATTCTCTGAAAGTTCAGATTTTTTAGGGTAAGTTTCAAGTGCCTAAATAATTTTTAATTTAATTAATTTTACAATTTTTATTGAGCTCAAGGCCAGTTTATGGAAGATTTTTGTGAAAAAACAACAAACCAACTACAAACTAGACCAACTGATCTGCCGCTTTTAACTTTTTTGTGTGGTTGTTGTTTGTGTTTTTATTTGCAAATTCTGTAATCAATTTAATTAAATTTTTTTAAGACGGTGTTGCTCATATTATTGCATTTAAATTCTCACATGTACATACGTACATACATATATAGTGGTTTTTTTATATATATTATATCGGTCGTTAGTTTACAAACCGTTCTGATTTCAAAGAAAAAAATTTTAATTTTGAATAGACATTACTAATTTTTTTGAAAATTTTCCGCAAAAATCAATTTTTCAATATGTAGCGCTATTATTTTTATGCTCCTTGGTATATATATGTTTGTGTGTACATCTGTCCATTCGCGCAACTTCTCATAATTTCCCAGCCTCCGTAACGACTCGACAGATATAAGCGCAAAAACTAAACAAATAAACTTGAGTTATAATTATACATAACTATATATGTACAAGCATACATACATCATCTCTATTCATATTTTCTTATTTTACTTGTTTCCCATTTTTATTTAAGTTTTTTTCTGTTAGAAGCTTTTGAAATGTACATCTGCACTTACATACAGACATACACAAAAGACATGTAAACAATAATATAATTTTCTTGTAGTCAACTTTTATAAAATATTGTTGACTGGCGAACAAGCTGGTTGACTACTAGCTGTTTGTTTATTTGTTGCCTCTTCGTATTCCCTCATTCTACATACATAACATAAATATTTAAAATACTCTCGCCACTTTCTTGTTCAACAGCTACATACATATATACGAGTAGTTACATACAAACATGCACTTATTATTTGCGTAGGGTAAAAATGCATTTTATTCATTTGTTGTTGTTGTAATTGTTTTCTTTTTTTTTGCTTACGCGCAGTTGACTGGAATGTTATGCTACAATTTTCGCATATTTCGAATGTTAGCTGAGTTTGTTTTTACTTTTTATATTTTTAATTTTGTTTATATATTTATTTTTCATTATTTTTTTTAACGAAGAAATGGGAGAACCATTTCTTACAATTAATTAATTTTCTTTTATCTCAGCGTTGGATTCTTACATGCCTATATTATTATTTTTATTTTTTGTTCATATCGATTTTGTTTTCGTTCGCTTTCCTCTCTGTTCTATTCATATTTTTCTTTAATCGTTATTATACTTCGTTATTTTTTTCTTTGCGAACCCTTGCGTCGATATCAACGTTTTTATTTAGTTCAACATTTATTTTATTATTTCAATTTATTTTTTTTTTTTGGATTCCACTGCGTTCATCGCATTTTAGCGTGCATAAAAGTGTGTATGAAAGTACATGTGTAGGTATGCACGTGTGAACATACATATGTATGTATCTGCCTACATGTATTTCTCGTTCATTGCATGACGTCAGCTCTTGCGTTTATGCTTCATTCAAACATGCATGTAGATAAATTAACGCCTCGCAGCAAATATCTTGGCGAAAAACACTTTTAAAAAATAGCAAAAGACTCCATGTGGACGCGTACTCTCATACATACACATTTATGTATGTGCATACGTATGGTGGCGGTTGAAATAATAACAATAATTTATATTTACAAAATTTTAAAATTTAGTTTTTTTGTTTCAATAGCTAAGTTAAATTTTTTTTAATTGAAATACAGACAATTCTTTAACAAAAATCCATTTAAGCGCAAGATTCAAACTTTGTAGAATCTTCACAAAAAATTTGCAAAATTTTAAATTACGTACAAAATTTCAAATTTTTTTTATCTGAAGTTTAGAGAAATTTTGAAGTAGTTACGTAATTTTTTTTATACATTTTTTTTGTTATAAAATTCAGAAATTTCAGAAACTTTTAAATTTAAAACTTTTTTATCTGAAATTTTAGAAAAATTTTCAAGTAGTTACGTAATTTATTTTTGTAAATATTTTCTGTTAATAAATTTAGAAATTTGTGTGGCAACTTTTTTCGAATTTCGAATCGACGTACAGTGTTTAAAAATTTTTATCTGAAATTTTAGAGAAATTTTCTAGTAGTTACGTAATTTTTTTTCTAAATTTTTTCTGTTAAAAATTCCGAAATTTGTGTCGCAACTTTTTTCGAATTTCGAATCGACCTACAAAATTTAAAATTTTTTTATCTGAAATTTTAAAAAAAAATTTCAAGTAGTTACGTAATTTATTTTTGTAAATGTTTTCTGTTAAAAAATTTAGAAATTTGTGTGGCAAATTTTTTCGAATTTGAACATTTTTGTGAAGCCTAAAATAAATTTAGACAGAACATAATGTTTTTTGCCTAAGAATTACATTTTTTAATATAAAATTATCAAAATTGATTAAAAAAAAAAACTTATTGCAAACATTTGTAAATATAAATCACTGCTATAATTTTTACCGCCACTGTCCATACATACATACATACATACATATTTGTGTAAAATTTCTTGTCATATTCTATGAGGTGGGTTGAATGTGGGTCGTATACGAGCACATACTCTAATCTTAAGTGCGTTTGTATGTTTACTTGTGGGTTGGTTCTACTATTTGCGCACGAAAAAAATAACATGCGACGTACTAACTTCAAGTTGAAGTTCAAAGTTTCCATCGAAAAATGCTGAAAATTAAAAAAAAAACCAATTAAATTCAATACGTTTGATCTTTGTTTGCTTCGTGTTTTAGTAAAATAAGTAATAGTTTTTGTAGATAAAAAAATTTTGGTAAGTAGTAACTCTTTTTAGTTAGTCTCGTCTAGTTCTCATTCAGTAAAAGGTTCACAACGTCCTCCACCTGCAAGCCTCCAACCTGCGCGATTTTTTCTTCAACAAAGAATTATTCGCCAGTGATTGAAGAAAAAGTCTAACACTCTTTAGCTTTATTACCCGAAGTATGATACTCTGATATGCAGAGGGTGGCGGTAATTTTGAGCATTATAATTATTTACAGATACTTATGTAGATACATTTCTTAATGAGAGAGTAAAAAATGGAACATACATACATTAAATTCCACATGGTCACATGGCTTCGGCGCGGTCCGCCGGCCAAGGCAAAGACGCCGGATTGAATCTTTGTTCTTACCCACTTTTAGGATGATATTTTTATATTATTTAAATAATAAAAAAAATTGTATGCAGTAAAAACCAACAAAACTAAGCGCACAAAGTCAATAAAAAATAATTAAATTTCACAACCTTACTTTTCTTCATTTACTTCTTTTGAACCAAACAATTTAAATATTTCCGGTAAATTGGCATTTCATAATAACAGCCAACCTTAACAGCTCTTCAAAGCCACAACGGTTTAAGCACCCCTCACAAATTCTCACCATCTCCCACCGCAGCTCATCGCCAACCCCCTCACAGTTCTCTTATTCAGACACCGTCAATCTCGTCGCTAGGCAACCTTACCACTTTTATGAAATTATGTCAAATCCCCAGCTGACAATATGCAATCGTCTGAGCTAGTAACCAATGCCAACGGCTACCATTAAAAAAAAAATAAAAAAATTTGAAAAAAAAAGTATTACATATTTCCTGTAGCCACTCACTGTCTGTCGGTGTTACACATTCATTATTTTTTCGCGTTTGTTTTTTGCCAAAGCGCTCGCATGTTACATATTCATATTACAATGTTTTTTTCTCTCGTTTTTGACTACGCCGTTGCAACTACTGCTATTGTTCCGCGCAGAGATTAAATAATTTCAAAAGGCGTTTGATGTGTGGTGTGTGGTGTTCGTTGTTGTGGCGTTACAGCAGCAGCAGCAACAACCATAGCAATATATTGCTTTTTTGGTTTTTTAACGTTCTGCAGTAGATTGGCGGATGGCCCACAGTATTCCGTCTCCATACAAATGGCGGGAAAAAATAGTGGGGTCGCTCGCATTGAATCATATTTGGTTACTTCATTAAATGAAGCGACGCTGACAAAAAAAAAAAACAAGTGAAAAATTAAGTAAAATAATCAAATACTTAAAAAAATACTAATTAAAGAACCTAATTATCGAAAGTATTCGAAAAACGTGTTTGCACCCAGATGGAAATATCAAGAAGCATTTAAAAAATATTGTGAAAATAAAAATCCGGAATAACCGCACCTTTATTCCAATAGTCGTCTAGTACTGTATAGTCTATAATATACCGCTTTATACTTACTTAATTTTTTTTAAACTTTTGGGAATCATTTTTAATTGACTTTCGAAATTGTTAAAAATATGCCTTTTTTAGAAAAAAATATATGACCTCAATAGTGAATAGTTTTTTAATGAATTGTGTCCTTGGAAAAAAATTATTTTTTTGTAAGATGTACAAATCGTTTTGCTACAATAAAATAAACTTTTCTTGCACAATTCTTTGCTTTTCTCTGGCTGTGATACATTTTTCGATTGCTAAATATTTACATGTTTTTGTGCGGAAATCTGCTACATACAAAATAATTCGAATTTCCTCTGTTTTATGTGATTAGTTCGCTTTAAAACGAAACCGATTTTATTTGATTTCTTGGCATGAAATTTTTTTTTGTATTTTTAACCATCGACGGAGCACCGTGTTGTGGCGGCCCACTTGCTCTGTTTGCCTGCCTCACTGGTTAGCGTTACATGCATCAAACTGCTGCTGCCTGACTGCCTGCCTGCCACACGCTGTCATTTCGAGTGAATTGTTTATTAGATTCATGAGCCTGAAGAAAATTTGTTGTTTTCTTTACGCGTACTTGTACATATGTGTGTATGTATGTACGTACATCCATATATATGTGTACCTATAGCTACATACCTACATACCTGAATGAATATTAACGCCGTTGGGGGATTAAAAGTTTTACTCGTTCGACAGCCTCAGCCTCTGCCGGTATTCATATGCGCATATGACCATGAATTTGTTTAAACCTGTTATACAAAATTTTTTATGCAATACACGCTGGTTTTTAATTGATTGAACATAGGCATGTACATATGTATCTCTTATATTTTTTTTATTTTATAAACGTTTTACACGTGTTTTTCAACACTTACTCAATTACACTGATTTGTGCATTTAAAAGGGAATTGCTGTAGAATCAAATATCGCCATTTAAATTAAGGGCAAAAGGTGTTCATATGCATGCACATGAGTAAATACATACATACTCATTTTTTAATTGTACACAGTGTCTGTGTTTTTAAGGGAATATTTGAAAAATGCGCAAAAAAATCGAGTGTGTGTTTGTCATGGCGGGTAAGGAATTTCAGTTCATTTAAATAGCGATTGAAAAAAAAACAGTAATGCACTATTGCATTTGTAACAGAAAACTTGTAATTGTTAACCTTGAACTATTGATTTCTCATTCATTCTGAACAGTCTCCTGTTCATTATCATTGTTAAAGATTTTAAGCTTATCTACTTTTCTCATATAATTGTGTTAACAATTTACTTAAGAGTTTTTTTTTAGTTTATAAGATTCTTGAACTATTTGATAGCATATGTAGCAGCCTGTGTAACTAGATTCGAGAAAAAAGTACAAATAAAAAATCGAATTCGATCATTTTTGATTTTCGAATCGAATTACATAGTATCCTCCCTGATCTGATACGATTTTCGAACTATTCTGATTGTTCCAAAATGAAACAAAGCACTGAAATGCGGACCTGCAGCTCAGACGATCTTTGCGAATTCTGAACGAGTGCATTGTTTTTTAAGCAGAGTTCTACCCTATGGAGAAGGCAACTTGCATTTCATTGAATAGTAGGATTCCGGAAGTGAAAGTTACCTTAAAAGTAATAGGATTTACAGCAGTGAAATAAGGAATTATTTACCTAGAATTATCGCAGATGCGAGCTAATGAGGCGAACAACAATGTAATTCCACTGTTTTTGCCGAGACAAGAGTAAAAAGTAACCAATTTCCCAATCTTGTGATATCGCTGTCTGGCGCTTCAGTCGAACCTTTTCAAATCTATTAAGGGTAAAAATCTCGAAAATCTTCTATTTCATTTCAGTTACTTTTTACTTTTGTGAATGGAAACAATGTACATATGTATATGAAAATTTGTCCGCTACAGACACTTACTCAAAGTGGCTTTTTTTCGTATCAGGTGACGAAAATATATAAAAATAGGAAAATAATAAAATTTAATTTGAAAATTGCTGAAAATTATATCAATAAATAGTTATATAATATCACAATAGTAATAAGTAAGTTACATATATACAACTATAAGTACTTGTTCTGGTAAAATAAACTAAATTTAATTTTTTTTACTTTTCTTTCAGGTAATATTTTGAATGCAAACATTTGCCGCTAAAGGTTTGTAGAATTAAACGCAAAAAGAAAAGAATTCACAAGATGTCGGTAGCAGAGATCCGCAAAAAGTTGCTTACACCTATATGGCAGGGGGGGGGGGGGGGCGGGGGCGTGTTATTATATAACAAATTTGTATGCACTTGTCTAATTTCAGGAATTTGACTTTTCGTTTAGTCATCTGGGATACTCTCTTATCTTTAGGTTTATTCATGATGTCCTAAGCGGAATAAAATTCAAAATTTACTCGGCGAAAACAATGTTGAGGTGTTTTTTTTTCTGCGACTTTTGCGTTAGTGAAATTTTTGTACGCAAATTAATTTTTTAGCTGAATAGTGTAAACCCTCTAACAACCTTTAAAGTTCTGTTTTGATTGGGCTCCTTAAGGTTTTACATCTAATTAGAATTTTCAAAAAATCGATTTTATTAAAGTAAACACTCTGAAAATTTCAAGTCTATCCGGCGGTTATTTTTGAAGTTACACGCATAATTGTAACGACGCGTCTTGAAAACCTTGTTTTTCCCAAAACTGTGTTTTAAAAGTCTGTGACCAAGATTTCTCGGAAACGGCTGAACCGACTAGTCTCAAAGTTTTACACAGGCTTCCGAACTATATTTTCTATCACTTTATCGAAGCTTTTTTATTGCCGATAAAAATTATTTTTTTTATATACAATTTAAGGCCAAAATTATGGCAAAGATAGATTTTTTTTTTGAGAAGCCACCATTTTGTAAAAAAAATTGTTTGCTTATGCCTTCGATTAATTACAAGGTTATACATTACTTTAACGAAATCCGTTTGGTACTTTCACTTTAAGTGATCCACTTCAGAGATATAGTCGTCACCGCAAAACGCCTTTTTGGGAAAGGTTCCTGGAGATCTGCTGTAGCTGCTTAAAAAACTGTTATTTTTACAAATAAAAAATTATTAAATACTCTTCAAAGTTGCTATAAGATGTGTACCAATGCTTATCAAAATAAATTTAGAAGTTGTTTGAGGAAAAATTTTTGAAAGACATAATTTTTTAGGGCTCCTAACTAGATGTTTGGAAATACCCTTTCGTTAAACAGCAAATTGGTTAAAATGTTCTACAACATTATTACACGTACAATTTTACTACGTATGTATACCCAAACAACACGTTTCACCCCGATTTTTTTTTCACTAATTCTAGAAGCACTTATTTTTTAAAACTTTTTGCCTGAGAATGCTAAAAGATTTGGAAGTTTTCAACCTGAGTTCGAACCATTCCGCTCTTTGACAATAACTCAGAAAGTTTTGTACACTGTAAAATTTCATTACAATTTCTTTCTGCATAACAATTCCCAATAACTACAATTTTATAATTCCAACTTACCTGAAGCACCAGAAATTTAATTGAAATTATTATTTTACAAGGAAACATAAGGCGCAGATCGCAACAGAACCTCATTAATAATGTCTACGGTGTCCATTAAAATTGCGCATTCGTTTTAATTCTTAGCTCTACTCAATACTCTGTGGTATTCTAATTATATTTATGTATGCATGCGCTTTTTCCAGCATACATACACACGCCCTTATGTCTATAAATATGCACTTTTTGAATCGTTCTATATTTTGCTCTAAGTGCCCACTCAATACCAGAAGGCAACATGGTTTAGCTTTGTAGCTAGTCAACTAATCAAGTGACCTTCCGGACCCGCTATTTTAATTACGTAAACGTATATACATATGTACATACTCGTACATATGTAAGTATGTATGCATGTACAACTATATTTTATTAAAAAAAAATGATATTGTGTTGAATTTAATTGCACAAGTCAATGATATTTACTTTGTTTATACATCCATACATACAGATGAGTACGTGTAGCTACCTACATATTTATGTACTTTTTTTTCAAAATAATAACCGCACCACATATTGTCAAGTTATGACAATTTATTTAGCTGTTATTCAATTTTCATTACTTTTCTAGTAAAGTACAGTTCGATATAAATCCGAGTATGAAGCTTTCATAAGGCTTTTCATAAACTTCAAGAAAAAAAAAATTTTAGAATTTTCGAGTTTGCAGTTTTATAGCTAAATAAATTTTTTTGCTACAAATTACCACTGATTTTTACCAATTTTTTTACTATTGCCAGCTCAACACAGTTTTTGTCGCATAAAAAGCGATCATGCGGAAGGACATCCACAAAAAAAAATTGTCAAAAATTAACGTAAATTTAAAGTCAAATCATACTTGCACTTTGTTGTACTAAAATTGAATAAAACTGCATACAACTAAAAATACAGTAATTTTTATATGTTTGAAATTTTTATAAAAACTTAGTAGAAAAAACTTTGTGAAAATTTATTAATATGCATATGGCAACTTTACACTTTGAAACGAAAATCCCGGGATCCCGAACGTTTTGAACTCCCGAATATTCCGGGATTAGTCTATTCAATTCCCGGGTTTGTTGAAAACAATTATTATTATATTATAGAAATTTAAATTTATAAAACTTTCTTCCTTTCAAGGGCGAAACAAAAAATATTTGTAAAACTATTTGAAGCTTTTAATTTTACTGCCATTATAAAAAAGCTGGAGAATATGCTCCTGGAGTAGAAAATGAGCCTTTCTATGAAACCGATGTTAAAAACACTAACGAGGAGGTGGTTGAGGTGGATAAGGCAGTAAGTCTCAAAGATAAATTTCATCAAGTTTTAACGAGCGAACAATAGAATGGCATACAATTTATCAGAAGGTTAGGTAAAAGAAATTATTAGAATGGGGGCAATATGCACAAATTTCAGTCCAGGTTGGAGGTTAACACACTTAATGCTTAATAATTCTACCTAGCTCAAAATGGAATGGGTGATGTATCTAATGTTTCCTTGATTTTTATATTATATTTTGTGTCCGCTTCTGTGTTCTTTTTAGATTATCAAACATATACAAATATTCAAAAGTTTATAATTTGTCAATAACATTTTTTTATATAACTAATTCTTTTTGTTTAGAATACATAAAACTTGGTAAACTTTCAATTTTGGATATGTGTAAATCAACAATGATTTATCAAGAACCAGAATCGGACTGTTAATCTTGATCTATAAGAGGGATTAAAAATATTTTTACTGTATATGTACATATTTGCTGCTATACCAAATATGTACTCATATATTTGTACTTGAAGAATAACTTTCTTTGTATGTTGGACAAATTTTACGTTTATTATTGTTCGGGATTGAAAATACGAATAAAGATATACAGTTTGTCAAGAAATTGTTTGCAAAATAAAAAATGGCAACAAAATTTGAGCAAGAAGCGAATTTGTTTAAATTTTTCTTTTTTTAAATTAATTTTTCGGTTAATTTATTTTATTATATCCAAAAAAAATAGCCCAATTATTTTGTTAATTTTTGTTTGTAATAATAAAAATAAGCCAAATGAACGACGATGTTATTATTGCGCTTTCCTGGCATGTTACAATATCAACTTTAGCTATCTTGTGTTTGTTAAAAACTAAAAAAAGACGGTTTCTAACTCGTTTCTTTACTGCAAATTCTCGCCACAAATAAATTTTTCCAGAATTTCAATCCGTTAGTTTTATTTTACTTTCGTTATATCGCCTACTCGAAAACAATTAATAGACACAATGAAAATTGTCTTTTTTCTTTTGTTTCTTTTTTTCTCTTTCTTTCTCGTTGTCACGTGGACTTTTTTTTTTGTTATGATCAAAGAAAATTAACTGAAAAATTAATTAAAAAAGAAAAAAATTTAAAACATATTCGCTTTCTGCTGTTATTAATTGCTGAACTCGAATTTTATTGCCATTTTCCATTTTGCAAACAATTTATTGACAAACTGTATGTATGTAAATACATGAACTACAACAAAGTGCTCTTCTTTGTTATATTTAATGTTATTTTGAATACTTCTATAATAGGACGATTAAATTAAAAATTACAAATGAAAACTTCCTCAAATTCGGGATCCCGGGATTGTCCCGGGATTTTGTTTTCAGATCTCGATCTATCGGGATCAATAAAATGCCAAAAATTGACATCCCTAATATGTATGTATGTATGTACAGTGACAGTAGCACAGCGTGAAAATAATCACTATAAAAATATTATAAATATAAAAAGCAAATAAGTAGCCAGCAAAAAAAAAAACAACCAAAGCCAACTAGTAAATTGTATAAATATGTAATTATAACTTGTATACATTTGCATACATATTTGCTATATAACATACATACCTACACACATTATATAGCTGACACTAATTACAATCGCAATGATATTTGTTATAAAAAAAAAACTGGCGCCTACAAAACACTTAAGCGCCGGAATACTACTGACAGTATCTAGTATAGAATGTGTCATTTTTTGAGGAAGACATTCATATACATGCTTGTACACTCACACACACACACACAGACACATACAAAGTTGGAGATGCGAAGGTGGGTGTAAAACTGCAGCCATGAGTGGGTAATGAATGAATGCAAGAAAATAAGTAGCCAAACGGCAACCAAAAACAAATGCATAAAAAATACAAAAACAAACAAAACGTAAAAATTGCACATGCACACTTGCATATAAATTGACAAGCCGTGTTGCCACTACGCTAGCCCTAATGGTATCCGTCAAAAACTTAAAAATGTATCCAAAAGTATCCATCTCAGAAAAAAGGGTATATCGGCATTTAAAACTTTTTGAGCATGTTTCTACTTGTATGTTTTAATTACAATTTAGTTAAATTATAATTTTAAGACAATTTTTAAACTTTCCGCTCACGTATGTAAAATTTTAACATTTCTTCAAGTAAAATAAAAATAATCCCGAAAGAACATATTAAAATTTGTCTTGTTATTAAATTAATATTATACTTAAATACATAAGAAACAATAAAAAGAGAACATAAATAATTCAGTACGTATGTTTGGTTATTTGTGGCCGCTGTGGTCGAGTTGGTAGCGGTGCGTGCTATAACTCGATATGCCGGTGAGTTCGAGGTTCGAATCTCAGTCAGGGCAAGCAAATCTTAACCTTAGAAAAAGTTTTTTCTAATAGCGGTCCCCCCTCGGCAGGCAATGGCAAACCTCCGAGGTATTTCTGCCATGAAAAAGCTTCTCATTAAATACATCTGCCGTTCGGAGGCGGCACAAATCTGTAGGTCCCTCCATTTGTGGTATACTATAAACACTGAGCTATATAGTGTAAGCGCCAAAATTATATATTATATTATATGTTTGGTTTTTTAATAAACTTGAAAAATCATATATATCAATGAATGTTATTTTCTAATAGAAATACGAGTACCTTAAACATAAAACGAACATTTGCCTGTCGATTTTTATTGCTGGAAAAAATCGCAAACAATCGTACCTTTGAGTAAAGCGGCGTTTTTGGCTGACAGGTGTAATCTACTTTTAAAACAAGTTAATAATAATTTTGAATCATACCTAATCCTAAATATATGTTAGAAAAATATCGATTTCAATTCATATGAAAATATATCCAAATTTGTGCTTAGCTAAAATTAGAACTAACCCGCAATATGTAAGGCAAAAATGTATCCATTTGGATACATTTGTATCAAAACGGCAACACTGCTGACAAGCAAGCCGAGAGCACATTTAGACAAAAAAGATAAAGAGTCAATTTGCCAATGTTGTGACATACGAGTGTGTATGCATGTACATATGTACAGATGTATGTGTGAACGAGCGTGCTGTGACATTCATAATTCAGACGTTTGCAGACGTTGAAAGAAAAGCTTTGAAAGTAGAAAATTAATATGGCTTTAACGGCAGCTTGAGGTAGGTAGTTGGACGGTGCTGCACCGTGATGAATGTGCGTTGTAAGATGGTGAATGGCAAGGCATCATATGTGTGTATGCACGATTATGTGTAGGTCATATGAAAATCCCAACGAACATTTTCGTTTGATATCAACTTGATATATTTTCTTGCGTTAACTTGTTGCAAAAGCAAAGTTCGTTATCTAATATATGTATCTACATACCATATATTTCCGGTTAAATCAATTTGTAAACTCATAAAAATAACCAAACAATTTGTATAATAATTTTTAAAATATTTTTTGGTGTGTTGAGTACAAAATATTGCATTTGAATAAAAATTAACAAATTTTTTTCAAGTTAAGTTTTGACTCCGTTTATTGTTGCTTACTGAAAATTAAGTATAGTTTGTTTTTTTTTCAAATGCCGCATTTTTATGAAAGAAATTTAAACTTTCCATTTCTGTTAGTGATTATTTCATTTTTAAAGCTAAGACTTCAGCTCACAAGAAATATGTTTCATTATTTCTGTCACTTTGCCGTTGCTGTACATTTTTTTAAAAAATAAATATACGAACATTTTTTTAAAAAATAAATATACGAACATTTTTTTCTGAAGACCTTCAGCCTGATTTTAAAAAATTGTATAGAAGAAAATTTATTTTTCATTTCTTGAGTGTATACTTAGCTTTATGGCCAAACTCAAATTTTCATTTCATGTTAGTCAAAGAAGATTTCGTTTTCTGTCGCTGAAATTTCGCAAAATATTAACTTATTTTTGGGTCGATTTTGAGACCTTAGAGTTAGTAACTGAGGTTTTGCATATGCAAAGTTTTGTACACAATTTAAATTCTTTAGAATGAGTGGTTGTTAGACAGACCGTATTTTAGTTTGATTATCTTAATTGTTTTTCCCGTAAAATATTTGCTTAAAAATTATCAAATATTAATTTTCTGAATTTCGTTCCATATTTTCTGTGGTTCAAAAGACTTCCGATTTTAAGACGGTTCAATGATTCATTTATGTAAGCCTGGGTTTCATTAGATCAAATTTTACGTCAAACGTCTGGAAATGTTGTCAATTGAGTGAAAATGGATTGTAATATTCTGTTGATTCATTTGACATTTTTCATGGGTCACTGCACGAATGTGTAGAAATATAAATCTCAGGTAATGGAGTTTGTGATGTCAGTAATTTTGAGCTTGGGGAATGTTTATGTTTATAGAAAATTTTCGTACTTGTAATATTTTTTTAATTCAATAAGATATAAGTCTTAACACAGATTAGCGAATATTTTTTTCTGGGTTACAAAATTTGCCTACATGCAGTCGATGTCATTGCGATACACTGTTGGCGACTTGGAACTGCTGGCTGGTGGTTACAGGCTTTTGGAGACCGACGACTGTCGGCTAAACTGATGTGGTAGTGTTTACTTCAATTTTAAGGCAAAGAAGGTGGGGAAGGCCCACATACATAAGACGAATACTTATGTACACACATGCATACATATATATGGATTTGTAACCATGTAGTACTTAGATCTATTCATCAAACAAATTTATGTTATTTTTTTTTCAATTGACCGCAATGACTATGTGGTTCGCGGTGATAACTTTAGATATTTATAAGCATAACTGCAGTCTTTTGTCAAAAGAAGTTATCTCGACTTGGTACTTTTTCAACAAATGCAAAATGTAGTAAATCTTGTGGAATTTGCAAAAATCTTTTTTATAAGAACTTTTGATTTAGGAAAATATTTTCGTGCAGTGTTTTAAAATTTTTAATTAGCTATGATGACTGAAGATTTGTAGGGTCCAAGCAAAACTTTTTAAAATCAGATAAGTTGTTTTGTCAAAAGCCGACAGGTTTTTTCTTTTCACATGCTGAAATATACATATGTTTATAAGTGTGACATGCATTCAGGCTTTTCATATGTTCCGACCGTGCTTATTTTAAGAAGTTTTCTTTTTAAGTATCTGTGGCGTGGTTTAAAGCTTTTTATAGAATGTATCACTCTATAAATAGTTTCCTATTGAATGGTATCAAAATAGTGCAGAAGGAAGTAAGTATTTTTTCAGCAAAAATTCAGATGCAAAATGTTTACAAATATTAAACCCAAGAATTTGGCAAGCTGACTGTGGGTTTACATAACTTAATCTGAAGACTAATAAAACGTTTTTTTTTTTTCATAAAAATAACTTATTATGAAGTAAAATATGTAACCGAACCGGATCTAAAAGAGTCTTGAAAAAGCTTGAAATAGTCCCGAAATGGTCTTGAACTAGTCCCGAAATTAAAAAATTTAAACGAACCGAATCTGAAAGAGCCTTAAAAAAGCTTGAAATAGTCCCGAAATGGTCTTGAGCGAGTCTCGAAATGATCCCGAAACATTGTATAATAATAACTTATTATGAAGTAAAAAATGTAACCGAACCGGATCTAAAAGAGCCTTAAAAAGCTTGAAATAGTCCCGAAATGGTCTTGAACGAGTCCCGAAACTATCCCGAAATATGTCTAAACAAGTCTCGAAATGGTCCTGAAAAAGTGGCGACTATAAAGACTTAAATTTTCTTAAAATTTTCCTTTCTCTGCCTTATAAGTTTTATAAAAAGACTTGTAAAAAAATAATAATTTTGGCAAATGGAGGGATCTAAAGTTTTGTGCCGATTCCGAACGGCAGATGTACATATTTACATATTTGAAGCTTTTTGATGGCAGAAATACCCACGGAGTTTTGACATTGCCTGCCGAGGGGTGACCGCTATTAGAAAAAACGCAGCAATTTTGACTGACTTATTCTTTTTTGTTCGTTCTGCAAATAAATAATTTAAAAATAAAAACACTTTTTGCGGCAATAAAAATTGTTGTTAATTTTAATTCACATACATAAATGTCATCATGTTTATCTGACGATTTAATCATTTGAATAGTTGCATAATAAAATGTAAATATTTATGTCTTGTTTTAAATCCTTTGTTGCTGTGTTTGACCTTCAAATACATTTGACAGTTGAAAGTTTTGGTCTATACAATTTCGCATTAATTTGTGATTCATACACGTAACTTGTATTTTGTATTACTTAAGTATTATCTGCGCTTACAATTTCTGATGTTTTTAATTTCTATTGTGTCCACTCCTTCACCGCACTTCTGTATTGACTTATGTATATGCGCATCCCAGACATTTTTAATTTCATTCATAACCCATTCAATTTAATTTGTATACAATTGCTAAGCAAATTTGATTTTGAATAAGTCAAATAATCTGAACTGCTTCTAGTTATTATTGGAGAAGTCGGTGGCCTCAATTATCTTTCTTTTTATTTTTTGTTTTTTTGTTTGTTTGTTGTATACACTGCTGTCCATGTGCACATGTAACCCTTACTGGCTGACAAACTCTACATTTTTCTATGCTTCATAATTTTTACATAGTTTTCACTTGGCCAACGTTGAGTTCAATTCACTTTTATCGCGGTCATGCACATTTTAAAATTCAAAAACTTTTACGATTGGTCTGCTATGCTAATTCCCAAAACGTACATATTTAATTTGCGTTTTTTTTGCATATTTGCTTACTTTTTCAAGCGATTGCTGATAAAAATTAAAGTAAACCAGCTTTTTATTTGACTCTTTTGCGTCATATGTATGTACATATACACAAGCCGCTGTCACACTCTGTTGACCTTCTGAATTTGTTAAATATTTTATAACATCTTATAACAAAAAAAAAAGAAAAAAAGAGCTCAAAATGCCGAAATTCATTATCGCCGCTGCGCTGCACATTCTTTTGAAATTATTACAAATATTGTGAAAACCTGTTTCATGCTTGGCTTTGTGGGCTGCTGTACAAGCGAAATTCTTTGTAATTAAAATACAATGAAGTATATTCATATTTAAGCAAATATATATGTATGTATTTATTATTATTGTTATTGCTCACACATTTCAGAGATTATTTGCATATTTCAGAGAATTGTAATTCCATTTACTTAAATAAAAGCACTGTTAATTGTGATTTGTTTGCATATTTGCGGTTGAACTTTTTGTGCGTCTTATTTGTATATTAATTTGTATGCATTGTATCAATTTCAACAATCGAAATTTATCGATAAACCTTATTGTGAAGAAATACTAGTATCCTGTTTTTATTTTGACTATTTATCTGTGAAGGGTGGGTTTTTTTGACTGAGGTCACTTACATACATGTGCTATGTGTGGTGTTTGGCAATTTGCCCCGAAATGTGGAGACGTGCCAGTCATATACTTTCATCATTTTCTAGAGTCTAAGGCTACTGAGTACGAAGGGTAAGAGGAAATGCAACCATTCAGTCTGTGCAGCATTTTCCAGTCTATAGAAGGAAGCAAAAAAGGTTGATCTTGTACCTTGTGGCAACAAACAAACATATTGGGACCCACGTCACGGTTGACAGTTACAATTTTAAAGTAGTCAAGGATTTTTTATACCTAGGATCCAGCATAAACATCACCAAAAATGTCAGCCCCGAAATCAAATGAAGAATAATACTTGCCAACAGGTGCTGCCTTAGGCTCTGTAGGCAAATGAAAGCTGAACCCTTTCTCGACGAACGAAAATCTCGCCCTATAAATCATTCAACAGAGGGGCTTCTCTGTTTATATAGCACAGAAACATGGACGATGTTGATGAGCGATATCAATGTTCTTCGTAAGATTTATGGCCCTGTTTGCGTGGACTACGGGTACCAAAGGTGTAAGGAGCTGGCGTAACCTATCGAAGGAGAGAGGGAATTGGCGTAGTTTTTTCGTCTCGGCCTGAACTGACACAAGATTGTAGTGCCATATAAGAAGATAAGAAGGCCTTCTGTAGACTGACAAAATCAAAAACAAAGAAACCGCTAACGCGCCTATACAAAGGCACAGATAAGTTATAGATTATCACGGCGGTTTTACTGACACTCATCGGCTTAAAGCTTGGCATATAGCTCTTCCGAAACTCATATAAATTGATACTCAAGAAATGAAAAAGAAATTGTCTTCTATAAAAATTTCTTAAATCAGTTTGAAGCTCTCAAAAAAAAAAGGTCGTATATTTCTTTCTTTAAGAAAATTTACAGCAACGGCAAAGTACTTTTTAAAGTAACAGATTTAATGAAAATTATTTCTTGTGAGTTTTCCTGAGAGCTGTATTCTAAGGCGTATCACAGATGGAATAAGAATTATCCCAGCAGAAAATTTTTAATTGCTTCTTGTGTATTTTGTAATGTGTTTTTTTTTGTATCAAACTTTGTAGCAACTCGTGAAAAAGAGTGTACCAGTTCTTGTTACTTGTTACTGATTAAGGGATTTTTTTCACCTGGGTTAAATTATTTATTTTTGCAAATCATTACTGTGGCAACATCTCGATTGTGGAGCTGGGTTTGGGTAAAATATACGTTGAATTAGCAAAACGGCTTCTTGTTATTAGTTCGACATTATTTCGGTACTGGTACTAAAATTGTTTTAGGAACATTTTGGCATCGCTTTCGGGACTATTTTAAGACCATTTCAGTACTAGTGCACAACTATTTCAAATACATTAGAAATCTACTACTGGTCCATTTGTAACTAGTTCTAGTTAATTTAGTGACTGGTTCGCAAACTATTTCGGTTTTTTTATTAGGGTACGTCTTAAAGACTTTCTTAAAGCGCTTCCGAGCATCCAGCTATGTATGTATATTTATTAGTATACTCGTATTTAGAAAGCAGTATCCCTTCATCGCTCAATTCAACTTAATTATTGGCTAACAATTTCCCGACTACGCATTGACCTCAACTCCGCCAAATTCTCCCAATACACTTAGTTAATACTACAAAATTTAATTTTATTTATTTTTCACTTAAATAAATTTTTCTCAATTCAAGTGCTTTTATGAGCGCTTCACTTTAACAGTGTTGCAAGCTGCAACTTCCTACTTGGGCCGCTATAAAAACTGCCGCTTTCTTGTATACTTTTACTGCTTTGTCATGCATAATTTCATTTGCCATCAATTTTGTACAATCATACTCGTACTTATTGTATGTGTCTGTGTCTATGTGCGAAATCAATTTACGGCTTACACATTGTAGATTCAGGCAATAAGAAAAAAAAACCGTCATAGGAAATCTTCAAAAAAAATAAAAATAAAAATAAAAATCGTACTCTAAAAGGTTCAACATTTGAACGAAAAGTGTACGGTGATGCGGTACGTAGAGAAACCGACCGCTGGCGGAAGTTGGGTTGGGTTGGGTTAGGTTAGGTTAGGTTGTGGAAGAATGTGGTCAAATTGTAATATGCAGATTGAACGTGCTTTGGCATGCGAACAACGCAAAAGAGAATGCGTGCTGTCGCACAAATGTAAGCCGGTAATTCACTTCTTTTTTTTACGATGTTATAAAGGAACAATCATATCCTGTTAATATGGTCAATATCAGCTGGATGTAGGACATATTGCCAGTGTCATGGACCACCGTTGTTGAATGCCCAAGCGGTGAGTGGAAATGGTAACAGCTTTTCCTAACACCATGACAAAATAAAAATAAAAAGAGTAAAATGTAGGAGTACATCGCGTGACAACATTCATTTCATTCATTCCCAGCTGCAATAGGAAATTCAATAATACACCGGAAAGGACTATTATTCGCAATTGGTTTCTTCGTTTTTGTCGCCCACGTATATCATAAATACTAATGTATTTCAATTTTATGCGTTGACTTACAATACTTACTTGTTGTGTATGACGGCTTTAACAGTGTATGAACCGCCTATTATTTAAGAAGGACCACTTGAAAATAGGTAAGCTATGTTTCCTGCAGAAGAAAAACGTCTTCCGTTAAGGCGGTTTTCTACTTTAGAGACCGGAAAATTACCTTTTTTTATAATTTTTGTCAAAACAAGACTATTGAATATTTTTGGACGCAACTTTATGCAAGTCAAACTAAGGGATATAATCAATAAATTGACGGTTTTACTTTGTCAAACAGTTTTTTTTACATAATAATAGTGGCGCTACAAAGTTGAGCCTGCAGAAATACGTTGCTTCGATGTTGCCACGATTTTTCTCGTTTAAATCATCTGAAACAGTAAATTCAACTCGAAAAGTATTTAAGATCGAGTTATAATATTTAATATTCATTTCAATTGCGAGTTTGAACGGTTATTTAATTGAAAAATAATTTTAAATAATAATCAGAAAAAAAAATGTTACAAATGTGTCCATATGTTGCATTTTTAACACTCCAATTTTGACAAGTTTTGATTATTTATTTTTTGTTTTATTTTATTTCTAATATTTAATTATTTAAATAAAGTCAATTAAAACAAAAACAGCATATAAAGCCATGTTTTAAAAATATTACAAAATTTATAATAACCCTTATCGTGAGTTTTGCCCGATATTTTTCCATTCACCTGGAGTGAATTCACCTTTTGTGACTTTCACCCAAAATAAATTTCGCTTCGAAACAACTGGTAAAATTTTAAATTTGTATACTTGAAGTTTAAAATATAAAATGGTCCAAATTAGAGAGTAATTTGACAAAATGTATAAATTTTACAGGTGTTAGAAATATTTAAAAGTAAATAAGGAAGCGTTCAAGTATTTAATACATGTGCTAACCACTTCAATACCACCATCACAACTAAAATTTGCTATTCCGCCAGTTGGGAAGCTTTACGCGGATACCAAAAAAGTGTTGGTAACAATTTTGAAATTGAGCTGGCGCAATCGTCTTTTAGTCAGCTCCTTAGTTTGGTTAAGAAATTTTAAAAATTATGCGATCACTTAAGTCATAAATTTTTTACCTTTTCGCATTCGTACCCATTTTTCATTGAAGACCCCACTATCAGCTGTTTCCAGAACTCAGTTACATTTTCATTGTTTTCTTTGTCAAATCCTCTTGCAACATTCTTCTACTTACATTTTAAATCCATGTATCTTATTTGCCTTTTAAAAAAAATAGTAAACAAATTTAATTAAATCGGCTACTTTTTTCAACCGATAACGGAAAAATATCGTCCGATATTTTTACTAATTGAAAAATGAAAAGTGAACGATTTCGGACGAAAACGAAACTCACGACAAGGGTGAAAAATTTCGTTAAAATTTCGAACTTTACAAATAAAAATTAGAGCTATTTTAGGAACTCATTTGATTATGGTATAACAATATGAGAATTCTTACCGTTTATTTTTAATGAAGTTTTTGTGCGTAGTAGTGCAAAAACTAAATTATTGATTTGTTTATATTTAGTTTACTGTCACCTTCATTGTTCGTAATGCAGAATACCTTTTTCGCAAAATCGCATTTGTGCAAGTTCTGCAAGATAAGAACTTGCATTGTGGTTTGCTGTTACAAAGGAGTTCTGAAATAAATTAGTACATTTGCCTTGAACAACTAAACTGGCATTGATTTAAAATTCTCTTAAGGTCAAATTGTTGGTTGCTTGGTTGTTTTCCGGTTTATTTATGCTCGCATAATTTTAAATGTCCTTTGTAGCATATACACACAAGCACACACTCACACACATTCGCATGCATACACAAATAATTTTTTTTTTTTTGAAATGGGTGTGTTTCATAGTTACGAGTACATGGCACATTTTTCATTTCACACATTACCAAGTTATTTTTACAAGCAGACAAATTTATCACCACACACGCGTCGTGGTGGTTGCCAGCCAGCCAGCCTGCCAACTCCTTTCAGTGTTTCTATTCTCTTGCTGTTCTTGTGCGCTATTTTTAAATTCACTGCCAACTAAGCGCTTTAATAAAATAGACCAAATATGTTTCATGTATATCTACTATACAAGTACATTGAGGACTAATCAGCCTTGCAGCCAGTCAGTTGGATGTTGCGTCCATTAAAAAAGGGGATAAAAGGATTTCTTTTTTTAGCACGTGAACTGTAGTTATCCGTATAGTTATGCGGTGCTGTTAGGCGTTTAGCGATGCTCTAAATTTTTTTCTCTATTCTCTTTTATTATATGCCAACAGTTGTGAAATTTTCACTTCATTGGGTTAACATTTTTTCTCAAACATAATAAGGTAAATTATGTGCGTAAATAATTTAACGCCTTCGCCTATATTACCACTTAGCTCAATCCGTTTAATTTAGTTGAATAAAGTTGACGCAAACTATGACGCTACAATGGTCACATTCATTCGTAGGATTGACACGCTCTGGAGGTTTCAATCAGTTTGCTTAGTTTTAGTTTTGGCCTTTTTAAAACTCGATTCATGTCTGTACAGATTTTAAATGCTCGTCTCTTAGCTTACAATTTTCAAAATTTGCATCGCTTAAAAGTCGGAAAAGACAGAAAAATGGAATTGTCAGTTATACAAATTTCAATAGCACCAGTCCTTTTTTCTTCTTTCCAATGCTTAGCCAGTTTACGACTATATCAGGAACCTTTCGGGATAAGTTCTGGATCATTTGACATTAGTTCGAAGCTGATTTACAGAACCATTTCGGTACTAAGTCATGACTTTTCAGGACGATTTCAGGTCTAGTTCTAAATATTTTGGAGACTGATTCTCAGTTTTTTTTCGGACCGTTAAGTGACTATTTCAGTGAAAATTCGAGACTAGTTTGAGTTAATTGTGTGATTAATAAAGCGCAATTTCGAGATCGAGTGAGAACTTATTCGAAATTATTTTAGGCGAAATT
Source organism: Philophylla caesio (assembly GCA_963971545.1). Classification (NCBI taxonomy): domain Eukaryota; kingdom Metazoa; phylum Arthropoda; class Insecta; order Diptera; family Tephritidae; genus Philophylla; species Philophylla caesio. The sequence continues at coordinate 15,258,401 of OZ020608.1, forward strand.
CTCAACCACTACAGTGCTTGTTTTGGAACCAACTCGGTATTGTTGCGATGTGATTTAAAATGAGTCAAGAAGTTCTTCTAAAATAGTACTGAACTGTTCCAGAAAAAATCTTGAACTGTTCCCAATCGAATGAGTAAAACGAAATGAAAAGGATGCTAACTTTTTAACCTAACCTATTTAGGTTTTTACTTAAATAAACTTTATTAAGTCCTAAATAGATTTTTACATTTACACAACTCAAACATGCAGCTTTAAAACAGAGCGGCTGTAGTAGTGAAGCTTTAGAAAGAAATTATAAATATTTTTGCAAACAAAACCATTATTGCTTTTAATATTTTGCGTACTTGTGTAGATGATAGCATAAATCATTCGCATCTAAAAATACTTTCTACGACGAAAATTCATAACTTTTGAACTAACAAAACTTAATATTTATGTGACCTTGAAACTATCTCCTCCCCCCCTTTTCTACGCACATTTTTTTCATTACCAGACAATTTGACGTCCACCAAAGAGAATTCTTAAATTACTGAGTCATAGTCGAAGCCTTTCTATAATTTGTTCATACAAAACAAAATGTCATACAAGGTCATATGGGCGATGGGTGCAACCCACTAAACATCTACATAACACAAGTACCGTTACCATTATCTGGCTGTCTACACCCTGTCGGCCACGTAGTACATACGTACATACATGCATACATACATACATGTATGTATGTATATATCAATGAACGTGTGTAAGTGCAAATGGCAATGTCAATGTTTCCTATTTGGCAACGCATAACCTTCAACGTTGTATCATTTTTTTTTTACCCAAAAAAAAAGGAAAAAACAAACTCCATTGTCAGTGCTTTGTAGCTCAGTCGCCCGTTTTTTTTTTTTGTTATCTTCCTTTTCATTTTTATTATTATGAGATTTGGTATCATTTATCTTTAACTCGTTGGCTTTTCCTCTACAAATGTTTTGATTTTCTAATGACCTTTATGTGGTATTTATATGTTGGTAGTAGTAATATATACGAATATGTATGGTATGTATTGTATATGTGTATATGTATAAAGCTTTTAGGAATTTTCTGCTGCCGGAATGTTTCTTTTCATATTATTACTCACTTATCTTATCGTAAGTAAACGTTATTTTTAGGCACCAAAAGACGCACACAATAAAATAAAACGAGAATAACATCCAATAAATAGCCAGCTACAATACCCGGCACCACTGACTCTGATAAAAGCAAACAAAAAAACAATAAAATTAAAAAATAATAAAAGATTGAGTAGCTACAACACAACCAACACTTTGTTTACCTTGATATTGGTTTACGTTATCGCTTACACTCTTCTCACATACACACACACACACACACATACTCGTACTCGTACACACATACATAAGTATGCACTAAAGTGTAGAATTTTTGGTAGACAAATATGTACATTCATTAGTTCATTAGCTCACCTGTTTGCGTTTTTTATTAATTTTTAAGTGTTTGCTTTGAGAATTTTTCTTTTGTTGTTGAATAAGTAAGTTTTAGATTTTTGTTAAAATCTTTGAACTGGCTGCTAACTTTCGGCACTGAGAAAACATAAAAATATGAAAGCAAATGCTTTGATAATTTTTTTTAAGAGGATGTGAAAGGAAATCCTGTTTTTGTATGAAAATTTCAATTTTTTAAATTTATGTACTTTATATACAAAGTAAGTAACAAATGTGTTGCTACAAATTGGTGATTAGTTTTAACAATTTGGCAAACTCCTTTTTTTATTTATTTAATTTTGTTTTTATTTATATCATTTTTTTTTTTTATTAAAATAGTTCCATTCCACACCGAAAATTATATAAATCGAAATTTAAATTTTTTTAATAATTTAATTTATTTTTAAGTTCAAACTTTTCTTAGCAACCAACTTTAGAAATTTCGAGTAGGCAATTTTGTAGCCCACCAAATGTAAGTTTCAAGTGTCTTGAAATTTTCGTTGATTTTTGAGATACTTACATATATACATACATTTCAAACACATACGAATATTTAATACTAAAATGTTTCCTCAAATTGTGTTTTTTTTGCAGTAATTTTTCTACTACATAAAATTATCAAAATTTTTTAGAAACATTAAACTTGAGCATTGTTCTACTTAAATACGGTAAAGTGCATACACAAAAAATTCAAATTTTTTTTTTAATTTCAAAAATTTTTTTTGAAAATTTCGATAAAATATTCCTAAATATTTTTGTAAACTTTGAAATAAATTTTTTTAAATATCATTTGTTGTTAAAGAAACTATGTACATATATTTTTTTTTTAATCTAAAAATATATCACAAAAAATTCCTAATATTGTTAAAAATATCCATTTATTTGAATTTGATGGTACAAATAATTAATAATCCTCAAGCAAAAAACATATAAGTCCAAGTCTCAAACTTAATGCATGTTTTATTAATATTAATTTAAATACAATTTTCATTGAACGTAAATTTCTAAATTTCTTTTTCAAAATTTGTTGAGTTTGCAGATTTGTAGCACATTTAATTTGTGTATATAAAATGAAATTCTTATGTCGTTAAAATCGACTGCCAATTTTTGAGGTTTTTTTAAATTTTTATAAGGAAAATCGAAAACCCTTGACAAAAAAAATTCTCAAAATCAACAATGGGTTTTAGATAAAAATATTCATTTATTAAAAAATTTTAATTGAAGTTTACTTAATTATTGTAAATCTATCATAAAGTTTGAAACTTTGATTTATATTTATGATGTTCGATTTCTCGATTCCTTATTTTAAAAATAAAAAAATTAAATTATATATTCCGATTTTGTCAATACATACATATGTATGTACAAGCATGTATAGAAATGAATACATCTCCAACCTACCACAATGTGCCATCAAGTGCGAGTTTTCAGTTAATTAGTTTGAGTCATGGATAATTACAAAAACTTATTAATTTTCACGCACATTTGTATATATGTATGTATGTACTTATATATGTATGTATGTATATATACATATAAACGTACTCGTCAGCAGTCATTGAGCGACCTGCAAAGTACCCAAAGCCCCCAGTTAATGCACTTCACTTCTCTCGGCTGCCTACATTTCGTTCCTTTAAGTTTGTCCAACATTGAATGTGTAAATAAAAGCCCACACGTTTTGACGCCTATATGTATGCTACGTTTTTTTTTTTGTTTTATTTTTTTATTCTTCTTTCTACATTCTTGCTTTTGCGCCTTTACTTTTGCATGAAGCAACAAGTAGACATTGTACGCAGAGCCTGAAATAAAATGTCAGAATGGTAGGCGTTCTGTTTATGGCGGCAACAACTAGACATTTTTACAAAAGTAGTATGGATTTGAAATAAAAAAAAAAAAAAAAAAAAAAGAAGATGCATGTGTGTGTTTACGAGATTATTTGAGAATTGTTTGTCCTTTCGGTTATTGCCGCCGGCAGTTAACTAAGCGTAAGTACATTTATGCTTACATATCTACATATTTAGTTAGTTGTAACATATATTTGTGGGCGACGCACCAGGAGCAGTGACTTTGAGTTGAATTAAGTTTGGTCGTCGCACTGGCTGTGAATTTTGTTTTTGTCTTGCTTCTGCTTCTGTGTGTGTGTGCTTACGTTGTGTTCCGCAAAAAGCAGCCTCATATTTTTACGCAAACAAATAAAACGTATGCTGCTCTGACATGTGTACTACAATAAGGTCGTGAAGCATGTCAGCTACAAATGTACAATTCAATAGATGTACAGCGCTGTTTGTATTAATATCAGTCAAGTTCAAAATGACATAGTCTGCCATTTGTATTAATTTATTTGTTTTTCAGACACTTAAATTAAAAATCAGTTCATTCTCTAACATAAACCAAGTTTAAAACATTATAGAAAACTAAAAAAAAATTCAACAAATTTGTATATAGATTTTGAACTTTTTTCTCGGAAGTGTTAGAACTTTTTTGAGTATGCAGCCCATTGAATTTTAGTTTATTGTGAAAGTTTCAAGTGGCTAGTATTACAGTTAATTTTTTATTACATTTTTTTGGTCGCATTTGCTGACATATAACGAATAAGCGAAATTTATTTTTATATGGAAGAAAGTCGGAACACGCTTTTCAAAAAAAAAATTTTTTTAAATCAACAGTAATTCCCAGTCAAGTGATATTTTTAAAAGAGAATTCGTTGAATTTTTTTTTTTCGTTTGAATCTTACCTTTACAGGGTATGTATAACTATTTTTTATTTCAAAAATAATGTAAAATTTTATATAAGAAAAATAGTTTAAGGTTCACTCGGCAATCGTAGTGCAACCCGAGATTCCTTGAGAAGCGGTGATAAAGAATATGTTTAGGTGAAGTGGTGATCTCCGACATAGCAGCTTTAACTTACACAAATAAAACTTTTGTTGTTTTTCTTAATTAAAATCTTCCAAAAAATGGCCTCAAGCTCAATAAAATGTCAATTATTAAAGAAAAATTAAATTGCTAAAATTTTTCAATATTTGTAGCGCTACTATAATTTTGAACGAAGGTGTACAAGTATAAAAAGCAAGCGAAGCAGGTCACGAGCGAAACGGTAAAAATTATAAAAAATATAGGTCTTCACTGTTACAACTGTGTTTGCTTCATTTTAATTGTTGTAGTAAACGACATTTAGTTATGTTGACACTTTTTACTCATTTCTCATAAGTACTATTTCTTGGTTATGTAAATATCTGCAGAGCACTTTTTTACCCATGCAACTGTCTCTATTTTTGCCTTGCTTTTTTTTGGTAATTAAAAATTGGGTTTTCGGTCAACAGCCCGAGGCTTGTCAGAGCTAGCTCTATGCTGTCAATTTTTGTGCAAACGAGTGCCAAGCTTGTCACTCGAAAATGGTTTGGTTATGAAGAAAAGGAAAAATAAGGAAACGACAATAAAATTAGTGAATATAAAAGAGTGTACATATCTGACAAAAAAAAATTATTTTGGTATATTTTTCATATCAGCAAAAGGTAGATACTTGAAAAGTAAAGGAAAATACATACAATTATAGAAATTTGATAATAGCATCGGTGAGTTTTTATAATAATATAAAAACAAACTTCATCTCAGCTGGCCAATATCTGCTCCAAATAGTAGCTAAATCGGTTTATAAGTAGGATTTTTGTAAACTTCTCAAGTCCAGCGCTTTCTGAATAGTTCATTATTCTCAGGCGTCAATAAATGCTCTGATTATGATCCAAATCGAAGCATAAATAAGAGATTTTCTAATAGCACGACTCTTGTGCCACCTAGCGGATGAATTCATCTTTCATATTGCATAATAATCGAGACATAGCTCATGTTTAACGATATAAGTATTTAGCTCATCGGGAAGTGAGTTTAAAATGGATGGAATGGTTTGAGTTAAATAAACTTTAATTCAAAACTGCTTTTTTAATTTATTATTTTTACTTATTTAATAAACATACCTTGATTTTGAAAGTAATATAATATTTGAATTAAAAAAAAAACTTAACTTATATTTAGAGGCAACATTCATATAATACATATGTAAGTATTAGGGAAATTCACAGTGTGCCGTGAAGAAGTTAGATTTTTCTTTTTAATTTATGACATTTTCATTTATCCGCATTTTGTTTAACACTAGAAAGACTGACAAGGACTCGTTGCGCCGATTTTCTTATTTGGCTGTCAATATTTTTTTTTTGTATTTTTTATCTTATGAATTTTCTTATGTATTTCATTATTTTATTAAAAATGCATTCCTTTTTTATTGTGTTATTGTGTTAAGTGTTTCAAATCAAATAACTATAATAATTACCTATAGACGGATAGAGCTCATTTGACGATGTGGGCAAACAAATTTTTTTTCATTAAATTTTTAAAGTTTTCTTGTTTTTGAGTATGCAATTTTGTAGCCCATTCAATTCTAGTACGACAAAGTGCAAATATCAGGTGGTTAAAAGTTAGCAGCCGTGGTCGAGTTGGTAGAGGTGCGTGCTATTACCCGATATGCAGCTGGGTTCGAGGTCCGAATCTCAGCCAGGGCAAGCAAAATCTAAATCATATAAAAGTTTTTTTCTAATAGCGGTCAAATGGCAGGAGATGCTCGGCCAAACAAAATAACAAAAAAAAAAATGAAAAGAAAAAGAAAAAGTTAGCGCAGATTTTTGACATTTTTTTTGTTTTGTTGAGGGTGTTAAGTTCATTTTCCATATAAAAAAATTTTTTGTTAAACATCAACGGTAAACTTAAGCCACGTGAAGCTGGTACATTATTAAGCCAAATATCCATTTTTATACGAAGCTCGAATAAGTATGTTCATAATTTTCAATTTTCATATATTTTTACATTAACTTCTTCATATCCATGGCATTATAATTTGTAATGGTTTGCTTAAATAACCCAATCTATTAGTCGCAAACATGCGTATTTCATTTTCACACTTAGCTTCATTGCCTTGCATTTTTTCGCGGTATTATGAGTGCCTCCAGCCGCTCTTTGCACATTTTAAGTTGTTCCGCTAATAACTTTCAACCCTATGAATGTTCGTGGATGCTGACTATACGAGTATAGCACCGAAAAAGCAAAATAAATATGTATGCATGTATGTATGTATGTAGATATCAATATTTGTGGAGCCGAAATTCCGTTAAACCATAATCGTTAACATTGCGTTGGCATGCGTCAAGCGCATTAAGCTCTCGAATGACGTATACGCGAAACTACTCTAACGTCATTTCCCCAACGAGTTTTATAGCAAACACTTGCTTGTAATGATTTTTTTCTACAGTCTCGCTGCATTCGCATACATTGTTTTCAAATCAACTCGCAAATTGTAAATGTTAATGTAAATATGGTCGAAATGTTTAATCAAAAAAGAAAATATTTTTAAATTTTAAATTTGGCTACATGTAACGCGCTTAATAAGGGTTTGCTATTAAAAGACATTCCATTTTTTTTTATACAAATTTCAAGTATTATACATTTCATTTGCTTCGCTTATATTCACATTATTATCTAATATGTTTGTACATCGAATTTTTTTCTCAACCCTGGTGGTCGCCTACAATCATTCTCCTCTTATCCAATATTGCCAATCGGCTGTGTTCATTTGCAAAGCAATTATTTTTAAATTTGCATTGAAAAGCGCAGAAATTACATTTTTGTTGATATACTCAGTGAACTTTTGGTTGTTGCTTTTATTTTGGCGCATTTCTGCTTAGTTGCTTTTCAGATCTTTTCTATTCAGTGTTCGTTAATATTTTTGTATACTTTCTTTCCTTCCTTTCTTTAACACAAGTTCAGGCGCAAAATTGTAATTTAATTATTAGTAAATTGCGAATAATTTTAATGAAGATATTATAAATTATGCGCTAATGCAATGAAAATGTACAAAGCATTTTTTGTGAATGGCATAAAATGTTCTATTTATTGAAGATTTCATTTTTCTTGACTAAGGTCCTCACAAAATTTAATAAGTGACTTTATGTGCAAGCGTACTCGTTTGGAATACCACTCCCTAGGAAACAATCGGCTAAATTGGCAGCATAGCTTGAAATTTTGACTTCGACGCAAATTAATCTTAATAATTTATCTCAGTTTCCCACACTTACGAGTATTTGAAGTGAAGTTTAATTTTGAATGAAGATCTTTTATTTCAAGTATAAGTAAGTGTATACGAGTTTATTCATTTGTGAAAAAAAGAAAAAAATTACAAGCAAAGCAAAGTTTTGAGAAATGACACCACTCAGATAAGAGCCACGTACAGCTCTAATATTCTCTAATAAATTTAAAGTTCAATGCTTAGTTTGGAGTCTTTGAAATTAGATGAAACATTATTTTTAAAATAATGCAAATCGATTGAAAAGCTTAAGCATCGTCCATAGAATGGTATTTTTTAAAAGTAAAGTAACGAAATATTATAAACGAGCACGAAATATAAACCACTTATTAATTATGGGAATTTACTTTTCATAATATGGAGCATTCTCAAACTGATATTTAAAAATTTTTACCCGCTTTTTTTTTTTAATTTTTCCCAATCAACGCATGTCCGACATTTTTTATATGATAAAATATACGCAACTGACTACAGAACAAAAAACTCTAAACTTTAATTTTTTTTAAAGTTAGAAATTGTGTTGAAAATTTGTTAAATTACTTAAAATTTTTTTTAAAGATTAAAGTTTTGGTCAATACAGTTTGTTTTATTTCAAGAATGAATTTTATTAAAATTTAAAAAAAATATAAATTAAAACAAAGAGAATAAATTACTAATATTCGTCAATGTGTTAGTGTGCTTTAGTTTTAAATTGTCCTGCATACGTTAGAAATAATTTCAGTGTGTTTTTATATAGTAAGCTGCTCAAACAATAGATCGGATGACAAGCAGGCGTGTCGTTTGAAGTTGTCTAAGCAAAATGTGAAGGATTCATGTACTATATATTATTAATGTGGTGTAAATTAAATCATAGGACTTTTTGGAACTATGATTTAATTTTGGCATTTGAGAAACATAATTAATTGATTTGTGTACTACCTAAATATATTTTTCGTTTACAACGTACTTAATTGCGTGGTGCCTATCACGGAGCCAATTTTTAAAATTCGTATTAAAAATGCGGTTACTTTTGCAATTTTCTGCAAAATTGTGTTCCACAGAGTTTTACGAAATCCGATGATTCAGATGTCCTGATAATGAGGCCACCAGTGTTGATTTTAAAACAGTTTATACAAATTGCATTGTATTAGCCTAACAATTTTTAATAACAGTGTGGGATTTTAATTTGATAATTATCTGAGCAATGATTTTGGTTAGTGAGCAAACCTTAAGAACCTGCTTTCTAAAATACGAGTATGAATTTAAAAACTTTGGTAAATAAAAACTGTATTTCTTGCTTGAAAAATAATTAATTTTAGGTTTCAAACATAAGATATTCCTATTTAATAGCGTAAAATCTGTATATACACGCATAGCCCGGAAATATTGACTTCTTTTCACGGAAATAGGTACCCGTACATTAAAGAATTTTTGCCACGGAATTAGGAACGATTAAAGGCGTTATTAATTTTATTAACAAAAATTAGAATACAATTGATTTTCGCTTATAAGTTATTGAAAACTAAACTAAATTGATTGATTTAAAGGGGATATTTTAATTTTTTAATTTGCAACCGATTATTTCAACGTCACAAAATTAAGAAGTCATAAAAATCCTTAGTATCACGAAATGATAATTTATAATTGAACAAATATATTTATACATACATATATCCTATTTCATATTTATAACACCAGCAAATAGCACACTGTAAAATTTATTTAAAAATTTTGTTTTGTTAAATAGAGAAGTATTTAAATTCACTTAAATGATCATTTTTTTTTTATCATTATTATTTTCTTAATATTTTTTATTATACATATAATTAAAATATATAATAAAATAAATCGAGTAATATTTTAATTTAATTTATTTTTAAATTAAATAATATAAATTTTGATATATATTTATATACATATATCCGAGAGTTAAAAGCACAACTTTAATATCGATATATGGATGAATATAAAAAAGTTATTTTTAACATTAATTTTAACTCTCTAACAGAAACCATATAATTCGCTGCAATCGTACACAATTTAAAAAAAAAAGGCAACAAACTTTAATATTTGCAATTAATTCAACAATATTTCTGCTTCACGCCATATGCATAGTTTTAACAGCTAAGTACTCGTATTTTGCTATCCATTATACTTAATTACTTTTGCTTTTCACCTTCGCAATGTATGTTAAGTGTGTTTGGCACCCATTTCATGGTTGATTATTGGAAATGACATTTTATTTACACATATTATTTAATAAGTGAAAATTGTGACTTAACGCGTGCGAGAGTGTTAGCACTTTTGACGTCACTTTCGGCATCAATTAACCGCTGAAAACTTTCAATTTCTTAATTTGTGTGTTGTGCATATATGTATGTTGCTATATGAGTACACACATTTATGTATAAAAATGTACAGATATGTGAAAAAAAATTGGAAGTTGCAAATGTTGTGCAGCAACCAACAAATAGCAAAAATCACACAGCGCACTTTATGCACCAATTTTGTTGATATATTCAAATGCATGCAAGTCTACACACACATAGCTATACTTATATGTATGTGTATATGTATTAGAGTATATATGTGCCTACTAATCATATTAAATGTATTCGCGTACTGAGTTCGAATACTTCAATGTACATATACTCTGTTGACAAATTATAGCACAAGCAGATATTTGCACAATTTGGCAATTTATTTATCCTCTATTTATTTAAAATTATTTTTTTAATTTTAATATCGTTAATTCTCTAACGAACACCATTATAAAATATTTTTAAAATTTTATAAAAAAGCTAGAAAACATTTATCAAAATTTTGAACTTTTAAAAAAAAATTTTTTTGAATATTTTTGAGGTATGTAGATATGTAGCTCTTCAAACACCATTATAAAAAAAAATTTTAAATTTTATAAAAAATCTAGAAAACATTTATCAAAATTTCGAACTTTTAAAAAAAAATTTTTTGAATATTTTTCAGGTATGTATACATATGTATGTATATGTATGTAGCTCTTTAAATTTTAGTAAAACAAAGTTCAAGTTTCTAGTGGCTACGAGTTACCACGGATTTTTGAAAATTTTATACTAACGCTTTTTTGCCATTCCTTCCATATAAAAAATTATCGCGCTTTAACGTTGTATGGAGGAAACTGCCGATAGACAAATTGTTAAAAATCAGTGATAACATGTAGACTTAAAACTTGCACTTTCTTAGATTCAAATTTAATAAACCAAAAAAACTGCATACACAAAAAAAATTTTTTAATTTTTTTTTAAATAGCTCAACATTTTTTTTTAGAGAATGAACCATACGAGTATGTGTCTTTAAAAATAATTAAAATTCATTGAAGAGAAAATTAAGGGCCTAAATGTGGTTGTGCTATTATTTGTGAACAGAGTATGTGTATGTACTTGTAATTGTATTTGTAGTTGTAGTTGTAGTTGGTTGCATGAAACCATATCTGTCTGTACGCCAATACATTTTTATTTCGTTAGCATTTAACTCACATGCATTTTTATGCTTATGTTTTCTCTGCTTTCATTTTTTTTTCTTGTTTTTTGCACTCAAACCTCAACCGCAGTCTCTGTCGCTGGCATACAGTGCGTATGAGTAACGCGAATGTGCGAGGAATGTGCATCATATGTATGTATGTATGTATGCCTGTATGGATGTGTGTATTAATTAATAAACGCGTATCCGCAATGTAGGTCGCATTTGCCTGTACATTATAATATGCATATGTATTTATATAAACATACATACTTAGTGTGTATGTATGTATGTACGAGTATGTATGTAAATACATACATACATACATATATGTAGTATACTATGTATTTATATGTATGTACCAACTTTTGAAAATGTGCACCTTTTATATACAAATATATTCTCATACGCTCTTGGATGCATTTATTTTAGTTTAAATGTGCATATATGAATTTGTTTTAATACAGGGTGTTGTATTTTCAGATTGCATAAAATTGTCACATTTCTAACTTGCCAATCAAAAAATAAAAAAAACAAAAAAAACTTAGCTAAATATACAAATTTTTTTGGAATCTCCCGAACGACACTTTTCTCTCAGACAAGGAAGCACGAATTGCCGTCATCCTTTGTAAAAATAGGTTCTTATGCTTAGTACACAAAAGCTCTCAAGTAAATCGAAAAATTCATTTAAAATTACACATTAAAAAAATTAAAAAGAATATTTGGTTCTATAAAAAGTTCTTTTATAAGTCTAAAGCTTGCAAGAAAAGAAGCTTGTCGATTTTTTTCTTCAAGAGAACTTTCAGCAACGGCGAAGTACTTTTTAAACAACAGAAAAAATGAAATTTTTTTCTATTGATTTTTCTATTTTTTTTTTGTTTTTGCTTTTACAGTTTCTAAAAATTTATATCAACTACCTTGAATAATACTGAAAGCACTACGTACTACAAAATTTGACAATTCAAATTAACATAAAAAGGTTAAAAAAAAAGTTTGTTGCTGTTACCTCTTTGATGTGCCTTGGGTTCTGATGAAAATGTTTAGTAATTTGTTTTTACAATTTTTTACATTATTGAAAACATTCAGTAAGCTCGGTTTTTTGTGTGACTTTGTTCAACATTTTTTTTTTTAACAATTTTCGACAAAATTAACGTGAGCTACGAGTATGTAATTGTGAAACATATCGAAAATCGAAAACAATTCTCGTTGCGACACTAATTTTCTGCTATTTTAAAATGAAAGTCTTTGAAAAATGTATGGCGATATGAACAAGTCTTTTAGTAAAAATCAAATGATATGCGAAATTTCATGCCGACGAGTATATTAATTCATACAAAACTACAATCATATGTATATGTACATACATACATACATATGTACATACATATATAATGCATAAAAAAATATGCAACTACGTATATTTATTGGTATGCATTTGTTTGAATTACTCGGGTCACAAACGAAATTGGGTCAGCCAGCAGCTTGTATGAGTATTCTTGCTAATTTTATGAGTTCGCTAGCACTAAAGCATACTTTTTGTTTTTGCTTTATTTTGCAGTATTTTGTGCAAAGTCAGTCATATTCCTCGTTGTCTGTTGTTGCTCTTTCACATCTCGTCTCTGCAACAGGAAATTAATTTTGCCAATGCGCTAAAGGGTAACTGCATGGGCAAGTTTTCTCCTATTTTTTTTCATACATACATACATAACTATGCAAAAAAAAGTGCATAAATGCATGAATAGCTTACCAAAAAAAAAACAACCGAGCATACTCAAATACGAAAAAGTATGTAGAATTCAATAGTAATAAAAGTTTGGATATGTAAGCGAAAAGCAAATTAATTTTAGCTGTTTTCAGCAGCCAGACAAACTTTTCTATACAACGTTTTATACAGCATTAATATGCACATATGTATATGTATGTAAATGTACAAATGTATTGTAAGTGTTGTTAGTTTTTTTGCTACCCTATGGTCAATTGAACTATTTGACCCCAATTTTTCTGTGCGCTATTGCGTGAGCAATTACTTAGTGACTGTGGCAGCAACAAGTGTACGAGTATGAAGCATACGTATTTCTCTATGTACATATATGCTGCTATAATGCCTACAAACATATATTGCATTGATTTTGTGTGAATAAAATTCAAAAATTTCGGTTCTTATTTATTGTTTTTTATCTCTTAATTATTTCTTTGGTTGAGGTTTAATAATGGTAAGATAACACCTGTTGATTGAACTTCACTAGTGATTAAAGGCTGCGGGAAGAAAGTGCTTACTTCCATAAAAGCAAATTATTTTATAAAAAAACAATTTGTTTTCAAGCGAAACTAATTTAATCTATAGCCTTTGAACTATACTTTATCCACCTGCACTAAGGTGCTGTTGTCGTTCTATCTCACCTTAATTGATTTCATCCACTTAAGGGTGCAAAATAAATGGCTGGCTACCTTGCAGCTTATTCGATTCCACTTGTCACATTCTCCCAATGCAAATTTAATTATTTCGCTTGAGCTTTCTTTGCATTTGTTCGAGCCTTTATTAAGTGAATATTGCTTCGTTAGAACCTTTCTAGCTTACTCGGTGTCAAGAGCGTTATCGTCTTCTGAACTGAACTTATAAGAATATTTCACACTAGAATGTACTAAAACAAAAGCTTCTCAGAAATGTTATTCAGAACATTTTACATGTTTTAAAACACAAGGGTTGAAATAAGTGTGTTGAAAAATTAATTCGTCGTTTGGTAGTCTTAACATTTTCCAACTTACGCTTTTAGAGTTTCATATTTACTAAGCCTATCACCCATGAAATAGAAACTCGTGCATATATATTTATAAAATAATAATTTAAGCGCAAAACAAAAAGGTACTTAAGTACATACATACATATGTACATATGTAACGTAGGTATTCGCATAAAGACGCAAATTCAGCGAAAGCGAAAGCCTAAAGCCACGGGTGCGGCGGCTTGTGCCTTCCGAACGACGACACACAGTTCATTGACAATTAAGGCAATTAAGTAAGTTTGCTGATTCAGTTTACAATAAAGTGAGACGGGAAATAAAAAATGCTAACAAAATAAACAAAAATCGTAAAAAGCTTAAAGAGAAGGTGAAGGGTCAAAGAACAAAAAATTCATAACTAATACAAAGAAAGAGCGTAAATAATGTGAAGCGGTTCAATTATAATATTTTTTTTTGTAATTGTTTAAAAAAATTTATAGAGATTTGAATAATCTTCACTAGACGAAATATTATTGCTAAAAATAAATACTGTTAATTCATATTTTAAAGTTTTATAAATAAATCTAAATCGAATATTAACTTAGTGAATGCCCCTTATATGTACATATATCTGAGGAAAGTAGCTGGAGTATATTCTTTTTCTTGTCCGACCGGGTGGAATGTTTATTAGAACGAATGTTCGTTACAACGATTTTCCGTCATCCCTTGTCAAGTTTGGTTTGGAGAGAAAAAGGGTTTCGGCGTTGTGTCATCTTTTTGTCAATTTTAGTTATGTAGGGAACAACAGACCTAGACTGAATTGAACCAAAAATTTACACTGGATATGGCACAACGCCAAAACCGGGTTGTCTCCAAACTAAACTTGACAAAGGATGCCCGAAAATCGTTCCAACAATCATTAGCTGAAGTATATTTGTTAAATAACGCTGAAAATCGTTTTGAGAATTTGTTATTATATTCAACAGAAACCTGTAATATTCAAAACATTTCAAAATTGTTTTAAAACGTTGCACGCTTGAGAAATTGTCTTGATTTCAAATCATTCTCAAATGTGTTTGAAAGCCAATTGATTTCTGGTCTTATGTAGAGAGACACGACCTATTTTTACATTTAACTTTTTTTTTGTCTTAGAAAGTAACGTACAAATCAAAGTTTATACCTTTTTACAGCGCTTTGAAAAATGCAACAATGTTTCCACGAATTTCGAATTTCTTATACACAATTTTTAGAAAATTTTACGCTATTTAAATTTTATATAACAAATTGCATAGATACATGCATTCAAAATCATTAATTTATTCCCTTTACAAATATTGCAGATGATGTCGAACGTTTGAAACCACCAAAACGCGGCTTCTTTCAATCGTTTCTATGCTGCTGGCGACGAAATCGCACGAAAACCAATCAAAATGGCACATCAATCGATGGTTCCACAACACCGCCACCATTACCGGACCAACAAAGGTACCTACTACCTCAGGTTAGGCACTCGGATATGCATAAAAAATGCATGGTCATCGATTTGGATGAGACATTAGTGCA
Source organism: Philophylla caesio (assembly GCA_963971545.1). NCBI lineage: Eukaryota > Metazoa > Arthropoda > Insecta > Diptera > Tephritidae > Philophylla > Philophylla caesio. Next base: position 15,273,771 of record OZ020608.1, read on the forward strand.
CAGTAGTTTTAAGGTAAGCGGTAAAAATATATTTACAAAAACACTTGTATGTATGTATGTACATACATTTGTACGTGAGCCTACAGAGCACTACACCAATTTTTGTAAAATTTGGAAGGCGCACAGGTGCGCTTAAGAAAATGTTGATGCCCTTTTGAAATGACCTACTTTTAGGCTTATATAGTTAAAAATGTTTTTTTTTCATGGCATTAAATAATAGTTATTAATTTATTTGATTTCAGCCGATTCCAAATGCTGATTTTATTGTACCAGTGGAAATTGATGGCACCATACATCAAGTGTACGTACTCAAACGGCCCTATGTCGATGAGTTCCTGCGAAAAATGGGCGAATTGTACGAGTGCGTTTTATTTACAGCATCACTAGCCAAATACGCAGATCCCGTTGCCGATCTGTTAGATAAGTGAGTGTGTGATTGAAATGAATTTATTTTCTTGGAAACTTACTTTATTTGCTTTTTTTTTTTTGTAGATGGGACGTGTTTCGTGCAAGACTGTTTAGGGAATCGTGCGTTTATTACAGGGGAAATTATATTAAGGATCTAAATCGTCTTGGACGTGATTTACAAAAAATCGTCATTGTCGATAATTCACCAGCGAGTTACATATTTCATCCAGATAATGCGGTAAGCGTGCACGATTTAAAATTTTTTTTTTTTAATTTTTATATTTTTTGTAAAAATGTGGGCTGAGAACGAGATACATGTGACTACAACAAAACACAAATTTCAAACACTTTCGCTTTGGAACAAAAATTAAAATTAAATATGTATTTGCAAAATATATAAGTATAAAATGTATTCCAAAATTGTTTAAATGTTTTGTTTTTCAAATTACCGCATTTTTACGTGTGTAAATATTTATATACGCAATTGACTGAACCTATTTATACTTTATTCTTCTATTCCATTTTAGGTTCCTGTAAAGTCATGGTTTGATGACACAAACGATTCCGAATTGCTTGAACTGATACCGCTGTTCGAGAAACTCAGTAAAGTCGATTCTGTATACAGCGTTCTGTGCAATTCCAACAATCCGCTGAATAGTGTTGCAAAAATGTAAGTAAACTTAAGTTTTTAATTATTTTTGATATGTAGTTCTCGCTATATTTATTGGAAAATTTTCTCGGTGGAAAATATATTTTTAGAAATTTACTTATACTTACATATTTACATAAGTAAATTAAAATATTTTCAAAATTTAAATGCAGGAAGTTAAGAGAAAAGGATTTATTGATTTTTTGTTTGCCTTCTCTTCGATCAAAGAGAAGTTTAAATTTTTCAAGTGAAAGTTAAAATTGCAAATTAAATAAAATCCAACAACGACTGCTTTCATTTTTGATTATAAAATAAAATTAAAATTTAACTTTTAATTTCTGATCAAAAGTGTATATTGAATTCTTTGAAACCTTTTTTTTGTTAATCCTTACGAATTATTGAATTCATTTGGTAGGTAAAAAAAACAACAAATTCAGTATGATTTGGAGCAGATAATATTGAGTTCTTGAAGTTTTATGTAAATACAGAAACAAATTGACGACTAAATACATATGTAGATCCTTTTTAAGATTCCATAGCAAACGCAAAACATCTATTTAAAATACTGTCATAAAGTTGGTGCAGACCTTAAAGTAATTTTAATTCTTCCAACTTGTATTAATATTTTGTGTTTTAGCAAACCTGCGCTTTTTAAATTTTAAATATGTGACGAATCAAGTTACTTGAATAAAAAAAATTTCAATAGTTCCTGTTATAGAAAATTAATAAAAAATAATTTTAGAAATAAACTGATCGACATATTTTTAACCTTTCATTATCTTTGTTTTCCTTTATTTTTTATCTATCGCCAACAGTAATAATACGAATCAACAACAATTGTCCACGCCACAGGCGCAGTTGCAGCAAACTTTGCAACAAGCACAACAATTGCAAATACAAACGACACATCCACAAAATCATCAACAGCAATCAGTGCAGCAAACGATTACAGCAACAACGGTCATTACACAAGCGACAACAATATCAGTACCCACATTGCTGACGACAACGCATCCGCATCAGCTGCAGCAACAGCAACAGCAACAACAGCTGGAAGGTAGTCCGCCAAATCCGCCCGATTTAAGTAATAAAACGTAACATCAGTGGGAATTGATGTTCATTAATATTTAATTTCTGCGTTTTTTGCTTTTAAATAATTTAGCATACATATATACATACATACATGCATATATACAGATATGTATATATATATATGCATATTATATAAATATTATATAGGCATATACATACTACATATATTTATATGATTGAAAATAAAACAAAAGGAAATTCTACAATACACACAAACAAGCAAAAGAAAATTAGCGCGCGCTACCTATCACCCCGCGAAATACTTTCCTTAAATAATTGCTGAACATTTTTTTTTATTAAATGAGATCAAAAACAAAATAAAAATTGAATTAATACTACTTAAATATGCATAAACGTACATACATGCAAGAGAAGAAACAAAACGATGCAAAAATATGTATTTGTATATGTATTTATAAAAACACACAGTTAGGGTTAGGTATGTAGCTGAAGACGCAAACATAAATACATACATACATAATACTGAGATGTACATATATGTACCTATGTACATACATAAATACATGCATACATACATACCTATACAAATAACAAATTAACAGAAGACGCTGATTAAGTTTATAATAATTAAGTGCAGCACTTAAGCATTACATACAAACAAAACCAATAAACCCACAACCACCAACAAAAAAGTAGCAGAACCAACAACAATAGTAGGACACAGTTGAATGAGAAAGGCGTGCAAGGATATTAGTTGATGTGAGAAATGTTAAATGTAAGAAAAAAGGTAAAAAAAAACTTTGTAAGCAAAAAAGTCGAATAAGCAAGAACATAAAACATAAAACCGAAAAGTAAAAACAAAAACAAAAAAATGGAAACGAATAAAAGTCGAGAAAAGATAATCAGCGACAATGAATGAGCAAAGGCGTGAAACATACACATGTACATGCATACATATGTATGTACATACATGCCAACAAAATACAGATGCGCGCGTAGCTATATTTTTTATTCAAATATAACATAGTTATTTGCATAATAATGAAAGTGAACGAAAATCTAAAACAAAAACCGAAAAAATTATAAAACCAAAAATCATGTAAACAAAAACAACTGACATAAAGTAAATGAAACTCTACCATTAAGTAGGGCTGCTCTTCTGCCACACACACACACCTATATACATACATATGTATAATAAAGCACTCTATTGCATATGCATTGATTTGCTATATTTTTTATGCTTACTCTGTAGGCAAACTGAGTCTTACACCAACAACTTTCCTTTACTTACATACATACATATGTACATATGTATGTACACCCGTTATTCTAGAAAATATATATGTATATTGAAAGTGCAGAAGTGTATTTTATTTTATAGCTTTTCTTTTTTAATTCACTTTGTTTGTTTTAATTTTATATTTTCTACATACATACAACATATGTATGTATATTTAATACTTTAAACACTGTTAATCTTAAGTTTATCTGACACAATATCGCGGTAAAACTATTAATTAAATACCTACCTGCAAGTGAACTTTGTAACAATAATTTTTAAACGAAAAATTACTTTGAATTCTTATTAATTTATATTGTATTTTACAACAGACCAGCGAAAAAAGTAATTGTTTTTAATTTATGCAATAAAAAATTAACTTAAAGAAATTAAAAAAAAAAATTAAAAACTTTTGTGTTGTTATTGTGTATTTTGTTTTATGGGTTATGTAGTTCAAATGGTTTGCATTTTATTTAATTAAATTTTTTAAGTTAAAATTTTATAATTTAATGCCCTTTTTAGGCATTACTTACTTTATTTACAAATTTCTTTAAATCACCTTCATACATACATATGTACACCCGTTATTCTAGCTAATATTTATGTATATTGAAAGTGCAGGAGTGTATTTTATTTTGTAGCTTTTCTTTTTTAATTCACTTCATTTGTTTTAATTTTATATTTTCTACATACAACATATGTATATATGTACATATATTTGATACTTTAAACACTGCTAATTTTAAGTTTATCTGACACCATATCACCGTAAAACTCTTAATTAATTACCTACCTGCAAGTGAACTTTGTAACAATAATTTTTACATGAAAAATTACTTTGAACTCTTATTAATTTATGTTGTATTTTACAGACCAGCGAAAAAAGTAAAAAAATTAAAACCTTTTGTGTTGTTATTGTATAATTTGTTTTATGGGTTATGCAGTTCAAATGATTTGCATTTTATTTAATATAATTTTCTAAGTTTGAATTTTTTATAATTTGCCATTACCCACTTTATTTATGAATTTCTTAAATTAACAAGAAGTTAGGTATTGGTTTTTTATGTAGAAGTTATAATTTTTTATTAAGACTACGTGCTACTACATGACACACAGCGTGAATCCGCATTGGGCATACTGCAGCAGAGATAAAATTAACAATTACGAAAAACGTGCCATAAAAATAAATATTGTCTCAATCATTATTTATTTAATTTAGGTTTGCTTCGGAAAAAAAACTCGTATGTACATATATACTTACTTGCAGTTTATTGTAATATACAATTTCTAACATCCATTAACCAAGTGGGAAGAAAACTATATTATCACAATTGATTTGATAATGATTTGTAAAACTTTTAACAATATCTCGTGTACTAGTTTATTACTAAAACTGTATGAAAATCACTTGTAAACTTCAACAGACTAGAAACTATAAAATACTCGGTACTTATTCTAAGTAATAAATTAATCCACTGATGTGTTTCCGTTTCCCATAACTACGTATGACAGCATTCAGCGAACAGTCGATTAAAGTCGATTAACAAGAGTGTTACTAGTCAAGTGAATCGTCATACATTTGAGTAATATCATTCCAGAAAAAAACTCATCAGCGGAATATTTGTTTTCTAATCTTACTGACGAATAATATTAAGAGAATTGGGCGTTATGCTTACAATGACAATGTTTTGGTTTTTTGTTTATTACTGGAATAATAGTTTGCACATACCTATCCTAAGTACATACTTTTTGTTAACATAATTCGATTTTTTTTTTTTTTTTTTTAAATTAATGGGACTATTTCATGATTAAAGGTCGTTATATCAACAAACAAAAGAAGTTGGCTTTACTGCGATAATGATACGGTGAAAATTCGAGCCGGTGTTAAATAAGCCGTCTATGTCATGTGACATCATACTTCTTGAAACGTATTTCTTTGAGGCTACATAAGTACCAAAGTCTATATGAATAAGATGGCTACAATTGGGGCATTAGAGGTCAATACTGCTAGATAAAAGTTCCAATCTTTGTGTTCGAAGGAGTTATCGAAAATCTGAACTTCAAAATGGACCATCTCAAGCACAGTAATGGCTAGCATTTGAAGAACATTATCTTTGAAAAGTTATACTCAAGATTTATAATTTTTTCTCATAATAATATTTACATATTAAAACTACCATAAAGATTTAGTTAATGTTAATAAGCTATAGGCATAAAACCAATTTTCGATAAATAGTCACTTTCGTTATAAAACGCAAATAGGAACGTTTGGTTTTATTTTAATTCCTTGATTTAACACATACAAAAATGCAATGGAGCGCAGCTTGCTCTTTTCGAAAACGAGAAAAATAAAAAAGGCGTATAATATACAGATACAATAGTCTAGCTTTATATACATAAATGTGTAAATTTGTAAGAAATATAAAATAACACTGTAAAAAACACTAAATGTGTTAAATAAATATTAAATGTATGTCAAAACAATAAATAGATTGCCATTTTTAATACACAGAATTCAACATATTTATATCAGAACACTGCTCTAAATAAAACTATATAAATGACACTACAAATATAAACATAAAAAATTTCAAATGCTGAATAATTTAAAGCGCAAGCAAATATGCATCGGCCCACCTACACGTAAAATATATGTACATATTAAGCTTTTAGCTGCGCTCACTACCTCTATCTTCCCATCTCCTTGTACCATAAAACTTTAAAACTTAAGCTCTATTTTATTTCAGAAAAAGTTAAGTTTACATGTATCTATGCCTCTTCTCAAACGAAATACATACATACATACATATGTACATACATAATTTTTTTTAATTGTGTTAACATCTACGTATTTTCGCGCTCATACTACTAATCGGTTTGCATGGCGACAAATTAAGGAATTTAAAAAGAAATACTTAAAAGTCTAGATGTAGAAGTGTAAAAACAAATAAAAAACAAATTCAGTGAACAACATTTATCCAGCCCGAAACAGTAGAAACACAAAAAGGAAAAAATATATATATATTATACAAAGGATAGACCCAAACCCCAAAAGCAAAGCCTATTAAAAAATAAATTTATACTACGTATTTAAGTCAAAACTTTTTTGTAAAACATAAGAGCTACCAAAAATAAAAAATGCGTATAAACGTTGTAAACGTTATTTTTATATTATACATTATATATCCCAAGACATAAAACTTAGAATATGAATATATCATAGGCTTAAAAATAGTAAGCGAACTAATTGATCATCAATGATCTGCAACACAAAACAAAAAATATAGAATGCCATATATTTAACTATACACACGTACTCATTAAATGCGAGTATACATATGTATGTAAATGAAGTGGAAAGGAAAACGCGACAAAATATTGTAACACTGTACGAGAAAAGTGGGAGTGTAAGAAAATATTTAAAAAATAGGTACTTCAGTTTATATTTATTCATCTGATTTATATAAAATTCTGCTATTCACATACAGTGTTGCAATACTCATATGAGATCGTACATATTTACATATATCTGGAAAGGATTATGGAAAAATAAAAAGAAAATGTATATTTTTTAATTTTATCATCATTGCAAAATTAAGTGTAAAACTATTAAACTTTATTATACTGTCAAATAAAATGAATCCAAGACAAACTAATATGAAAGAGAAAAACTGTTAAGAGGAAAAGCAGGTTTATTCTGGATTCGATCAAAAAACGGTGAGTACTCGTGCACAAAACGTACGCCTCTGAGCATTTAAAGTTCAAAAGGTTTTTTCTATATAACTTTAGCACAAGAATGTATATGTTTCAACGCAAGTCAAGTTTTAATAGAATACTTCTGACGAGGTTTAATTACATACATGACGGACTTTTTTGTTTTATTTTTTGCACATGCAGTGCTGGGCATGAAAGTCTGTTTGTTCGGTGTCGTTATTCTAAAACTGTTCAGCTATAGAAAAAAAATGCATCAGCTGATTTTAAATTTTAATTATTTTGTATAGAAAAAGTTGTATTAAAGCTAAATTTGTTATGTTATCAATCATTTATTGAGAGAACAAAGTAATAAAAGACTTTATGTAAAAAACTGGGTCTAAAATATCAAAAGAGCCGGAGTGAAAGTAAAAATTCTGGCCTAAACTACGGAGTGAGTTACCAAAAAAGATGTCGTAGCGACCAATAATTGGTTATATGAGTACCCTTAAAGATGTTCTTGGCACAATATTTGATTTTATTACCAAGATGTATAGGCGCAAATTTTGGTCCCAAAAACAGAAAACAGACCTAGACTTTTCAAAGTAAACAACTCTTGAAACATTCTTCCCTGTATCACTGGGTTCTGATATTAGAATTTCTTAGCTTTTCTCGAAAGTGAGAAATTTAAGCAGATGAAGACGGGCAGTAAGCAGTTTTGAGGTTTGCTTGTGTGGTGAGATTCGTGGTGAGAATGTGCGCTGTCACTTGAAATGTCAAAAGTGGTAAATTTTTTGAGTATAATCTACTTTTTTCGAGTTGCGTGATAAAAATTTAGCATTTTGCGTAAATTAGCCGTAAAAATCTACGAATAATCTATTGAAAAGTGTTTTTATATAGTTAAATGGCTCTCTCAAATAGTGCAAAAATAAATTCCTAAAATTTTTGTGAAGGCTGGAAAGAATTGCCAATAAATGCTGGATTGAGTGCACCATTACCCATACCAACGCAAATTTGCGTTTAATGATAGCAGCAGCGGCAGCAGGCTGATTCATATTTAAGGACCCCACTGGGTAGCCCGAAAAAAATAGTTGCGAGAAAATTTGTAAGTGACATATCATTTGTGAATTACTATTTTGATTACGCAAATGCTCTGCGAGGTTATAGATACTTTAAAAAATACTATGTTATACTTTTAATGTACATACATTTAGCTAGCGACGATATATTTCTATTACGGTAACATCGATACACAATAACCATGTATCAAAGCGCTTGTAATGTCGCTACGACTGGTTCGTGTGCGCCAGGTACTGATACTGACCGCGAAGCTGAGCGCCAGGCTGCGCTAATGTCGCAACAACCGCCTACAGCACCAGTTGAGCCCGACTATAGTGGCTTCGATATTGTCAAAGCCACGCAGTATGGCGCTATAGCACGTGTACGTGAACTAATTGAATCTGGTTGGGATGTAAATCAACCTGATAGTGAGACAGTCACACTGCTGCATTGGGCAGCAATTAATAACAGACGCGATATAATACGTTATTTCCTGGAGAAGGGCGCTATTGTAGACGCTGTAGGTGGTGAATTAAATGCTACGCCCTTACATTGGGCCACACGGCAAGGACATCTCGCATCTGTGGTACTACTCGTGAATGCTGGCGCGGACCCGCGTATACGTGATGCCGAGGGATGTTCCTGCATTCACATTGCATCACAGTTTGCACACACCGCACTAGTTGCATACTTTATAGCAAAAGGTGTTGATCCAGATTTGCAGGACCGTGGTGGTATGACTGCGCTTATGTGGGCTGCTTGGAAAGTAAGTATTTGCTTTACAACAAAACTATATCTGTCGCAATTTTCACGTTTTTTTTGCTAGGTCTGCGCATTAGATCCCGTACGTTTATTGCTTACACTAGGCGCTAATCCCGCCATGGTCGATTATACACATGGCAATACAGCATTACATTGGGCAATACTTGCACGCAATGCGACTGCCATCTCTACGTTGGTACTGAAATCACGCGCCTCCCTCGACGTTCCTAATTTGCGCGGCGAAACACCTCTAACGATGCTAGAAACTCAAGCGGGTGCCATATGGATTGGCGCGAAAGTATTAGATCGCGTACGTGAAGCCGCACATAAATCACAGCCGCAACGATCACTAATATCACGCCTGCGGCACGATAAACGACTACGTTGGTGGGCAATGGTTGCATGCCCATTCACCGCCTTTTATTTGGCTGGTGTAGTATTTACACTAAATACATTATATATTATTAAATTCTTCCTGCTCGGGTGTCTGTACGCCATCTTCCATACGCTCGGCAAGGCGTTATTCGATGAACATTTGTTGGCGCTGTTGCCACTAAGTGTATATTTAGCATCGAAGGCGTGGTTTTATGTAACGTGGATAGTTTATATCGTAGATGCGGTAACTTTTGGCGAAACATTGGCTTTTCTGGCTTGCTCCGCTGCATTGTGGGTGTGCTTCATCAAGTCTTGGAAAGGAGATCCGGGCATTATACGACCAACACAAGAACAACGATTTAAAGTAAGAAAATGTTTGATTTTCCTTTACCCACAAAAATGTTCAAACTCGCTAACGTTCTTACTTTTTATTTTAGACGATTATCGAATTATCGGAACGTGGTGGCATCGGTTTTGAACCATCCGCTTTCTGTTCCGGTTGTCTTGTACGTCGTCCCATACGTTCGAAACATTGCAGCGTTTGTGATCGCTGCGTTGCACGCTTTGATCATCACTGCCCCTGGGTGGGCAACTGTATTGGTCTGAAAAATCACGCATATTTCATGGGATTTCTATGGATGCTACTTATTATGTGCGGTTGGATGCTATACGGCGGCACTTGTTTCTACATCTATCAGTGTAATGTGCACTTTAGTCTTATACCGCTGACGGACTTTGAAAAAGCCGTCAGTGACATCGCTAATTGCAATCCTTGGGTTGGTTGGGTAATGGCCAATGCATTGCTACATCTATCCTGGGTAGTGCTATTGACTATATGCCAGACATATCAAGTCGTATGCCTTGGAATGACCACAAATGAGCGAATGAATCGTGGACGATATCGACATTTCCAAGCGAAAGGTGGAAAGAGCCCCTTCACACGAGGTCCCCTCAACAATCTGGTCGATTTCTTGGAATGCAGTTGTTTTGGTGTCGTGCAACCGCATCGCATTGATTGGATGAATTACTACAATATAGATATACAAGTGGGCCGTACAACAGTAGAGCAAGAGCCATTGCTGCGTGGCAATGCCGATGGTGAAGGTGGTGGTACGGAGTTGGCACACTATCAGTATGTGTAGGATAAGTCGAATCGGGATGCGGAGACGCGCAATGCACCCATAGCAAATGTGTAGGCAGAGAGGCAGTCATGACAGAGTTCCAAAAGTATACAATCAAAGGCATATTTTTCAAGTGCATTATTTAGAAGGAAGTAGGTGGCGTGGCAAGGTGTTGAACTATTTAAGGTGCGTCGTTGTGTAAGTGTGGTCTGGTTGTTTTAATAAGGAAAATCAAAATTTATCTCTGTTGTATATATTCTTAGCAGTTTATATTTTATCTTCGTAAGCAATTTTTCAGTTTTATAGAAAAGTAATTTTTAACACGACTATCTGCTAAGGAGTCTATACTGATTAATATAAAAGTTCCGGCTATACATCACACTTTAAAAGTTCATTACCATCAGCTGTCCAGATATTCCAACTACCACCATTGCAACACCACCTTAGTGTAGGTAAAGTAAAGTAAGTAATCCACAAAGAGCATTTGCTAAACGCATTCAACTTCAACTATATTATATATATATGTATATGTAAACCTAATTATTATAATTTATAAGGTTAAATATGCTTAGGTGGAAATTGCAAGAACAAATCTTATTTCAATGTATTTCGTAAGTAGTAACATATATATTTACCGCAGTTGTAATTAATATTTTTATGAAGTAGATTGCTAACCCCAGAAGCTTTACATTGCAGTCTTTAGGAACCTATTTTTGAACTTACTTACATACATGGTAGGAGCTTTGTTAATTTAGGTAAAAAATATTTTATTATTTCTGACATTCTATTGTACTTTGTATTGTGTGAATTCAGTTACAACATTTAGCAAATACTAAATGTAGCAACAAATAAACCAAATTTACATACATAAACATTTATGTATGCATGAAAGCAGTAAATGCATTTGCAGATTGGGTAGCCGTATATGTGTGATCAACGTAAACCGATTCATGTTAGCATAAAGAAAATTTGCATTGTTAAAATAAAATGCATTGGGAATGACATTAGAGGTATAGTAAATAACTTGTTAAGCAAATATGTAATTTTTTCTAAAAACTTCTTGGTGTCATACGTGCTAATAACATACATACATACATACATACTTATATGTTAAGTTAAAGTGCTGTTTGGGTTGGAGAATGTGAATCGAACTACATAAGTTTTATTTTTGTAGTATACTACATACATATGTACATATGTATGTATATAAAAAAAAAATTGTGTTTGAGAAGTTAATATTTTTTAATTTGTTAACAATGCTATTGAAAATATTCTACACCGTTATTTTTAAAAGTTTTTAAAAATTTTAAATATAAACATTCATATTTAATTTTGAACGTTTTTTGCACGTTCCGACTCCTTTTAATTATTTTACTGCCTTATCATAACCTCAAAGTACGAAACGGCATTCAGTACAAAACACTGATGATGATCATTAAATCCTTTCCAACGCAAACAGCTGCTTTAGAAAATTAAGAAAAAAGAAATTTATATTTGTTATTAAAAAAGACAGCAAAATACAGTATAATATATGAACAAATTAAAACACATATAAATGTTGTATTTACATACATACATACATATATACCATAAAACGAACAGAAATACCAATTCTAAATAGTCGAAAAAGCAATGTCCCTAAAACTTATATTAAGACAGACAAATTTAATAGCACACTGCTTACTATATATACATACATATGAAAAAGATACATTTTCTCAGAAAAAAGCACTTGAGAGTGCTTAACTTTATAAACACTTTTTCTTATTCCGTAATACATAATTTAGAGGCCTTAATGTCAAATGAAATTGAGCCTTTCAAAACTTTGAGTGCTGAAAATGTTTCCAAAAAGTTTTGATACTTAAAAATCGTCTGTAATTTCGCAAAACAAATTTATATGACATTAAACAAAGCACTGCATTTTCATGAAAATATAACTTTTAATTATCCGTTGCATTGCTAAGTCCTTACACTGGCATTTATACTTAAAAACTAAATATAAAAATTAAAAAAAAAAAAACAAATTAACTATGCAAACACGCACATGCATTTTGTTACTTTTTAGAAAGACATAAAACCGAATTGATGACGCTAATTAATAGAGAAAATAAAGCCGTGTTTAGCCCTCCAAAAAAACATTGAGAATATTCAGATCTGCCTTGTTAAAGTTGTACGTGTTAATTGGGGCAACATATCAGATAACAAACAGGGACTCATCAAGTGTGAATATCTCTTATAAATTTAAAATCGACTTTATTTTGTCTATAGCTATGCGCCAATTTCATGTTTCCCACCAAACTTAAAGAGAAAAAAAAACATAATGAAGGTCGGTAAAATAGTAAAAATAAAAGTAAAATACAAATGTAGATTTATTCACAATTTGCAGCAATAATAGAAATACTAACTGACAAATGGCCATAATAAATTCTAAAATTGCACAAATTTTTATTACACTTTTTTTTTGTTTAAATTATTAACAATGTTGGTACAAAATTTTGAACAGAATTTGAAACTCAGAACGAGCGCTTTTTTTTTAAACCAAAAATTTTGTGATTACCGTTTTCTCGTTGGATTTAAAAGTTTTAAAATACTTTTACGCTCATTGGAAAACGCCAGAAAAATGCAAAATAAATAACGAGCAATCACGAAAAATCATTTAAGGCATATAAGTATGTGACTTATAAAAATAATTAACAAACGACAACAAAACACCAAATAATTGTGCTATGAAAAAAATAAAAAGTGAAATGTGTGTTTTTTGAATTAAGTGTATAAAAAAAAACAAATACAATATGGAAAGAAAAATAAAGCTTCACAAAATTTCTTCAAATTAATTGTATTTTAAGCAAAACAGTTTAGACTAATATTTCGTTAATAAAACGCTTTAATTCGTCGATAATTGTGTGTGTAAATTAAATAATATTAAAATAATATGTACCATAAACAGTTACATTTTAATATGCTAGTATTCTATGAAGGAAATAATGTACATTTCAAGGCATTGAATTTTTTATATAACGAAATATATGTTTATTAAAAGTCTAATAAAAAACAGTTTGCACCAAACATTCTAGTCAGCCAAAACATGCTTACAACTACGTTCACATTACCATATAAATTAAATATAGTTTTATTTTTAACTGCTTTTAAATAATACATTAAATATTTACAAGGAATAAAATCAAAAACAAATAAATAATGATTTACAAATTGATTAATTTTGGTGTTGTTTCAAAGTTAATTGTTATTTGCTGTTAATGGTTTATTTGTTTGTAGCGTAAAATCAAAAGTTTATTACTTTTAAATTTCCTTATATTATTATATTAAAATTATTTCCATAATCTTTTTCCTTTTGCTGTTTTTATTTTATTAATTTATTAGTATGTTTACTTTTTAATGACCAAAAAAATCATATTTATTGTTACTTCGAAATTCGCTTCATAATAATATTCGTATATTTTTTTATTTATTAAATCATTTTTTTTTTTCAATTCGCACTTTGATTTCTTAGTTTCACTTTTTGTATTATCCATATTTTTTAACTGCAGCAACATGAACACATATAAACTTATGTATATACCTTTAATAACATTTTATATAACATTCATTAACTTAACTTCCAATATGGGAATTGAATAACATATAATACAAAGTTTACAAAATTTTCGACTGATATTTTCTAGCACATTTGATGTTATTTTTTACTAAGATGCATATTTTAATAGGTGTATTAACTTCAGTACGTTTTCTAATCCGAAAAAAAAATTACAAGCAATTACAACTAAAATATGAATAAGTTACATTTTTTGAAATATAAATTTTTCGACATTCCTGAGGTGTTTATAACTATGTATGTGATTAAAATATATATATATTAACTTACATATATACATACATAAATTCATAAAAATATATGAGGAAACTGATTTTCCGAAATTCACATATTTTATTATTCTAAAATATAAAGCATCTTAACGAAAAATACATGAGACATTTAAAAAGTATATTGGCAGAAACAGCTTCACATGTAAGTATGAAATATTAATTGCATTTTTTCCATAAACGAGAACAAAATAATATGTATTAGAAATTATAAAATGATAATTGTAAAAAGCTGTTAAGATATAATAAATATAGATAAATACATACATATAAGTTTATTGAAGGTGAATATAAATTAATACATACTGACATATAAGGGCATATTATGAATGCCGAAAAATGTAATAATTGGAATAATCGTTAATCATAAAAGGTAAAATAAAGTATATAATAGTATTAATGCAGTTAAGGCCAATTGCAATAAATTATGAAAACTAAAACGACTTCGCATTTGGTTTTTTTTTTCAATTAGGGAATATATTTCATCGCGAAGATTGTTTGAATTGCTCAAAACAAATCAAAAATTTAGTATATAGCAATAAAATAAATCATTTTGCAAATAAATTTAACATTTAAATTTTTTTTGAATAAATAAGTTTATTTAACTATTTGGCCGCTGTGGTCGAGTGTTTAGCGGTGCGTGCCATAACTCGTATGCCGCTGAGTTAGGCAATCGAATCTCAGCCAGGACAAGTTAAATCTAAATCATAGAGAAAGTTTTTTCTACTAGCGGTCAACCCTCGACCGGCAAAGGCAAACCTCCGAGAGTATTAAATCAACCGTTAGAAGTCGGCAAACAACTGTAGGTCCCTCCGTTTGTGAAACAACTTAAAAGACTCACACCATAAATGAAAGGAGAAGCTCGGCCTATATAATGTCTATAAACAAGGAGTAAACGCTAAATTATTATTATTATTAGTTTTTTTTATTGATATCTTTGATTTTTTTTTTTTTAATGGACTTATTTATTAAAGTAAGAAATTAGTAGGAAAATTTGTGCATTTTTGCGCATCAGCGACATTGTCTAAAAATTAATGGGTTAATTTTGTTCAGGAAAGACAATAGCAACGATGACAAAAATCGTGTACTTAAAACAATCCTATAAATTATTTTGTATTTTTTCTATTTTGATTTATTTTCTTTAGCATACATACATATATACAACTATTTTCGTCAAACATTTTTATAAACATCCAATAGTTTAACAATTCTTATTACAATTATTTAAAAAAAAATTAATATCTTAGCAGCCGCTTAAAGTAAAATTCCAAACCGTTTCGTCGGCAATACAACCCAGTGCCACCTTCACACAGACACGTCATAACCGCTACACATGACAAACAACTTTTGACATTATTCGAACCGTTCTAATCGCCAGTGTAAAAAAAAAGTGGAAATACGGATTATTTTCACATATGTATTTATAATAATTTAACCAAATGTGCGTGCATTAGTTTATATAGAAAAACCACACTTAACAAAGTCAACGCAATCAGTAATCCACTATCGTTGCCAGCGTATTGAGTTAATACAAATAAAATGGGTGAGTACTATCTGTGTGGCACCAGCTACAGCGAAAGACGTACTAAGGTACACGAAGACTGTGTGCCAACTGCAAGTCTGCCGGTGCATGCTGTGCAAAATAAATAAAGCACTATGTTACAAATTAAATCAGTATTTGTTTTTCAATTATACAATTATTAATTGCTCCTCAGGTGGTGTATTTAGTTATTTCCGCGGACTACTCGGCTCACGCGAGATGCGTATACTGATATTAGGGCTCGATGGCGCTGGCAAAACCACTATACTCTATCGGCTGCAAGTCGGTGAGGTGGTAACAACAATACCGACAATTGGTTTCAATGTCGAGCAGGTTACGTATAAAAATTTGAAATTTCAAGTATGGGATTTGGGTGGACAGACGAGTATAAGGTTTGTGGAAATGAACTGCTTACATGGAAGCTCTTATAACTAAATCCTTTGTTTTCTATGTTTAATTGCAGACCTTATTGGCGTTGTTACTATAGCAACACAGATGCTATTATTTATGTAGTGGACTCGGCGGATCGAGATCGGATAGGTATATCTAAAGATGAGCTCCTTTATATGTTAAGGGTAAGTTGTATATATATGTATGTATATAAACGACGTAATTTAATTTTATTACTATTGTACACTATTGTCGCTCAAAGGAGGAAGAACTTGCCGGCGCCATTCTCGTTGTGCTTGCCAACAAACAGGACATGGAAGGTTGTATGACCGTGGCGGAAGTGCATCATTCGCTCGGTTTGGAAAATTTAAAAAATCGCACTTTCCAAATATTCAAAACATCAGCGACCAAAGGTGAAGGTTTAGATCAGGCGATGGATTGGTTATCTAATACGTTGCAAAGTCGTAAATAGTGCAACTAGAGTTATATGAAATTTCCTCTCCCAAAACCAACTGTTCCCCAAAAAAAAAAGAGTTCTTTACCATATTATTTGTTCTTAATTTTAAGTAATTATATGCATTTTTTAAACATATATACATACATACATAAAGAGAAATTGAAAGAAATCAAGTAATTTGTTGGTAGTCCCCACAAAAAGCGATCGCAAGTGTACATTAAAGATATAAATTGTATTGACAACAAGAAAAAAAAAAAACGGCGCACCCACGTAAAAATAAAAAAAAACTACATGTTGTAGTACATTTAAGCTTTGAGTAATATCTGTGGCAAGAGGCAAAATTTCAATATCATAAAAAATGTATTTTATTATTTGTCTGGAATATGTATTATCTAATTTTGCTTTAAGCCCCTAAAATGCTTATGTTTATCAATATGTTGCTTTTTTAACTGTAAAAACAAATGGTTAATACGTAAAGGGCAGCGCCGTGTTTTCAACTACCAACAGCGCGCATTTTAGGTATTTTAGTTCTTAGTCAACGATTGGCGCGGTATCTTTGTAATAAAAACAAAAAAGAAAACAATTTAATTGATAGCATTAATAAACAAAAAATATACAAAATATTATATGAACTTTAAAAATTTTAAGGTGTACGCAACTAGCATTTTTCCGTTTTCATTGTTGTTTCAGTATAAATCAAGCACCCATTTAGCGTTTGATATTGCAAATCTAAAAAAAAAACAATGTGCATGCTATTCTAAAAGCAGCGTTTTTATTTTGATCACGAATTCCTATCGACCTGTCACACGAACCGAAATACCTTAGGTAAATAAAATGACCTTAGTAGAGTAATTTCAGATCTTCACATGAGCGAAAAAGATATATAACATTTATTTTGTTCAAGCCGAGTAAATATCATCGTTAGTAAAACGTCAACTAAATACAACATTCGTTGAATCGAATTTCTTTAAACAAAGTCCGAAATTATTTTTCGCAAAATATCATGCAATATACGAAAACTCGGAATCACCATTCTGGCACACCAAAACGCTGTACACGCTTTTCCTGCGTATCCAAGTCAATACGAATCTTTTGACGCATATAAAAAATCGGACAATCACGATTCGAACATAATACCTCCTCGTGCAAGGAACCCTGGCAACGTTGACACTCAGTCCACAGGCTAGCAAATGTCTCTTCAAACGAACGTTTTGCCATAATTTCGCGCTGATACAGTTCGCTCATGCGTGGCTCACAATGCGGACAGAGTGCAGCTTTCTCATAACCACCAGGCATAAGCGCACGGCAGCCAAGACAGGACGATTTCTTTGTCATGAAACCAGCTAGACCACCAACTTTTGAAGTGACCACCGCACGGGTGCGTGTATGCTCACCCTCTGCATAAAAAAAAGCAAAAAAATATTAATGGGTATGTGATTGAGTGAAAAGTTCAAAGTGGCTTAGCACTTACTCAGCAAAATTGATTCGGCGCGTTCGCCTAGAAGTGGTTCGAATATGCGCAATAAAGGTTTTGATAGCTGCTGCTCCAGATAGTACTTTGCATCTATAGGGACGCTATTCTCCAACACATACAGCGGATCTTCGGCCTTCATGTAAGCGGGTGTATTCTTTGCAGCTGCGCAAATAACATAAGGCACGCGGTCACCCAACTTGGGCGCTGTGCCTGGATCACGCTTCTTCATTTTGTTCGCCAATTCAACATGTGCCTGCTTGGCAGCGTAATCTGTCTTCGCCAACTCCTTAGTTATCACCAACTCTGAGATGTCAACGCGATTACAAAGTAAATCCGATATAACACGTTTCGCATAGTCGACAGCGCCATCGGGGTTGCGCTCGATAAGTAGCTTTTGCAAGCAAGTGTTCATTAGATTAGCGACCAGTGGCGAGTTGTCGCGTCGCACAGTTTCAATACCTGCAGAGGAATTGAATTAAATAAATTTTGTGATTTTGTAATTCTTACCTTTGCAGTCCATTTTGTCATACGTGTCCGGACGCGTGAAATATAAGCCCGCATAACGTTTCTTGTTGATCAGCAAATATGGGTAGTAGACCTTTTCGAACTCCAATTTGATGGGGCGCACAAATTTTGCACTAACTTTATCCGCCGCTTCACGCCCAAGCTCCATTGCGCGCTCTAACGTTTTAACACCAAAATTTACCATCACCGAATCGGTGTCGCCATATATGACAACAGCGTCATTTTCATAACCGTTAGCAATTTTATACTGCTGCTCAACTTCGTTCTTTGTCAACTCGATCATCGTACGCCCATAGGCGGTAACGCTGCCCGAAATTTCTAGACAAGGTAGCTTCCCCACTTGTGCGCCTGTGAAACCGTACACTGAATTGGCTGAAATTTTCAATGCCAATTGACGCCCGTCGAGCACTTTACGACGAAATGGATCTTTTTCTACCTAAATGAAGCGACAAGATTTTTAATTCAAGAGTAAAGCGTTTTCTAAGTTGTATACCTTTAAATCGTTTTTGGCACGCTTACGTGCCGATAATAATGATTCCAGAATCTCTGGCAGCAGCCCACGTCGCACATTGTCACGGACAAATGTATTATTAGACGGCGTTCGTTCAACTTGCGCATCCGAAAGGCCCAAGCGTTCCTTCATGCCTGGCTGCACAAGCGTTGTATAGCAGAGATTGTGTGCAATCATAATGCTTGGATATAGCGAAGCGAAATCAAGTGTCGCTATTGGATCAGCATAGTAGCCACGCTTTGGTTCTATAACTGTTGCCCCTTCATACTGATCCTCGGATGCCTTCGATTGATATGCGGGCATTATAAAGTGTTTTGGACGCGCAGCTCGCAACAATTGACTCAATACCTTAATTTGCTGACCACGCGTGAGTAATGATTCTAGCGGTACGCCTGTTACCCTAGCCATTTCCATATAATTAACAATGGACATAAGCTTATCGAGTAAACGCAAAGGCAA
Organism: Philophylla caesio; assembly: GCA_963971545.1. Classification (NCBI taxonomy): domain Eukaryota; kingdom Metazoa; phylum Arthropoda; class Insecta; order Diptera; family Tephritidae; genus Philophylla; species Philophylla caesio. The sequence continues at coordinate 15,293,408 of OZ020608.1, forward strand.
ATAAGCGTCCTTTAAGCAATACATAGCCAAACGCCTACGCGTTTGCTCATCACCATTTTGTAGATCTGTGATTATGCTGTGATGTACATCCTCTTTCTGTTCTTGTAAGAAGTGATAACTAACAGCATTAAGCGTGTACGAACGCAATTTGTATTCACGCAGCAGCACAAAGAGTAGATCGAAGGGCACACGACCCTCAAAATTGACGTACTTATTCTCACGTCGTCCCATTTGTTTCGACTGCAGCACTTGCTCCTTGATAACCGAACGTATGTTCCGTATACGTCCAAGATATTCGAAATTTTTTACTTTTAAATGAGAAGCACGATTAAGTAAATACGGTATATCAAAGTTATTTATATTATAACCAGTTAATATATCTGGATCAACTTCGCGCACAAAACTCGACCAGGCATCAAGAAGTTCAGTCTCTTTGGCAAAACAACGTACTTCGGAACCGACAACAGGCGCACATTTATTTAAGGTAAAAACGTTTCTTATGAAAGGTTCGGGATCACCCTGTCGTATTACCATGTTTGCAATTTGTATGACAGGATCCATTTTAGGCTCAGGGAAGATACCTTTGCGTCCAGCGCACTCAATATCGAAGGAGAGTATACGAAAAGGTGCCACCTTTGCCCACTCTCCTTCCGGTTCATGTGATATAAATTTGTCATATGCCACATCGACTTCGATTTGACACCGAGATTCTGGTAGGGGTTTTGAATTTTTGCCGCGTATACGCCAAGTACCCGCCGGCAACTCAATCCAGTTACAGCCCACCACATGAGTGTCCACCATAAAACGTATATCGAAATCAATATTGCTTTCGAAGGCACGACAATCCTGAAAATCAAAGTCCGATAACACTATTTGGTGGGTAAGTAGACGTACTGCCGCTGCTACCAATTTAGGTATAGTTACTGTTATTTTAATATAACGCTGCTTAGCATCACCTTGATAACCATAAATGTTGAGGCGTTCTACGAGCTCTACTTTTAGCACAGCTTCCTGTACGTTGTTCTTGTTGCTGCGCATATCTGCCAATACTTTTTTGTCTAAAGCTTCCCGTAGATCATTGCAGTGTTTATGATCGAAACTGCGAGGAGCCGCTAAGTAGAAATATGGACAGAAACCATGCACATGGCAACACACCGAGTTGCCCTCCATAGTTATACCGAACATTCGTACTATTGGTACTGGCCCAACCTGTGCGCCTGGCATTCCTGGCAATGGATCGCCTAAGTAATTTTCAATATCGATTTGTTGAAATACCAATTCTTCAGATGACGGATCTAGTTGAGGTGGATCAACCCGAGACCATTTCACTGAGGTTTGCTGAGTTTCAGGACCTTCGCCCAGCAACATATTTGGATCTATATCATCTGCAAAACCATCCCCAGCCATATCTGCTTCCATTCCATAAAAGTCATCTTCTTCATCGTCGTTCCTATAAGGAGATATAAACATTTATTGCTTTCACTTTCCGCGAGTAGAAACAACACACCATGGCTTTTGTTGTTTGCCTCCTGAGGATTGTCCATTTTTAGCAGCATTCCCGTTTTCTGCAAACTTTCTTTTGCCTGAGAAGCTGCTCATTTCTTTCGCGCTGGTATCCCAATATATATTTTTATGAGCAAAAACTGGACATTTACGTTAAATGTGTCCGAAAAGATTTCGCGCCTTGGTTTCTCTAGAATTGTTGACAGTTTATCGATATATTTTTTCAAAAATTGTTTGCGATATTTTAAACTGAAAATAAATATATAAGTTTCGATAACTCTATATATAAATATTTTCGGTACTTATTGGCTTATAAATTAAAAAATATTTTTAAACATTAAATAATTAAAAACTGTTTCTTCTTGTCGAAAGTGCTTATACCAAATCTTTCGAAAAAAAACTTACATACAAAATATCGTGATACAGTTATTATGCGGTAAAGGATTTTAATTAAACTGGCATATCGAATTGGCAATTCAATTATTTAATTAAAAATTATTGAACGCTAAGTTAGTTTATTACTTAAATTTTTTAAATATCGTATGTTCGTGTAAAAGTCCAGCAAAAATTACCCAGCAACGAAATTTCTCAGAATTGTGGAGTATTCTCTCTCAAAGAGAGATGCTTGCAAATTTTTATGCGTATGCAAAATTTGCAGAAACTTGCAAGTTTAACGAACAGCTGATTGAATTCTTGTCCGTATCCAAATATGCAAAATGAAAAACGTTTCATTAGTGTTTTCCTGAAACATTCCACTAACGAAACTTAACCAAAAGTACTTTTACTTGCTTCTTGCATGTTTAATACAAATATTTTAAAATTTTCACCTTCAAAACTCTTAAACAAAACTTTTGTATATATCCAAATTACAATCAGCTGCTTTTGATGAGCTGTTTTTTTGCTTGCAAATTTGTGCTGGGTAAAATGTGTTCAGCAAGAATTTGCAATTTCCCCTCAAAATGAAATGTCAATTTGCGCTCTCAATTTCCCCTTCCTTGTAAATTTTTTGGTCACGCGAACGCGATTTGATTAAAATCTTGATATTTTGTAACAATTCGTAACAATTATCAGCACCGCGAACACACTTATTGCTTTTACATTAGTAGTGTTCTCGATGTCAATAGTTCGTAACAATTGTTACAAACTATCACGTTTTGGCGTTCTTGTACGCAAAAACTTGCAAGAAACTTGCAAAGTAGGGGAAATCGAGAGAGCGAATTGACATTTCGTTTTGAGGGGAAGTTGATAATTTTTACTGGACAAATTTTTGCCAGTAAAAACTTGCAAGTGGAAAAACAGCTGATCAAAAGCAGCTGATTGCAATTTGGATAATTTGGAAATTTTTGTTTAAGAGTTTTAAAGGCGAAAATTATAAAATGTGGGTATCAAACATGCAAGAAGCAAGTACAAGTTCCTTTGGTTAAGCTTCGTTAGTGGAATGTTTCAGGAAAACACTAATGCAACGTTTTTCAATTTGTATATTTGGATGCGGACAAAAATTCAATCAGCTGTTCGTCAAACTTGCAAGTTTTTACTGGTTTTCCGTTCTTGTACTTTTTGGTATATTTTTCACTCTGAGAGCGAACGTTGTCAAATTCTAAGAAATTTCTTTACTGGATAATTCTTACTGGAGAAGTACGAGTACGGACCTATTCTTTTGACAGCCGGTGCACAGTACTGCCAACATGATTTTGACGTTAGCAAATATATCAATGGCAGCCATTGAATTTTCTGCTCGCGTCGCTTTTACAAAACAATTATAGTGTGTACCCTGAAAAAGTGGAAAATGAACCAATTTTAACAAGAAAAAGTGAAAAATAACATTTGTTAACACATAATAAAAGTGCACTTCATAAATGTACTTATAAAATTGGTTTGAATTATCAATATATCCACAGAAATAGGCAGTTGAAAATTGGTGCACACCCCAAATCGTTTGTGTATACTTCGTTGGTCTCACATCATAAAATAAAAATAGTGTCCTATAAGTTAAATTTTTCTGTGTCTATTCCCTGTACTATCACCGTATTAAGGTGAATATGACTTCACCCTCGCCAGCAAATAGTCCTATGCCGCCACCTCAGGCACCGCCTGCTCAAAGTCCCTCACCATCGCCGCACAGCCCCTACCCGCATCAACAAATGCCGCAGGGGCCACCTGGCCAACAAGGTCCTTCCGGCGCAGGACCAACTGGGCCACCACATGGGCCACCGCAACAATCACATATGCAAGCACCGCCTCCACATAGCCAACACGGTCCCTTACCGCCGGGTGGTCATCACGGCCCACCACCACCTCCCGGACATCCTGGCGGCCCATATTCGCACCCAATGCAGCATGCACCACCACATGGCTCGCCACACGGACCACCGCAGCACCAACAACATAGTGCAATGGCACCAGGCCATGTTGTCGGTCAGCACGGGCCTCCACAACCACACGGCCAAGTGCCACCCGGTCAGCATGGTCCACCGCCATCGGGTAGTACGGGTGGACCAGGAAATGGACCACCGATGTCACACGCACCGCCGCCACATGGCGTGCCACCGCCGCACGGGCCACCTGGTCCTCAGCAGCAACCAGGTGTGCAAGGCGCACCACCGTCACATATGAATGGACCACCAGGACAGGGACCGCCAGGACCACCGGGACCACCTGGACCTCCACCACAAGGACATCATATGCCGCCACACCATCAGGGCATGGGTGAGTAGAGGAAAATCACAACCACGAAAGGCTTTTCTATAGTGATAAATTTACAAACATTTTTACAGGTCCACACATGGGTATGCAAATGCCGCCGCAAGGTCCTAACATGCCACCCATGGCATATCAAACTCATGGCATGCCACCAAATGTAAGTTTTACTAAAATGTATTTGTCTAACATTGCTATACTTGCTTGTAAAATACATAAAGCGAAGTCATTCAAGGTAGAAGAAATAACATACATGTACGATCGATGCCACCATAAATCATCCTCCAGTTCCTAAGGACGATAGGTTTAGACGAAGTGTTATACAAAATTTAAGTTCGAGGGCACAATTGATTACATGGTCATAATGCATAACTCATTTTTAATTATCTACACTCCATATGCATATAAGTAAAAAAAATTTGGGTATTTTGGATGCGATAGTCAGATTTGGAGGGATATACTTAGAAAAAATGAATTAAATTTTAAGCGCAGTTTATTGAAATGACTCCAATTGACAAAATTATTCAAGTCGTGCTGCAGCAAGGAAGCATCCGAGAAATCAGATTTTAGAGAAAGATTTAGTGAGTCATTTTGTTGAAAGCTTTTGAGAAATTACATAATTTTAATAAGATTATAACTTAAAATACTATCATTAAAATTTATTTTGTGACTTCGCATAACGTTTGTTGGTGTTAAAAAATCACAATAATATTCAATGGATTAGTAAAAGAAAATTTAACGGGAGCAGCCTTTTATCTTCAGCCATTGCGGCATTAAAGCAAACGACATAGTAGACATTGCGGGAAAACGAGCAAACAAAACCGGAACCGAGGGCACTAATAAGTTCAATTTAAAAGATACCTACAACAAAGTTTACCAGTTGATTAATTAAAAATGGCAAGCTGAATACGCAGATCAAATACTATTTATAGGAAGAAACAATGGCCTTATTTTCCCAGAGACAATAAGAAAACCATAGTTCACTTCCAAAAACTTCAAAGCGCAAAAATCCATCGACATCAAAACAATCAACAGAATACTAAGCGGAACAAACAAACAAATATTCTTAATCAAATACAGCCTTAACATACTCTAAACGAAGTTTTTCGGATAAGATGAAAGTGTCGTATAATTTTCACAGCTTTTATGAGCTATAAACACAGTCCAAATAAAGATAGTTAATGTGGCGGCTGTTTATTTTTTTTTATTAACTTTACACTCGGATATTTTGAGGCAAATGCGATAAAATAGTGTTTTTGCAGAATCTATTGCAGCGTACAAATGTAGTAAGTATCATATCTTGAAAACGCTTCACACACGCTGCACAAAAATCGTCCTTATTAATTTCGTGGAAGATTTTTAAAAAAGAAATAATAGTATGAGTTGCAGAAAAACACGACTTCTTTTATTGGCAGTTCTACTTTTACATTACATTACATATGTATGTATATACACCTAATTATTTAAAAGTGAAATCGGTTAATGCATCGGCTTCCTCAATCAAACCGAACATAATCTTGGCTAATTCCGGTGTTGCTGCAGCTACCAAATCGGGTTTCTTTATTTGAAATTCACCACCTTTGGTATGATAGAGCACACCGCCGGCTTCTCGTAATATAACTGCACCGCCTGCTATATCCCATGCTTGTAGATCCTCCACATGATAACAATCAAAACTACCGCGTGCAACATAACACATCGTTAGTGCGCCGCTGCCCATACAACGTGTGCTGTCAAATTTAGTAAAATATATGATATTAAATAGTTAGTTATAATGTTGAATTAATTTTTTTATTACCCTGAACTATGTGCGGCAAGTTTCGAAAGGCGTTTTACGTTCTTATCACGAACTCCAGGCGCGTGAATGAGCGATATTTCGTAGGCTAAAATGGCTTCGTTCATCTAAAATGATAAGTAGGAGATTTTGTTTACGTTTTAAAGTTTTGTAAATTAAAAAAAAAAGTTGCTTTAATTTAATTTAAAAATTTTTAATATTAATAGAACTTTTAGATTACTGAAATAAAGTTGTTTAAAAACCATATCATTTAGAGCTTGCTAGGAAGATAGTATAGATAAGTTGTTTTGTTCAAAATATAAGCACTGATTAATAATTACAATTGTTTTTTACGAATAAAAAATTGGCATCTCAATTATAATTACAAACTTTGACAACTTTTCTTTAAATAAATTAAAAACATTTTTAATTAAAAGAAAAGCTCTTTTCTTAAACTAAGAAATTTTGTTGACACTATTTTTTTTAACTTGATATTTTTTTTTAAGACCGTAAAGTTTGAAACTTGAGCAATAATTGTTTTTGTTACAGAAAAAATTGTAATTAAAAATATTAAAAAATTAATAAAAGTAAAATGAATTGTTAAAATATATACATAATTATAAATCACTGCTATGTAATGACCGCCACTGTACATACATATGTACATATATTCATATACTACATATGTATGTATGTGCATCTGTACTAGGGATGTAAGTTTTGAGCATTTTATTGATTCCAGGATTTTCGAAATCTGAAAACAAAATTCCGGGACAATATCGGGATCCCGAATTTCACTAAGTTTTGATTCGTTATTTTTTATTTGTCAAAAATATTAGCACGTCGGTTATCGTTGTATTATAGAAGTATGCGAAATCATTAAAATACATAACAAAGAACGATTTGTTGTATTTATTATTCTTTTCAAGAACAAAAAATAAATAAACGTTATTTAGATATTTGGTAGAGAAGCAAATACTCCTACATACATATTTTTAATCACTGTTTGAAACCAATATTGAATATTAATATATTACCATTTAGTAAAAAAGGACAAGTCATCAAGTAAAAATTAAATACAGCACCCATTACATTTCAAGTGTATTATCCTCCAACCTGGACCAACATTTGTTGTGACTCGAACACTTGTTGGTTGGATTTTCGACAAAAAGTTAAATGCTCTTTGAAGGGAATAGTCTTTTTCGCTTCCATTACAAAACCTTTCAATTTTTTTTTTCCAAACCTTTTGATAAATTTTATGCCTTTCGATTATTGGACAATAACAAGCTGCTTGATGCAATTTGTCTTTGAGACTTTCTGCCTCATCCACTTCACGCAGTAAGACTCATTTTCTACTCGAGGAGGATATTCTTCAGGTCATTGACATGCCTAATCTGAATATACTTGCATTAAGAAGTCGATGGTAATTGTAGCGGACCCAAAATGAATGACTTCATGCCCTGATTAACATGTTAATAATTTACTGTAACTTTATTACATATTTAAATTGCTTGACACTTCCCGGTTTCACCATGATAACAAATAATCTTTATATGCAAAATAAGATTACTATAATCATATGTAAATAACCTATTTAAATATGTACATACATACATTCAATTCTACTAACATCAACATATTAATATGTAAATATTAACAATGCTAATCGCTCTTCTTGTGAAATATCATTTCGTCTCATATCATATGTATGTATGTATATGTCTGTAGATATTTGGAGAAATTTGTGCAAAACAAGTGCTGAATTCATTTGACCTTTTGGGGTACAATAAACGACGTCCAAGTTCGTATTTTCTTACTTTAAAGTCTACTTTATTTTGACTATAATTACGCGCCAATGATTTTTCGAAATATTTGAAATATTTTAAACATAATTGTACTATACATTAATTAATTATTTTAGAAAAATTTTAGTGTTTATGCATGAAATTACTGATTTTTTTTAAATTTAATGCAACTTAAAAGTTAATACAACACTTGAAATCGTTGGTTAACTAAGGTTTTTTACATTAACATTAAAATTTTCTGACTTGAAATATGTATGTATATTGAAAAAATATTATAAATTATTGCATTTACGTGCGGAAAAAATTTCACTTAAACATGCCATTATTTTGGAATTAAAAATTGATTACTTAAATTATTATTAATTTTTTTTTTTTTTAAGCGAAATTATTTGATTAATTTATTAAACGAATAAATAATTTTATGAATAAAAAAAAGTTTTACAAATAAATCTTGAATTCTAAAATAATAATATTTATGGAAATTTATACGCATTAAATTAAAAATAATATATAATTTACCATTAACCCCTTAAAAAATTTATGAAAATTTCACAATTCTGAATTCAACTTATATGTATGTGTTTTTTGTTATTTGCAATTAAAATTTAAAATATTTAAAATGTTTATCAAAATTTAAAAAAAAAATATTTTTGAATATGAATTTTCGTCGTAGCTTTAAAAGCAAGTTTCAACGGCATACGAAATTTTGTTGAAAGAAACTAATTCTGAATCAACACTTTTTGTGTTAGTTATTTTGCTTAATCACTTTCATTCATTACGTTATCATTGCACTCTAAATTGTTATCGTATGTACATTTTTGAATATTTCTTATTTATAAACTTAAACGGATACTTGAAGTAATACAAAAAAATTGCTACACGCATATTGATAAACATATGTATGTATGTATACTGCAATACGTTCAATTTCTGAAAAAAATCAATTTACACTTATTTGTATATGAGTAAAAACGATAATTTCTACACAAATACATGTCGATATCTGTCATAAAAAAAGGTGTTTCTAATTTTAGACTCATCTTTGTCTTGACCATAACTACCTGTCATTCAGTTTTTTATCTGAAGTAAAATACCCCAATTTTGATATAGCACGATTTGAAGTATACTCGATAAATGCATTAGTAGATATGTACATACATACATACATATATGGATATTTGTAAATTTCCAGTGAAATCTCTTAGTTAATGCTTTCGTCTAATTTTGCGAATAAATTCTTATTTCATATCCAATATTTTCATTGAACTTTTTTAAATTCGCTTACGAAATTCTACCCGAAAACATACATACATACATACATACATAACATAGTAAACCGAGAGTTTCTAAATTTTAAAATTAAAATCGTTTTAAAATACTCACTTTGGTACAATTCTTAACATGTATACGTTGTCCATTCAAATACGCGCCATGCCCCTTTGACGCCGAATACATTTCATTTGCAATCGGATTATACACAATTCCCACCACTAGCTCCTTTTTAATAGCCAAACCCACCGATATACACCAATGTGGTATGCGTCTTATGAAATTTGTTGTGCCATCTATGGGATCAATAATCCAAGTTGGCGCATCAGTCAATTCTGGCAATTTGCCACTATCCGCTGCACTCTCCTCGCCAATGAATTTCGATTCTGGAAAAGCTTTTTGCAAGCCCGCAATCAGCAAATCTTCGATTTCCTTATCATATTTGGTAACTAAATCGAAGAAAGCTGATTTTTGTGTGTAAACCGCTTCGGCGTTGTTGTAGCCATCTCGTACTAGTGGACCACATTTCATAACCAATTCTAAAGCCACATTATAATAGTTACGTATGTTTGTGTCATCGTTTGTGTTTGACATTTGTTTTTGTTTTTGTTATTATTTTTCAATTACAACTACAACCAAATGTGGATAGTGGGAAGTTGAATTGTGTTTGTAGTTTTTGTTAATGTCGCTCTAGCAGAGGGAAGTAACGTTTCAGGGACACTTTTTTTTGCGAAGTGCTGTTGATGGTGGTGGGGATTTTTGTGTGGCGTATTTTGTATTTAAACAATTCTCGTATTGCTTACAAATTTCTTTGCTTCTTGTTATTGTTGCTACAACTGCAAGCACTTATTGCACTGATGAATCGCTAACAACTGAATCTTTGGCGGACGCACTGTTTTTTTTATATAAATTGTGATTGTTCGTTTTAATATTTTAAAAGAGAGTGTTGTTGGGTGCGAGCGCATGTGTAGCAAATGACAAAATCGAGTGCACATAGAGCGCGCACAAAATTACTAACTCTTTCGTTGGATGAGTGACGTCACACTCATCCAATCACATTCACTTTGCTTAAAAAAAAATAAAATATTTAATAAACTTAAACTTTTTAATGCATTTATAACAGTTTAGCGATTAATTGTGCTTAGAATGACAATCACTTTTTTTTTAGTTTTCCAACATTTTGCGGCATCTACGCTAAACAAGTATTCTGTACTTGTTTTAATTAATTATTATTTTTGTTTTTGAAGTACAGACTTGTTGTGAATGGGCTTGTCGTGTGTGTGGAATATTTTTTTAATCATCGTAAAATATGAATAACAGAGCGAGACGAATCGCATTTATTATATATTTAAAGGTTGCTCGTTGACTTGCGCTCTCCTCGTTTTTTTTGTTTTTATCTCATCTCATTTGCCTATTAAGTGCAAAAAGTTCAGGCAGCGCAATTTTTACGCAAGGAAATTAGCATACTCTAAATTAAGTCGTGAATAAATAGCCTATTTAGATTAGCGGAAGCTGGTTACTGTAAGTGTGCGCTAACGGTTGGCTTATTCTCCAAAATGACTTTTCAGTTATTAAAATTTTATTCAAATGAAATTTCTTACTGCCTAGTAATACAAGATTATTTTTGTAAGTTATTTAGTAAATTTTAAACAAATTTTTTTAATACTTTCTATGCAAAATGCAAAACTTTATTTTCGAACTTTATTATTTCTCATTTAAAAAACATTATCTATTTTTAAAAAAGTAATATCAAAATTTTTAGTTTTTTCATCAACAATTTTTAGAAAACTTTTTTCACATATGTATGTACATACAAGTATCAAATAACACTTCGCTGCCTATCACGTTGCACTTATTTTTTTGCTAATAACACACATTTTCTGCTTCAAAAAGTATATTCCGTCAATTGATCGGCTTCATTGATCAATCGTAACACATCCTTAGCAAGTTCTGGTGTAGCTGCAGCTAAACAATCTGGTTTCATTATTGAAAATTCGCCGCCTTTCGAATGACACACCAAGCCACCGGCTTCACGTATTATCAATGCACCACCTGCAATATCCCATGGTTGTAGATCCTCGACGGCGAAGCAATCAATGCTGCCACGTGCCACATAGCAGAGTGTTACAGCAGCGCTACCTATGCCACGACAACTGAAATGATGCGAGGAAAACATAGAAAATTTTTTAGTATGGCTAAAGCGTAAACTTATCCTCATTTTTTTTTTTACCCACTGCAATTCGATGCTAGTTTGCACAGACGCTTTACGTGTTTATCTCGTACAGCTGGTCGTTGTATGAGTGACATTTCAGTGCCAACAACGGCGTTGTTTATCTGTAAAGGAGGTGAAAATTTTAAATTCAACTTAGAAAGAAAGAAAATAGTAAGATAAAAAATTTAAAATAAAAAAAAAATTATAAAGAAAGACTAGAAATTGTAAAAAGTTTACTAAATTATATTACAAATACAAAGGAATTAAGAAAAATCAAAACATCAATGGTAAAAAAATAAATAAGTTTCAATAATAAAAAAAAGATGAGAAAAAGGCATAGTAAAATTTAAATATGTGTAGAAACAAAGGTTAATAACCGAAAAAATAAGTATTAAATATACATATATAGTCAAACTAAATAAATAATAAAACTTAAATTTAAAAATAAAGCACTAAAAGCACGGATAATTGTACATAAAAAGTGCAATATTAAAATATTATTAGATTGTGTACATAAATTAAATAATTAATACAAAAGCTCAAATAAATATAACAAAATTTCGTAAATATTTACATAAAGTCAATATAATGATGGTAAATAAAATAAGTAAGATTAAAGAGTATTAACGTTAAAATAATAAAAATAATAGTAAAAAAGGAATGTTTAAAACCAATTATAAATAAAAATACATAAAATATGAAAGGAGACAAGAAAAAAAAAATAAATAAAAATTAAAACAAAAAAAAAAACAAATAAAAAATAAAAAACTATTCAATAAAAATAATAAAAAAATATAAAAAGCATACACAAAACAAATAAACAAGAACCAAAATGTGAAGTATAAAAGAATAAATAATAAAAATTAAATAAAGAACTATAGAATGTAAATTGTTTCTACAATTTAAAAGATAACAATTAATAACTCAAAATAGCAAAGTTTAAAGTTTATGTAGTTAAAACAAAAAATTGAATACTAATAAAATAAAAAACTTCAAATAAAAATTAAAGAAATAAAAATGTTTATGAAAATATCATGACATATCGAAAAATTTTAAAATAAGATATAAATTTAAAAATTTAAGAAATTTATAATGTGAATAATAATAAACAATTTTTTTTTTATATTTAAAATTATAAAAAATCATAAAAAAGTATTTAAAAAATCTGTGTTAAACATAAATATGTAAGTACAGTAATAGCACTAGTTCTTCCTTTCCTACTGATAAGAATCATACATCAAAATATATTTTAAAAAGTGTTATCAATATTACTAGTTTTTTTATTAAAGAATTTTTTGGAAATTATTGAGCACTTCTAAATTTTTGTTGCCATTTAATTTTCGGAGGCCTAAAAAACGCATTTGATTTTTGAGAATATTTTGTTTAAACAAAAAATTTTCTTTATATCTTGAATTATTTATTAATCGTGTTTCGGTTATTTAGCTTGTGTGATTAATTGATTAATTGATTAATCACACAACTTTTGAAAATTTAATAATTATTTCTCTTGTCTATTTTTTTCTTATATTAACTAAACCCCCGTCTGATTTCACAATTTTCCGCTTATCTTATCAATGATTTTAATATATTTAAAAGTTGTTTATATGTATATACATATCTATTATATTACTTTTCAATCTTGTAACTATAAGCCACATTTACAAATAAATACTATTTTTGTACATACATACATACAAACACACACACACCTATTTACTTACATTAGTACACTTGCTAACGCTGATACGCTGCCCATTCATATAAGCGCCATGTCCCTTCCATGCCGAATACATCTCATTCACCACAGGCAAATACACTATGCCCACCACTAATTCCTTGCGTATGGCCAAACCAACTGATATGCACCAATTTGGAAATCGGCGTATAAAATTTGTTGTACCATCTATGGGATCAATGATCCACGTCGGTGCATCTGTTAGTTCTGGTTCACTTTTGCTTTCCGCTGTATTCTCTTCACCAATGAATTTTGTTTCGGGAAAGGCTTTTTGTAGCCCAGCAATAAGTAGATCCTCTACTTTTTTATCATACTCCGTTACCAAATCATAGAAAGCGGCTTTGGTTTTAAAGTCAGCTTCGGCCTTTTCGTAACCTTCAAATGCGACTGGACCACTTTTCATGACCAATTCCAATGCGACATTATAGTAGTTACGTATTGTTTGCTCCTCACTGCTGTTAGACATTTTAATATGTTGCGGTTTTATGTGAAATTTGACAACAAATAGTGGTTTAAAAAAAAAGTTTATTTGTTTGCTTGTTCCGTTTTTTCTTTTGTTTTCCTGCACTTTTTAGTGCGTCTTTTTCCAACGATGTATCACGTACCACTAAACAGTCGTTCAGCGTTTACTCTTACTAGTTCTGCTGCTGATTTTGTATAAAATATGTACGAACTAAAAACTCTTTCATCTAACAAAAAAAGTTTCTAGTTATCTGAGTAATATTTCTCGCTCACATGCTCTCGTGTCTTTGCAAATTGAACTCGTAATTATTTTCCGAACAAGCAGCCGATTTCTGCTTAGGTGGAGAATGATATATTTGAATAATATGTATGTACATATGTATGTGTGCCAATTAGTATAGATATAACATAAACAATAAGTATATATACATATAACAGTTTAATAGTGAACTAATAAAAAAGTGTATTTTCAAAAATGAATTGCAATCTTTCTGTTATCTAGTGAAAATAAAAATAACTGACTTCAATAAAATGTTATACAGTAAAAAAATAAAATGGAAATCAGATATGTATATGTACATACATATGTATGTATGTACATATGTATGTATAAAAGAAAAATATTAAAAAAATTTTCAAATTAAAAAAGTAAACAAAATTATTGAAGAAAAAGAAATATCGTTAATAAAGAAACATTAAAAAAAATTAAAAATTAAAAAAAAAATTTAACAACAATAAAAAAAACAATAAAAAATGTGAAATTAAAACAAAATGATTAAAGTAAAAAATTAAACATAAAAAAAATTATAACAATAAAAATTTAAAAAATTACATACAAACATATGTAAGAGAAAAAAAATAGAAAAATTTTACAAAAATTTAAAAATAAGAAAAGTAATATTTAAAGAAAGAACATTAAAAAAAAAATTTTTTTTTTTAATTTTTTTGTTAATTTAATAAAAATAAATAAAACATGGGAATTAAAAAAAATCGTTATTTTTTAAATTCAATTTTTCTTTCAAGTATAAAAGCATATACATATGTATGTATGTACATACATATATTTTTTAAATTTAATTAATTAAAATAAAAATATTAATAAAAAGAATCGTTATTTTTAATAAAAAATTTTCGTTCAAATATAAAAGTTAACATTTTTTAAAAATTAATTAAAGTTAAAATAAACTTTTGTTATTCGATTTAATTTTTTTTTTTTTTTGGCCTAACATTTTGGTATTTTATTTCATTATAAAATTAAAGAGCTAAAATACAATGAAGACTGACTTTTATTTTTTTTGATCGAAAATAGATAACATAGATAATTTTAATTGTTATTTTTAACCGAAAAAAAAGTAAAATTTAAATTGTTATTTGTTATTTGTTGTTAGCTCTTCGAAGGTTTCGCTTTTTTTGATAAGTCTGATTAGAATTGCAGTAGAATTGTTGCTGATGGGTCGGTGATTCTAGCTCTCAAAGAATTTTATATTAAATCAAATTTATTTATTCGTTTAAAATTTTGTCTTCACAAAATCCAAGTAGTTAAGTACATTAACAATTGCTCATTCAATTAACAATACAAATTTATTCAATCGTGTGAAAATTTACTATAAAATATTAAATATATTAAGTATACATATACATTCACATTTTTTACAGTTTTATCTCCGAGGTCATGTAATATTTCTCTACATTTTGCTGCTAAATTATTCCTCTTCTCCACCCACTGACTTTGCTTGATCGGCTTTTTTTATTATCTCTTGCAATTCCATACGCAATGACTCCGTGCCAGCGCATATCAAATCTGGTTTCATAATTTCAAATGGCCCTCCATAGGGATGTGTAACAACGCCACCCGCTTCGCGTATAAGTAAATAGCCGGCAGCACAATCCCAAGGGTACATGTCTTCAATGTGAAAGGCATCCAAATTTCCGGCAGCCACCATGCACAGCGAGTCCACTACACATGCATAGCCGAGTAATCTGAAAGTGTAAATGTGATAAAATAGGTAAAAAGTACTGAGAGTAGCGAGTGGACAATTAAATTTAAACAGAGAGGGTGTTTGAGACGAAAGTTATAATTTATTTTATTTTTGTTTTGCCTTCCTTCGTGGCTATTGTCTTTTGTTAAGAATATTTCACTTTTAAATTGTATTCCTTATTTGTGTATTTCTTTTTTAATCTTAATGGGTGCAGATTTTATACAAACGCTGAAATTAATAGCTTATTTAGTTTAAATCAACCAGAGCAGATTAAATGTGTCTAGAGTGAATTAAGTACCGTATTTTCTTAACGACTTCTTTTCTAAATTCCGCAAGACAAAACTATCACATTTTGTTATCTATAAGTTAAAGATAAAAGCGAGAGAAATGTCGACTACATACTTCAATTTAATGAAATTTAGTTACAAGCAGGAGAGAATGCTGACAGAATATTATATTATGGAATTTGACTGACAGTATGGGTTTCTTATTGTGAAGATGATTTTCTGGAGTTGAGAAAAAAAAAATTTAAATATGTAGGTGCTTGGCCTTTTTGGCTCTTTTATAAAACGCAGCGATCGCATAATATTTTTAAAAACGATGAAAAGAAAGATCGAATTAGTTGAAACCGCAATAAAATAAACAAAAAACGAATATTTAATTAAAATAAAACAGACAAAAATGTAAAAAAAGTTTAAAAAAGAAATATAACAAAAAAAAAAAATAAAATAAACAAAAATTAAAAAATAAAATAATACAAAAAAAATTTTTTTTTTAAATAATTAAAATAATTTAAAAAAATTGAAGATTAAAATAAAAAAAAATAAAAAACGCAAACAAATTTGTTTTTAATGTAAAAATAAACAATAAAAGTAAAAAGTTGGTGCAAATCGAAAAATTTAAATAAAAAAAGTTTAATAAAGTTAAATCCAAAAAAGGGTTAAACTTTTTAAAATCAAAATCATATGTAGGTCCTCTTTAAAATTAAAAATAAAGGTAATATTACGAATAAAGAAAATTTAAAAATTAATACATTTTAGTTAATACTTAATCAGAAAAAAAAGAAAAAAAAAATTATATCAAAAAAAAAACTAATTTCGTTAGATTTAATGTAATTTAAATTAAGTTAGTTTTAACCAAACTAAAAAAGAAAACTAAATTTAGTTAAAATTTGTTAAAAAAAAATATTAAAAATACAAAAAAAAAATTTTTGATTTTAGACTAATGCCCGAATTCATTAACTTGGTATAGTCTCAAGTCTCAAAATGAGCTAGAGATTATTGCCTTTCCTCGCTTCCACATTTTTCACTTATGTTTTTATTTTCATTATTTGTGACTTGCTCACCACCAGGTTACTATTTAGAGACTTTATATTAAATGCCAACTGGTATAAAATTGTGACTTTTGTCTCTATTAGACTGCTTACTGAATTCGGGTATAAATTGAAACACCAAGGTTTTGTTTTTAACTAACTGAGAGCAAAGATTTATTTAACCCAATTTGTTTCTTTAAAAATTAAGAATTAAATGGCTTTGTGTTTATCTCACTGATACTTGGTGAACTTAATTCCTATTCATTGTAAAATAAATAAATAAAAAAACACTCGCGTAATCTTCATTCACGATTGTTTAAAAAGACCTGAATGTTTAAACATTTATAATTACTTATACAAAGAGCTAATCTTTATTGCAATAAATATAAAATGAAATATACATATTTAAATAAACACCGTCTGGATTGCAAAGTGTTGATTAAATATTGTATTTTGATTGCTTGAAATGCGACTATAATACCATCATATCAGGTAAATAAACACTAGGCATGTCAATCCCGGTATTCCGGGCTTTTTTAACTCCCGAATATCCCGGTATAAGTCTATTAAAATCCCGGAATTCTAGATTGCAATTTCATTTACGAATAAAATTTAATGAACACGATTCACTTATTTTCTTTTTAATTTGCCCATGGGCCTGATATATAATATTGGTCTCAAACAGTGAATAAAAATATTTTTTCTTTACATTTACTCTGTACCAAATATGTATATTTCTACTTGAAGTATACATTATTTTGTATGTGTGTCAAATTTTACGTTTATTTCATTTTTTTCGTGAAAATACCAATAAATACATTCCTGATTTACAACAAATCGTTCTTCTTTGTTATATTAATATTATTTTGTATACGTCTATAATACCACGACTACAGACGTATTACATTTTTTTGCAAATTAAAAATTACGAATCAAAACTTCATGAAATTCGGGATCCCGGGATTGTCCCGGTATTTCGTTTTCAGATCTCGAAAATCCCGGGGTCAACAAAATGCCCAAAATGGGCATCCCTAATACACACTAGGGCTGCGACATCGACATCGATGTTTTAAAAACATCGATGTTTTTCTAAAACATCGAGTACTTTTAACATCGATATCTTAGTGCCGATGTTTTTCCAACATCGATGTTTTGTATCGATGTTTGCATCGATGTTTTTGCTTTCGGACTGGTTGTGAGCCGAGGCAAAATTAAATTGTCGGCTTCGCATGTGTTTCATTTGAGAACCTATTTTTTATTTTTTTAGTCACAAACTCATCGGCGGCGTGAGCGAAAACATCGATGTTTTTGACCGATGTTACATCGATTCAATGGCGCGGCTGAAGTAACAAACGATCTGCGTAGAAGTTTTTACCGACATCGATGTTTACAAAACGATATACAAAACTTTATTTATACTGGAGTTATTTTATGTATACTGGAGTTATTTTATGCTTAAATATTCAAAAACATCGATGTTTTTGGGGGTGTCTTAATTTTGCAGAAATGAAATGAGAAACATCGATGTTTTTTATTAAAGTTTTTTAGCAATAAAAATAAAAAAGCAGTACTAATCAACTTTTGTCTGTTTTTGCTTAATATCGTCGACATGACATATATAAAACTGCACTTCAGGGAAAACAAAACACGCAGAAACATTTGTAACCGATGTTGGATCAACATCGATGTTTCTCACTTGACGACCTTTTTTTTTTTTTTAGTCAATGTCAGAGGGAAAAGAATACGTGCGCAGAAACATCGATGTTTGGAAACATCGATGTTTTTAACCGATGTTTTATCGACATCGATGTTTTTCATTTGAAACATCGATGTTGAAAAACATCGATGTTGAAAAACATCGATGTTTTGAGGTCGATGTCGCAGCCCTAATACACACATATGTTACATACACATAAAATACGTTCTCATCTTACCTTCTTGCCTGCGCGCCAATGTAATAGATCCGTTTTATGTGTTTATTACGTATTTTATGTGCATGCAACAGCGACACTTCATACGCCACATTCGCCTCGTTCATCTGTAGATTTTTATTAAAATTTATTATACTCAATGTGCTTTGTTCTAATTACTTACTCCACAACATTCGCAAAATCACTTACATTATCAACACTGCTCACTTGTATACGCTGGCCATTACAAAAGGCGCCACCTCCCAGCTTTGTTGTATACACTTTCTTCTGTACCGGATTGTTGATTATGCCCAAAACGATTTGCTTGTTCACTGCCAAACCAATTGAGATGCAAACATGCGGTATCTGTTTAATAAAGTTCGATGTGCCATCGATAGGGTCGATGATCCAAGTTGGAGCATCGGTTAGTTCCTTGGTCACATGATTATTCTTTGCTGTATCCTCTTCGCCAATAAATTTATGCTGGGGGTAGCTTGCCAATATTTGTTCAATTAAAAATTCTTCGATTTTGTTGTCATACTCGGTGACTACGTCATAGAATGCTGTCTTGATGCCGATCTGCTTGCTCACCTCCTCATAACCTTCGAGCAATATTTCACCAGCGCGCAATGCAAGCGGATACATAAAGTCGTACAGTTCGTCGATCAGCTGCTGGCTAGCCATTTTGAAGGGCAGTATTGATAATTATGTTTACTATTCAATAGTTTCCAAACTGCTTTGTATTCAAATTTAGCTATCGTTATGTTTTTATCTACACCTTTTGTTAAATTAAAATCGATCGTTCGACGCTATCTACCTACTGTGTATCTCTTAAAAAAATAATAATAAAAGACGTTTACAAGCTTCACCGTTCACAAATCAACTGAATGCTGTCTCTAACAAATACGCGCTTGCATGTTATGAGAAGAATGTATGCTCTTGCCGCCTCTACTGGTTTTTGACGCTGTTGCTGCTTGCGCTATTTTGTTTTGTACGTATGTATAGCGTGTTCATACATACATATGTATGTATGTATCTACGCTTGTGGAGTTTCATAATTTATTCTTTTGAAATTTTAATTACTTTTTGTTTGTTTGTAGTTTGTAAAAATTTTCACACTGCGTGCTAAGGCAAAAGGGTGATTCAATAGCTAAGTGCTTTTTGAAAGAAAGGAGAATGAAATATTTGAAGAAATGTATGTGTTATGAAATTGTTCATATTTATACTGAATTAGCATTATACATACAGTGGCGTTCAAAATGTTAATTACCGCGATAAAAGTTGCAAAATTTTGACTAGTTGTTTGCAGATAATTCTCTTACAAAACCCTCGTAAACCGAAGTTTCTCACTCTTTTTTCAAGCTTTACAAATAATTATTTAATTTAAAAAAATTCTCTTTCAAATTTCTAACGTTTTTGATTCGATTTTTAAGAAAAATTGTTGAGTACGCAGTTTAAAAGTCCATTCATTTATTAATGAAATGTTTTCAATTTCCATTGCCCTGGACACCTGAACTGGCAAGTGTCTTGCGCCTGAACCTCCTCTAAGACACATCAGGGGGCAATTGCAGCAACTAACGGACGAGGCAAAAATTTAACGATAGTCTTAAAACGGTATTCACGCAAAGAGACGTGCCACTTTTACGAACTTCGGAGACTCCCCTCATTAAACTGTATCAATTGCAAATATTCCCACTATAGTCCGATCTTGTCGGAACTGCACGTTTTCTGGTCTTTCCGTCAATTGAGCTTGACGACAAAAATTACGCGATAAACCGATCGAACGACATCACTGCTTTGGACTACTTCGTAAACTTCGTGTAAACTTCAGAGTATCTGAAACAATGTTTCTCACTTCTTTGCTGAGTGCAAAAAAGATCGATTGACTGTTGGTTGCTTTGTCATGTCGGAAAATCCTGTCAACTCATTATCATAATTATTAGCATTATCACTATCACTATCACTATCAATACCATTATCATTATGCATAACATTAAAATTACAATTACAATTATTATTATCATTATCATTATTTATATTAACATATGCCGCTGGGTTCGAGGTTCGAATCTCACCCAGGTCAAGTAAAATCTAAAACATAGAGAAAGTTTTTTCTAATAGCGGTCACCCCTCAAAAGGCAATGCCAAACCTCCGAGGGTATTTCTGCCATGAAAGTTTCTCACAAAATACATCTGCCGTTCGGAGTCGGCGGAGACGCACACCACAAATGGTAGGAGAAGTTCGGCGCAACACTGAGTGTAAGCGCCAAATTATTATTATATAAAAAAAGATAGACCCTTCTAAATATAACACCCTGTATATATGCAATTTAAACTTAAAACTTAGCGTAAAGGAATGCGACACAAACTTTCGTCCGACACTGTATTTATGTACATCTTATATCAATCTTATCAGACAACTTGTTGTATCGTAATTTCTCTCAATGATGAATGATTGTCATTTACAATTTCTTGTCGCTGGTCTTCACAAAAGTCAGTAACATACGAAGAGAGTAAATGGAATACCAACTTCTGTAGATGCTGTACAGTTACAATTTATCAGAAACGATAACAGAAAAATGAAATATTTTGTAAAGAAAAGGCTTTTATTTGGAAGCGCTTTTTATGACTC
Source organism: Philophylla caesio (assembly GCA_963971545.1). Lineage (NCBI taxonomy): Eukaryota > Metazoa > Arthropoda > Insecta > Diptera > Tephritidae > Philophylla > Philophylla caesio. The sequence goes on from OZ020608.1 coordinate 15,314,698, forward strand.
ATTGTTCGCGTTCTACATATTTATAATACTCGTAATTTTTCTTTTTGCAATTATAGTTTGATAAATTATTTTCTTCCTAGTTTTAATTCCTCTTGAAACCTAAAAAAGGTTTAACTTCCGCAGTACACAGTTTTTTTTTTGCTTCATTGCAAGTGCCTTTTTTAGTACCATCCTTGACTTTCGTTTTTCTCTCTTCCAAATTTAGGGTCCACCGGCTCCCGGTCAGGGCCCACCACCTGGCGATCGTCCCGTACAGGAAAGTCTCACTGCACTTCAACGCGCCATCGACACCATGGAGGAGAAGGGTCTGCAAGAGGATCCACGCTACTCGCAACTATTGGCCATACGCGCCACCTCGAAGCATCAACATCTCACTGGCAACCAAGTGAATATGCTGCGCGCACAAATCACTGCATATCGTTTGTTGGCGCGCAACAAGCCCATCTCCATACAAATGCAACAGCAATTGGCACCGCCGCAGCAACAACAGCAACCACCACAACAGCAACCAGGCATACAGCCCGGACCATCCGGACCGCCGGGACAGCATCCGGGTGTGCCGGTGCAACAGCAGCAACAGCCCGGACCGAGTGGCGCACCACCACCAGGTGCCCCTGGCAATGCAGGCACACCACCGCAATGCCCAACACCGCCGGCCAGTCCTTACGTTCAACAACAGGTGCCGGGTGGGCCGAAGTTGCAAGCGCAACTGCCACCGCTTGCGCAACAACCACCCATGGGACAAGGCGTTGCGCCACAAATGGCCCAACAGCAAGATGTGCCGCATCAGTTGCCCAATGGCGCTGGCGGCAAACCGAATGCCGGACCGCCGACACCAATGATGGCAGGCGGCCAACCGCCGATTTCATCACCAATGCCAGCTACAATGGCGCAAGGTGCGCGCCCGGGCATGCCCGCTGGCCCACCCGGCTTGCCACCACAGGTACCGCCTGGCATGCAAGCGCCCAAGGCCGGTGCACCGCCGCCACAACAGCCGATGCCGAAGCCAAATCGCGTCACTACGGTAGCCAAGCCTGTCGGCTTGGATCCGATTACTTTGCTGCAGGAGCGTGAAAATCGCATAGCTTCGCGTATATCGTTGCGCATGCAAGAATTACAGCGATTGCCAGCTACCATGTCAGAGGACTTGCGCCTTCAAGCGGCCATTGAGTTGCGTGCGCTGCGCGTACTCAACTTTCAGCGTCAATTGCGCGCAGAAATAGTGCAATGCACGCGGCGAGATACTTCGCTAGAGACAGCGGTTAACATTAAGGCTTACAAGCGCACAAAGCGTCAGGGTTTGCGTGAGGCGCGCGCCACAGAGAAACTAGAGAAACAACAGAAATTGGAGGCGGAGCGTAAGCGCCGGCAGAAGCATCAAGAGTTCTTGGCAGCCGTGTTGCAGCATGGCAAAGATTTTAAGGAGTATCATCGCAATAATAAGGCACAGTTGGCGCGTGTCAACAAAGCAATTATGAATCATCACGCGAATGCGGAACGCGAGCAAAAGAAGGAACAAGAGCGCATCGAAAAGGAGCGTATGCGACGCTTGATGGCCGAGGATGAAGAGGGCTATCGCAAGCTTATCGATCAGAAGAAAGATAAACGCTTGGCATTCCTTTTGTCCCAAACCGATGAATATATTTGCAATCTCACACAGATGGTAAAGCAGCACAAGGATGATCAGAAGAAGAAGAAAGAGGAGGAAAGCAAACATTTGATGCTATATAAGAAGGAGTTGTTGATGAGTGGCGATTACATGAATATCGATGAGAGCTGCATTGCCGCAGATATGCGCGTCACTGTGGTGGAGCAAGCAACGGGCGCACGGCTATCCGGCGAGGAGGCGCCAACATTGAAGAACTTGCACAATTGGTTGGAGCGTCATCCCGGTTGGGACTGGATTGAGTCGGACTCGGATGACGAGGGCGACGCAGAGATGCGTGTTGCTGATGTTAAGGAACACGATAAATCAAAGGAGGAAGAAGCCGTAAAGAAGGACGAGGAAATAGATAAAGAACTAAATAATGAAGATGCCAAAGACTTTATTAAGAAAGTTAAAGTTGAAGACGATGAGTATCGTACCGAAGAACAGACATATTATAGTATTGCGCATACTGTACACGAAAAGGTTACTGAACAGTCAAGCATTTTGGTTAATGGCTTATTGAAGGAGTATCAGTTGAAGGGCTTGGAATGGTTGGTGTCGCTGTATAATAATAATTTGAATGGCATTTTGGCCGATGAGATGGGTTTGGGCAAGACTATACAGACGATTTCGTTGGTCACCCATCTGATGGATCGCAAAAAGGTGTGTGATAAAATCTATTGTACTTTTGGTTTATATTTTAAGCTTTCTTTTTATTGCCAGGTCATGGGTCCCTATCTTATTATTGTGCCGCTCTCAACACTACCAAATTGGGTATTGGAATTCGAAAAATGGGCACCATCAGTCGCCGTTGTCAGCTACAAAGGTAGTCCACAGGGTCGACGCTTGTTGCAGAATCAAATGCGCGCCACTAAATTCAATGTGCTACTCACCACTTACGAGTATGTCATTAAAGATAAATCAGTGCTTGCGAAAATCCATTGGAAGTACATGATCATTGATGAAGGTCATCGCATGAAGAATCATCACTGCAAGCTTACACAGGTGTTGAACACGCACTACATTGCGCCTTACCGCTTGCTGCTTACCGGCACACCGCTACAAAACAAATTACCCGAATTGTGGGCTTTGCTTAATTTCTTGCTACCATCCATCTTCAAGTCCTGCTCCACTTTTGAACAATGGTTTAATGCTCCTTTCGCTACGACAGGCGAGAAAGTCGAATTGAATGAGGAAGAAACGATTTTGATTATTCGACGTCTGCACAAGGTATTGCGTCCCTTCTTGCTGCGTCGTCTCAAAAAAGAGGTGGAACACCAATTGCCCGACAAGGTCGAGTATATCATCAAATGCGATATGTCTGGTTTGCAACGTGTACTCTACAAACATATGCAGAGCAAGGGTGTGCTACTTACCGATGGTTCGGAGAAAGGTAAGCAGGGCAAAGGTGGCGCTAAGGCTTTGATGAACACCATTGTACAGCTGCGCAAACTCTGCAATCATCCATTCATGTTTCAACACATCGAAGAGAAGTATTGCGATCATACAGGCGCACACAGCGTCGCCTCTGGCCCCGATCTATATCGCGTATCGGGAAAATTTGAATTACTCGATCGTATTTTGCCAAAGCTAAAGGCGAGCAACCATCGTGTACTGCTTTTCTGTCAAATGACACAGTGCATGACCATTATTGAGGATTACTTGAGCTGGCGTCAGTTTGGTTACTTGCGTTTGGACGGTACCACCAAAGCAGAGGATCGTGGCGAGTTGCTACGTAAATTTAATGCAAAAGGTTCTGACTATTTCGTTTTCTTGCTATCGACGCGCGCCGGTGGTTTGGGTCTCAATTTGCAGACCGCCGATACTGTTGTCATCTTCGATTCCGATTGGAATCCGCATCAGGATTTGCAGGCGCAAGATCGTGCACATCGTATCGGGCAGCGCAATGAGGTGCGCGTATTACGCTTAATGACGGTCAATTCGGTGGAGGAGCGCATCTTAGCTGCGGCCCGTTACAAATTGAATATGGACGAGAAAGTCATTCAAGCCGGTATGTTTGATCAAAAGTCAACTGGTAGTGAGCGACAGCAATTCTTGCAAACAATTTTGCATCAAGATGATAATGAAGAGGAGGAAGAGAATGAAGTGCCCGATGATGAGGTGATTAATATGATGATTGCGCGTAGCGAGGATGAGATAGAGTTGTTTAAGAAAATGGATATCGATCGCAAGAAAGAGGATGAAGAATTACATCCGGGCAGGGAGCGTTTGATTGACGAGTCAGAATTGCCCGACTGGTTGACGAAGGACGACGACGAAGTGGAGCGCTGGCATCAGTACGATGAAGATACCATTTTGGGTGAGTGCTCCAGAGGACCACAAATGCGATATTTACTAATGACACTATTACAGCTTCACCTTTTTAATTGTTTTTATTATATACATTCATCGATTATGAGTCAAATTAGTCCATAATAATGATTTTTGTCATAAACTACTACTGCGCCACCTGGCGGGCACTTTTATTTAGCAAAGTTTTATTTGAAAATACATCGGAAATTTTGATTCACGTATTTTTAGTGCTTATAATTTTTGGCGACAGAAGATAAAAAGAGTTATACAAAAGAGTTATTGTTATAATAAAAATATAATAATTTGGTGCTTGCACTATACCCCCATATAGCTCAGTGTTTGGCCATTTGTGGTGTATATATTGTATTTTTGTTATATGTTACTCAAGGCTTTTTAATGCATTTTTTCGAGTGACGAATGAATTAAATTTTTATTCCGTATTTCTCCTTTCAGGCCGCGGTTCCCGTCAGCGCAAAGAGGTCGACTACACTGATAGCCTCACCGAAAAGGAGTGGCTAAAAGCCATCGACGATGGTGCCGAATTCGAAGAAGAGGAAGACGATGACGATGCCAAGCGTAAGCGTCGTAAACGTAAAAATCGCAAAGATGATTCCGAGGAAGATGAGTTGATTATGAAGCGGCGTCGTCGTCAGAATATTGACAAGCGTCTCAAAAAGCAAATGAACAAGATCATGTCAGCTGTCATTAAATACGGCAACGATGATGGTCGTGTACTCTCCGAACCATTCATGAAATTGCCCTCACGCCAGCGCCTGCCCGACTACTATGAAATCATAAAACGTCCTGTCGATATTAAAAAGATACTACAGCGCATTGAAGATTGCAAATATGGTGATATCAATGAGCTAGAAAAGGACTTTGTACAGCTATGTCAAAATGCACAAATCTACAATGAAGAAGCTTCACTTATCTATCTCGATTCCATTGAATTGCAAAAGGTTTTTGTTACTGCACGCGCACGCGTAACTAGCCAATCATCAGTATCGACATCGCCTGCGACTGCTGCTGGGAATGAGTCAACGAGTGGTGGTGGTGGCGGTGGTGGTGGTACCGCTGCTGGCTCAGAAGCTTCGGACAACGAAGACGAAGAGGTGGGCGATGATGGGTCGGATGATGAGGATATTCCAACCACCTCTACGGCAGCAGTGAAAATGAAGTTAAAATTGAATAAGTCATTGGCTAGTGCACCGGCAACCCCGACACCGGCGGCACCAGTGCCAACCAGCGCAGCCACGACATCCAAGAAGCAGACACGACGCAAACGTTCACAGAAAAAGTACACAATTTTCGATGATGATGACGATGACATGGATTAGCTGCCATTGGGTGTAGTATTTGCGCGCGTTACGCAGCAGGCTTGCGTGGGAGGGAGTGAAGCGGCTGCTGTGGGAGCTGGTAAACAACTGGAGGAGATGGGACGAGATGATGATTATGATAGTGACGATGATAATGATGAGTAAACGAAGCTGCATTCAATTTGAAAGGTTTTGCTTGCAACAACGATGGCTTCATCAGATTTTTTTTTTGTTGCATTTTTGAACTAAAAACCTTGATTATTTAAAAAATAGTTTTAAACTGTATTAGTTAGTTACGGCAAACTTGATTTATGGGGCTTTGATATTTTTTTATTAACTATTCTATTTAACCTTCAATTATAACATAGCGCAACACAATACATTCAAATTTATTTTATCCTGTTCATTTAAATATATATATATATGTATGTAAACGTATGCCATGTGCATCATAAATAAATAAATATTAAACAAAAACCAAAAAAAAAACTTTTTGTTTTTATTTACATACAACAATCAGATAGTTTAAAATCTGTCATGGATGTAACTATCGTTAGCATTTTATCTAAATAAATTTCTCGCTCTGTAAAACTAATCCTGATAAGGCACTGCATCGGCCATTCCAGAATAATCGAGATAAGTGTTAAAAGTTTGAGAAAATAATTGCAGTTTTTGTGTTATCATTTGCATTTGATGTTCGTAGAATTCGTCGAAGTTTCCTTAGTTTACATATTAACCTCGCTACTAAAATAGTTTTTAGCTGATAATGCTACAGAAAATTTATTTCAAGGTGTTGCTGTAGCGGTTACTCAAACCCTGCATAGATAAGTGAATCCACCAGTCATTGTCATCGAGTTAATCTAACGAGATGTCTACGAAACTCGCACTTTCGACGGGTCGGACCAAAGGCAAGGGGTTGTTTGGATTGGGGGGTTAAGCGGGACATGAGAAAAAGTGTTTATTGTTTTGCAGGAATTTTCACAGGCGGAATACGAGTAGACTCTGCATAAATAGGAGTTAAACCTAGCTTCACCCTGTTATGACAACAACGCCCAACGTTATGTGTGCCGATAATTTTTTCCTCTGGTCTTTGAAATATCAATTTTTGTTGTATTACGACGCTCGACAATATTTCACGAAAAATTATCTCATCAGCCACAAATTCGTACCCGAATTTACACTTTATGTGACGTCGCAAAGGCGTCTGAAGCCCGTGTCAAGTCCATTTGCTCTATCGACGACATCAATCATCCGGGCAAAAGCACCGTCGTAATTAAGTTTCTCGATAAAACATAATCGTTCCAACCTTTTTAGTTCAACTGTTTACGAAATTCAAGGTGGCACTTCTTGCGTCTAAAGATTATTCTTTCTCTCTAGGCTAACATAATTTCTAGTATTAAAGTCGTTTTCTATTTCCACAATGTCTCGAATTGGTCAATAGTGACGTGAGTGTTAAGGTAAATGCGGCAACTATTTATTCTTTGGTAGGAAATACTCAGGGCCAGTTTTTCAGTGCAAGTTGAACTCTGTTTGTCGTTTAAACTAAGTTTAAACTCTGTATGCAGTTTTTCAGTCAACTTTAAACGGAGTTTAAACTAAGTTTAAACGACCGATTGTGCTCGGTTAAACTTAGTTTAACTTGTCAGCTGTGTGCTGACTACTTCATTTTGGTTGCAACAAATTTTATTGAGCGCAAAGAAACTAAGTTTAAATTTAAACTGAGTTTAACTAAACTTAGTTTAAACTGAGTTTAAACCAGCACTGAAAAACTGGCCCTCAGTGTTGTCGCATTTTCCCACTATCAAGTTTTGGCGTATTGCGAAAATTTTGTTGTTTATAAGATTAATATTAAAAACAATTTGGTGCTTACACTATTTAGCTCAGTGTTTGCTCAAGCTTCTGCTATCATTTTAGCTGTGCATTTATTTTTTTTATCACAAATGGAGAACTTACAGTTTAGTCTCGACTCCAAACGGCAAATGACAAGCCATTCAATATGTAGCGAAAGTAGACAAAATTATTTTAAGTTTAATAATAAAATATACCGACAAACAAACGGACTCGGAATGGGAAATCCAACCTCGGCCATCCTCATGGAGGTATTTATCCAAGAACTGAAGGACAATGAAGAGCAGATACTGGAGTACCTGAACAAACAACATGGATGTATAATGTTTACGATGGGAATGGAAAAGAAGGGAACAATAAATTACCAGGATCTGACGATTAAGATAGACCAAATTGCTCAAAAACTTGATTGCGAAGTTTACAGAAAACCGACAGCTACAGACACCATAATACATAACACATCAAGAACACAAATACGCTGCTATAAGACAACTTACAAACAGACTTGAACGAATACCTCTATCGCGAGAGGCATACGGAAAGGAACTAAACACAATATACAACATACTTAGCAACAAACAACGGATATAAAAAGGAGCTCGTGGATAAATTCAGAAAAATTTATGTAATTCAAAAAAGAAACGACAGAGAGTTAGACGAAAAACCTCGGACAGTAATGACTTATACAGGAAAAATGACAGAAGAACTTCCAAATTTTTTCAGAAAGTATAATATACACACGGCGTTCAAAACTGGAAACGACCTGGAAAGGATACTTAAAAGCAGCACGAATGAAGAAGATCCATTGAACAAACACGGCTTGTAAAAACTGACCTGTGAGTTTCAAATAGCTTAATAGCTAAATAGGACAAACAGGACGTAAAGTAAGAACAAGATTCCGGGAACACATAAGGGACTACAACAAAAGGATACGAAAACTCACGGCAATGCCCGAATCTAATTTTGCAAACCATTTGGTAAACGCAAAATGTTCACCCGCAAACATAAAGAAACCCGTTAAGGTACTGCACGTACAACAAAAAACCTTTGATGGGAAGATAATAAACGAACAAATAAACAGCAACTCTGATGCGATATTTGCACCATTAAGGCTGGTTTACAAAAAACAAAACAAAGACGTAGGTAAATCGACAAATACCAACATACAAAACAAACCTGCAATACCCAAACGGACTAAAATTACAGACTATCTACCTGTTCTTACCGCGAAGGCAGATTCAAGCTAAAATATACCCTTTTGGACTCTAACCGCGCGAGACTTCAGATACCAACACTCAGGACACTTAACATTTGTTAAGATTTACGATTACGCACCAATACCTGCTTGACCAGAAAAAAAAAAAACGAAATAAATACGGAACAATAGACATAAACTGAACAGAACGAAAATTGACACTGAAGATGGCACAACGATGAAAACCGGTTTGCCTCCAAACCAAACTTGACAAGGGATGACGGAAAATCGTTCCAACAAATATCAACATTCCACCCTGTCGGACAAGAAAAAGAAGAAAACAATAAAGTATAAGGCCTTTCAAACTACTTCTTGCATATACCCTTCTGGAAGCCTCTAAGGGTAACGAAAGTAAAAGGCCTTCAGTTTGTGTCGCTCATACAAAAAAATAAAGGAAAAGGAATGTAGAAGAGAAGGCCTATTAAATTTCCAGGCTTTTTGGAAGTGCTTTTAGCTCCTGAAGTAATCTATCCTAGAACAAATGTGAACGTATATTCATAGATTAATTTAAGAATTTAATTCGGTCAAATTGGATTTCGGTTTGGTTGAAATAAATGGCAACGAAACACGACGAAGTTCAGACGATGTCTGGGTGACATCCATAGGGAGTCCGTCACTAGCTCTCTATCTGTGAATACCGGTTAAGGAGTCCAATCACCATCTATAGCCGAGAAAGAGCTCCGGCTGCCTCGAGAGTCCCGCGTCATTGGTAGTAGGCTAAACACTTAATTATCGAGAATCAACCATGACAACTCTAACACCTGCCCGATACGCAGGACACCTGTGTGTGTATTCGCAACCAACCCTGTTGAAATCACCCTTCTTCTGAACCTCCCGTTAGTTGAGCTTAATAACAACGAATGAGGACGCGGTCGCCCTTGACGGGAAGGTAGGCGTTTTAAAAATAATCAATTCTATGTAGAGGGGCTTGTGTGTTATTTATGTGTTTATCGACAACACGGTCACACAGCTAATGATTTATAACTTAATGGAATATTACAGAAATTCCTCAATGTTTAAATTTTGCAGTTTTAGAAAGGTTTCTTCAAAAAGCCTTCCAAAGGACGTACAACAGTAATTCTTCTGTAGATAGCACAATCGTCCTTTACTGGACAGCGAAACAAGGGGATTTCAAATAAAAGAGAAGAAAAATGGGAATGTTGAAATGAAGGCCTCCCGATTCTTAAGAACCCCTTTTGGAATGACAACTACTCCAATTATCAAGTGGACAGCTGTTCTTCAGTGCTTTTAGAACTCGTAAAAAATGTATTGTTTTAAATAAATTTAAAAAAATTAATACTTTCTGATGGTGGGAACACCAACTCAGAAATATTAAAAAAAAAAAATTTTGTTTCTAATAGCAAATTTTTAAAATTAGAATGTGCTAAAATAATATCCCTCATATAGGTATTAACTATTTAAAATTGCTCGTATTTATTAAGGTGGTTAAGTCAACTGGACAGATGAGTTTTCACCTTAATAAATTAATTTTTTCTTGGCACAAGATTTATGTAAATATTCACTCTGTTGTCGCCTCAGCTACAAATGCACATTTAGAATTACAACGAACACCAGCTTCTTGCTGTAGCAGGGGATTTGCTACATATCAGCTGTTTTCAGGCATGATGCTTAAAAGCAATTAACGTACACAATACACAGCTGTTTTGAATTAGTTATAAAATTTGATTAAAAACGAAGCTATGAATGTATAAATCAATTAAACTACATTTAGCATTTTTTTCCATCTTCAATGCTGTTTTATTTATTCTTGCATGCCGAAATTAGAAACACATATTCAACATTTATTAAAAAACAAACAAATCATCTTTTATTGAATTTAATTTTTCGTTTCTTTAACACAATTTATAAAAAAAATGCTTTAAATTGTAGTCAATTATATAAAATATTTAAAATTAATAACCCATATTTTTCGACCTTCAATGGTGATTTACTTTTTGGGATGCGGAAATGTGAAACACATTTCTAACATTTATTAAAAAAAAAACGATCTTCTTTTACTGAATTTAATTTTTCGTTTCTTTAATACAATTTATAAAATAAATGCTTGAAATTATAGTCAATTATATTATACACTTAAATTAATAACGTAAAAACAAGTCTTAGTCAAGATGGGATTTTATTCAGCGTTAAAAAAAAAATTTAACTTAGCACAATCGATGATTTGAACTCATAATAGAGTTATATATTAATAGCGAAACTAGTGCATTTCAAAAATAAATACACTAATATTGAATTATTGCTATAACTATTCATAAACATACATATGTATGTATGAACGTATGTATATATATACTTATATTAGTAAGTATATACAATGGTAACAGTTATATTTCACAAGTGTTTCAGTCTCTTCTTATTTGCTTGACCAACCAAAAACAAAATACAAAATAACAAACAAAAAAAAGAATTATTTTTGAAAACAGAAAGTAAAACGAATGAAAGATGCATGAATGTAAAGCGCGACGATAAAATATTATTTATGTGACTGGACGTGAAGCGTAGAAAACTAAATTATTAAATCGTAAAAAGTCATGAAAAATAAATGTAGCTATAAATATTTGTAAACATTTGCGTATTGTTAAAGTAAATAAATAAATGCCACAGATTTGGTAGTTGCAATTTGAAAATTTAGTAAAAGATATGGCAATGAAAAACTTTTATGTATGCTGTGTAAGTACTTCAACACCGTTCTTGCAATAACACATATTTCTAAGCAATTGTGTGTACAAACATAAGTATGTACATATTAAAAACTAGCGATGATCACTGTAAACATTGTTATTCACATTTTTCTTTTGTTCTTTTCCTATTAACTGGCTTGTTGTTTTTAACTGGACCTTAGAAAAGGTAATGAAAGTATTCATCGAAACACTCGCTCACGTGTAAATCATCATCCAATTCGGGGCTGCAGCGCATCGCTATTTTGTGCGCATTTGAGTAGAGATCATTTATGTCTAAATCATCATCTGTAAAAGAAAAGGGGGAAACAATTATTTAAGATTTAAAAGCAGGAAAATTAAAAACTTCTAAGGAAATAAAATGAAACACTAAGTAATTAAACACTAAAAAACATTATTCTTATTAGAAAGAAAAGTGATTGACTCGGACAGATTGCCGTAACCTTCGCGCAAAAGATAATCATCATCAGCATGGCAAGTACGTCGGTGGATTTTTGCCCTCACTGCCGGTGGAGACAGCAGGTTTATCGATCATGATGATCACAGTCATTGGCATTGAAAGTCATTCGCCTTTCTAACGACTTCTAGAACCTCTTCGCAAGTAAAACTCAGCAGATATCTTGATCGATATGATAATGGGGAGGTGATGTTATGGTAGCGATCTTGTAGATCAACATGTACATATGTTATGCTATTTATCAGATCTGCGCTTAATATTTTTGGCCCAGCTCTCTGTCGCAGTGTGCATTAAAGTCACCTACTGCCATGACCCGATGCTTCGCACCGCTCCGATGCTTCGCACAGCTCCTTGTTTGGCCGAGCTTCTCCTACCATTTGTGCCGACTCCGAACGGCAGATGTATTTTATGAGAAGCTTTTCCATGGCAGAAATACCCTCGGAGGTTTGCCATTACCTACCGAGAGGTGACCGCTATTAGACTTTAACTTTTTCTATGATTAAAATTTTTGCTTGCCCTGACTGAGATTCGGACCTCGAACTCACCGGCATTTCGAGCATAGTTTGCAATATATAAAAAATTAAAAGTAAATAAAAAATTACCTTTATATTTCTGCTTTCGTCCCAGCCGTGACTTCGACAACACCGCTTCATCGGCTATATCCAATTCGGTGGCGGCACTGCGACGCGAATAACGCACTGGCGGCGTGAAGAACCAATAATCTCGTAATATGCCGCGAAAACCAGGCATCTGACGCAGCAACTGCAGATCTTTTGGCTGCTTTGAGAGTGCTTTGAATGCGCGCAATTGCAGGCAATCCACTTGGGAGGTAGAATTGATTAAACGTATCACCGATCTGGCGGCCGTCGAACAGACCATTGCATAAAGATTAATCTGTGGATCGCGTGGAATATTCGTATAGGCCACACCGAGCGATCGCCGATTAAGGAAGAATTCCAAAGTACCGCGCGTGCGATCCAAACAAATACCCACAATACAACCTTGTGAGAATTTTTGACCAAAGGATAATTGCAAGCCATTATGTTGTATTTTGCCATTATATGAAAAGCCCCACGATTGAGAATTGGTGCCGAGCGCCGAAACGAAATGGTATTGAAATTGATTAAGTTCAACTTTGTCGGTGCCAATACCGAACATCTGTTAGGAAGGGAGAGAGACAAAACAAATACATACGTACATTACGAGTTTAATGTGATGAGCTTCTGGTGTTGCGAAGCAAGAAAATGCGATTAGAAGTTAACTTAAATACTTAATTATAGCTACTATACGAATATATGTATTTATATGAATTAATGTGTGCGCTTAAAAACTATTTAGCATCTCCTATTTTTAATACTTGGTTGACCTTTTCTACAAACAGTGTCGCATCTTGTACGTACGAGTATTTATGTAGGTACATTGGAACATACAACTATTTTGTCTTATCAGCCTGTATGCGTGTGTGTGCGTGCAGTCAGCGTAACTTGCAAGATTTACGCGAGCTGGCAGCGAGCAAACAAATAGGGTTCTTAAAATGTATAACACAAAAACAAAACAAAAGTAATACATTGGTAAAAAAAATAAATATATGTACATCTACATACATATGTATGTACATATGTACATACTAGGGATGTCAATTTTGGGCATTTTGATGATCCCGGGATTTTCGAGATTTGAAAACGAAATCCCAGGACAATCACGGGATCCCGAATTTCACGAAATTTTGATTCGTAATTTTTAATTTGCCAAAAAAATTTAACACGTCTGTAATCGTTATACTTCAAGAACAAATGTAACATAATATTTGGTACAAAAGATGCGCCTCAACACTTGATGCAATTTGATGCAAATTATCTTTGAGACTTTCTGCCTTATCCACTTCAGGCACCTTCTCGTTAGTTCTATTAACATCGCTTTTATAGTGAGGCTCATTTTCTACTCGGGTGTGATATTCTCCAGCTCATTTACAATGGCAAGGATAAAACAAAGCTTTAAGTGAGTTAAAAAGATCTGAACCGTGTAAAGGCTTTGTTTTGCCCTTGAAAAAGGATTTTTTTAAAATGATACACAATTTAAAAAATAAATGGCTAATAAATTCATTGTGTTCTACAATTCCGGGATATGAAAGACTTATCCGGGACTTAGGCCGGGATCCCGGAATTTCTTTATTGACATGCCTAGTACATACATACATATGCATGTACATATGTATTTGAAAACAACACTCAAGCAGTACGTGTCATTGCTTTACGCAGGTGCACTAGCGCCAAGCGACTTCACCCTCTTAACACTGTTTTAATCGGCTATTTAATGTCACCCAACTTAATTAGTTGCAATTTTTTGATAAGATAATGTATATTAAATGTGCAAATAATTGCAAATCTAATGGAATTGTACACAAGATGCTTTCATCCAGAGTTTGGAGTGTGCAGGGAAAGAGTAACGGTTGACATTGAAAAACGATAAGCGCGACGCAAATAAAATGCATTGCGACTTGCGTCGGAGTTGTGAATTTTCTTGTATGCATTTCTAGATGGTAAATAGCTATACTTTTAAGGCGATTTAAACATAGTTTTAACAATTTGTTTTGTATGCATACAGAATTAATTAACGTTTTGCAAACTCTGACGTCTTTTGTACACCCATACGAATTGCGCGGGTTTCTTTAAATAAACTTAAGTTATTGAACCAACTGTGACAATTTCAATTTCACCAATTACGTGGACTATTGAAATTTAAATTGCTGTATCAGATTATTTTATGTTTAGCATATATGTACATATACGTATGAATGTATGGACTGTGTTATTGGACGTCTAATATTTTATTTAACAATATTAACCATACGTCACACTTTTCAATTGAAACCAATTGGCTGTCTTCTAATCAATCGAATTCTCCAAATATACAAACAAATGTACTGTGAATTATTGTATGCATGTACCATACATACATATATAAATGTGTATATATTTGTAATTCGAGAACACTTCAATCTCAAGTTCAAGGAAATAAGTATTAAATAAGTCTGAGAAGTGAAAAGAATAATAGTGAGAATTAAAATCAATTTAATTAATAAGATTAACTAATGTGTATCGTAAATATGTAAGCGCCAATATTTTGTTAATTTGTTTTACCCGACAACTCGACACGCAAACGACAGACAATCATTTTGACAGATAATTAGGTCAATTTGATTGCAAGGTTTTGTGTGTGGGCAATTTGATATCATAACATAATCATTTGTAAGATGGCGTCAGAGAAGTACATACGTTCTATGCATTAAAGCGAAAATATCCTTTAAGTATTACAGAAGATGTGATATTTCCCTTCTAAGTATATACCAAGGCACATTCAATAGGTAGCAGCAGTAGAAAATTTGAAAAAAAAAAATTTAAGCTCTGTATATTTTGTTTTTGCTCTTAAAATCTAAAATTTCAAAAATATTTTATCAACTACCTTGAATTGTACTGAAAGCATTCTTATCACAACGAAATTCAAAATTTGACAATTCAAATTAAAATAAAATATGAAAAAAGTTCAAAAAAAAAAAGTTTGCTGCGGCTACCTATTTGATGTGCCTTGGTATATACTAATAGATAATCCAATAGGAAACAACTCAATATTTGCTTTAATGTTATTATACCAATGATGTTGCCGCCTAAAACTTTTCGTGCAAATGAAAATTTAGCTGTCAAAGCATCACTTTGACAGTTGATTGCCAGCAATAAGTCTGTTCGTGTAAAAGTCCAGCAAGAATTATCCAGCAACGAAATTTCTCAGAATTTTGGAGTATTCTCTTTCAAAGAGAGATGCTTGCAAATTTTTACTCGAACGCAAAATTTGCAGAAACTTGCAAGTTTAACGAACGGCTGATTGAATTTTTGTCCCCGTCCAAATATGCAAAATGAAAAACTTTGCCTTAGTGTTTTCCAGAAAAATTCCACTAACGAAACTTAACCAAACGAATTTTTACTTGCTTCTTGCATGTTTAATACCCATATTTTAAAATTTTCACCTTTAAAACTCTTAAACAAAAATTTCGTATTTATCAGCTGTTTTCTTGCTTGCAAATTTGTGCTGGGTAAAATTTGTCCAGCAAGAATTTGCAACTTCCCCTTAATATGAAATGTCATTTTGCGCTCTCAATTTCCCCTTCCTTGCAAATTTTATGGTCACCGCGAACGCGATTTGACAAAAAATCGTGATGTTTTGTAACAATTCGTAACAATTATCAGCACCGCGAACGCTCTTAGGACCGTTTGCAGCATCTTCGGTTAAGCGCTTAATCGGAACTCAAAGCGCCGGTTAAGACCATCCGTCAATTAAGCAAGCGCTGAATAGTAAGCTGAATTGCTGCTAACCGCCGGTAATTGTAACCGGAGATAGTGCAATCGGCCCTTAATGTGTTGGCAATTAATAACTTAAAATATTTCAAACTATAAATTGCTAACATCATTCAATTTACTGTCTCCATTGGCAATTTGCTTCAAAATTGCGATTGAACGCAATCACAAACTGCGTGTCGAGTTGTCGGGTTAGATATACCGAATTCATTAAAAAAGTTACTGTTGTTGTTGTTGTAGCAAAATAAAAGCGCTGATGTGACAGTCCTCGGTCAAATAAAAATACGGGTCGTTCAGATGTACATATGTAGGAATGTACACAAATTAGTCTTTGTTATTTTTGTAAACAATTTTTACTATCAGAGCATGGTTACTAAATTCACCCAATGTATGCATGCATATACATACATATGTACATATGTATATTATAATATTCTAATCTAATGCATACATACACAGTTATCAAATAAATAAGATGGATCGGAATTCCCCTTTAAAAAATTTAATTATTTTTAAAAACAAATCAAAAATATTTATTGCTATGTTAAGTAACTATCACTGGGAGCTTAATCACCAGCAGACAATCGACATATGAAATGATTTGAAATTGGCGCTCAACGGCATGGTCTCTATAACTTTATACATAATTTAAACATATTTTAATAACAATTACACTATGCAACAAAGTAAAAAAAATTTTTTCAATGGGTTCACAGTATGTAATTATGATACGCCACCTTAAAACCATTTAAAATATTGAAATAAAATTGTTCTATCACGTCAAGTTTTTTTTTTAAATATTGGCTTTCCTCATGTAGTCAGTAGTGGCAGTATGCCTCTGAAGGCTCCAACTATATTCTGCAAGTATGGCTGGCTCCCATTTACCCTGATAAAGCTTCTCGTAATCTGCATTTTCTTGATAAAATCTTTCAACGTGTTCATCACTTACTGAACCCAGGTTGTGATATACATATGCTTATGACCTAATGCTGATATTAATCCATTAATATTATTGTAGAACAGTAATCCATCTTCTTTTGAATAAAAGGTAGCTAAGATAATGTGACGTTTTCGATAAGCTGTAATTTTAACTCCAATTTGCAATAGATTCCATTGTTTAAATCTTGAGCCTAATATTTCAGATTTTTTTTTGGTCAAATCTAAATCTCTAACAAGGTCATTTAGTTCTGATTGACTAACCAAATGTGGTTCTGTATTTTTTATATATAAATACGTATTCGCTATTAGAAGGGCCTGCTTCCTCTTCTTCTTTAATAGTACTCGATAAACGTGACGAAATACAAAATCTTTCCGCTGCTGGAATGTCTGGAGAATGTGGTAGAGACATTGACACTGATGACACAGTAGCAGACTTTACCGAGTGTTTTGATTTTTTTGAAAAACCTTTCACAGTTAGTAAACAGATGCAAACAGTCGTCTACGTGATTTTTGGGTTCACGCCACTGCATTGGTACACCAAAAGCCATCTGTTTAATATTACCCTTGTACCAACGCGTCAAATATTTATAACATTTTAAACGAGACACTTTCGGCACCCATGATTTGTGTTGATTTCTAATGGCAATTTTAAAATAAGCTTCATAACATTTTTCAAATAAAGGCGAAATTCGCTTTTTTCAGTTTTAGGAGTAAATTGACCACAAACGCAACAAAACAAGCTAGGAGAATTGACACAAACACGCGGCATTTTGTAGATTTATGAATAATTTTAATGTGTTGATGACTTTTGTACACACCAATGATATACATAATTTTATAGCTACCCTCAACAAAGTGTAACGAAAAGTACATAAATAAAGTAAGAATACCGTTATCTTTGTTTTGAAAAGTGATATCTAAATATGAATTTGTTTTCTGTTGTTAACTAAGTATACCTAATACGAATCACCACTCGGGATATCGGTGATTTTTTTGATGTTGCATAGTGTAATGTACCTTCATAGGCATATATGTATGTATGTATGTATGTACATATAATTTTTATATGGAATAATGTCCCTCAATTCATATGTAGGTGTGCTTTCTTCCGATCAAACAAAGGGCGCAAAAATAGGTACAATGACAAAGGCTTTGATAATAAAAATACAAGTCAACAAGCTATTTTAGTATTGTCTACATACATATGATTGAGGATTTACATGTATGCATAGATACATATTCTTATATAAACAATGGCGCACGCTTTTTTAGCGTGCGCTTACTCATCTAAGGAATAAACTAGATGTTTACGAACCTGATTTAAAGCCTTACATACAATATATGTACATGTAGATATGTATGTAAGTATGCATGTACGTATGTATGTAATTAGATTTGTAAAATTTACTAATAATGTACATAATTAAGACAATACCGCATTTAAATATCGCCTTTGAATATGACCTACTAACCTATTTCTTACGATCATGTGATTAAGCAGACTGATAAGTATGTGTAATGGGCGCTGGAGATTTGTTTCACATTTTGAAACTTAAATATTAAATAGTGAAACCATGGAGATCATATGAAACGATATAAACATACATACATACATATGTATGTACATACATACATATATGGGCATAATTAAGAGAAGATCAAAAATACAACTAACATAAAAAAAATGCTTTAGCTTTCATAATATATGTACATATTTATAATTATTGTGAGTTTCGTTTTCGCCCGAAATAGTTTACTTTTTACTGTTCGCTTATTATAAATTTCGGGCGGAAATTTTCCGCTTTCGAATATTGTTTCCCCTTATCGGCAACACTTATTTCGGGCGGAAATAGTTGGGGGGATTAGTTGAATTTGTTCACTATTTTGTCAGAGGCGAAAAATTTCGCAGATTCAAGAAGAAGACAGTAAACAAAGTTCAAAGAGGAATGATATTAGGTAGAATGCGGGTAAAACCGGGTATTGCAAGAGGATTTGTCAAAGAAAACAAGAAAAATGTAGCTGAGTTATGAAAACAGCTAAGGATGAAGCTGCATAGTTTGTGGCCTGCATTGAAAAATTAGTCCGAAAGGAAAGGGGTAATCTATTTATGGTACATTTAAATGTGCACATAAATAAAAATTTGATATGCAAAATAGACTTGGACTGGTCAAAAGCGGCATGCATTCCAGAATAATCTGACTAAAAGACGATTGCGCCAGCCCAATTTCAAAACTGTTAACTATACCCTTTTAGAATGCACCTTCAGCAAAAATCGCAGGCATGCTTCCCAACTGGCGGAATATCAAATGGTGTTCGCGCTGGTGATATTGATGGAGGTAGGTACAATCTAATAAATACCTGAATGATTTTTTATTGACTGTTATATTGAATCCGAATAGAAAGGGGTTAAACAATTTATATTTAAATGTGCGCAGAAATGAAATTTTGTTATGCAAAATAGGCCAAAAGCGGTATGTCTTCCAGCATAACCGGTAAAACTCACAATAGGCGGATTTAATCCGGGCGAATGAAAAAATGTCGGGTGAATTTTTTTTTCGAGCGAAGCTCACGATAAGGGTGATCACTTACATTTTTAAACTATATACATACATATACTACAGAGTTTGATATTTTTTGGCTGCATAACTATTTTCAATCGCTAATAGTTTTTAAGCTAATAGTCAGTTTCAGTGGAAATTTATTAAGGAAAAAACACAATGCTCAAGGCACATTGCCACCATTTAAGCTTACGCCGTGTGAGCTGTATTAATTTTTATTTTCTCCTGAAGTCCGACTGTTCCGCTGATATTTCAACTTGACTGTGTAGTTGATATTTTACAATATCAATTTTAAAATTTACTGACAGGCTCACCCATACACATATAGTACATATGTATGTATGTATTTGTTATATTTTGGACGTATAACTATTTTTGATTATTAATTGCTTTTGAGTTAAACTAAATATAACTCACCACATCAGTACCAGCAAGTGGCGTTATGATGCGCATCTCCCAAAAATGCACCATACCAGCTTTAAGTGGACGTTCACTGCGCACAATCGCCGTACCCTGACTGTAAGTTGGATGAAAAGTTATATCAGCGCCAGTTATCAATGTATCAGTGGTTTTATCCTGCTCCCAACTCCATTGTAAACCATTGGGTTCACAGTAGGTATTCACTAATTCCTTAACGCTGCTGCTATCTTCTGTGTGACTATTTCCTAATTTTTGTTTCTTCTCTGTACGTTCACCACAACAACACTTTACTAAGTCCGGTATAAATCCTTTGTAGGTGGCGAGTAGGACACTTTGTGGAAATTCACAATCACAAAATGGTTCAATTGATCGCTGTGTAGCGTCTACATGGTATTCGCGACGATGTGCCATGTTGGAAGTCTGGAATGTTCTTTTAAATGTATGTTTATGCTTGTAAGTTAGATATCCAATGAGAGAATGACTAGTCGAGATGTCCAAATTTTTTTTATATAAACACACACACTTTAGCACGCACGCAGCGGATGATCATTTATGTATGCGTGGAAAATTCCACAAGCTCTATGCCGGAGTTGGTCGTGGTTATAACACTAGCGCCCACACAGTAAAATTGCTTAACTTGATTTGTGTAATAGAGCGTTTAGTAATTTGTTCAAAGTAGCTGGCTTGTGCTCTTCACGAGTTCCGTTGGTAGACTGTGCTATTGCCGGCAAATTAACTTCGGGTGAAACTTTGCGACTGTTTATATATTTGATTACACACCGAGGTTTATAATCTTTGCGTACGCTTTGTAAAATGTAAACAGTTTATATATGTTACTGCTTATACAAAAAAAAAAAAACAGCTGTTTGTTGTTGATTCGAAGAAGCTAATTGGTTGATTCACAAAAGATAATTAAGGCGCTGGGGGTGCAGCAAACACGCTGTGCAATAGAAACTGAAATATTTTTCCACAGCTGTTTATCACCAATTGCAACCCTGCTCGCCAAAAGCAGAGACGTGAGCGCTGCCGATAGCCAGTGTTATCGATAGATATATAGATGATGGTGAAGTATCCACCATAGTATACTGTGGTATCCACAATTTGAATTCAGAAAATTATAATCTTTCACGTAAAATTTTAGAAAATTTGTCTTTTTCTTCGAGATTAAGAAATGAGTATTGTGACATATGTACATATGTTTCAGAAAAATGAAACTTTACTAACATATCATCATAGTATGCATGTTATCGATTTCTAGCTTATGTTTCAGCGCTTTCAGCGGATGTGTGTGTAGTTAAAAGTTTAAGTTTCCTTTTCCTTCCATTCAGTTATGGTTTTAAATTCGTACAAATTCACATGATGCATCTATTGCGTAAATTATTATTGGCGTTGGCTAACCAGCAAGAGTAAGCAGACTTTTGCTGCGAAATTCGGTCGGAGCTGTGGGATTAAAAGCGGATTTGGAAGATTGGCGATCGGCGGAAATAGAACTCAGCAGATATCTCGATCGATATGATAATGGGGGGTGATGTTATGGTAGCGATCTTGTAGATCAACATGTTGTTCTATTTATCAGATCTGCGTTTACTATTTTTGGCCCAGCTCGCTGTCGCAGTGTGCATTAAAGCACCTACTGCCATGACCCGATGCTTGGCCCCGCTTCTATTTATTGTGGAACTACTAAGCCTCGTGAATAGTTTGCTATATATACAAAATTAAAAGTTAAAAAAAAATTACCTTTGTATTTCTGCTTTCGTCCCAGCCGTGACTTCGACAACACCGCTTCATCGGCTATATCCAATTCGGTGGCGGCACTGCGACGCGAATAACGCACTGGCGGTGTGAAGAACCAATAATCTCGTAATATGCCGCGAAAACCAGGCATCTGACGAAGGAACTGCAGATCTTTTGGCTGCTTTGAGAGTGCTTTGAATGCGCGCAATTGCAGGCAATCCACTTGGGAGGTAGAATTGATTAAACGTATCACCGATCTGGCGGCCGTCGAACAGACCATTGCATAAAGATTAATCTGTGGATCGCGTGGAATATTCGTATAGGCCACACCGAGCGATCGCCGATTAAGGAAGAATTCCAAAGTACCGCGCGTGCGATCCAAACAAATACCCACAATACAACCTTGTGAGAATTTTTGACCAAAGGATAATTGCAAGCCATTATGTTGTATTTTGCCATTATATGAAAAGCCCCACGATTGAGAATTGGTGCCGAGCGCCGAAACGAAATGGTATTGAAATTGATTAAGTTCAACTTTGTCGGTGCCAATACCGAACATCTGTTAGGAAGGGAGAGATACAAAACAAATACGTACATTACGAGTTTAATGCGATGAGCTTCTGGTGTTGCGAAGCAAGAAAATGCGATTAGAAGTTAACTTAAATACTTAATTATAGCTACTATACGAGTATATGTATTTATATGAATTAATGTGTGCGCTTAAAAACTATTTAGCATCTCCTATTTTTAATACTTGGTTGACCTTTTCTACAAACAGTGTCGCATCTTGTACGTACGAGTATTTATGTAGGTACATTGGAACATACAAATATTTTGTCTTATCAGCCTGTATGCGTGCGTGTGCGCGCAGTCAGCGTAACTTGCAAGGCTTACGCGAGCTTGTAGCGAGCAAACTAATAGAGTTCTTAAAATTTATAACACAAAAACAAAACAAAAGTAATACATTGGTAAAAAAAATAAATATATGTACATCTACATACATATGTATGTACATACTAGGGATGTCAATTTTGGGCATTTTGATGATCCCGGGATTTTTGAGATTTGAAAACGAAATCCCGGGACAATCACGGGACGAAATTTTAATTCTTAATTATTTTCAATTTGCCAAAAAATTTAACACGTCTGTAATCTTTGTATTATAGAAGTATACAAAATAACATTAATACGAGTATAACAAAGAAGAACGATTTGTTGTAAATCACGTATGTATGTATTTTTTGGTATTTTCAAGAAAAAACAGGAAATAAACGTAAACGGAAACAAAATAATTTATACATCAAGTACAAATATAACATACATACATATGTACATATTTGGTACAAAAGAAGCACGGCTGCGCCTCAACACTTGTGGGTTGGATTATCGACAATAAGTTAAATGCTCTCCATAGGACATAACATTTTTCGTCTCATTACAAAAACTATAAATTTTTTTTAACAAGCATTTTGATACATTTTATACCTTTCGATTATTGGACAATTGCGAGCTGCTCGTCAAAACCTGATTTTATTTATTTTTGAGACTTTCTGCCTTATCCACTTTAGGCACCTCGTCTTGAGTTCTATTAACATCGTTAGATCATTTACAATGGCAAGGACAAAACAAAGCCTTAAGCGAGTTAACAAGATGTGTTATTTGTCGATAGTGGAATCTTTAAAGGCTTTGTTTTGCCCACGGAAAGGTAATTTTTTAGAATGATACAAAATTTAATAAGTTCATTGTTTTCTACTATTCCGGGATATGAAGACTTATCCCGGGTTATTCGGGAGTTAAAATAGGCCGGGACATGCCAAGTACTTGCTTACATATGTACATACATATCTGTTTGAAAACAACACTCAAGCAGTACGTGTCATTGCTTTACGCAGGTGCACCAGCACCAAGCGACTTCACCCTCTTAACGCTGTTTTCATCGGCTATTTAATGTCACCCAACTTAATTAGTTGCAATTTTTTGATAAGATAATGTATATTAAATGTGCAAATAATTGCAAATCTAATGGAATTGTACACAAGATGCTTTCATCCAGAGTTTGGAGTGTGCAGGGAAAGAGTAACGGTTGACATTGAAAAACGATAAGCGCGACGCAAATAAAATGCATTGCGACTTGCGTCGGAGTTGTGAATTTTCTTGTATGCATTTCTAGATGGTAAATAGCTATATTTTTAAGGCGATTTAAACATAGTTTTAACAATTTGTTTTGTATGCATACAGAATTAATTAACGTTTTGCAAACTCTGACGTCTTTTGTACACCCAGACGATGTGCGCGGGTTTCTTTAAATAAACTTAAATTATTAAACCAACTGTGACAATTTCAATTTCACCAATTACCTGTACTATTGAAATTTAAATTGCTGTATCAGATTATTTTATGTTTAGCATATATACGTATGAATGTATGGACTGTGTTATTGGACGTCTAAAATTTTATTTAACAATATAACCATACGTCACACTTTTCAATTGAAAGCAATTGACTATCTCCTAATCAATTGCACTGTGAATTATTGTATGCATGTACCATACATATGTAAATGTGTATATATTTGTGTTTCGAGAACACTTCAATCTCAAGTTCAAGGAAATAAGTATTAAATAAGTCTGAGAAGTGAAAAGAATAATAGTGAGAATTAAAATCAATTTAATTAATAAGATTAACTAATGTGTATCGTAAATATGTAAGCGCCAATATTTTGTTAATTTGTTTTAGATACACCGTATTCATTAAAAAAAGTAACTGTTGTTGTTGTTGTAGCAAAATAAAAACTGCTGATGTGACAGTCCTTGGTCAAATAAAAATAGGGGTCTTTCCGGTGACGTATGTATGTAGGGGTGTAGACACATTAGTCTTTCTAAAAGTTACAATTTGTTATTTTTGTAAACAATTTCTGCTATCAGAGCATGGTGACTAAATTCACCCAATTTATTTAACAATATAACCATACGTCACACTTTTCAATTGAAAGCAATTGACTATCTTCTAATCAATTGCACTGTGAATTATTGTATGCATGTACCATACATATGTAAATGTGTATATATTTGTGTTTCGAGAACACTTCAATCTCAAGTTTAAGGAAATACATAACCAAACTTGACAAGGGATGACGGAACATCGTTCCATAAAATACATCAGTATTAGTCTGAGAAGTGAAAAGAATAATAGTGAGAATTAAAATCAATTTAATTAATAAGATTAACTAATGTGTATCGTAAATATGTAAGCGCCAATATTTTGTTAATTTGTTTTAGATACACCGTATTCATTAAAAAAAGTAACTGTTGTTGTTGTTGTAGCAAAATAAAAACTGCTGATGTGACAGTCCTTGGTCAAATAATAATAGGGGTCTTTCCGGTGACGTATGTATGTAGGGGTGTAGACACATTAGTCTTTCTAAAAGTTACAACTTGTTATTTTTGTAAACAATTTCTGCTATCAGAGCATGGTGACTAAATTCACCCAATGTATGCATGCATATTTATTTTTACGAAGCGGAATCATCGAAAGCCTTTAGCACGGCAGTGTTTTAATTTCGTATTTACCCAAATTGCAATCAGCTGCTTTTGATCAGCAGTTTTCTTGCTTGCAAAGTTGTGCTGGGTAAAATTTGTCCAGCAAGAATTTGTAAACTTCGACTGAAAATGAAATGTCATTTTGCGAATGCGATTCGACAAAAATCGTGATATTTTGTAATAATTTGTTACAATTATCTGCACCGCGAACACTCTTAATGTCCCTCTATTTATATGTACATAGGTGTCAAGGCACATTAAACAGGTAGCAGCATTAAAGAAAATGCAACCCTGCGGTATATTTTTTGATTTGCTGTGGTCCATCACCCTTCAAAATAGATATGTATATCAAATTTGACGAGTTTGTTAATTCGAAATGTAAACAAAATGTACGTGATTATACATTTTGCTTGAAAAATACATTTGTTTTCAACGGATACTCAGGGAACATTGCTCCTGGTCACAAAATTTAGAAATTACTCTCTTGGTATACTTGTAAATATGCAAAAAAATGGTCGGAACGCTCCCAACCGTTTGCAGAAAGCGACATCCCAAAGCTCTGTTCCAATTGGATATTAAAAACAAGATCCGACCTTTTCCTGTCTTTTAAAACACAATGTCTCATTTCTGAGTATGTATGTACATATGTTTTCCAAATCGCGTTAATGATAAATTTGTATAAATTATAAATTATAAATATGCAAAATGTAAACAAATATTGTTTTGTAAACAAAGTTGTTTTTTTTTTTTTAAGAAAAAAGTTTGTTTTGTAACATGATTCAATTATAAAAGGTTAGGAAAATAATGACATTCGATTTTTGACACTCCCTTATAAATGGTTGTTTTACGTAGTATGGAAAACGGGTTAGAAATTTTTTCCCTTTTTTTTGAAAGTAAATAATTAGTAGTAAAATGTTATTGATTTTTTTAACTAGAAATTTCAAAGGCATTTCATTTAAATTAAGAAATACAATAGCTACGCTTTCAAAACATAATTATGTACTTATTGGTATTTTTTTTTTAATTTTTAACCAGCGAATACATTTTCAATTTATTTGCCCCCTGAACTAATCGATAAATAATTTCGATTGATCATAAAACATTATCTTGAAATATTTAAGTTATTTATTCGCTTTATTCCTTTTATTTACATACATATATGTATGTTTGTATATCATTGACATCAGGATAATTCTTAATATTTTGACGAACCCTTGGACGGCGAAAACCATAATAATTCGAAATTTAAGAAAGAGAATCTTTATATATTACAAGAAAAATGAATCAAACTTCACGACTCTAAAATTTAGCTCTTACAAATTCATGTTTTTGGATGATTATAACATTATGTCACATTATTTTAAATTTAATTAAACCTATTCCTTCTAGAAATTACAAAACTTTCCACTCCGTCACATCGAATTTATATGCGTGCGAAAAGCATTCAATGCAAAAGCGCATCATTTATTTCACATTTACATGAAGTATTTACGATACGGGTTCAATCTTGTAATCCGAAAAACTGCTGTCTTACAAAAACTGCTGTCTTACAAAGACTAAAGAAACAAAAAGTGTTGCCTGTTAGTTTTTGGTATTAAAAAGTTTTGAGGTTACTACGGTTTGGATGCTAAGGGAGCCGTTTGACAAAAAGTGAGGGAGCTAGCTGCTTAGTTACCAAACCTTTAATAATTGAATCATGGTTTTGTAAACAAAGTTTGACTTGTTATGGACCACTTATAAGAAAAAAACTCCATTCAACTGCTAACGTTATATTACCTGTTTATTGTACCATGGTAGGTGTGCTTTTTTCCGCACAAACAAAGGGCGCAAAAATAGGTACTTTGATGATAAAAATACAAGTCAACAAGCTATTTTAGTATTGTCTACATATTCTTATA
This sequence comes from Philophylla caesio, assembly GCA_963971545.1. Taxonomy (NCBI): domain Eukaryota; kingdom Metazoa; phylum Arthropoda; class Insecta; order Diptera; family Tephritidae; genus Philophylla; species Philophylla caesio. The sequence goes on from OZ020608.1 coordinate 15,341,671, forward strand.
AAAACAATGGCGCACGCTTTTTTAGCGTGCGCTTACTCATCTAAGGAATGAACTAGATGTTTACGAACCTGATTTAAAGCCTTACATGCAATATACATGTAGATATGAATGTATGTAAGTATGTATGTATGTGCCTACATTTGTAAAATTTATTAATAAAGAAATTAAGACAATACCGCATTTAAATGATATCGCCTTTGAATATGACCTACTAACCTATTTCTTATGAGCATGTATTTATGCAGTCTGATAAGCCTGCAAAATGAGTGCTGGAAGTTGGGTCCACATTTTGAAACTTAAAAATTAAATAGTAACACCAAGGGGTTCTTAAGAAACGATATAAAAAAATGTTCACATGAGGCTCGTAAGTACATATGTATGTACATACCATACATTCGTACATATATATGTATGTATATGTTTTAAATATGTATATATGTACATATGTATATGCGCATAATTAGAATTATATGTATGTACGTATTATTACCTTTTTTCAACTATTAGGGAGTTCACAAGGAGCTTGTGAAAGCACCGTACACATAAGACTTTCGCTTTGCTTTGCTTGAGTTTCGCTTTAACAGATAAGTTGAAGACCTGCTGCTAAATCATGGCGAACTCTCAACTTTTGTACACGTTATTAATAATGCATAGTATATTGTTATGTACTTTACATAGATAGAATAACGTTAAAAGCATATGTAAGTAAATTTAAAATTGTTATTGCAATATCTGCTTTTTCCCTTATGCCAGCGTGATGAGCAATCAACATTTTGCTACTATCGGTGGTCCATTCGAATATTTGGTCAATCCTTCCTAAACAAGTTCAAATAGCAAATGAAACACATATTTGTTAAACACACTGTCCGTTTTCTTAAACTCCCATGGATCGTTTTTTATTTATTTTTTCGAAAGATGCTGCAAGAAGACCTTTTACATCGCGGTCTTAATACAATTTATTACACTGGTAAATTTGAAACATTTGTAGCATAACTAATACTTCCTTAATTATATCAGTAACGCTAATTTTTTATTCTCTTATTAAATAAAATACTCGGAATAAACACAAATCGCAATTAAAAAAAAAAACAACTAGCGCAGAATCTGTCAAAGCGTTCTATGTAACAAACCTTTACACCTCATGCTTTGTTGTTAAATTTCGAATTGTTAAGTAAAGCGAGGAAAGTCGTATGTGTACGGCCCTTAAGCATTGTGTATAACAACAAGTGAGATATCTTATTTGTCAGTTGCTTTTGACAGGATACCTAAGATGGCGTTTGACAGGATACCTAAGCTGGCCGCCAATATGTCGACAATTACGAATGGCCCGAAGTTGGAAAAAGCTGATCTGAAAATATTTTGGGGGGGCTTTCAATTTTTTAGGATATTTTACATATTTTGAGATATTCGATTAATATCCATTATAAACATAGAAATAATAATATTGGGTAAAATGTTGAATGCATTTTTATAAAGCCATCGATAGCACAATAGATCTTTTTTTTTAGGCCGCAGCGCTACTATGCCCTGATAATAATAATAATAATAATAATAGGCTATGATATAATTTGAATCAGTAGAATCATAAAACGTCAGGGGTTTAAAGTGCTTCATCGATTCTCCTCTTTTTCTTTGCCAAAATATCTAGGTCACTAGTAACCTCAATATCTCGAGATACGTCTTCAATCTCCGTAAAATAGAAAAAGACCGTTCACTCGGAGCCACCGTGACTGGCAACGTAACACTAATTTGAAAAATTCGGTAAATGTGTTTGTAAAATTGCATATTACGAATGCGGTTTGATAAGTCATAAACTTTTAGAATAAAATATACTTTTCGGCAAAAAATCATTTCTTTGTATTCCAGTTACTGGGTAATAATTTTTAATTTTTTTGTCTAGAGTGAGTTTTTGTGTGTGCTACGAATTTGAAAACACGGTTGAAATTTTCTGAGACTACCGATTTTTTGGGGGAATCTAGACACCCAGAACCCCTCCCCTGTATCCGTCCCTGCATTCGGGTAAAATATACGAGGAACGCCAGGGTTGCGAATTTACTTTGCAAAAACAGGTGATCTCAGCTGTTCCAAATTTTGACGTTTATCGAAAAGATATCTCACTTGTTATTATACACAATGCCCTTAAGTCAGCAAAAAATCCCTTATAATCAAGGCACATCAAATAGGTAGCCGCAGCAAACTTTTTTTTTAACTTTTTCATATTTAATTTTAATTTGAATTGTCAAATTTTGAATTTCGTTGTGATAAGAATGCTTTCAGTACAATTCAAGGTAGTTGATAAAATATTTTTGAAATTTTAGCTTTTAAAAGCAAAAAGAAATATACAGAGCTGAAATTTTTTTTTTCAATTTTTCTACTGCTGCTACCTATTGAATGTGCCTGGCTTAAAACAAACTTGAGCGGTCGGTTTTTTTAAAATATGTATACGTACATACATATGTATATCACCATTTGACTTTATTTAACATTTTTCAATAAAAAATAAACCTCAAATGACAGACACCACGCATCACTAAGCTTACGACGTGTGATATGAAGTTTTTTTTATGTTTTCCTGAGGTGCGACTGTTCCGATGATATTTCAACTTGACTGTGTAGTTGATATTTTACAATATCAATTTTATAATTTACTGACAGGCTCACCCATACACATATAGTACATACATATGTATGTACATATGTATTTGTTATATTTTGGACGTATAACTATTTTTGATCATTAATTGCTTTTGAGTTAAACTAAATAAAACTCACCACATCAGTACCAGCAAGTGGCGTTATGATGCGCATCTCCCAAAAATGCACCATACTCGCTTTAAGTGGACGTTCACTGCGCACAATTGCCGTACCCTGACTGTAAGTTGGATGAAAAGTTATATCAGCGCCAGTTATCAATGTATCAGTGGATTTATCCTGCTCCCAACTCCATTGTAGACCATTGGGTTCACAGTACATATTCGCTAGTTCCTTAACACTGCTGCTATCTTCTGTTTGACTATTTAATAATTTTTGTTTCTTCTCTGTACGCTCACCACAACAACACTTTACTAAGTCCGGTATATATCCTTTGTAGGTGGCGAGCAGGACACTTTGTGGAAATTCACAATCACAAAATGGTTCAATTGGTCGCTCTGTAGAGTCTACAGCGTATTCGCGAATATGTGCCATGTTGGAAGTCTGGATTGTTCTTTTAAGTGTACGTTTATGCTTGTAACACACACACTTTAGTACGCACGCACGCAGCGGTTGATCACTTATGTATGCGTTAAAAATTCCACAAGCTCTATGCCGGAGTTGGTCGTGGTTATACGACTAGCGCCCACACAGTAAAATTGTTTAACTTGTTTTGTGTAATAGAGCGTTTAGTAATTTGTTCAAAGTTGCTGGCTTATACTCTTTACGAGTGCCGTTGGTAGACTGTTGTTGCCGGCAAATTAACTTCGGGTGAAACTTTGCGACTGTTTACATATTTAATTACACACCACAGGTTTATTAACTTTGTGTACGCTTTGTAAATTGTAAACAGTTTATATATGTATGTATGTTACTGTTTAAACAAATAAAAAACAGCTGTTTGTTGTTGATTCACAAAAGATAATTGAGACGCTTGGGGTGCAGCAAATGCGCTGTGCAATAGAAACTGGAATATTTTTCCACAGCTGTTTATCACTAATTGCAACCCTGCTCGCACAAAAGCAGGGATGTGAGCGCTTTCCGATAGCCAGTGTTATCGATAGAAATATAGATGATGGTGAAGTATCCACAATTTGAATTCAGAAAATTATAATATTTCACATACAATTTTAGAAAATTTGTCTTTTTCATCGAGATTAAGAAATGAGTATTGTGACATATGTACATACATATGTTTCAGAAAAATGAAACTTTACTAACATATTATCATAGTATGCATGTTATCGATTTCTAGCTTATGTTTCAGCGCTTTCAGCGGATGTGTGTGTGGTTCAAAGCTTAAGTTTCCTTTTCCTTTTCCTTCCATTCAGTTATGGTTTTAAATTCGTGCCAATTCACACCTGCTTCTATTGCGTTAATTATTATTTCATTTTGTATTTATCAAGTCCTTCGTTGGTTTCGGTTATGGATTTTATTAAGCAAATACTAATGCTTTATCAGCTGTTGTGAGCGATAGATGAGTGGCATTTAAATCTAAATCACAGAGAAGTTTTTGACAAAAGCGCTTCTCCCTCGGCGGACAACGGCCAACCTCTGAGAGTATCTGCTGTACGGAGTCGGCACAAAACGGTAAGTCCCTCTTATTGAGTGAAATTTTGAGTACAAAGGAACACTTATTAAGAGCATTTATAAATAACTTTATAACCTACTTTCTCCTCACTCTTAGTTATTTGTTTTGCATTTTTGAAAATTTCCAAAAATCAAATATTTTCTTGTAAATTAGCGCCATTTTTTCAAAAATCTAATTGGTAGTGTGACATTTTTTTGTAATAATAGTACGCCTGTCGAAAATTCTCCTTAACACCATTTTTGTTTAACTCTTTATTTTCAATGGAATTAATATAAGTTTTCATTTATGCTAGTATCACAATGTTATAAAAATCCCTATTTTCAAAAGTTTCTATATAGGAATTTCCATTCACCGTTTTAGCAGAATAAGCTGGATAAGATCCACACGAAATAGGTATGTAGCGAATTGGAGTTTCAGTTCGGTCTCCACAACTTCCTTTAGTACCCTTTTTATTGGGAACTTGGTGTGATTTAACAAATTGTATTGTTTTTTCATATTCTTGTGAGCTAAGTTCCTTATCTGTTCCAATGGATCTAAACCGTTTTGGAAACTCCGTTCCCATTGCGCGTCTTTGCCTCTTCAACTTAGAATCCTTTCCATTTGCTTCTAATTTATTGTGTGTTGAATTTTGAAATCTGACTTTAATGCGGTCTTTAGTATCATTTCTATATAAACCTTTATGCGACTTAACAATTTTTAAAGTTTTTTCGTATTTCCGTTTTCTAAGTTCTTCATCTTTTTCGATCGTTCTGTACCGTATTGGTAATCCAGTTTCATCTTCCCTATTTATTGCGCGTCTATGCCTTTTCCATTTAATATCATTTCCATTTACTTCTAATTGGTTATGGATCGAGTTTGTAGGGCCATTTTTATGCGACTTAACAATTTTTGTTGTTTTTTCGATTTTTCTTTTACTAAATTGTTTATCTTCACTTATATATCTGTATTGAATTCGTGTTTTAGTTTTATTTTGTGAATACATAAGAAGTCTCATCATATTTCTTCCCATGCCCGCTTCCTCTGGTAATTGCGATACTGTATTTCCTTCAACTTCTTTAGTAGCACTTGGATACTCCTTTGCGTTCTGTTCGTTTTTATTTTCTGTATATTTATAGTAATTCGGTGCTTCCATCTCACCTTCTGGGTTTATAGCTTCTTTTAACTCTGAGAAGTTGACCTCCTTTGCCTTTAAAATTGTGTTTAGTTTGTCTTCGATATCTGCTAATGATTTACTTACCACAATTATAAAACAATCCACAGCTTGAAGTCCTGAATGAAAACTGGACTTGGTGTTGAGTGTTTCTTGTTGTTCGACATTCCTTGGATTACCAATTTGCCAATACTCCATGCTTTGTTGTTGTATAACAATATAACCCGGTATTAAATCAAGCAGAGTTTTTTCGTTGTCAAAAATACATTTAAAGGGAATCGGCTGTAAGTTAATCATAACTTTGCCCGGAGATGGAAGACTAATGAGAAAAGCAATTGCAACAAACTGAAATTATAATTTTTTTTTGGATTTAAATACATTTCTAAGCAGAAAAACAAAGAACAAAGAAACTCGAAACTCCACCATTGCCTTTGTCAGTGCCATACTGTGCTTTGTTATACTCGGCATCTATTGAGAAGAATAATTTTTTGAATAAAATTGTTTTGCAATTAATTTGAAACAGAAAATAATGAGGAGTCCGTAGTGTAAAATTATAATTTCTATGGTTTTATATGGTTGAAATAGCGTAAATGCCTAATTTGTGAACAAATGAAAAGTTGAGAGCGTAAAAGTCTCATATTTGCCAGGTATATACTCGTAACATATTTTTTTCGACCATCACTTCTGGTTGAGATTAGTTTTGTAGTGGTGTACAGTTTATATATGTAGGTACATATGTATGTACCTTTGCAATACATTTTTAGCGAAAATGAATCGATTGTATATATGACTTATAATTGACAACGAAAAATCTAGTAATAAAAAAGACCAACAAGCTTCGGATGAGACTCTCTTTCTCGTTCGACTTCTCCACAGCCCAGAACATGGTAGTGGGCCACAGGTTCCAGTTTGAATATACTTACTAAGCTACTCCACTGTCACCGAGAGCAATAAACAACGAAATGACATGGAACCGCATTTCTCGTCCTCTACGCACCATCGCTGAAGAATCCATTACATTTCAGTATGTGCCACTTACCGCGATAAGTCAGTTTTCTTCATATCGCCTATAAGGTTCTATCGAGTGCATTGTGTGAAAGATCTAATTGTACCTTATCAGTGTGGCTTTAGACCTGGTAAATCTACACCGACCAGATATTTACTGTTCGTCAGATCTTGGAAAAGCCGGAGAAAGAAGAACCGACACGTAACATAATTTTTTTAGTTTCCTTCAAAGAAAAAAATGTAAACTTAATTGGTTTTTTGTAAAAAATTTTAAGTAAAAAATCAATACTTAAAGAGGTAGAATTATTTACGTTTTTCCTTATAATTTTTCTCAAAAAAAAAAAAAACAATCGGCCTTAAAGCTCATAGGAAATTAAAATTAAATAGTAATATTACCAAAACATTATACGCTATATCGTAAAAAAAAATTGTGTGTTAAAAAATTGCATGATTGCAAAAATGCGCTCACTTCTAAAATATGTTTAAAATATGGTTTATATGTATATTATAAAATTTTTTTAGTGTTCTATAAGTTTGTGGGCCGCTGTGGTCGAGTTGGTTGCGATGCATGCAATAACTCGAAACGCCGCTGAGTTCGAGGTTCGAATCGCAGTCAGGGCAAGCAAAATCTTAATCTGATAGCGGCCACCCCTCGGCAGGGTATATCTGCCATGAAAAAGCTATTCAATAAATTCATCTGCTTCGGAGTCGGCACAAAATTGTAGATCCCTACATTTGTGGAAGAATATAAAGACGCACACTACAAATGGTAGGAGAAGCGCCAAATTATTATTATTATTAAAGTTTGAAACTCGGGTTTATATTTTTTTTTTTAGGAAAATCAATTGTGTTTTAATTGATAATTCTCAAACATAAAAAATAATCATAAGCAGCAAACAACTTCATTTTAAATTTGATTGCAAATGAAATGAACGCTATCGCATAGCTTTTGTTAGTACCATGTACATACATACATTAATTAGGGTGTTCCAAAAATGTATGGGAAAAAAGTGAAGTCGGAGTTCAAATGCTCTCCTCCCTTAAAGTTATTCTATATCAAAAACAATAACCAACTATCTTTGAAATTAAGAAACATTTATTTAAAGTTTTATTTTAATGAAATCACAAAGTTGAAATATTAATATTTACTATTACAAAAGTCGAAATTTATTTTAAATTATATGCATATAAACTCACTACACTGAGGTATTTCGGCCCAATGAACAAGAATATGAAATCAAATTGATAAAAAAAAATGTATTGGCAAATACAAAATGGTGGACACAATTGCTAAAACTTAATTATTACTTGGATTTTGGGGTAGCTGAAATCGAAATGGTGGACAATATTGCTGAAAATCATTTCCATTTTGTTGAAATCAATTATTAATAAACTTTTAGAATCACTGAACACGAATTTTAAATGAAATATTGTAAAAGAGAAATATAATATTGTTTGTTTTTTGTTTTTTTGTTTTTTAGATAAAATGTTGTTTAAACCAAAATGGCATCGCTACGTGCAGCTACTTTTCCATGTTTTTAAGAAAACAACAAAACTTCAACTCATCTTTATTGTATATGTATATGTATGTATGTATGTATATACTGAAAATCGGAGCTTAGCTTGACTAAACCATAACAGCTATAGAAATGAAATTTATATCAAGTGATAGGTTCTGATAAGTACATTTGCACAAAATTGAAAAACGGTATGTCAGTTCTTAAGATATTTGCGTGGAAAGTTATAAAAATTTTCATATTGTTTTTTTTTTATTTCAATAGAAAGATTATAATTGTTTTTAAGAAAAAATGTAAAATCGTTGAGTTAAGTACACCCGATAATCGGGGGGCAATGCCTCGCAAATATATTTTTCACTATTTGTAATTGATGTTATTTTGAAATTTTTACTTGAGTTCAACGAAATTCGATTATTAATATTTTTTATTCAATACTTCACAAAGCAATGTAAATATATGTTATTATTTTTTACATACCCAGAACCCTTTGAAGCCATTCTAAGGCATTGTACTTTGTTTTTATTTGAAACTTTAACACTTTCTCAAAGGACTCGTTAAAAAATAAAGTGACGAGAGAGCGATTTGCTCGTAGCACGGTAATAACTTCTATACTGAATTCTAGAAAAAACAATTCACTAATGGAACATCAAAACATCTCTTTCAGCAGCTTTCAGCATTCTACTTCACAGTTGCCTAATCTAAATTTGTCTATTAGACATTGTTTTTCGACTTTTGGTCAGCAATTTGCGATATGGCCCCACAGTGCGTCGCATCGAAATATTTTTTGATTGCAAATAATTGCAGCATATTTTTTCGACAGAGATTAATATTAGTGGGGGGAGAGCAATAAAACTACGACTTTAATTTTTCTTTGCCCACCCTAATGAGCATACAATAATCTACACGGCTTTATGGTACAGAAATGTATAGCTTGAGTCTGCACTTTTGCCGAATTGTTACTTGAACTGAAGTTAGCATTTCAAGTACGTAGACAATCGCAGTATTGTCTTTAACTTGTGTTGAGGCTAGGAGGATTGGGTTAAAGTTCTAAGTGTGTATATACTAAACACACACACACACATCTACGTATGTATGTATATTTGAAAACCCCCATATAGCTGTACATAGATAGATATGTAATTAAGTATGTATGTATGCGCCTTAAGCCTGTGCCGTTGACTTCTTTTTCGAAGTGCATTCACTCTTCTCGCCCCCTTTCTTATTTATCAACCAATTGTGTGTCTAATTGTATATATGTAACATATATGTTTGTATGTACATATATAGGAATATACTTATGTACATAGTAAAGGGATATCTATGGGTGTTCAAGTCGACGCCGTGAACGAAGCACATGAAAGGGTCCAATGTTGGTAGTCAAGTTTTTTTTTGGTTTTTATCAAAGCGTGTACTCGTTTGTGTGTTTGTCTGTATGTTTGTTTGTATTTTCATACAGCATCGTCATCATTTTTGACATGGAGCGAGCTGGGTTGTGATGTTCTTTTATGAGTTTTCTTTTATATATTTTTTTTTGTATCGCTGGCTGATAAACAGTCGTTGCATATATACATAAATATGTATGTAATCGTACATATATACATACATACATGTGTACGCACAGACACAACGTCCACGCTAGCTTAGACAGCAAGTTTGAAACGACAAGATAGTCAAGTCAGTCAACCGGGCAGACAGTCAGTTCGTCGTATTGCTTTCTACAGAATGCTTATTTGTTTGTGTTGTGATTCTCGCGCGTTCGCGGCAACGCATACGTTATCGCTTTTTTTATTTTTATTGTTTGTTTTTGTTGTTGTATTTTTAATGATCGTTTGCTCCGTTGAAGTTGTTGGCGGTGTTGGAGTTTGCTGGAGGGCTTTGATTGTTATTTTATGTGGCTGCTATGAGCAAACACAGACACACACACACACACATGCACGGATATATGCACACATACATAAATACATAAAAGGAATTTCATTATGTATATTTATCATTTATATACCCGAATATATCCAAGTACATACATACATATATATGAACACTCACACAAAGCTGTTTCGTCCGCGCATTTTATCGCATTTCGAAATCATTTAAATTTCGCCGCCACGCACCCGACGCGATCAGTACGAAATGAACAACGCGAGTTGACGCGACCCCAGACGTGTCGCGCACGCTGACTGACCAGCGCGCTTTCAAGAGTCGCTGAGCGCGCGCGCCTAAAGTGCGCGTAGGAGATTCAAAGCAAAAAAAAAAAAGCGCACGCGTAGCAGTTCAACAAAAAAAAATTGATGCAACAAGTCGCACGCCGCAGGGACTTCAACAATATCGGGCGTTTTCGGACAATTCTTGCGGTTTTCGTACTCACCGGTGCAAAGCTTTAAAGCTCTTGGAGCGTCGAAGTACATACAAGCTTTAAACACTCCTCGAGTGCTTAGGAATATAGGCGTATAAGTAAAAAAACGAAGGATTAAGCAGAATAGATTTATCATAGCTAAAATGTGTGTTGCTACGCGTTGGAAATGCCTCGAACTGAGCTCCGTCGCTGCGAATTCACTGCAAGCCGAAAGGGTTGCCGGCAGCGTTTTGGCTGCACGTCAACCATTTCAAAGGATGCGCTAAGGAACTCTGCCAGTGTTGGACCAGAAATTTCAGCAAGCCTCTGCGTGCCACGCTTCACGAATCAGCTGCCTTATATCCTGTGGATCAGTGCAATAATATATTTTTTGTTTTAATTTAGTTGTGTTGGTGAATGACAGTTTTCATTTGATATTGTTTTATTTTTATTTTATTTTTTAAATGTGTGTTTGATGTTTTTTTTTTGTGCGTTTGTGGTGTGTACTAAAGCTTTAATTAGTTTAAGCGTCTTTGCAAAAATTATAAATACTTTGCTTTATTGTTTTTAGTTTAAAAATTGCATTCTATTAAAGTTATAACCATTTTTATTATAATCTTCTACGTATTGTAGTTCGAAACAAAATTTATGTATAACGACAAAATCTTCGAAAGTCTTCCATTTGTTATGCATAAATTTGTTAGTTTCTTGCATGTGTGTAAACTTAAAATAAGAGCATTTTTTGTTTTTTAGATTTAATTTTAAGAAAAGTTTTTTTTTAATAGTTTTATTTTTGTAAAAAATCATGTAAACTCGAATATAAAAAAATAACGAAATTAAAATAAAAAATTATTTTAAAGTAAATCAAAATGTGTTTTCATATTTTTCAATATGCATAAAAAACGATTTCTGTCTTAAGGCGTGGCCGAAATATGTCTTTCAAAGCTAAATAATCAGCCCAAAGGGAAAATATAAAAAGTCAAACAATTATTTTTGAGGAAAGAAAAATAGTTTTTTAGTCATCGACAGAAAAATGAACAACCATTGTCATCGACAAATATTATTTTGAGACTTATATTATAAAAGTTTTTCCATACTAATTATCAGCGAGATTAATATTTTTAAATCATCAAACACTTTTACTTTGCCACTTTTTTTTTATAAAAAAGTTTTCATTAAAATTGCGAGGGCGAAAAAAATAATAATAAGTCTAATAGGCGGGCTTCTTTCAGGAACATTTCGAGACAAGTTAAGGAATTTTACGGAACACCTTCAAGTAAAGTTCAAAACTAGTAAGAGAATATTTCGGATATATTTGAAGGTCAGTATCTACTAAATTGAGACCATTCAGGATAGAGTCAAAAATGTAACGAAAATATTCCGAAAACATACCTAAAATGTACCGAAAAGTGTCGAAAGTGTACCGAAAAAGTACCGAAATTGTACCGAAAATGTTCATAAAAATGCCGAAAGTGTACCGAAAAAATACTAAAAAACGTACCTTAAACGACCGGAACAGTAAATAAAAAGTACCGTAATTATATCGAAATTGTACCGGAGAAATTTCAAAAAAAAACCGAAAAGTACCTAAATTCGAGCTTATATCGAAATATTGCTGAGCAAGTTGCATATATTACGACTTATATATTTTTCCGCACGTTTATCATTCCGAGCATTCTAAATGGTTTTTATCGTTTCAAAATTTTTCGTTTATTTCAAAAAAAAATGAACAAACAAATTCCAAATGAACGACATTGCGAATATTGTAAAAATATATCACTTCCTTTTTGAGTTGAGCCAACATAAGGTTTTTTCTCTTTAGTTGAATAGTCAATGATTAAATTTTTACTCACTGAAAATGGAAATTTATGAATATGCATATGAATTAAACATTCACATATAAAAAATTGCTTATCAATGCAAATCAAATCGTTTTTGTTTGATTTCCAAGGAGCTACAAAATAAAATTTTAATAATTCATCAGCAAACTTTATTTTGTATGAGTAAACTTCGTCAAAAAATGGTATAAGCCCCCCACAGTGAAGCAACTCAGATATGTCAAACATGTAAAACCTGCGCATGCGCACAACGTACATTTGAACTAAAACTATCTCCCTTTGATTGCTGAATTTTTACACATTGCGCAGATATGTAGGTTACTGTCAATATAAGAGTATTATAGTCGAGAAAAAAAAGAAGCAAACAAGTATAAAATTGAAAAATGTGTCATTCTGTAGTAGCATGGCGTAAAATACGGTAGCTAAATTGTAAAAAACTAAAATTGACGCATATGTGAAATAAAAACTTATAAACGAGTATCTCGCGCGTATTGGTGCAAATACACATTTCTGGACTTTTCTTTTAGATTGATGCTGTTTTTAACGATGACTTTACCACTTTTTCTTCGAGCAATGCTTCATCAATAGCACTGAGCTATGTATGTTAATAATGCAATCGCCAAAACTATTCAATACAAACATATAAATATGTACATATGCACATAAGTATATAAATTATAAGTTATATTCGCATGCAACGTTCTTATTTTCTCTTTGCATATTTTATCACTATTTTCGCTACATTTGCTTATATGATTTTTTTTCCAAGAAATTTGATACTATAAAATAACCCGTGCAGCTTTACTTGCAAGTATGCATTATCTTCATAAATACATATGAAATCATTCGTATAATTTTGTGTACATATGTATGTACATTTAAAACATTTGCATACGTTTGTATAAATGTATGTTTGTATGTACATACATAGGTATGTATGTATAGGCATGGTATGCCTGTGTGCTGATGCTTCAAAATTCGCGCCATATGAGTTTATTTATAGTATTTGCCTTACAACAACAAGCACCGATGCCAATGAAGTCATAAAATCAAAAATTCTCATAAACGAAAGCTATTCGAGGTGGACATAAAAAAAATTAAGGAGAAATTCTTAAATTGCATAAAAATGCAGCACTTTTCCAAAAATGTTTTGAGTTGAGACAAAAAGCGAATTTATGTTTCATTAGTTAACTTTAGAACCTAATAAATTGAAGCTATTTTTTAATGAGCTGCTATTTCTTTTTCAGACTTCAGCAGCAATGGAGCACTAATTTATTCTTCAAATATTTATTCGTCTTCTTTTGATAACATTTAATATTTTTATGAACCACATTATTTAAAGTTCTGAATTAAAAAGAAAAACTAATAACTCAGCTCCTTCAAATGTCTTTCAATTACTTTTAAGTTTTCAAAAAAAAATATATTTTCAAATATTTCGGTAAATTAAGAAAGCAGCGTTACAAAATAAAGTTTTTTTTTATTATATATAAATAACATAACTTATAATTTTGTTTTTGTATTCAAGGTTCAAGTATAAAATAAGTTTAACCAAAAAAGCATGAAAAACGAAAGACATTTTTGAAATGAGTTGTTTATCTAAATCTCCTATATTTCTTCAAAAAAAAAAAAAATAACAAATATATAAACTGTTGTTGTTTTTTTCTAAATACATTTATTTTTCATAAACTGGTTTCGACCTCAATAAAATTGTGAATTAATATTTGGTTACAAAAAATTTGTAATAACTTAAATAATATTTTAGATATCATGTGAACGCATTTTGACAGTTTACTTTTGTCTTATTAATTAATAATATCTTTGAATTAAGATAAGGTTCATTCTCTAACGAAAACTAAACCAAACACAGTTTCAAACTATTTAAGAAAAACAAATAAAATATAAGTTTAAAGCGGTTCAAAATGACCTTTGAATTTTAAAAATTTTCTTTCGAGCTTGTGGGTTAGTTTTACACATATTTTTTTTTTCTTGAATGAAAAACTGACGAAAATTTTTATCAAAACTGAACGGACATCATTAATCACATAAAAGTTAGCACCTTACACGTTATCATGAACAAAATAATTTTTTGGTATGAAACAACAACCCAACAATTTCGCCAAAAAATTTTGTTTAAAATCAACGATAAGTCCTTTGAGAGTTGCATTAATTTGATTCAAAATTTTAATGAAAATGTCAAAAGATTTGTATAAAGCTTGCAATTTCGTTTTATAAGATTTTCGTTGGAGAATGAACTGAAATTTAAAAAAAAAATCTTAGATATTTAATTTTATTTTTATAATCTTCATTCCAAAATCAATCATATAGCGCCCCTTCGCAACAACGACTAAAAATTAAAAACCGAAAAATGTAGTTCAACGTAAACAATGAAAAAACCTGAGCGTTTTTTTACAACTTTTTAAAAAAAACTGTCGTAGTGTGCAAAACTATATCTACATAACTAATTACATAAAAGTAAAATATGCTTTTTTTAACTGATTTTTATTAAAAATTTTCAATTTAAAAATTATGATTTAATTAGTTTTTTTTATCTTTTCCATGCTATTTGTTTTTGCCATAAAACATATACATACATATAATTACTGTGCAGTCAGAGATAGTATTATAGCCATTTTGTACAATCAGGAGCTCTTACAATTATAATTTTTTAAATATTTTTTCCAAACAAAAAAAATAAAAAAAATTTTATTAAATATTTTAACAATTTTAAAATAATTTTTATAACAAAAAATTTAATAAAATTGCAAAATTAAATTCAATTATCCTAACAGAAAAGAAAACGCCGCACTCAAAATAGCTTACTTTTTTTCTAGCGAAAAATAGCTGCATTTTTAGGCGCTTTCTTTTATTACCCTTTTAAAATTATTTTTTTTCCGTTTCTTGTCTCCCTGCAATTCACACGTCAGCGCAATTAGTCTTTTAGTCTCCACATCCCCAATGTCGCCCACATTTCGCAAGGTCGCAGTGTCCAAACCTCACGCGCACGCATGCGCCTCTTGTAGCCGCGTATCTTATCTTGAAAATTTCCATTTTTCGAAAAATACAAAAAAGTTTCCCTACAATTTCAGCTTCTCCTCTTATTCACCAATTATGCAAACGTCCAATGTCTACGCTTGCGCCCACCGATCCATAAAATTCCATTGTATATTATATGGTTCGATGGTTTGACGCTGCAGCGAGGTCCAAAAGAAGGTGCCAGCGTTGGTGCGCGCAAAATGCACCGGCACATAAAATTCATTCTTCTCCACCGCCTGCAAGCGATGCGTGCCATCCGTATTGTAGACAACAATGGCAGCGTCATCCTCACACATGGTCAACTCTTCCACCAGTCGCTGCTCGAGATCTTCATTGGCACGATTGTCCATCTCATTGGCTAGCCACTCAAAGTCTGCGTCACGTTCGCCACCATTCGACGAGGCGGCAATGTAGGAGTTGCGATTTTGTTGACGTTTCGTGCGTGACTTGAAGACGCGTCCCAATAGTGGCTTCAGTAGATTCTTCAGACGACGTGAGGGTGAAACTTTTGATTTCTGCTGCACATCGGACCAATGCTGGAGCAGTGACTGATTGGCGGCCGGCAAATAGCTGCTGATATTTTTATTGCAGTTGTTGTTGCAGTCTTGCATTTGCATTGACTTTTTGACGATAGCTGTTGACATTTTGGCTTGATGACTTCTTGAAACAATTTAAGAGTGATTCGAAAAATTCCAAAAATATTTATGTAATTCTTCTGCGTCTTGTCCACTTGAATGTTGTTGCCTCTTGCGTTGCTCAAACGAGAATGTTAACTCTCGCCGCTCCTACACATCTTCTTATAGTTTCTTCTGTTGCACTGAGGTGTAAGAAATGAGAGCGCTGATTTGAGTGCAGCATCTCAGCCAATCAGCATCGCCGTTTGAGTGGCAGGTGCGCGCCAAGAAAAATTCCCAAGCATCACGAAATATTGTAATGCGCTGCTTTGGGATACTTTATTGACAACACACGCAGGTCGAAGTCTCCTCGGCTCTTCGCACAGTGGTATTTTGGCAAAAAAAATACAGTTTTCTTTTGGAATATTTAAAGAAATATTTAAATAAAAATAATTTATTTTAACTTTTTATGAAACTGATTTTATACAAAATAAAAGTAACTGAAAAATGAATATTTTTATTCAAATAATGTTGGGATGTAATTTGATCCAAGTATCAAATTTGAGTCTTTATAATGACTCTAATGCCTGGGTTAGTAAGCAGTCTCAGTCTCTAATAGAGACAAAAGTCACAATTTTAGACCAGTTGGCATTCATTAGTCTCATTATAAAGCCTTTATGGGTGAAACACAATGCCGACGTACGACGAACTTTTCGTCGGAAATGTTCGTCGTGAAAAATAGAACACACCACCGAAATGTGAACCTTTGTGAGCAAATGTTAAATATTCAAAGGTCTTAAAATCGAAATAAAACAAAAAATGGTTTAGTTTTTTGTTAAAAAGTATTAATTCTGTTACTTGTGAAAATTTAACTTTAGTAAAAGCTATTTTAAACATTTTCTGTTTTTATTAAATAGCCCTTTTCTCGCTGTATACGTTCTATGTTCTAAAAGTTTTATCTGCTCAATATGGTTACTCTATCAGCTGACATACAACTTGGCATAATCAGCTGATTTCGTTGTAGCCGTAGTTATGTTCTAGTAAGCGAAATTTCCGGGCGAACGTCGCTTAAGATGTCGCTTTGATGGGAGAAATTTCGGCCGTACGTCGGCATTGTGTTTCAGCCATTAGTCTCAAAACATAGTCTCTAAATTGTGACCTTGTGATGAGCAGGTCACAAAAAATTCGAATAAAAACTAAAAAGAAAAACGTGAAGGCTTGAGACTTGAGATTATATGAAGTTAAAGAATCTGGTCATAATAGAGATAACAGTCAAGTTTTTAGCCTAGTGCGAATCCATTAGACTCAAAATAAAAGTTCTATTAAAAAATCGTAAAATTTTTATACGATTGTTAGCAGGTTACAAAAAAAAACAAATACAAATTTTTAAAATTAATGTGATTATAACCTTACTTCGTTTTCATGTTTTTATTTTTTCCTTTTTTGTTTTTATTTTAATTTTTTGTGACCTGCTTATTGATTAATGATCTGGTCACAATTTAGAGACTTTATTGTAAGAGTAGAAAGTTAATTTTGAGACCATGATTGATAGCAGACAACACAAAAATAGTTATGAAAATTTAAAAGGAAAACGTGAAAGCTAAGGAATACAATAATCTCATAGCCTTAAATCTCTTTTAAGACTTGTGATTAAAGCAAATTATAGAATACTGGTATTAGAGACTTTATTTTTACAATTTTGATGGACAAAAACTGTGTTTTCTTTGTCTTCCTTTGCCTTCTTTGTTTCCGATTCCAAAAAAAAAACAAGTGGCGCATATTTCCGATTTTCAAAATAATTCTAGTTTAAAGGCATTTTGGGGTTAGTTTTTTATAGATGTTTTTATTTTTTTAACATTACGTGCAAAAAATTGAGGCCCTTCGCCTACTATTTCTTTCGAGTAATGTATGGTGCTGTACCACTGTGTGGCGTTGAGTTGAGCATTGCACGTGCACTTTTGGGCTCTCCCAAGGATCAGCAAATAAGAAGAAACATAATTAAGGATCGTTAGTGTTTGCAAAGTTACCTGCAGGCAGGTCCTTTGCGAAATATGTACGTGCGAGCATTGGCAACACGAAGAAGCGTGGGAAACGCGTTGCATGGTTTGTTAAAAGAAAAACACAAAAGTTGTCTTATTTTTCTATTTTTTTTTCGTTTGTTCACGGATCCTTGGCTGTTGAAAACGTGTTCAAACTTGCTATGCAACGCCAACGTATTTTACGTGACTCCTCACTATTATTATCCTGCTGATTGGAAGATGCTGCTGCTGCTTCTCGTACATTTGCCGTTGATGAGTCAGTTGCACCAACTCAGCTCTACTGATCGCTCTCAATTCAGCTCATGTTCATTCCTTCGTTCGTAGCGTGGGAACGTTGTCTCGCTGCTATTAAATCAAATTGCTTTCTGCCTCTTGTTGTGGTCCTTTTTAATTTGATCCTTTGCCTGTCGCTGCTGCTGTGGTACAGCTATGCCCGATCCTTGCTGTGCTGTGCTCTTTAATTGTTATGCATTTACTTTTTGTGATCTGTTGTTGGGGTTGCTGATATGCTGATGTCGTTGAGGTTGTTTTTATTTCGTTATTTTTTGTTTTTGTTGTGTAAATTAATATCATGACCATATGCTGCCGTTTAGCTGGCTTCGCTCACAAGTGTTTCTCGGTGGACTGTGTTGTTTGCTTCGCTTTCGCTTTTAATTTTTTGTTTTTGGTTTTGGGTTTTACATGAGTTTTAGGAGATTTGAACGATGCACTGACTGATAGGCGCGTACACTGTGAGAAATATTTGCTGGTTTAGCTAAAGTGTAGGTATACTTAAATACTTGAAATTAGCTCAACAATACCTCAGCGAGATTTTAATCTTGAGAAAAATGTTACTTCAATTAAAAAAAAAACGAATTCTTATAAAAAAGCTTAATGACTGCTGATGTTTTTGAAGAGCTATAAAATTGTTGAAGCTACGAAAAACCATTTTACATTGTTCAAGCTTTAAAAAGTTCCAAATGAGAATTGTGATAAGTGTAATTTGTGGAACATTTTGTGGAACATTTATGAAACTATCTTTGTGAAATTCTTTTAAACTATTTCTGTCAATTGTAAATATTTACTATTTATTTTTTCATTAGCCTCGCGAAAGTGATTGACCGCTTAAATTGATGATCGATTTAAGGCATGATTAATATTTTAGATTAATAATAATAATTTGACGCTTATACTAAATAGCTCAGTGTTTGGCCGAGCTTTTCCTAATATTTGTGGTGTGCGCCTTTATACTCTACCACCGAATGGAGGGACCTACAATTTTGTGCCAACTCCGAACGGCAGATTTATTTTGAGAGAAACTTTTTCATGGTAGAAATACCCTCGGAGGTTTGCCATTGCCTGTCGAGTGGTGGCCGCTGTTTGAAAAAAACTTTTTCTATGATTTAGATTTTACTTGCCCTAGCTGAGATTCGAACCTCGAACTCAGCAGCACATCGAGTTTTAGCACGCACCGCTACCCACTCGACCACAGCGGTCACTACATACTTTAGATTAATAAAACAAAAAGTAATCAAAGTCAAAAATAAGTTGGTGAAAAGCGATTTTTATGCAATGTCTTAATTTTATTTTTTCCATAGAGTTGTGAAAATGATCCACCGCCTGAATTGATAACCATGCGGGACCGATTTATGCAATTTTCCATCAATCTTGTTAGAACTTTCGGCGAGCAGTTCGTGTATTTTTTTGAAGAATATTCTCTTTAAGGACGTAGTTAATGTCTCCAAAATACGATATGATTAAGCCTAGAAACTAAGACTCTTAATAAGCGGTAATTCCTCGAGCCGAACTATTCAAATATAACATTAGTCAAATGCTATCGACTATTCGAACTAAAAGTTGATTTTCGACTATTCGGTTAGTCGGTGATTTTCGGTTTGTCGATTCGTTTTCATAAACCTCAATTATATCCACAATAAGCAAATAGCAACGGACCTTTAGATACAGTTTTTCAGATTTTTTTTATATTCGCTGAGCTCGAAAGCAGATATTATCGTAGCCGATATCGTGTCTGGAGTCAATTTAAAATATTGCGTGATTGATTAGTAATAAAATTAGAGACCAAATAAATTTACAAATAGTAAAAATAAATAAAAAAAATCCATTTAACTGTTTTACTGCCACTGGCTGTTAACTTGTCTAGGATTGCTTGTACAGAATGCTGTTAATTAACAGACACTCTGTTGAATGTTCTTCTATTTAATAAATGCAATGCAGATCATTTCTGTTTTAACACCTTTGTTAAAGCCAATAAGCGAGAACTGATAAAAAAAAAATTCTATAATTTTTAGCTGATTTTTCACCGTGTACGCAGCACATCATATCAAATAGCCTGGAAATCAGGCTACCCTTTTAAGCATCATTGCCATTTTTTCCACACACACCTATTCATATTAATGATATTTTACTTCTTTTTCATTGAAATTCATTTCATTCGCCAATTTAATGTGTTTAACGAATGTCAGACCTGTTTTGGAATTAAGTAAAATTTATTAACGTTCAAACGAGGCAAGAAAAAGGATTCGCTGCGAATAAGCGAAGAAGCCTTGCAGCGTCATAGCAGGAGTTAAATCGCCGATAGGCACGTAAATGACATAAAAATGAAAAAAAGCGTAACAAAAAAGTAAACACAAAAAGTAGAGAAAAAAGTGACCAAAATAATAAATCGCTACAAAAAATGCGAAAGAGCAATAAAAGCGAGAAATCAAAATAACAGGTTACGTATTTATTGAACACGTTTGTATGAAACAAAAAAATAAAAAATAAAATGAGGGAGCGGTTAGGAGCACAGTAATTTATTTATACTTATACTAACATGGAATATGTGTTTTTGTTGAAGCTGTGCTGTCACAAAAGAAGCCCCAAATCATTGGTGTTGGCAATTTTTTAGTTTGACATTTTTTTTGGACACTTTTCGTGATTGCTGCTTACAAATTAGGGGATGCTTTAGAATTTTATTAACAAACATATTCACAAATATACTCTAATAAATGCAAGTTCGAACAAATTTATTAACGTGCATGGAATTTGAGCATCGTTAAAGGGGTTCACTTTGTTGTTTCATGGATTTTAACACATTCTGTTGTTGTCATCCCTAATGACTTTAGCTCGAATTTGGCATACGAAAAAAAATGTAAAACCGCTTCTGGGCGCTTAATGCTCACGCGTGTAATGCCTTTGTTATTTTTATTTTTATTTTTTATGACTTTAGCTGGCTTTTAATTATTTTTTCATACAACTTTATTATCCAATTAAAAATTTGCTAGTTTCATTTTGTTTCTTCGGATGCTTTTAATGTTTATCCCACTTGGTTTTTGATTTCAAACGAGAAAAATCTTTATTATTATCTTAATTTGGATTGCGGCAATAAATTAAAAATTTGCAAATTTTTATGTATAGCATGATTCTAGCCAAATCTTATCGAAAGTTTTGTATCGTGCATGCATTTTCGGCATGGACATTTAAATATTACTGACTCGCGCGAATACAAGTACACGCTCAATCAAAGAATCTCATCAAAACAACACATCATACGAATTCATGTTTGATTTGATATGGTTAATTGTTTGTTTTCATTGTTTTGCTCTAACTAAGGTAATTTTTTACTTCTTTTAAAAACCAGCATATCTCCAAGTAGGCACCAGTTACGTAAAACCTTTTACAACACCAATTAGCTGACCCTTCTCGAAATATGCTCATGCATTTTTCCTACCTATTAAATATATTAGAAGAAAACTCAACGATCAAACTGAGAGTTTGGGTGGAATTAAAAATATTTGTTTTCATTATTTGTTTAATGAGCTGAAGGCAACATTTTAACAACCTCAAAACGATATAAGTTAAAGTTGCTACTAGTATTTCGAAAATAACCACAGCTCCCCATCAGGCTTCTTTCTTCAATACTTTCGCGCGAATCGACCATTACAAATATATTTATTCATATATTTTCATCATATGATCTCATCACATGATATTGTGAAGCATTTTATCATGTGATCTCATCATGTATTAGATATGATCATACCGTACTTCTTTCGACTTAGTTTGATTATTTTCGAATAAACGTACCTACATAAAAACCAGATTTTTTATGAATTTATCGTAACCAAACGGAAAAATAATGAGCAAATTTAAGGTTGATCATACGATGAGATCATACGATGTTATCAAATGATTTAAAAAGATAATAAGCTCCTTTTAAAATGACTTCAGAGGCGAGAGGATACTGAGAATATTCAGTTGAGGTTGGGTGGAATTAAAAAGATTTTTGATGAACTTATAGTTAGCAAACGGAAAAATAATGAGCAAATTTAAGGTTGATCATACGATGTTATCAAATAATTTAAGAAGATCATAAGCTCCTTTTAAAATGACTTCAGAGACGAGAGTTTTACTTTTTTGAGCTGATAATGTAAAATAAATACTACTATCTCATTTAACATATATTTTTAAGTCATAAGTATTAATTATTGACTGTCAAATACTGGTCTGGATCATAGAATAATAGCTTACTTTCATATGAATAAGCGAAAATCTATGTTCATTGATGCTGAATAGTGCAGAGTTCGCTTTTCGTTCACTGCGATGTTATTGTAAATTATATTGAAATGCACATAATTTTTAAAACGATTTTATACTAAAAATAATTAATTTAAATAGTACTCAATTAAAATATATGTACATAAGTTTCTTCAAAATATGTTCTAGAATGTTTTTATTAATGACACTAAAAACAATAATTTATACATATGTATGTCTGAAAATGTCACGAAAAAGCGTGTTGCCCTCAAGCGCCAAGTAAGCAACAAATAAAATTTAAATAAAAAAAGGTATTTCAATGTCTGAAATTCTCAAATTACAACAGCGAAAGAATGCAGAAAATTGATACGCGCTGATTGGACATAACAATCGTACTTGTGCTCTTTTACAAGGGTAGTTTTGCGCCTGCGAAAATGTATAAAAAGCCGGCACACAGAATAGCAGACTAACATTCATAGCATTGCATTGAAGCAAGTAACTACAGAGCAAACATAAGAGTTTTAATTTTCTTTCAAAAATTTTATATTTATAAAAGACGTAACAAAAATGTCCTACACTACGCTTTTGAACACGTACAATGCAACCACTAGCACTTTGTCCGAGCAGAACATCAACAAACCACATTACACACCGAGCAAGGTGCTGAAGAAGGCCTACAAGATATTGCGATGCGTTTTCAAGCCCTCTACAACGGGCAAGGTAATCATTACTGCAGATACGCAAATCACAGCGCCGAAGACTCACAAAGTGGCTGAGAAGCAACAGAAATGCCAAGAAGCTGAAGCTGCCGCACTAAACGATAGCGTGCTCACCACATGCTCAACGCTTAGCGATGAAGAGTATGAGAATGAACTCAACGAATTGGCTGAGGAATTGGAAAACTAGTAAGCGTTGAGTGTTGAGTTGTAGTACGTAAATTACTGCATGTTTTCGCATTTGTATGAAAGATTGCTTTGCATAATCAACTGGCAAGCCGCTGAAGCCTTCAAGGACCTGGTTCGTCCTTAAACTGCACTGAAACGAGAAACGCTTTACATTGTTCGTAGCTTTAATAGTTTGTAGAGCAAAGCATTTGTATGTGAGTGATGCAGTTGAACTGCCAACTAAAAATTGAATCATCGATGCGATTTAGAGCCCTTAATTGATCTACACATGTGGACTGGCCGCAGACAAAGCATCGATGATTGTATGATAGTTTTAATTTTATTTAAAGATCATTTGTCTTCCCTTTAGTTTTTAAGAAATTAAAAAGAAATTAATGTATGTTTTTTGATACCTAATGAAATAAAAATTACTGCTGTAAAAAATAGTTATTTGTTTGTATTTTTTTAAATTTTCATTTGATTTCCTTATAGAAATTATTGTGATTAGACTTAGAGTTACTTCTATGTTTAAGAAATATTAAAATTTCATTATACTTGAAGAACATCTTTTTTAGAGGCGGTAATAAATATAAAAATGAAAATGGGAAATGCCATGAAATTCTTGAAGTTGAAAGCTTCATTCCGTTTCTCTGATTGTTATAAGAAAATAACGTGTAATAGAGAGATGTTGAAGGGCGTTACGTTCCCTGTGGCAGGATATATATGGCTAATGTTACCACACCGAAATCCAATTGGAACGAATTATATTCTAACAAATATCAACGTAAGTCGAATTCGTTCCGGTATGGTGAAATAGGCCGAGATATTTTGTTAGCGGAACGGAACTTCTTCCCATAATTTAATTTCCACCTACCGAGTCACACCACTCTTAAGTACTCCACACCAAAACTACCAACGCCTAAACACACCATTTATATTTATCAAGTAAGTAAAAATAATGAAACTAATTAAACTTAGTCATATAATTAAAAATAATCAAACAATTTTTAATTACATATATGATTTAGTTCTTATAATTTGTTTAATTTCACTGTGATAGTCAAAAAAAAGACAAGACCAAACTCGACGGTTTCCCCATATTTTTACAATACGAAAAAGTATTGTCGCCATTAACCTCAAAGAAATCTAAAAGCTCCCCCTGTCTTTTGCGGAATCCATACACCTTCACATCTTTAGACAATATATTTACCGGTCGAAGGTGATGTGCTAGGCAAATCGCTTGTCTTTGCGATAATTTCAGCTGTCGTACCATCGTATTCAAACGGGCTTGGGAAATCTCCAAGTGACGACATGGGCTTTCAACTTCGGTTGGGTTAAATTTTGACTCTTAGGCAAGCATTAAACGGTTCTTTCAAACGATACTTGTTGTTATTTCTAATCAGTGCAGTGGTTAAAAGCTTGACTCGTTGCTTGCTGATTTGTGTTGGACATTAATAGATGAGTCTTATTAAATTTAATTTAAATATTGTGTATAAATTTATGATACTTATTAATAACACTTATAAGATACAAAAAAAAAAAAAAAAACAGCACACAAACATAGTTCGTGTAGCTTTTTTAAAAAATACAAATTTTGTTAAGTGTTTTTTTCTAATGGTTAGTTTGCTCAGAACGTTGTCTTTGCTTAAGTTTCTTACTATTACAAGATGTCACTTAATGTATAAGTATCAAAGGGTAAATTAAAATATTGACGAAACGTGAGGGAAAAAACATTTAAAAAAATGGGTTAAATTTCAGTTTTTTCGACATATTGGCTATAAGGACACCCAAAACATTGATTTTGGGGTTTACAGTCATCTAAGAACTTAAAGACTGACTTATTCTGAGAAGCTTTGCCAAAGAAAGTTTACCAAAAAAGTCAACATTAAAAAAGTTACAGACCGAAGAAAAATGTGCCTTTCTCTTACAATGGGCCACTTTGATGAAAAACTTCAACAAACTATTTTGTATGAAACCATGATTGTAACTCAAAAAAGTAATGATGCAGTTCGATTCGTAGGATCCGAAATAGGGGAAAACCGTCGAGTTTGGTCTTGTCTTTTTTTTTTTTTTTTGAAAAAAGCTATCACAGTGTTTTTAATGCAAAATAATCATTATTATTTTTTAATATTTTTTAAATATATAAAGGATGTTTTTTTTTTTAGAAAATTGGGCTTCTCGGCTCGAAATTACTTTTAAATCATAATGGCAAACCCTTATCTTTATAATAGAGCTAAATTCTTGGCTATATCATAAAATTATATGCGTTTTATATCTTCTTAAAACCCACATTTATAAAAAAAAACACCCGGTACAATAATTAGTTAGAAAAGTAATGACTACTGACATTTAACAGTTTTACATCGTCCTTAGAATGGTTAAATGTGTCTCAGGTTGCATTGTTTCGATTTAAGAAAGGTTCAGGTGCAGTTTACATTAGTCAAACGTATTTTTGAAAGCAACAAATTTACCTTAACCGAGTTTACTAAGTTTTTTACAAGTACAGTGAAATTGTTGTAAATATATTTATGTTTTACTATTTTCAGAGAAAACTAGAACAATCAACATGGTAATAGTAAAAACAGCACTAGTTTATTTTTCCAAACTTATTAGACTTAAATAGGGGCAACAAAAATAATAGGACTCTAACTTTTTGACAAAGTTTGACTATTTATTTTTATTATATTTTAAAATGCAGTTCATTTTCTCACTTTATACAAAATTTATACTGATACAAACATTTTCGTTTATATTGCGAATCAACTTTTATAATTTGAATAAAAGAAAATAAAAGTCGCTTAAAAATGTTCGCTTGCGTATAGCGTTTGAAACAATTTTATTATTATATGAATAATAAAGGCAAGATTTTTCCTAACCGCATGAGCATAAAGAATATGTTCTACTTGCTCACCGTCTGAAAAATCTGCTTTTTTATACGTAAATTTCATGTAACTGCATCCATTGAAAAAATAAGATTTATAGGACGGAAAGTAAAAATTTAAATAACATCGGAAAACCACTAGACATAAACTTTCCACTCCGATAGGAAATCCTTATACTGAAGTAAGAATTCGACGACTGAAAATATTTACTACTAGTAACTGCGACAGCATAAGCTTTCTTGTAAAATAAAAAAAAAATAATATTAAAGAAATAAAATTAAATGCAGGCGTTTTTTCATAAAAAATATATTTATTAAAAATATTGAAAAATATATATATAAATCTCTTACTTAAAAACTAAATGGAAGACAAATAATTTCTAAAAAAATTAAAGCTATATTATACATCGTCGATGCTAATGCGGTAGACCAGTCCACGACGTGTACTTCCGAAGCGAAATAAACCGCACGCAGAACAATTAAGGTCGCTCTAAATCGCATTGACGATCAATTAGTTCAGTTGGCAGTTCGACTGCATCACACACGTACAAATGTTTTGCTCTACAAACTATTAAAGCTGCGACAATATAAAGCGTTTTCTTTTATACATAAAGTAAGCGGTGCGGTTTAAGGACGAACCAAGTCCTTGAAGGCACTAGCGGCTTGCCAGTAGGATGAATATGTAAAAACATCCTTGAATATCAATGAAATAGCGAGCAGCGAACGATCTCCTTACAATGACTCAACAGTGATTGCCTTCTTTGCTGTCGACTCCAACTCAGCCAACTCGTTGAGATAATTATCGTACTCTTCAGTGCTAAATACGTTTGCCTCACTTTGAATGGATGCTGCTGGTTTGTCGCTCTGCTGCGCTGTGTTGGATTGTTCTGCGCTCATCGATGTGGATGACCTGAAGACGCGTCGCAATAGCTTGTAGGCCTTCTTCAGCGCCCGGCTTGGTGTGTAGTGCCGCTTGTTAATGGATTGCTTAGCCAAAGTGTTGGCATTGCAAGCGTTCACGAGTGTAGCGTAGGGTAAAGACATTTTTTGTATTTAAAATTTACGACTTTTGTTAACAAAATCAGTTCACTTTGTAGTTATTTGCTTGACTGCAAGGCTACGAATGATGTGCTACCACTCAGCGCATCGTCTTTTTATACGTTTACGCATTCGCAAAACCACCCCTAAGTGTGTAGTTTACCGAGAGCTCAGCAAATGTCTCCTGACCAATCAGCACATGCATCGCAGCGCAGGTGCAATTTGATTTTATACTTTGCTGGTGCTCTCAACATTACCTGCAGGCGACCTGCATTGGTTTCTCCCAACATCCACACACAATTAGTTTATTTATTAAGGTGTCGCGACGCGTCGACGCTGTACCATAGACCCAAAGCATTTATCTCTGCTGCGCTTTAATAGCTAAAGTCTTTGTTATTATTATTATTTGTATTCGTTTTAGTTTTTTTTTTTTGGAAAAATGCGTGACCCTTGCACGTGTGCAAATGGATTTTCCTGCATTCCACCGCTCCACTCCGCTGGTGGTTTTGTGTGTGTTTGCTTTTTTCCTTTCTACCTGCACTGCAAAAGAACAAATAATGCAGATTAAATAGTAAGTAGAAATGCTGGAAGCACACACATATGTACGCTCATACAATTATATCCTTTTTCCCCCACACTCGCATGCGTATCAACTATTTGCTATGCCGATCGTGGGAAAGTAAAATAAAAATTTTTCGAGTCTTCGCATTTTCATAAATCTTTTGTTGGGGTTTTTTTTTCATGATTCATATTTCAATTTTAAGGTAATTTGAGTTGCGCTCCTCTAATTCACATTCAAAGCAGACAAATTCATGAAAACTGTGTCGTAGATCAGTGATCGTGTCAGCGCTGGGGTTCGGTTGTCTGTTTCTTCTTGCTTATTTGGTATCCTCATTTTTTGACCGTTACACTTTGGCATTTTTTTTTGTTCAAGTAAAAGGGCGAATTAAATTTTTATGCTGATCGCGCATCAAAGCGAAATGAATTGTGAATATGAAAAGTGCGTATAGTGTGTGATATTTGAATTGCTCGCTGCGTTGTTGGTTGTGTAAGGGTTGCTCAATAGAATTACCACCCGTATGAAAATTGTAGGCAGGACAAGTGTTGGACCTTCGTTAAACATATGTTGCACTTTCTTATTTCAATGATTTTCAAAATGTTTTGTTCTCTATTCTGATACAAAAATTTATTGCTGATCTGTGATTCTTAAATTGTGTAGCTGTGTTGGCTGACGAACGGCGCGCTTTTAGCTGTGTGGTAGCGATATTTGTTAACGGTGGCAAGGAAAATTATTTGATTCTGTTTACAACTGATATTTAATGACAAACAACTAAAATGGGTTCAGTTACAAGTGAACGGCGTTTCTTAACTGCTTATATCACCACAATATATCAATAAATTTGGAAAGATATTTTTCTTCATTTAATTTCCGTTCTTTCAATTAAAAACAGTTCAATCTCTAATAAAAATAGCATAAATCGAAGCTTTAAACTTTATAGAAAATAGAAAAAAATAAACAGAATTTAATAAAAATCAAAATCTTTAGATCATAACTTGGTCTCGCTACCAGGTGCATTTTACAGTTGCTTGATAACTTCTTCTTATTTCGGTCTTTTCGCGAGCATTTAAATTTTCTTCTCTTCGCTAGTTCCATTTCAAACTGGATTTGAATATCTTCTGTAGATATATGAATCGAGCTTTCTGACTTATCTGCAAACTTGAATAATAAAAAAAAAGTGAAAAAAAATATTTATCCATATTTATCCAAAAGTCGTACATACATTTGGGATGCGTACTTTGTCAAGTTTGTGAGTTTAAACTTAGTGGCTCATCTACAAACTTTGCGTATTAATGAAATTTTAAATATTAAAAAAAAAAACAATACTTTAGATTGAACTCTTCTTTTTATGCCTGCTCTTTATTTTTCTCTCCTCGAATCGGTTCAAAAGTTTCGAATCATAAAAAAGGTTCGTCTTGAAAACACCACAAGAAGTCTAGTCTCTGATTTGTTTTGATCTTTTATCTAGGCTGCGGAAAGAGTCTTCTTCAATACGCTTTGATGACTAAGATTTGGATTATTATAGTATAAAAAAATTAAAGAAAAATACATGAGAACTTCTTTGGAGTGAGTCGTCATCCTTTGCATTTCTAGGCTGTACTCTCTAGTGAAAGTCAGCATTAACACACAATTGCTAATTATTGTCTTTGGTTAGAGATTTTTAAGAATGGTTAGCTAATCTCTAGTTTTTTAATTGCTGTAGCCTATTAGTATTTATCATATTCATAGCTCTTGGGCGAGTTTTTGATTGAAGCTTTTAAGCGACTTTATTTCCAGGGGACTAGTGTCTCATTAGTATTTCTAGGATAAATCGTTTATTAATATTAAAGAAACCCAATAACTTCCGAGTCTTATCTCGTCTTTTGAAGGTTAAAGAGAATTTGATACTACGTTGGTTATTGCATTTTCTCTCAAGAGTAAATGCTTGAAATCTATTTTCCAACTTTTAATCGTTTGCTTGGAAATTATTTTAATATACTTGAATCCAGTTTGGATCTACGTAGTGATTTACTTTTATATGCTTAAGTGTTTTTCAATATAGTTGATAAAATAGCAGATAAGAAAGATTAATAAGGAAAACTTACAACAAAAAAAGCAGCTTCCTTCGAAGAGTGCAATCGAGTGAAGAAATAAAATCAAGTTAAGTCCGTAAAAGAATATCTTACCTTTTTAGGTTTAAGCTTGCGAGCAGCACACTTCACAACCAAAAGGATTAAAGTAAATATTTTGAGCTGTTAAAAAGACTGAAAATTGAAGGGATAATAGGGTTAGATTTTACCTAGGAATATATCCACATACAATCCTTTAACTATCTTACACATTCAGCCAAGCATTAAGGCGTGCAATATACGTACATCATCACACCAACACAGATGAGCACTGCTGGGGAGAAGAAAAGAAAAACGCATCTCAAATTCATTTCAACACACTTCCAACGCTAGTCAGCCGTACGTCTTTGATATTTTGAGTTTGAAATGCTTGGGAAAGTAATTTCGTTCTCATTCTCACCTGACACAAAAGAATCCAAATGAAAGTACAAATAAATAAATTTAAGAACAGTAGGGTGACAAATTTTATTTTCTTACACAATGTTTTTGATGATACATTTGTTTTCCATAAATGTATGGGAAGATGTTGTGTGAGCACAAGTGTTTTGGTATAAATGCATTTTTCTCAGCAGTTCAGTTGTAAATAGTGGCGTTAAGGGAACTAAAACATTTGTGCAAGGTGACAAAGACTTTTGTACAGCGATGCTGCTGAAAGATGGAATTGTTTATTGTGATGTGAAAACATAAAAAAAAAATTCGTTTACTAGTGCACCCTTACTTAATTAAGAATTTTTTTATATTTTGAAAATATCTGACATCAAAATTATATATCACCGCCTTTTAGTTTTGACTTTTTATTTTAATTTTATTTTATTTGTAATATTTTTTTATTAAAAAACAGTTTATTCTAAAACACAACCCATGAAAATACAATTTTCAAACACAATACAATTTTTTTAATAATCTTATAAAAATTTGGAACTTAAAAAAAAAAATTAAATAAATCATTATGCAGTTTGAAGGCCCTCTTAATTTATTAAGCAAAAATTTAAGTTTCAACTAGTTATAAATGGCCGTCCCCAATTTCTTTTAAAATATAAAAAATATTGTACATGCGTCAGATGCAAAAATTGTTATAGAGCCTCAGTAAAAAAATTGTGAAAAAATACCGGTAATTTTAGCCACTTGTAACCTATTTTTTTGTGTAACTATAATTAATTAAATTAAGATTTTTATTTAAAAATTTTGATACAAATCTAAATTGTAAATTTTGAATAAGGTTTCGAAGTCGGGTTTATATGGTTTTTATTAGAGATTAAAGTGTATGTGAATTAAAGAAAAAAATATGTTAATTAACTAAGAAATAAATGTTGCCGTATAATTGCGGAAAACAGTATACTTTGAGCATATATTGCACATGATATGATATGATCACATGATATCATCAGGGAATGTCATCATATGAATCGCTTTAACAGGCCTTAGAAACGAAAATAAAATTAAATCTTATTGAAGTTTACTTATTTTAATTCATGCTATATCTTGAAGTCTCACATAAAATAATTTTATTCCTTATTTCTAATTATAACAATTTTCATTCTAAATAAATGCATAATTTAATATAATTTGCCTTTTTCATTTGGCTTTACAAATTTTGAATTAATAGTTACAAAATTCTAAATAGCAAAATCAAAGAAATATTTGGCAGCCGCAATTGAAAGAAAAATCTAACAATGACAACTTTGCAGAAAAGAAGATAATCCAAAGTTTTAATTCCCTAATTCCCTAATTTACTTCAGCAATTTTCATTCATGTCAATTAATGTATGCGTCCTTATCAATTCGCTCTTCAAGTCAGAATCTTCAAATTTCTAATCAATAATTACAAAATCCCTAACAGTGGCATTGATAACGCAAACATGTGGCGTATGCACAAATGCATTCAAATGAGTTCACTGTAATGGCTTAACTAATCTAAGGGGAAAAGTGTTAACCTTTCATTGCCATTATCATTTAATGAGTATGTTTACACTTTGCAAACTATCGCTCGATTCAAGCTTATCAGTTTAACTGTCAAATAACAAAAATTCTTTGTTGATCTTCTGACCTTTAAGTCCACGCGAATAACCTTTTAAACATAATCACATTTTTTGTGTGATAACATATTGAAATTTCATATGAGAAGAAACAGAGTAGCATCTTAGTGGATAATAACAAAAGTAAGTAGCTGACTAAGAATATTGTGACTCCCTAACCAAAATACGTCCAAACCAACTAAAAAAGCTTTGTGCCCGTGAAATTGATTCTTTGGGACGCTTACAGTCACGAAATCTAGCAACGAGGCGGCTCAGAGTCTCAGGCTTTCCGACTAATTTTACAAAAGAAGTCGAACCCGAAAGTGGGAATCTGAAATTTATTATTTTAGAACACCTGTCCTTTGCGAAATTCAGTCTCAACGTTTCATCCATTCTGACTGTCTTTACAAAGAAGTTCAACCCAACCAGCAAAAGCAGTTAATTTCGATTGTATCAACGAAAAAACAACTCAAAAACTAAAGCAAATAAACCCTGAAACTCATCCTCGTAATCCGCCTGGCCGTTATATAATTGTTTAATTGCACGGCTTGCAATCTAAAAAATTACAACTTTGAAAGTGTTCCTTTAAGATCAACCGACCATTAGACAATCCAGGCACCGGACATCTCGGAATTACGTCCATTCCAACTACACTAAAATATAAATTGAAACCAATTACTGAAGACATAAAAAAATCATGCAATCTGCTGAAATACTCAACATGAGAATCCTGAAGCCTTGTTAATCAATGGTAGAACGTTTAAACTGGTTCGAGTTTTAGCGCGTGTGCCTATCGATAATACCTTCTCGTATATTCTTATGGCATATTGTCAGAAACTAAACTCCAAACTCGAAATTGCGGATAGAAATCTTCAACCAACACAGTTTTCACATTTCGATTCCATTCAAGTCTCGTGTGTTTTAAGGACTCTTTAAAATATTTGCGATGCCTCCTGTATTCCTTTCAGTAGGTACTTCAATAAAAGCTAATTCATATTCCGTCATATCAGCAGCACAACCTTCTAACGAAGTCCAATAAACTTTCTTGTGATCATTCGGAAACTTAGGAGCCTTTAAGGGATATATGTTTCTTTAGCTCCACAAAAGAGAAATTAATTATTTCTGTAATATATTTATGAACATTTTTATATTTTTATAGATATAAATATGTGTGCAATGCGTGTATTAAACCTCAAGAAGTATTGTATGATTAGCTTCATGCTTGTACCGCCTGTTAAACACATTGACATCAGATATTCCCTTTACGTATAAAATTGGCAGTTTTATGTCTCAAAATTAACGCACGCATTCTTTCAATTAGGTACAAGGCTGACTTGCATACGTGTCAGAAGTTCTTACATATGTAAAATAAATGAACCAAAATTAAATCTAAGCACATGATCGCATTTGAATGATTTTAGTCCTGTCGAGAGCCTGTGGCGTTTAGTATGAGGCGCTACTATTTTTAGCTACTCGCTGATGTTAGGCAAACATCCGCCATTTTATACATGTGTTGAACATGTTTTTAAATTTTTTTTTTAAATATACTTTTACATAAACTGATGTGTTTACATGCATGTAACAGTCATTCCTTTTTGTGTTTTTATACATACATATGTTGCGCATGCGCAGAGTCTATACCACCCGCATGTTGAGTTGATTTTGCTGCTAATGCTATGCTAGGCTGAGGTACTCGACATTCGACGTTGTTATTTACCCAAGTTATTAAAAAAATTACAAAAAAAAAATGGTAAGAATTATATATTTAAAATATCAAAGGCTATTTTATCACATCATGACAGTGATTTTGACAATTTCATCACATCATGACATCATCATGGGACTTAGTGATAAGTGTATCTAGATCAAATATTTTCTGTTTGATATCTGCTTGGAAATGTTATAATCTTGGTCGATTTTCTTGATAGCAAACCAATAAATACTTATGAGATGTGTATTTCTCACGTGATGTGATCATAAGATAGCATCATATGATGATGATGTCAGGTGGTATGTTGTGATTTAATGCATTTTCTCAGCCAACTAATAAATACATTTTTTCACTTTATTTGTTAGGAAATAATTTTCCAATAAACCAAGCTCAAAAATACTTAAAATAAATAGTTATATGGCCAAACAATAACAAATAAAATGTATAAAAGGAAGAGCCAGCCTTATACAAACAAATTCTAACAAAATAGATATTGTACAAACAACAACTACACAGTCAAGTAGAAATAGCGGCAGTACAGCCGCACTTGATTGAAGTAAGTTGTGAAGGGAAATCAGGAAACATACCAGCAGCTCACACAGCGTAAGCTTAGCTGAATGCGTTTAGCTGCCGGCTTACGTATTACGCATGTTTTTGCGGGTTCGACTCCCGCAGAAGCCAAGAAGAAATAAGTCTGATGAGGAAATGGGGTGATTTCCGAAATAGTACTATAACTTCTACCGCTTTGAGTATTGTTGTTTTTTTCTAATAATTTTCCAATAAACCAATCGGCCTTAAAGCTCAAAAATATTTAAAACATTTTTTCACTTTTATAGCGATTTTAGAATTTTAGATCACATCACATCATCAGATACAATGATAGAAAGAAATGTGCCACTTTTATCTAATTTTGGCGTTAAAAGAAAATATTTTAATTTTAATAGTCGTTTCTAGATGACCGTTTGATTTCGCTACATCAGCACATGGTCTGTTATCAGAGAATTATGCTATTAAATGTTAGAAATAAAAAGAAGTCTTAAAATTGAGCACGATATGATGCGATCACTTGCTTAGATCATATGATAAGATCACATCAAGAAATCGCAAAGGCGAAAAGCATTTTTATTTGAGTAAATTTTAAACACGCATATCAGCATCATAATAACAATAATAAGTAAAAAAAACTTCGCTAACACAGCGCACCTAATCAACTAATCGGTTTTTAAAGCGAGAGAATCGTAAACTAATTTAACCTACAGCATTTTTAATTTCATAACTAATAAGGCATGAAACTAACTAATCTATCAAATTTTATGCTTATAAAATTAAAAACTCTGCTAAATTTATTAAAAATTAAGTAGAATCGTAAAATTAAACGAGTGAATATAAATGATAAATAAATAAATAAAATATTATGAGGGCTCAAAAGTATCTCGTACGAGCAGGCACAACTAAATTTGAAGTGAGTTCGGTGGCTGCATTAAAAGTTACTAATTAAAGTTGTAAAATACTCAACTTGCAAAAAATTGTTGAAAAACTATAATAAAAAAAATCGTATAAAGAGGAAAAAATGCCAACAAAAAAAAACAAATATCTAATGACTGCTACCACAGCAAAGAGCTTTAGTTACTTGCTTGCCCTTTTTCATCACACATAAATACTATTTAGCATTCTCTCTTTTCTTGTGCCTTACCAATCGATTTGGGCTGCTTCGTTGGCCCTTGGTTATGGGGTTAAGTAGAGTTTTTGTCATGGTCTTAAGCGATTTTATGGTTTAAATATGTATAAAAAGGTGACAAAACGACTTTTACTACAGCAATGAAAATGTGAAACCTGTTCGTTGCCATAAAACTTAAATGGAAAATCAAAAGAAAATACAGCTTAAGCGCTGAGCTTGCCCTTAATGGCATTTTCAATACAACAACAACCACAAAAAAGTATGGCATTTGTAATAACAAAGAAATAAAATACTATGGCAGCAGCAACAGAGGCAAGAGTGGCTGTTAAAGCAGCATTGAAGGCAATACGATTTTTACATCTTCGTCAAATCTCTGCACTTTACTGTTTACAAGATTTTATGTGTTTTTTTTCTTCTTTTGCTCTGAGTTCCATTTAATGTTCAGAATGACTGAAGCGGCAAAACTAATCAACTGTAATTTAACTAACTAACAAACATACACAGTTACTGAGTTAAAAATATGTTTGTAACATATGTAATAAATACCCAGCAGAAAAAAATATGTCATCGTATAAAAAAAAAATCGTTGGTCATCGCTGATGGTACGCGAGGAGGAGTAAAAAATGTTTTATTAGTTGGCAGGGCTGCATAAATTACAAAAATAAAGTGTAGAAAACTTGGTCTCTATTGTCGCATTTTATTTAAAGTTTTATTAAAAATTATCAATATATTCTGGCAAGCAATGCAATTCTCTCGAACAAAAACTTTGCTTAAAAGTGCAGTAATTATATCGAATTGAAAAGATTCCATCTGCCAGTACTAATAGATATTGGAATAGTCAAAACCCAGAAAAGTTATTCAAAGAGTATCAATTTATTTATTTAATTTTTTTTCGAGATAGAACATAGTTTGGCCGGACTAGGGAAGTGGTGGTAGCTGCCAACAAATTGTCTCCTTACTCAATTTATTAGTTCTGAATATATTTCCAAATCACTTTTGAGAATCTAACTTACAGGACGCACGCACTGTTACGTGAATAAACTCAAAATATACTGGCAAGGACGATTTTGAAGAGAAGAAAAGAAAACAGTAAGACTCATGCAACAGCAAAGACCCGTTTAAAAAAAAAACTTTTCTAAAACCGATGGTAAGATGAATTCCAATGACTTGGCTACGAAACAAAAATTTCGCTCTGAAGGCGGAATTAATTTTTTAAATTTATGTTGAGGTAGCAAAAGTTCTCAGAGCCGCCGTAAATTCCCTCCTTCAACAGCAAATATAATAATAATATTCATCTATTTTTCACCGATTTTCTCGACATGTGGGAGCGCCTAATTTTAAATTTTTCACCAAAGGACTCTATAAATGCTACACAAAGACAACACTATTAAAAATTCACTTAATTTTCCATACAATTCATTTGTCACGTCCGACATTATGGAGATACTCGTATGTATGGTATATGTACATATATGTATGTGGCTATGCACTTGAATACACTACTTTTTGTGTATTGGAAAGAAAATCAAGATACACTATTTTTCTTTTAATGACTTAAAAATGGCTTTCGAAAAGGCTTTGATGAAAAATATTCAATCTCTTTCTGATAAAAAATATGTAAATGTACACAGCCATGTAAATGCACATCGTATACATATTTATGTATGTAAAATAAATACATGTATGCATGTGTGTTACAACCTATAGCAACAAATGAAAAGCAAGAAAAACTGCTTACTAACAAAATTAACTAAGTGCATATACAGGTTGTGCGGTCAATATGGCTGATAAAAGTACATATACGAGTATATACATACATATAGATATAGTGGTGTATATGTAGATAGATCTGCATAAACTGAAATATTATTGTCTGGCGAGTATCGGTCACTCGCCATAGAACGCGCTAAGCTTAGCTCGTTAACTCATAGTGGCTGTGAGTAGTGAAATTCGTTGTTGTATGTGTATATGTTAATGATTTTTTTGTATGTCTTTTAAATCAATAAAAATTAGGATAAGAAAAGCAATAAAAAATTGAAATCGCTTTTTTAATGAATCCATTATTTAATTGGAATATTTTAAAATTAATATTTATTATTTAACTTTTCTCTGAATTTTCAAATCCCTTTAAAGTGTTTCTGTTGTAATTTTTTCTCATCGTTTTTTGAATATATTTCTTTCAGCATTTATGCGTGCCTATAAGTTTATTTCGTTTTGATTACTATACTGTTATGCTAATGAGTAATAAGTAATGTTGGTATAAATAGCGCTGCTCTTGAAATTCAATTTTTAAATGACGCTCATTTTTCAATACTGACTCATCAATATTTATATCATCGAGTGATACGTACGAAGTTGAAATGAATTC
Organism: Philophylla caesio; assembly: GCA_963971545.1. NCBI lineage: Eukaryota > Metazoa > Arthropoda > Insecta > Diptera > Tephritidae > Philophylla > Philophylla caesio. The sequence continues at coordinate 15,379,237 of OZ020608.1, forward strand.
GTTTGATAATGGGAAAACTAATTTTTTTTTAAAATTACAAGTAATAGTAGATAAATAAACTTATGAAATTAACCAAATATTACATAACATAACGTATCATAGCATAGCATAACATAGCTTAACATCAAATGACATAACATTACATAACATAAAAAAATAATTTCATAACGTAAGAACATAACATACTTTAACATTACACGAAATAACAGAACATAATGTAACATGGCATAACAAAACATATCGTAAAGTAACAATGAACAGAACATTTTTAAACATAACATGAAATGACATAACATAACACGGCATTACACAATATCTCGCAACGTAACATAAGAACAGAACTTATTTTAACATATAAATTCACATAACATTACACGGCATAACAAAACACTTCGTAACGTAGCATAAAAACAGAACATATTTTAACATAACATTACATAACGTAACATTACATACATGAGTTATGGCGTGGTGTTTTGAAATTAGGTATGGTGGATTTAGATGTGATGAGTTAAGGTAAGAGAATTACTGCTAAGGTGAGTTTAGGTTTGGTGAGTTCACGCATAGTGAGCAGAATACATTCCTAATAGTGTTGCTGTTTCTAAAAATTTTTAATGTTTAAGAACCTTTTTCGAAATTTCGAAAAAATGGATAAACTGAAGAAAAAAAATTAATTTAAAAATCAGATAAATTGTGTGTTTCATTTTTGTATAGTTTATTGAAGTGATTAGATACATTTTTTTGTAGAAATTAATTTAATAGAAATTTATTGTTTTTTTTTCTTAAAATATTTACTGCTTGTTTAAGAATTTCGTAAATATATTCATTTTTCTAGCTTGACTTTAAAAAATGAGCTTTTTGCTCAGATAGCATCTGACAATAAGTTGTTCTTAAAAAAGCACGCCAATCGGCTAATCGGATTAGCTAAACAGAGAAAAAAATATTTTTATTAAGTTGTCTTATTAAACTAGATAGTATCCTAACAAGATGTTAACATCATATGATCAAATCGTATGATGCAATTAATTTTATACTTATGATTTTTTATTGTTGAAAAAAGCTCAGCAATGTGTTTTGTGTTATTTGAAAAGTGTTAAGGTGGAAAATATCGACTAAAGCATGCGAAAAATATGATGAGAACGCATGATTATGTCATATGCATTTTTTTTCGAGATGACCTTAAAAGCAAAGTTCCTTCTTATTTGAATCAAATCCAGACTTCAAATATGCTGCCAGCTAATGTTGTCACAAAATACCACAAAGACAAGCAAAAATAAAATAAAAAAATTTTGTTTTTCGTTTTTTACTTAGTATTTTATTTTATATACATTTTTTGTTTACAATTTTTTTCTTAAAAACTATAATTTTCCCTACGAAGTTTTACATGGAAGACAATGATCAAAAACGCTATTTATTTAGAGACTAAAGCAAACCACTTAATTTAACTAAATTAGGAAGACATATGATTTTTAAAGCTATAAACCTAGAATGTTTCAAAAATTCAATTTCAAAACTACATTACAAATCTGTACACACTAAAATCACAACTGGACAATATGAAAAACATTTGCCACTGCAGCTACAAAATAAATTTTCACAATTGAATATCAATTAGATAATATAAAAAAAAATTAAAAATTTGTAGCTGTGCGACTAAAAGCTAATATCACCTCAAAAAAAATATTAAACTCTCTCAAAACTAAAAAAAAAAAAAAAAACAACTCAAACTTCGAAATTAAAAACACAAAAATATAGGAAACTAAAAACCGCGCATGCGTGCCGCGGCTGTTGATGCGCGCAAAGTTGCCGCTTCGCTTTTGGACTGCAAAGTGGCCGTTGCGCTTAAAGCTGCTACCCGTGGCGAACTCCCACTCCAAGTGTATTACTTGTCACGCTGGTGGTACTGCTACTACTCTCAGGAACACAACACCCACTACTTTCGCTTATGCTTGTCCCCAGCGATCGAGCTGTTGTCGCAATTGCAATTCCTGCTGGTGTGGCATATCGGTGGAGGTCCAGAAGAATGTGCCATTGGCGGTGCGCGCAAAATGCACGGGAATGTAGTGTTGCTGTTGCACGGGCACAATTTCTTGATTAACGCCGTGTCGTACAATAATCGCCGCCGATTCGGGCGCGCAATGCTGCAGTTCCTCGTGCAGACGCTGCTCCAAAGCTTCATTGGCCAAATTGTCATCGTAGGCATTGAGCGCTGCTGGATCTTTGCGCATATCCTCCAGCGATGAATTGTAATCGTTCTGTTGCTTAACTTCGGCGAGTGTTTTCTGCAACAACTGCTTCTTCTTGATCATCCGCATGAGCGGGCGTAGAAGTTTCTTGACGCTACGCATTGCCATTGTGCGCTGATCTTTAGCGGCGGCTAACTCAGTTTTGAAGTGATATTCACGCGTTAGAAATGCCATTTTAACTTTTTGTATGTGGCGCTGATTTTTACGGTTACTTTGAAAAATTATATTGAATTTAAATTGAAAAGATTTTCTTGTCTTTCTCAACTCTTCTTCGATGTCTATTCGACACGTTCGCTTACTCGTTTGTGCTATTGGCATCGACAATCAGCGCTATTTATACGATCGACGCTCAGCGTTAAGCAGTGAAGAAAATTGCTGTACGCGTTCTCCAAGGCGCTCTTTTGCTCTCCCACTGCAGCCAATCAGCGTGCGCATATACGGCAGGTGATTTTCTTTTGCTACCACAGTTACTCAGCAATAGTACGAGCACAACCACCACCACCATCATCAATGCTGTGGCACCGACTCTTTTGCTGCCAAAACGCAACACAAACAAACTAACAAAAACACCGACTCCCTATGTGCAACACAGTGATGTGTGTTGTTGTTGTTATACTATTAATGTTGCTGTACAGGATTTGGTAGTGATTTTTGCTTCTCCGCTACCTGCGGCATTCTATTTAATGACTTTTGAGATAAATTTTGTTGTGCGTTGCAGCGAAGTGTTGCCTTTGCTGGCGGGGTTAGTGTGTGTGTGTGTGTGTAAAGGGAAAAAGGGATTTTTTACGCTACCAGCCGATTTTATTCCATTTTTTTATTCTTTTTTAAAAAGTTTCGATTGCAGAATTGTTCGAATATGCAAATCAGTTACAAAAATCCAAAATAATCAAAAAATTTATATTTTGAAAATAGCGGCCAAAAAGATTGGGAAAACGATTTAGAAACAACTCGGTTAATTTTGATATACACATTTTAATCTATTCCGATTTAACTAAAGCTTTTTTTTAAAAAAGAAACACTTACGTTTGCTGATCAAAGGATAAGTTTTGTCGATCTTATTTCATTGACATTTGGGTTTGAACAATGAAATCAATATTTATTCGATAAATATTAATACATCTAAGCTTTTTTGTGCGCATTTTGTTATCGCAATACATATATATTTTTTTGAAAATTTGATAAAAAATTGAAGAATATTTAATAACAATGTAAATGCTACTTTGTAGCCTATTAAAATTTTCTGTGTTATACATACATACATACTAAAATTACATATACTAAACAATTTTATACGCAAAAAAAATCTTAAAACTCCGATAAAGTTTCAATGATATCTTTGTAAGTTTTTGGCTAATATTTTTATGAAAAATCGTTGATACTCTAAATTTTGTAGCAAGTTTGACACGTGGCTATTTTAGTGGAAATTTAATATAAAATTTTTTTTTTGTAAATTATCAATAGTATGTGGTGATAATCGGCTAAACAAAAATATTCTAAAATACTCTTTCATCAGCTATAAACTTTCTTAGATCGGAGCCCTTTTTGCAGCACTAAGTACTCCCAATCCAATCAATTCGGCGTGCTAAATGATTTATTTCTCGATTTCAGTAAACTATTATGTAACCCCGATAATTGGATGTGCTTGATTCAATAATTTTACGTTTTTCTTAAAAACAATTATAATCTTTCTTTGAAACAAAAAAAAAAAACAATATGAAAATTTATATATCCTTTCACGCAAATATCTCGAGAACTAATCATATATGCAATACTTATACCAGGTGTATAACTAAGTCACGTTTAATTCAAGAGTTAACGGAAGAATTGTTTATTCAAAGTATGCTTCCTCGCTTTTCACAACTTTGCAATCACAACAGGCAATTTGTGAAATCCAAGCCAATAGCAGTCTTTGGGGTTTTTTCGACAAACCAATTAACAAGCCAAATTTTAATTTTATCGTAAGAATTCGACGCGCTGCTCAGCGAGTGCGTATCCCATCGATGCGAACAAGTGGGAATCGAACGGGGCCAGGTAAGGTGAGTAAGCCGCATGCGCGAGCATTTCCCAATTGAGTGCTGCCAATGTGTCGCGAACCGGTCTTGCCGTATATGATAAGGCGTTGTCATGCAGGAAAATGACTTTGTGTTGCCTTTTTCACGCAAATATCTCGAGAACTTACCATAGATGTAATACTTATATCGTATATTGGCAGTATTGACAAGTGCTATCAGCAAACATTACAGGACAGAGATATAAAAATAAATAGAAAAACCAAGTAATCGTATGTGAAATGTCATCTGAATTAAAAAAAAAAAAAAATTCCAGTGGCGTAGCCAAAAATTAGTTGTCGAACTTAACATTTTTTTATCGTTTCAAAATATTTTTCGTTTTGACAAAACTCATATACTTTTAAATTATATACTATGTGCAACAATTTCAAATATTGCTTATCAATGCAAATCAAATTGTTTTTGTTTGATTTCCAAGGAGTTATGAAATAAATTTTTTAAACTTCATTAGCACACTTTAGTTTGTATAAGTAAACATCGCCACTCCCTCAGAGTAAAATAATCCCCTTCAAGATTGTTTCTAGGTGCTCCGCCGCACCCCCCCTTGTATCCGTCCCTGTTCTGGAGAATATATTTTTAATCATATTTGAACGATTCTGGCAGGAGTTTTGAACATTATTTGATGTTTTTAATGCAACCTTTAATTGTGTCCTAAACAAATATTAACGCTAAAAATTCCAAGAGCATCTAGAAAATAGAAAATTCTTTGCATTTTACTAAAAACAATACAAAAAAGCTCAAACAAGACTTTTCTCGGCAGGCAGTTTTGGGTCAAATCGTAAACACACATATGTACATTCGTAAGTAAATAAGAAAACTTCAAAACAATACTAAAATTTTGACATATTTTTCCCTCTTCACATTCTAAAATTTGCCTTCATTCCGTTTAAGCCGCAACACTGTCGCTGCTAGCCCAATTTAACGCTGCTTCATTAAATCTTCACGAGATTCTGCACAACTTTTACCCAAAAAAAACAACAAATAAGCACCGACATAAATTTACACACACACAAACATTTCATATCTCATTTTGCGGTCTATCTTCGAATTCCACGAACAGGATTTATACAGCAATGCGCAATTAACAAGCACACAAACAGGAATACCAACAACTTTCAGCCAATTCCGCAGTCGAAAGCATTCCTTTTGTTTTTTTTTGGGGCGAAATGCGACTACCTGCCGCCAGCAAACGAAACGAAAATTCCAAAAAAAAAAAATTAAATGGTAGAATCCACTGCAAACCAGAAATTACGAAAAATTTCAACAGAACAAGTTCGAACATGTCCGTGAAAAATTGCGATTCGCTACACTGACAGGCTTAAATGTTGCACGTGCAAAGGATCGTCGCAATTGGTAGTGAGAAAAAAGGATCATGCAGCGCAGGCAGGATTACAACAAATACAAAGTGCGTTTGAATTGATATCTGTTTCGGTGCAATTACTGCTAGTTGTGAAATTCAGAAATATGTATGTAGGTAATTTGGCAAGTTCTACTAGGTTAATGGGAAATTTACGTATGCGCAAGGACGATTCAGGTTGGTGTTTTTGTGATTTTCCATTGTCGTCGGTTGTACGAGTGTTTGAGCACAGAGATTGTTATGGCCAAACAATAGTTTTGGATTTTTCATGGAATTGTTACAATGCAGATTTACATAGGTTTCGGATTTCCCCTTGCCGCATACACAGCAGGATTACTCAATTGGTTTTAAAAAATTTTGCATTTGCACAAGTGTTTCAGCGCAGCGTGGCAGCGTAGGTACAGCACTCGGAGGAGATTAAATTTTTGGCTAATTTGCACATATAATTGCTAGAAAATTCCAATGTATGAATTTAGTTGCCTATGAAATTTTTATGTTTGCGGATGCGTTGGGTTTGGCCTAGAAAAATTTGTATGTAATGTTTTGTGTTTGATTTTCTGTTATGAAATTAACAACTTAGTAAATGCTTTTAAACAATTTTTTTTTTTCAAATTTTTTATTTGTTTAAGAGGAATTATAAAGTTGTTATTGTAATTTAGTCCATCATAAAGCGCATGAACAAAAATCAATTTTATATTGAAGAGTATGTTCAAATTTATCAGCAAAAAAAATTGAAAAATTAACGTTACATTTTAGCCAGTAGAAATTTGTCATTTATTGTAACAGAATTTCACTTTTTCGGATAGATATATGTAGCTTAATATTCATTTGTAAACTATTTTTGTTTTTAGACAACTTTTATAGAATGCCAATTAAAAAATGTCTCATTATATTCCGTATAGTTTTTTTCATACTGACCAAGTGGCAACATTATTTCTTAAGCATGCTTCGCCTGGCAGCAAAATTTGAGATTACATTTTTTTTTAATTTATTCCACGCAAATGAAACATGAAAGTTGCGTTGCACTAAAAAAAAAAATCGCAACATAGTTTTGTAATTTTTTATTTTTTATTTCCATTAAATTTTTTTTAATTAATTCTTGAATTACTAATAAAAATTGTTTGATTTTTTTTTAGCAATTTTTGTTAAAATCTCATTTTTGTTGAATTTTTTTTTAAATAAGTGACTAAGCCATTAAAAATATATTCAAAACTAGACTTTGTAACTAAACTTCTTTTGTTATTGAATTTGGAGTATTAAACAGATGTTCATTAATTTACTATATTTTTCATAAAAAAAATAAGTGGCAACGCAATTAAAATATTAAAAAAATTTAAGCTGGTAGATTGACAATATTTAACAAAGAATTTTCCGTCATTAGAATTCACTTCTCCCTTAAAAAATTGATGGCAACTCTACATTAATATATTTTAAGTAGGTATATCTACACTTTTTGTTTGATACGGATATTTTAGTACTAAATTTACTGTTAACGTAAATTATAATTTTTTATTTAAAAATTAAGTGACAACGCCAAAAAACAACGAAAAAAGCTTCTTAAGTACTTTTTACATAAAATTCAATTTTTTCGTTAATTCTGATTTTTCTATAAAAAGTAGATGGCGACGCCACATAATTTTAGGTTATAATTGCCGGAGTGAATGAACTGTGGCTTGGTGCCGTTATTGTAATGCTAAATTTGCAAACTTTTATTTCTTAATTAATAATATGGTGGCAACGCCATTTAAATGTATTTTAAAAATAATTAGCTTGTGGCACTTTTTGTATACCAATAATTTTTACATGAAATACAGATTGGTTAATAAGTTTAGTTTTAATTTTTCCAGTAATAATTAAGTGGCAACGCTTTTCATGTATGTATGTTTGTAAAAAAAATGCATTCTTAAGCATTTTTGAAGCATATTTTATTTCAAAATGTAGTTAAATCAACCTCGGTCAAAATCGCTAAGGCAGTTGATGCGCCAATTAAGGTGGCAACGCCTTTTATATACATATGTTTAAAAAATAATTAATTCTTAAATTTTTTTTTTGTACACATAACTTACTATAAAATGGAGTTCAGTAGCAAGTTTTAAATGTTGTGTTTTAAATAAGGTGGCAACCTACAGGCCATAAAAATCTTCAGACGCAGCAAAATACATTAAAAAGCTTTTAATTCGTGTTTCTCGCGCAAACTTATTTTCAAGTTGTTGTTCACTTGGTGATTAATGAAAAGCATTTAACTTTAAAAAGATTGTGATTAATAAAAAAATTATTATACATATATTATGAAATTTTTTTTAATGCTTAAATTTTTTTTTTCATACATAATTTGTGACTAGCAAACTGTTTTAAACTTTCAAACGTATATGTACTCTTGTGTACGCATGACCTCATCGCCTGCGCTCTACCCTGCAACAACATATCCCCTCACTACAGCTATTCCAACAACAGCAAAAAAAAAATATTGTATAAAAATCACAACAACGCAAGAACTAGTGAGATGAAAAAGCAATTTAAGTAACATGTACACCTGTTGCATGCAACAGCAACTAAAATGGCATCCCCAACAAATAAAGAATTATTGACATTCAGACAGCCAGTCAGTCTACAAATGCAATGCGCATCTTCTTTAGCAAAAACAAATCACATTTGAAATAAGTGAGTTTCTGAAGCTGCGCTAAGCAATAATAGCAACAATAACTACAGCAACCACATATTGATATAGACAACAACCGCAGCAGCTGTAAGTGCTACAAGCAACACGAGTAGTTTGCAGGAAAATCGAGTTTGAGTTAAGCATGCGCAATGGCATTTTGCACGGCACGACGACTACGACGTGAATGGTTAAAACCGAGTATTTAGATTCTTGTAGTGAGCAGCATTTTGTTGCAGCTATGTAGTTGCCACTTGACTTATGCAATGGAAGTCGCATGGAGAGCTATAACAAAAAAAAAAAAAATTCAAAGCAATCACATCAACTTTATAGAGGCATTCAATTCTCGACAATCACTGCATTACGCTGCATGGCAAGCCCAAAGCTGGCGGCTGATCTCCTGCTGGTGTTGTCTCTGCCTTTGGCTGCACCTTCACTTGTTACCAGCCACAAGCCACCACTCACCAGTCACCTTACGCGCACTGAAGTGGCCGACCAGCATCGACAGCATCATCAAGCAGCAAGTCAGCCAGCCACCACATTTGCCACAAGAACCACATTATTATAAATAACAACAACAACGCTCAATGTTACAAGTTCAAGGCGAAATGTCATTACTGCAATTTGTGAATATGTACAACTCGTATGCGCCAACCATTCGCTGCAGTTGTTGGCAACACAGTGATTTGCTTACTTTTCGTGCAAGTTACAGCGCACCTTCTTGCATTTTGGCAATATTTATTGACTTTTGCAGTTGATCGTACTGCTTTTCACAATTTTGACTCACTTTCGTAATTTATTGGCAACTGTGATTGGATGTAGCCGATGGCTATTGTGAAAATGTTTATTTATATTATTTTTATAATTAATTGCGCGTACAAAACTATTATTTTTGAACTATTTTTACAAAAAAAAAACTGCATAAAAATGGTTCCAAGCCTATTTTATTTGTCTTACATTTGGGAGAATTGTACATATCGTAGTCACTTTTGCGGATAATTTTTTTGTCATGAAACTGAAAACTTTTGTTATCAGCTCCTTCTAAATGTTAAGAGCTTGGCTTAAAATGCTAAACTTCTCTTTTCGCAGAAGTCCGTAAGTTTATATTTTATTTGGAAGATACGAGTATAATCACGAACAAATGAAATGTAATTTTCTATCCTAAAGCCATTTTCTTTGAAAAGTATATGCTTTTTCAATTTAATAAAAAATATTGGAATTTGTGTTTAATAACTAATTAAAAGACAGCGAAATTCAACTTACTACGAAAAAAAATACTTGTGTGAAAAATTGTCCCAATGACACCGGGTACAAATTTTCCAATTCAGCCATTTTTCGTTTATAAATTTTATTTTGAGTTTTTTTTAAACTATTGGCAACTCTATCGAATTGGTTTTGATCCCTAGTATAAGAATCTCAGCGCTAAAAACTCTTCAACATTAGTCTGGTAAATTTATTTTAATTTTTATATGGCAACCCTATTCGAAAATATTATGTGCACTAAAGCAATCGTAAAGTTTTCATTTAATATACATTTTTAAGGGTTTCTCAAAAAAAGTAACTGAAATAAATAACAAAATAATAATACATTTATAAATAAGTGGCAACCCTGGTAGAAAAGAACGAGTTACTTTGGTAATTTCCCAAGTTATTAGCAATTATATACATTTTTTGTTTAATTCTATATGGCAAGCCTATTCGAAAATATTATGCGCACTAAAGCAATAGTAAAGTCGTTTTCATTTTACATAAATTTTTTAAGGGTTTCTCAATATACATAGGTAACTAAAATATAAAACTTTTGTTATTTATTGGCCTTATAAATGTATAATAATTGACAAATTTATTGAGCTCGAGGCCAGTAAATTTGTCAATTATTGTAACTGAAATAAATAACAAAATAATAATAAATTTTTAAATAAGTGGCAACCCTGGTAGAAAACAATTTTAGCGAAAAAAATTATGTAATTTTTAAAAAACTCATGTAATATTTAAAAACTTTAAAAATACGAACCAAAATCTCTTGAAAATAAAATAGTCACAGCTTGCTGTAATACTATTTTTTATATAACCTCGATCTTTTTTTGGAATAGATAATATTTTAAACATTATACTTTTTAACAAAAATTCGATTTTTATAAATATTAATATTTTCCAGTTTGATGTGCCTTAGACTCCATTTACATATTTTTAAATGCATACCATATACATACATATGTATGTACTATATACATACATACAGTCATATGTTAATATGTATATAAAAGACTTAAGCAGCGAACTTGCTTTAAGAAAAATTCCAGATCAAACTTGTGCCACCGCAACACAGCGTGCTAAGTGCACTCCTACGCGATTTTATAAAGTAACTAACACTTTATATATTTATACATATAAATGTATATCTTTATTACTTTAAGCCACGGTTTCAAGCTGACCACACGCCCAATTCTCAATTTTTTTGCAACCGCACATTATGTAGTGCGATTTTTTTTAAAGCGCTCGTATACTTTTTAGCCTCATTGAATGAAAGCTGGTTCCTTTTGGTTACAAAAAAAAAGGAAAAAAAAAGAGATTTTCGCTGAGCAAAACTGGTTCATTGCTCAAAAGACTCGAAATGCCATAAAAAAGATGTATGTATATGAAGAGATGCTTAAGTAAAGTATGAAATGGTGCATTGAGAGGTGAAGATATTTGTATTACGAGGATAAATTATTAAGTTCGTAGGATGGGCGAGTTTGTTTAATAATTAATAAATTGCTTTACTTAACTTTTAAATTGAGTTTTAGGGAATTCAAAAATGCAAGAAACATACGATGCTTAAAACTGTGGTAACTAATTTGAAAATAACTTAACACTAACAAAAAAAAAATAAAAATTAAATTATAATTAAAAACAAAAGAGCACCCACTTTTTAGCATTTTATACATTCTCAAATTAAAAAGCGCTTAATTTTTTTGACTTTTCTCTAAACATCTTTGGCTTAGAAAACATAACCAAAAGCATTTGAAAGAACGAGGTCATATTATTTTCAATTTAAATACAATTTTAGAATATTAGCTATGTATGTACATTTTCAATGTGCTGAAGGGAAGTGATTTATTAAAAATATTATTTTAAATGTCAGTTTGAGTTCAACTTCAGAATCTTTTGAATGACTCGACCAGGCATTCGAGTTATCCTTCATGTGACATTTAGCGATATCTTAATATGGGCAAAGGATTAAAAATAAATTAAATATACCAAAATATTGTTTTTTTTGTTAAATTACTATTTTTAAACTTGCAAAATTAATCAATAATTTTCAATATTAGAATCCAGAGTTTTTTCTTAATAATTAATTTGCGACAGATGTCTAAAAAATGTTCAATTATTTTTATGAAAATATGGTTGGACTCTCCAATAAGGAACCACGCTTTGAAAAAACACTAATAAGGGAGGTAGAGGAGGTTCCCCTGATTCTAAATCTGAAAGTCCCACCCTCCGGAGCTATAAGTCTCAAGTTATTTGCTGTTAAAGTAGCGAAAAATGTCAATTTTAACCTCACTTTCTGCTTTGTGCAGCAATGAAATGATTATACCGTGCTGCCACACATGACGAATATATGTCGGAAAAATCGAAAATAATAAAGTCTATGCGCATATTACGAAATTTTTTTTTTTCAAATTGTAATAATGGTACGCACGATTTTTTATTAAAAAATTTCAACACTTGTATATCGACGTATATACTGTTCTATAAAAATTATGGTGTATGTACTTTTGAAACGTATGGCAGCACACTGTCGGCCATTCTTATTCACGTTTGCTTACCGAAATTGGTAATAATTGTACACACATTTACAAACGCGTTTATTATGTTAAATATAAATAAAAAATGTTAACAAAATACTCTATACGTATGTACATACGTTAATAAACCAAATATTGTGTATTGCATAAAATATAAGTGACAAGTGTTATTTTGACTGCACATTTGCTGGTGGTATTAAAGTAACTTTAACAGCTAATTTCTTAAATAATAATATTAATAAAATGAAAACATTGATTAAGTTAGATAAAGAGGGCCTCTCCCAACATCCCCACCAAGTTTCGCGACCAAATTCCTTCTACAAGCCGAAAATATTATAAAGATTTAAAGTTTAGAGTCCGTAGATCATCATTCATGTTTTAACATTTTTTCATCTTGAGTTAAACAAAATACACGAAATTATTGTGCACATACTTGTGGTGTCGGATACTTTTAAAAAAATACAAGCATGCATTAGACTGGGGCGATACAATATAACGATACCGCGCCGATTTCTCTTAATATTTTGAACAAAAAATTCTTCCACGACATGGGTCTAAAATTAATTTATAGGTTCCGGAATTTGATTTTTATGGGATCAGGTTGAGTTTTAGAAAAACTTGAATGTACAAAAATCGGCCATTATACTCGTATATATATTAATTTCAATTAAATGTTTATGCTCAATCCAAATATGAAATTAGAATGAAAAATGGATGAATCTTTTTTCGAGACATAGCTGAATTTCGGTTTTTAAAATCTGTCAAGATATTTTGAAGAATAAATCTTCCATTTATGCAGCTAAAAACATTAAAATTTATATTTAGTATACTTATCACATATAAAATTTTGTCAGTGAAATTCAACAATATCGAATGACTATAACATATAGCTCCCATACAACCGATCGTTCAGAAAAGTAAATTTTTGAGTATAACTGTTTGTTGTCTCAAGTTAATGAAATATAGTTTTAAAATATTGTTACCATATGAAAATTAAATTAGGTTTAGTAATTTGAAAAAAAATTTAAAATAAATCATATATATTAAGAGATATGTGCACCTGAATGATTGGATCTTTTTTCAGATTTCAAAAACCGAAATTCAGCTATATCTCGAAAATGGTTTATCCATTTTTCATTTTATTTACATATTTGCATTCAGCATATAATTTTGATTGAAATTGATATGTATAATGGCCAGATTATTTTTTTGACGATTTTTGTACATTAAAGATTTACTAAAACTCAACCTGATCCCATAAAAATCAAATTTCGGAACCTCCAAATTCATTTTAGACCCATGTCGTCGATTAATTTTTTGTTCAAACTAATAAGAAGAATCGTTATCGATATGGGTTGTAAAATCGCCCCAGCCTAGATACCATAAATACTTTAACTTACTGAAAAATTTTATCGACAAAAATATTTAATACTTATAAGTGTGCAAATAAAAAAAAAAAGTAATTTCTCTTCTCCAAAATCACAAACTTAAGGGAGTTGCCACCTCAAATTTCCATTAAAATTGACCTTCCACAATTTCACACACGCCCAACTCACTTGTTGCACGCTTCCATACAAACATGCGTACCAATATCATTTAATACAAAAATTTTAGCGCCATCATTTAACAGGTGATTTGACTGACTTCCCTCAGTGCTTCCGAAAAATGGGCAGCAAAAAATATAAAAGAAATTCACCCTCCACTGTCAGCCACTTCCGATATGTGCGCACAACGTCATTCACCCTCGATTATCGTCAACTTCCCCTTGTGGCTGTTGACCTGCGCACTTTGACAACAAAGCGCCATTCGGCGTTGAAACGCGTAACACTCACTCGACAAATCGGAAGTGTGTTCAACACACGTTTGTGAGGTTACTGTAGTCGCGCACTTCCGCGTTACTTCCTCCCCTAATGTGTGGTAGTTGATATCAAAATTTGTTGTTTTTATGTTTGCATATACACCCAAATTTTCGGTTTTTACTTCCACTTTACCCTATTTGTTCACACTTCCGTGTTGTGTATATCAAAATTATATTTATTTAATAGTTTTTGCGTTTAAAAGTAAGCAAGTTTTTGACTTTTGTGGGAATGTCGAGGGTTGTTGGCTTGATGGTTTCTTTTGTTTGAAAGTGTGTGCGTTGTAATTTAAATTTCATGCTTACTTTATTTAAACGTTAATATACTTAAGATATTTGAGTAGAGGGTAGATAATGAGAATCTTGATTTGATATATAAATAGTTAATGAATAATGTAATTGATCATTTGTAAATAGAAGAGTTGATTGGCCAATGGTATGAATATAATTATTTTTTAAGTGCTTTTAATTTTGTGGTGCTGATTTATATCTTAGGTTCAAATATGCTTGCCCTTATACACATTAAATTGTAGAGTTAAGCATGAGAAGCCAGACCTTCTATAGTCTAAATTATTTGAAAAATTTAATACTAAAAATTCGATTAACTCATTTACGAGTTGCAGAAAAGGATATAATTTAAAAAAAAAAAAAAAAGAATGAACCAACTGTGACTCTCAAGGAAAACATATTATGGGAGCACCAAGGTGGAGATAGTACAGGCATTTCAGAAGCCATAATAAAGTTTAAGAGACTTCTCTACTGAACAACACAATATTCTTCTGCTGCCCTAAAATAAACTCTTCAATAAGACAACCTGTTATTGGCGAAAATTCACTGATAACTTCGTCCTCAGTTCTTAGTTTTTATCGAAGAAAATTGGTCTAAAGGAGAGTGGTTTGGCATAGAATTTGAGATATTAAATTCGAACATAGAACACCCTTTCAGTTAAATGTGTTTATAAGAGCTGAGGAAAAGCTTTGGATAATATTCTTCACTCGAGAAACGAATAACATAAAAAGTGCTTTTTATTTGGCTGAATTCTGCCTGAAGAGCAATGTAACATTTTGACATTTCAAACTTAGTGGTGATGGGAACTTCTCGATAAAAAACGCCTACCATCAATACTGCCAACCAGCTTTATTCCAACCTTCAATATCTTATTGCTTCCATCGCTCAAATTTCCCTCCCCGGTTTTGTATCGCCTTAAGAAACTATAATTTAAGAATGAGCTTAAAGAGATCTTTTTGGAAGCTCAGTGATGTGCCTGATTAAAAATAATGTCAAAGCCCTTCAGACACTTTTATGTCTAGACCTTAAGCCTGTTTATCATCTACTTTCTGGGGATCTTACATCCATTCACACCCAAGCCTCTTACCCAATTGGTTTCCTCGAGTCTTACTGCTGCTCTCACTGCTACAGTTCGGCCTGCAATGTCGGCAGGCTCGGCATGAGACGAGTGCAAAATTATATTTTTAAGATGAAGCAAATTCCGCTGCTTACCTTCGAATGAGTAAAGTTTTTGAAGTTTATACTAACAAGTTAGGAAGCCCAATATTAAAAAGAGCTCTAGAAGTAACAACATTCACAGAACAGTGACTTCTTTTTGCAAAAACTGGAGAAACAAGTTGTTAATATCAATTTTGCAGACATAAAATTAAAAATGTAGGCATAATTGGAAGAAAAGTGGTAAAAATTGTGAAATTCTTGCTCCTGAGAGATAATACCAGATTTTTGTGTAGCCTTTCAGTGCCTTCGTTGCTTACAAATCTGCTCGCATTGCCTAACCCAAAGTTAGACAAATTTAGGGGTTTTTATACGCTATCTGCACTTCCGCTTTTTCTACATTTGGTATAAATTTTTTTTTAACTTTTAAAATGCTTGAAGTTACACACATACATACAATAACCATTAAAAATTAAAATGCGTTCGTTGGGGCACACAAAACCAATTATAGCCGACTTATGACAAATCGACTTAATATAAAATGATAAAGAAACTCGTAGTCGTAAAAGAAAAATTCATCAGAAACTACATTTACAAATGTACAAAATAAAAACGGAAGATGGCTGCTTAAGCGTAATAAAGGAACTAAGGTTTAACAAAAAAAAAACTGATGTAAAAGCATTAAAAATAAGCCAAACGCCAACTTTGGCCAGCACGAAAATAATCTTACAGCATCACGGCATTACTTGGTACTTTCTGAAGCAAAGTTCTTTACAAAAGCACACTTGGACACACGCACACAAGCAGCACAACAATTAATCAAGCACGTCGGCAATGCCCAAACCAACTACTTTGGCTAAGCTGAACAAAAAACTGGTTACCGGCTTTAAAAGGCATGAAAAAGGCTTTGCCGCAGCGTTGAGTTGCTGAACGCATGCTGAACACGGAGTAAGAAGAGACTTTGTCTTTAAAAAGGCTTTCAGCATATATTTATATACATACCTATGTACTACATACTTGCTCTCTGTCTATGAATGTACATACATACAACAACTTATATATCAGTACGAAAAAAAAAGTAAAACATGATTTATAAAAAGCAAGCAACCACCAAGATTTTGTTTGTGCAACAAGCCCAGCAATCGCCAATGCCACACTCGCTAGCTTCAACTTACGTCTTTGTTGTTGTATATTTGAAACGATGAAAGACGCCAGCACGTCCAGCAGCGCTTGGTGGCTTATAACCTGGCAAAGTATAGAAGAGGCAAACAGCCAGGCCACGTTGCAACGGCGCGTAAAGCAATAACGTTTTATGCAGAAGAAAAGTGATTTGTTGTTGATGCTACCCAAGGAATTTTAACCCTTGAAAGATGACGTGTGGAATTACAAAAAAAATAAAAATTCTTAAAAGTTTAAATACGCAATTACAAAAAATAAATAAAAATTCTTAAAAATTTTAATAAGCATTTTTTTAAATTAAATTAAATTAAATTAATCTATCAAATAAAAAAAACTTGTCAAATAATAGCATTTAAAATACTGGCTTACATTCTTTTTCTCTTTTTGGATATATTAAAAAATATGATAATAAAAATGATTATAAACATTTTTTTAATTTTAATCCTGTGATTTTATGAATGCCATTGCTTTATTTAAAAATTAGCACAAAGCTAATTTTGAATTTAAAATTTTAAAAATTTAGATACAAAAATTAAAAAAAAATTTAAAAATTTAATATCTGATTGAATCTATGTAAATATCGTCACCTTTAAAAACAAATACTATTATTAGTTGGCTTAGTGAAAGATAAATAAAATAAAAATTTTTGTTTTTATTTGTGTCTCATCTTGTCATTTTATTAAAAACAAAATATATAAAATGCAGCAATTTAATTTTTTTTTTTTTTATTTGAATCCAAAAAGCAAAAAAAGTTTATTATAATGAAATTATTTTTTATTATTTTCTATAAAAAATTTAAATAATATAAAAAAATAATTATTATTAAAATTAAATTTATTTTTTTTTTAAATATTTTGATTTAATTAAGAAAATAATTAAATGAATGTATTCTTATATTCTTTTACATCTTCAACAGGGTGAAATGTTGATGTTTGTTGGAAACTTGACGTGGTATGACTGAAAATCGTTTCAAAAAACATTATTTAAATGAATATTAAGAATATATAAAATTTTAAGTTTTAGCAAATTGTTTTTTATTTTTTTTAATTAAAAAATTATAATAAATAAGTTTTATTAAATATTCATTTAAAGTTTTTTCTGATTTTTGATTTTTATCATTTAATAACAAAAACTTTAAAGAAATGTCTGTTTTTAGTTTTTTGTAAATTTAATAGGTGATTTCAAAAAATTTTAATATTCTATAAAATACGCTGATTTTTAATTGTTTTCATTTTTCGATTCACATAAGAGTTGGAAATTTATAATATAAAAATCTTAACTTCGAAATTTTGCACCATTTAAGATTCAGTGAAAAAGATCCGAGTAAACCAAATTTAAAAGAGAGAGGAGGATTGAAAAATAAAGAAAAAAAAAACAATAGGTTTTCACGGCTGTGCGTCAGATCGCCCAAAACCTAATCGCCCAAAAGCAAAAATGTCAAATCGCCCAAAAAAAAATTTGAGCGATCTGTCATTTGGGCAATTAGACATATGTCAAATCGCCCAACTTTTTGGGCGATTAGACATTTGGGCGATGTGACATATGTCCAATCGCCCAATTTTTTGGGCGATCTGTCATTTGTGCAGTGAGACATTTGGGCGATTTGACATTTGGGCAATTAGACATATGTCAAATCGCCCAACTTTTTGGGCGATTTGACATTTTCTGTTTTTAGCAAATTTGTCAAAATAATAAAATAAAAGTACGGTAAATATGCTCTCAACTAAAAGCAATACCCTCTCAGATTTTTTTTTTCCCTTTTACTTTCAGTATCGTAGTAAGTGGGGGGTTTGAGGGGTTGTATAGCTCTATGTTAGGGGTTATGTTGTTGACAATCAAAAGGTAGTACCTTTTTGGCTAAAACAGTAAAAATATAGTTCTACTAAAATAAATAGAACATGCATGCAACCCACAGACATCCATATATTACAAAAGAATTAAAATTATAAACTGAAATGTGATAGAATGAGACATTGAAATTCGTGGAAGGGTTAGTTAGCCGAGCTCAAGACAGGGCAAAAGTTTGCTTAAGCAAGAAAATGTCAAACAACTGAAAACACTGCTTAAGAACAAGCTTAGGCTCAAGCGGCAGTCAAACAACCGGCCCTATGCATTTTGTAAAAGGGAAAATTAGATTTAAAAATTTTCAAAGAACTAACCATTTTCCCTTTTACAGAAGTTGACAAAAAGTTTTTTGCATTTTTGGGCGATTTGACATTTGGGTGATTAGACATTTGGGCGATCTGTCATTTGGGCAATTAGACATATGTCTAATCGCCCAACTTTTTGGGCGATCTGTCATTTAGGAAATTAGACATTATTTCCAATCGCCCAACTTTTTGGGCGATCTGTCATTTGGGCTATTAGACATATTTCGGTTTTGGGTGATTAGGTTTTGGGCGATCTGACGCACAGCCGGTTTTCACAAGAGGGTTAACACGAAATCTAATCTCCAAGTAAGAGTAGTCTTTTAGGCTTAGAGGAGTAGCCTTTCTACAAAAAAATGATGTATTTAATTTGAGTCCTGTGAAAAAATAAACGTTTTTATTAAATGAATCGGCTATTCGCACAGAAAGGTAAGATTAAAGAAGAGGAATTGAGTGAGGCAGCACAAAAGAGAGTTAGAAGTGATTAGCTTGAGTATATAAGTTTAAAACAAAATCAAAGACTGTACCATTTGTAATTTTATAATAACGCTACTTTAATAATTAATTTTTATAAATTTCAAAACATCAATAATACTTTGATACTATTAAGTTCCATTGCATCGCACAAGGCAGCACTTTGGGTTAAGAACTTGCTCTTGTTGCGCCGTATTGCTGTTGGTAGGCACACTTACATCTCTAAGTCTTCTTCGATGCCTCGATGCAGCAGCATAAAAGAAATAAGTATAAGAAAAAACAAATTTCAAATACAGACAGCGAGTATACGAGTATATAAATGCCACGTTTGTAAGTTGCAGCAACACCGTCACAAAAGAACTTCAAAAGCAACAACAAGCAAGAACTCAAAAGTATAAAAACAAATAAAAAAAAAAACGCCGATTCCAAATAAAGCCAAAGCCATTTGGGGAAGCCAAAGCAAGCAAAGAAAGAGCAGTCAAAGTGGCTTGGCTAGTCAGCCACGTCGTCGGCCACAAGCTGAATCTACTATTTGTGGCTTGGCGTTTTTACAGGCAGCAAATATATATTAAAAGCTGTACATATGTATCTGTACTCGTACATTTAGTTATACATTAAGGTGTTGCAAATACAAGCAAAATCGAAATTTTAATGCTCACACCACCCAGGATTGTTCTATCAAATTAGAACGTAGCTTCAAACAGAGATACAGTTTAACAACTATTTGTGAACGAGCTTAAAAAGTCAACCCAATTTCCGTAAGAATTAATAAAGTCTTTCGATAATAATTATAAATGAGATAAATATTATATATTTTGAAATTATGTTATTAAAGTCGATTCAATAAAATTATGAGAAATAATAAAATTACAAGTCCTAATAGACGGGACTTGTTCAGGACCATTTCAAGATCAGTTCGGTACATTTTAGATTCATTTTCGGTTTTTTTATCAATACTTTTTATTAATATTTCTGCACTATTTTGGTAAAATTTGGGTATTTTTTAGTACATCTTCGGTACATTTTTGGTACAATTTCGGTACAATTATTTTTTTTATTAAGTACAATTTCGGTACATTTCCGTACATTTTCTGTACGATTTCGAAACTTTTTCGGTAGGATTTAGATATTTTTTGGTACTTTTTCGGTACAATTATTTATTTTTTTATTAGTATTTATTAAGTACAATTTCGGTACAATTATTTATTTTTTTATTTTTATATATTCGGCACATTTTTGGTACTTTTTCGGTACAATTATTTATTTATTTATTTTTTTATTAAGTACAATTTCGGTACATTTCCGTATAATTTCTGTACGATTTCAAAACTTTTCCGGTAGATTTTCGATATTTTTTGGTACTTTTCGGTACAATTATTTATATTTTTATTTTTATTTATTCAGTACAATTTCGGTGCATTTTCGATACATTTTCGGTACTTTTTCAAGACCACTTCGAAACTAGTTCAGGTGTTATTTATGACCATTTCGATACAAGAGCTCATGGCTAGTTACGAATAAGCTAGTTTAGAACTAGTCTCGAACTAAAGGACCTAATAAGACTTGTAATTACGCCAACATTATTAATATGAATAATTTATAATCTATGTGTCTACATTAATGCATTTGAAGGCTTACAAAAAATGTTCCCACTGATAATTATAGTAAATTATTTATCCAATTTGTCACAAAAAATAATTTTCTTCCTAGCGAACTCAAAATATTTCTTTGATTTCAAATAAAAATTTATTAATTTTAAAAAATTTTCAGGAGTGAGAGTATTAAATGCCTGACAAAACATTTCTTCCACACATTTTCTGATCACCCTTATACGAGTATGCATACACCGCACAACGACTTAACTTTTTGTTCTGCTACTTCCAACATTGCTTACTTAGCAGGCTCCAACTTTGGCGTGGCACGTCGAATTTGACTGTCACTGCGGGCTGCCTGAGCTGTCTGCCAACGGGCGGTTATAATATAGCGTGCGGCATTGTGGCACGAGATAAGTGCCGCCATCGTAGCGTACTTTGCGGATGCTGTGCGCTTGTGTGCGGCACGTACAGCCTATCCCTGCCCCAAAACGCTAGTCAATCCGCATGCGCGCGCGTTATGGCTCGATACGCGATACTAACAAAAGCGAGTGAACCAGTTTTTGGGCCTTTGTGGACATTTCGGACTTGGCATGATCTGTTTTGCTGTTTGCTACTGCTGTTGTTGGATAGTTGTGTACATTTATCATTGACGCTTGTTGCTTTACTTATTTTTTTTTAACTTTTTATATACTCGCATTTGTATTTACACATAAACTTATATCTTTTGTCGTTAGCAAATAAGTATACGTGACGTAGATCATTTTGGAGTTGCAGTGAGAAAAAAAGAATTTTAAATTAAGAAAAAAGTAAGGAAAAAGTCAACAATGTTATATTTGAATTTTGTTATTTGCACAGCCACTGTTGTTCGAAAAACTCGTTTTCTTGTTAACACTTAACCGGAAAAAGTCGCTTGGCAGCACGGTATCTCTCTCTCTCTCTCTCTCTCGCTGTGTAAATGCAGTTAGTCAAAATGTTGCAACACATTATTTACTTGGAAATGACAGTATGTGTGGCATAAATGTTGCATTTAGGCAGCGCTAACATGCATGCAACGGTGGGGTGTCAAAGGTTGACGCAATTGGAGCAATGACTGTGGCACGCGGCACATGACGCCGATGTGCGCATATTTCCGGGAAAAGCTGAAAGTACTAGTTAACATTTGGTGGATATATGTGCGAATAGAAAGCAGCAAAACTCAATTGAAACTCGTTTGGGTTCTAGAAAATTCATGGAAATTGAGAAAAATACAAACGACTTACGCGACGAACTTTTTAGGTAGAAATAAAAATAATTTTGAGCAGTTTTGTCATTCAATTATTTACCAAATTTTCCTCAAAGGCTTCTTTTAATTTATTTCGTGGCGAGAAAAAGCAAAAATTCTTTAAATTCGTATCCTGGTTAGATGGTAGTTTCTGGAGTGAGACCCGCCAGAATCAAACCGTTTGTATTTCATGTTATTTTGATATATAAAATAAAGAAAAATA
Organism: Philophylla caesio; assembly: GCA_963971545.1. Taxonomy (NCBI): domain Eukaryota; kingdom Metazoa; phylum Arthropoda; class Insecta; order Diptera; family Tephritidae; genus Philophylla; species Philophylla caesio. The sequence goes on from OZ020608.1 coordinate 15,401,530, forward strand.
CATCACGCTGATAATAAAATTTAAATAAAAACAAATTTTTAAAATGATATCCAATTAAAATTGCCTAATCCAGCAAAATTATTGGACCGTCATTTGGACCATCATAAGAAGCTCTCTTAACCGCTTTCTTGTCAAATTAGTTCACTTGCATATATCAACCGTCCCTTTCAACTTGACATTGTCTATTGGTACTACATATTACAAAAAACTGTTGTGCATGTAACGGTTAAATTTATAAATAACTCCATTTAGTTTTCTTCAATTATGCCGAGCAAAAATTTTAAGAAAATATGCAAATATGAATTTTTGTTATTTTTCGGCCTTATAAACTTTTAATAATTGACAATTTTATTGAGCTCGAGGCCAGTTTATAGAAGATTTTATTGGAAAAACAACAACAGTTTTTAAAATGGTAGAAGTTATAGTACTGTTTAAGGAAGATGGAAAAACGCAGCAGTTCACTCGGCTAGCGTAGCACTGCATTTAGCGTGTTGGCTTTGCAACTCCGAGCTCCTTGGTTCATAGCCTTGTAGAAGTGGTTATGAAGAATAAATGTAACTAAATAAATAAAGAAGTCTGTTGAGGAAATGTGGTTATTTCCGAAACAGTATTATAACTACTACCATTTTAAAAACTGTTGTTGTTTTTCCAATAAAATCTTCTATAAACTGGCCTCGAGCTCAATAAATTGTCAATTATTGGAAATATTCAAGCTCAAATTAAGGCAAATGAGCCTGAAATCGCAAAAAAATGTCATCGGGAGTGATGTTATTTGTAAAGAATTTATAATATATTTCAATTATTTCATGAAAGGAAAGTAGAATTAAACAGATAATTTAAATACTTGTTTGCTGCTGTGATGCTTCTTACCACAAACGTTGATTTTTGACAAATATGGGGAAAATTACGGAAGAGCGTGAGATAGAAAAATTGTCAGAAACCAGCAGTAATTTTCATCCACTACTAAACTAAAATGAAATGGGCTATAAAACAACATACTTAAAAAATTCGTAGATATTCTTAAAAAAATGTGTACTTGAAATGAAATTTTGTTGATTTATTTTTTTAATTGTCTATCTAATTTGTTTTTGTTAGAGACTTAAAATATAGTAATATTTTATATTTAATTTTTTTTTTTTAATTAAAAAGGTTTACTAAAATAGTAACAAAAGATATTGCCACTTTAAAATATTTCCACTTTAAAAATTCTCTGCTTAAATACAAGTTCGCAGCTTAAGTCTTTCATTCGACTTTTCGCTTTGCTAGTGAATTTGAACTTTTCTTTTGGAAAAATTTTAATTAGACTGAAATTTAATTATCTTCTACGGTTTTATAGCGAACTTAAGGATTTTTTTTATTTCAAATGAAAACATTTTAATTTGCTAGACATGTAGGCGCATCTAGGCGCTTACCCAGCCAAACATGACTTGCCTATTAATACACATCGAATAAGTACTATAAACATTTAATTGCCAATGCAACAACTATAAATGAATTAAATCTTAATTGCTAGGCAACGCACGCTTGAATAGCCACACAGACCGCGCATGCTTGGCAAGCATATCCTGCGGCATTTTAAATAGCATTTACAATGCACTAAAAAAGTGAAACGGAATAAAAATAATAAAAACAAAATTTAAAAAAATGTAAGAAATGTAATAAAAAAATATGCGCTTTAGAGGCGAACAAGTGTGCGCATAGACCTGCTGACTTTACAAAAATAGAAGTAAAAGTAATGAAATGTGTGCTGAGCGCTTGTGTGGCAAGTTAACTAAGTAAATGACTTGCTTTGCCACAAATATCACGTACTACCAATGGCACAATAACAACAACCTACAAAACACACATCCTTTCTTTCAGCCAAATAGACATAAAACACTATTGTGCAAATAGAATTTCATTCAAAGGAACACGTGCATGCCGCGCATTTTGTATGATCTGCACGTTGCACCGAAAAAAAATCATAGAATGCATTTGGTAATTTTTGAAAGCAGAGAAGAAATGTATGCAAGTGTTCTAACAAAGAAAAAAAAAACTCTTCCACACAAATTGAGAACTATGCCATGCTTGACACGCATGCGGCATAAACATGTTGCAACACGTTTGTGACACATCATAATACTCCTTGTGGCAGTAATAATAATAAGAAACACTTGGTACACTTGCAATCGAAGCTTGGCTTGCAAAGGTTTGAAAATTCGAACATGCACAGTCTTGCAAAATTTTCCTCCACAAAATTCCTAATAAGCCAAGTGTAGAAAATTGCTCTCCATTGTCTTTTGCATAAACAATCAGCGCAAAGGTAAAGAAAAATGTCCTTAACGTACGTTTTGAACACAATACACTTTGCACCACTTCTTTGCCTTGGCTTCTGTATATATTTTCCTTTATTTCCTATTTTCTATTCTTATCGAAAGTAGGTTAGTTGACAAAAATGCTACACTTCTATTATGTATTTCGTTTGTTATTTGTAGAAATTCCTTTTCATTAACGTATTTTCTCAAGATTACTCTCAAGCTGTAATTCATTCTCATGCGTAGTTCGTTTTTCTTTTACTTTATTCGAAAGGAAGTGCTCTGTTTTATGGCAACAATCAATAAGCGGAAATATCAACAAAAGTGTCAATTGTTGCGTATTTGTTTGGTTTTCTTCCTTGCTCCTCGAAATTGTGGCATTATTAGATTTAATTCAGTATACTATTTTGGGGTGAAATATTTGAAAAGTGTTAGATTAAAAATGTATTTGTTAGCGATATTTTGAGAAAATCATGGCAATATATGTATGTACGTGACTAAATAGTACAAAATTAGGCTGTTATTGTACGTTGCCTTTTATAACGTGATTGCACAATATTATTGCAGCTAATTTCTGATGTTTTCTATCATATTTTTATTTTATATTTTTTCAGTTTCCGTCCTACATTTTTGTTTTAGTTATCGAACTAAGTAAAGACCAAAGTTGTAAAAACAACAATCGAGGAAATATATTTTCAAAGACATTTGATGTTTATTTTTTCATAATTTTCTCGTACTTTATTTGGTTTTTATAAACTTCAGTAAAATAAAAAAATGGCAGACAAACTGCACTTAATAAATTTTTATAATCATTCTAGGTTGTAATATATTGAGCTTAGCTTAAGATAAATTAAGATAACGTAACCTCAAGCTGGGCTTGAGTAATTTTAAATTGTTTTAAACTGCACTTAATAAATTTTTATAATCATTCTAGGTTGTAATATATTGAGCTTAGCTTAAGATAAATTAAGATAACGTAACCTCAAGCTGGGCTTGAGTAATTTTAAATTGTTTAAACCATAAGAAATACATTTTATTTATTATATGGCGAAGTGAGTAGAGCTGTGGTGAAGAAATTTGATGTGTTATAAGTTTTAATTTAGCTATGGTGAGTTTGTGTATGTGGTGAATTTAGGTATGGTAACTTTAGGTATCTTAAGTTCAGGTGTGTTGGGTCTAGATATGCCGGCTCTAGATGCGGAGAGTTTGTGTGAGTTAAATTCAGGTATAAAGTGTAGATGTGTTTTGACTTCAGGTCGGGGGAGTTTAGGAGTGATGAACTAATCCATCGTGAATAAGCTTGTACAAGTTTAGATGTGGTAAGTTTTGGTTGTATGGTTGTAAACTCATTTTCTTTATTTAGCTTAACATATCTTTTATCAAGAAGGTGAGAAACAGTTTACCAAATATCCCGCGAGATGTTCAAAGGGAAAGCAGTAAAGCGTCCTGAATTCTTATCTCTACAGACCAAAAGTTTGTTAAACAATAAGTTTTTGAAGAGGCTTTTTTAAGTTTATATATTTACCATTTCACAGAGGTCGTTAAGGAAAGGAAATTATTAAGGCTCAGTTAGTCAAGATTAAAATTAACTAAACTTAACTTTACTTTACTTAAGAATTGGCGACGATTACTCAACATGCCAATTTAATTTTTGATTATTAATTTTTGTTGCATATTGTTATGTAAATATCTCCGTTGGCACAAAGTAGAAAATAAAAGCACTTGTGTGATTATTTTTGAATCGCATATTGCTTGTAAAAATGTCAAGGAAAATTAAATTGTGTCGAATGCTTTTTAAGTTTAGCACAAATGTAGAAAATATGCAAGAAGCGGTCACTTGGTCAGAGGAAAAGGTGGTGGCAAATCCACCCGATAAATATAGACTTTTTGTTCTGCCAATTTACATCCAGGGCAGAATTTATCGTACACTTTTTTATTGGGGGATACGATAAACTTTTCTTAATTAATTTAATGTTTACATTTTCTTTTTGTCTATAATTTTATTTTCAGCTATTTGACGGTTCGCCGCCTATGTTACCACATCAAATAAACTCGTTTTAAATGATTTTTTTCCATTTATTTTCAAACCGAAACCGGTATATCACAAAACCAAATTTGACAAGGGATGATAGAAAATCGTCCCAATAAACATTAAATTTCCACCCTGTCGAAAAATCAGAAGAAAATCAAAATGCTATGTTATTTTATATCTGACCTATTTCTAGACCCTGATTCCTTTTTATGCTTTCCACAACCTCAGTAGCGCATATACATATACAGTGCACTCGCGAAAACTTGAATACGTGATAACTCGAACGTTTGGAAACTTGAACATTTTTTAATCTCCATTGACTACTTTAAAACTCGAACAAAATATGATGGCTCTAAAACGCGAACAAAATTTTTATGATATTTTCTCTGCGAAAACATTAGAAGCTATTACTGGAGAGATTTTTTTATAGTTATGGTACTTTTATTATGAATGTGCAAGACTTGCGACTGTTTTCCTACGTTGGCATCGCTTTTAACTGACGTTCATCTTTAGCAAGAATAGGTTTTGTGCGGTTAAGATAAAAAGTATTTTTTTTTTAAATGGAAAGAATGTTAAATGTTTTGAGTTCAGCAAAAAAGGTTGAAATAATAACACAGTCAAAAATGTTAAAAGTGGCCCAGCTCCCTCCAAAAAATACAATATTGCTAAAAATTAAAAACAAATTTTAGAATGCGTTAATTATACGTAAAACGTGCCTCAGAACTTTGAGAACCATAGAATTTCAAAAGTTTGAGTTTTGGAAAAAAAAAAAATTAAATAATTGTATGCATAAAAGCTGATAAAACCAAGTATGTCCATACATGACATTCTAAAACTAGAACAATTCGTAATATCGAACAAGACTGGTTTTTAATAGTTCGAGTTTTCGCAATTTTTATATTTTCATATATATGAATATTTTTAATTTTTTAGTCTTAGTTTTTTGATATTATATACACTTTAAGCTAATACATCTCTGCTGTCTAGACCAATACAATTTTCCATCATTTCCGCTGCCGCAGCGAATTACTTTTTTGATGACCACTGTTAAAATTGAAATGCTCTTAAAAAATTAAGCATTACATAACCGACAAAAAAATAACAATGAAAGTAATATTTTTTCACCAGAAATCTTAAAATGTCACACACTAATTTAATCAGTTCCGGTAACATTAAAGTAAAGCAATGGCAAGTAAGCGATCTTATAAAATGCACATAACTCAGCATTAGCTATCAAAAAAAAAAAACTAATCATCTTAGTGGGTGTTGTCTTGTAAATTGAGACAATTCTTTTTCTACATCATAGATAAATACACAATTAATTTCTGCTGAAAATCATACCCATTCCTCGCTTTTTTGCTACTTGTACGCTAGCCTTAAAGCGGATATAATTTTTATTAATGTCCTGTCAGCTAGGACACCGCTTCGTTCGCATTCAAACAGGTAGGTAAGATAGTTATATAACTGCATACTCGTTCTTATTATTGATGCCACCAAAGATTAGTCTGTGGGTTTGTTGATGTAGGCTTTGTTGCGTTATGGTGAACATCATTAAGTGTGTGTGTGCGTGGACAAAAACACTGTGAAAAATACCGCAGACTTACCATTACAGAGCATAGCATGAGCTACTGTATTATCGCATCATTTATTCTTTCTTATATTTTTTTACTTTTTTTTAATTAATTTATGTTAGTCTTAAATAAGTTTTTTTATATTGAAAAAAAAAGGTCAAAATATATAACTCGCGTGCTTATTATTTATGTCAATGAATCGATATTGAATACTTAAAACCGCTGTAAGAAAAATACACAAAAAATTCAAAGAAATTTCTGCTGTAACAAGTAATTAAAAAATCCGAGTAACGTTAAAATATGCCTGTGCTTTTTTGATAAATATTGAAGAATAAAAATAAACTAAAACTGCTTTTTTATATTTAAATCTTTCCGAGAATCTTTCGAAGTCTCCTTTTACTAACAAATTCTGCTCAGATTTGTGAGACATCGTTACAGTTTTGTTCTTATTTCGCAATGCAATTACTTAAAGTAGGAAAAAAACATTTGTTTCAAAAATATATTCGCAAACGCTTTCTTAAAAAATAATGTAATTATTTTCTAGTTCAGCAGCCCAAAGTTAACCAAGATAATACTTTTAAGGATAGTTTATTTTTTACTGAAAATATGGTAATCAGTGATTTTACAAAGAGTTTTATTTTGAGTCTGATACTCGTATTATAAATCTTTTTATAATAATAATTATTATTATTACTTAATAAATTTTAAAAGACGAGACTTCTTCAGGCTCATTTCGACATACAACTTAGGGATTGATTCTGATTCCGAAAGAGTCATGAGCTAGTGCCGAAAAAGTCGTAAAATAGTCAAGAAAAGGTTCCATAAAAAGTACAGAATTATTGTCGAAGAAATCTCGTAAAAATTCTGAACTAATCCCAAAAAAAAAGTACCAAACTAGTAAGTTCCATTTTTTAGGAATTAATTTTTTTCTCACTCATAATTATTATCAAAAGACATTATCTTATTCGTTCAAAGAATTTACAAAACTCCCACCAAATAATAATTTGGTTCATTTTACTAACACATATGAATATATAATTTCAGCTCAAACATATTTATTTTGCAGTGTACCATTGTATTAGTCTGCCTTTTTGTTTGCATCGTATCAGTACAAGCAAATCAAGGCTGTACAGCGAATTTGCTGTAGATCAAAAGTTTGTTGTACACTTTTATTTCGGAAAATTGTTTGGGCGTTACAAAATGTAATCAGAATTTTATTATCAGCGCAAGGCAAAATGTTTACTATTTTACGATAAAACTCCTAAACTACATATAATGACCTTTTTCTGACCCACGTGCGGGCAAAGTTGAGCTCAAATTGCAGGCGGTATGATGTAAAAGATAAGTTTAGTGAAATTTTTGGCTTTTATTTCTGAATAGGAAAATTTACTTTTTTTTTGATGTTGTAAGAATTTTGTTCTTGCTCAAGCATTTATTAATGATGAAGATAATAAATTTTTTTATATAGAATTCGCTGTGTGGCATTAGTTCCCAATTAGGGCGGTATGGAAAAGGATTGAAAAATAACGCCCACTTGACTACTTAGTTTGTGTAGAGTTACAAAAACTGTCTTTTGTAAAAGGCTCCGGAATGAATTCAGTGCTTACAATGAAATTAAATTTATCCAATTTCGGAGATCAATTTAATAGATCTGAGAATGTAAAATACGACGACTATTAGGATAAGCAATCAAGGTTGTTTGGAGAATAGTCCAATGAAACGATATATTTTTTTAACTTTTAGTTAAGAGAAAGGCATTGGCACAGATCCCTGAATATGCTATGCATTTAATTTTAGCTTCCTTCTTCTGAGTCTAACTAGTTTCAAGCGCGTTAACGAATCTGTTAATTGAAGGATCTCCAAAAAAATAAGATCCTATTCTCCCGTCTCAGCTTTTAACCTCCAATAATATTTCGACTATTCGGAGTATAGCAAAGTTAGTAGTTTATTTTATTTATTTATTTATGTGTTAACCAATATTATACAAACCTCCAAAAAGACAAAGGTTACCATGTTAAAAACATAATCTACATAATTCTGGTTAATCTCTTCACTCCCGAGTTGGAGATTCGCTTCTTTCACGTACGGAAAATGCGCAAAACTGTTAAATTACACTTTGTTCCTCAAGATCTATTTGAATTTTCTGCAGGAACTTACTCAAACACTCATCTATTTAAAAAGATAAAGAAAAAAATTTTCATGTTTCATATTTCTGAACGATCCACCCCCTTTCCTTTCATAAAAATACGTTACAGTGTACTAACGTCCACAAACAGATTTATCGTATTTATTTTGTAACGGCCACTTTGGGCAAAAAAAAAAAAAACATATCCTTTCAAGAAAACAAACCACCATAGAAAGGATCAAGGAAAGTATAATTCAGCAAAAAAAAAAATCAAACAAATAAGGAAAAATCGTTCTCAAACAAGTGTACTTGTGTACAGTGAAGAGCCGATAACCGTATTTGGTCGTTAAACACTTGTTCGATAAGTGAAGCCAATACACTTTGGGGTGGAAAAAGTAACGTACAAATAATACACATATTTTTCATGACGAAATGTGAAACGAGTAAAATTACAAATCTTTCAAATCCTTGCAATTTGCTACGCTCGCCTACGGTCATTTAAAAGAGACAAGAGAAAATTGTGAAAAGCCATGAAGAGATAAGAAAATACTATTCACTTTTTATACATATGTTTGTGTGTTTGTTTGTATAGGATTTCAGATATCTTCTACGTGCAGACGCACATAACTTGTAACGTCTATTTTCCAACACAAACATCGAAATCTTGGGTTTCACACTGAACAGTGAGTATGATCATCGAATCTTTTTCAAAAAAAAAAGAAAAAAAAACGAAGAAAAAAATATTTAGACTTTTATAGGAGTTTTGTTGGTGAGACTTGAAGAATATAGGTACATGAAAATGTAACATAAAAATTTGTAACGGCCGCAAAAGCGAAAACAACTAGCTACACATTAACTCAAAGAAAAATAAGGATATTCGATTTTGATTAGAATGGGAAAGGGAGCGATCCAGATTAATAATTATTTTATTAACTTGGTCTTCAAAGAAGGCTCATCAAAATTTTCGTAAATTTTTAGAGTCATCGTTAGCTGTTTTGTTTTAGATTTTTATGAATAAGAATGAATTTTAAAACTCTTTTTATAAAAATTCTCAACGAAATAAATCATTTACAAGTCTTCCACAACTTTTAAATGCAGAATTCGGTTATAACTTTTCATTATATGTAGTTATGAGTAAAGCAAAATTTTTGAAGTCTAAAAAGGCAGGACGTATTGAGTATCATTTCGGGACTAACTCAGAACTTTCCGCATTCATGTCGGGATTTTTTTGTGACCATTACCGGACTAGTTCAAACTTTTAAGGAACCATTTCAGAACTGGAGTTAGTGAAAAGTCGCGGAACTAGTCTCGAAATGGTTCTAAAATATACGTTAGCTAGTCCCGATTAATCTTTCAAGACTTAGATATATTTTTCTTAAGCATATGTATGTAGATATGTATATTGTTTTGGGGCGAAAGAATTTTTGTTATAAAAGTTTTTTCATAGCAATTACGAGAGACAAAGTTAAAGAATCTGATGACCATATTGGGATTTTCGGGGTAACTTCGGGACTAGTTCGGGACTTTTCGGGATCGTTCCGGTTGAGGACTTTTTTGGGAACATTCTAAACCTGGTCAGGAATTTTGTGGAAAAAATTTTGGATTTTTCTTTAGATGTACATAATTATTTAAGGACATGTTTGCGAGAATATAGGGACTAGTTCCGGACTTTTTAGGAACATTTTAAAATCGGATTTTTGAGCCAAATTTCGGATTTGTCTTTACTATTACTTAAGGACATGTTCGCGAAAGTTTTGAGACTATATTGGGACTTTTGGGGAGAATTTCGGGACTATAGAAAACATTTCCGGAATAATTTTGGGAATAGTTCGGGATTTCTCGGAATCATTTGGGACTAATTCGGGACTTTTTAGGAAACATTAGACAAACCAGGTCAGGACTTTTTAAAAAACATTACGGATTTGTTTTTGTACTAGTTCCTTTGAGGTACTATAAAATTCCTAAATAAAAATGTAGCTGAACAAGCATCTTACTACTAAATATTTATGTGAATTGACTTTTCCAATATATGTATGTAAGTTTCTAAATGAAAGCACTTGAAAACTTGAAAATTTGTATCTTCTTAACTTAGCCGATACGTAGCCTTCTTACAAGTACTTGAGTAGAATAATAACAGCGTGCCTCATTGAGACTTGTCACTTTGTCTATTCTGCAACCTCATATCAACCGCCATCTTTGATTCGATACAGCTGAAGGCGTTATTGAAACTGGGACTCAGTCCACACTTGAAATGAAGAGGTAATTATTTCGCGCAAAACATCAGTAGTGTCTTCACCAAAGAACTTTCGATTACCAGGTAAGCTAATAAAGTCATGAGAGAGGCGGCTAAGGATGCTTTTTAATATAACTCTGAATTGCTTAACCATTTTCAATATCTTTATAAGGGACGTGTAAGCTTGAATTGTATCCCTGCCGTCTGAAAAATGGGATATGCGAGACTTGAATCCCAAAATAGATTGTTAATATGATGCCAAGTTTTTTATTATTATTTTTATTAGTGATCTTCAAGATATCTCGCAGATCTCAATTTAAGCTTCGTACCTTCTACGCTTTCGAATTATCTTCAAACTTAACCCTTTATAAGCGAAGCCAACAAATAAAGACCAATTTCTATAGCTCACAATCAATGCAATAACTATGTGGAAGGATGACCATCAACGACGCCATCAATGCCGCCACCAAGCGACAACCAACAACTAACAACCAACAACCAGTAACCACCACCAGAGGCCGTTAAATTGCCGCATCACTTTGTTTTTGGATGTCAACGTCAAGTTCTTGGTGGTGTTTTTTGTTGTTATTCTCCCCGTTCAAGGCACGCACTTGTGGCATTTAACGGCCGCCTTGGTCCATTAGTTTCATCTTACAGATTTTTTTCCTTTTGATATTTTTATGCTACATACTTTTTTGTTTCGTATTTTATATTTCCATTTTATGTTCCTGATTGCTTTGCGTTATTGTTGTATTTGTGCTTATCGCTTATTGCTTTTATATAACCTTATACCTTTATCTGTTCTTAGATGGGTTTGTTAGCATATATGTACATACATATGTACGAGTATCTATGTACACAACAAAAATATATTTACTTTTGCATATACATACATATGTACATACACTCCTAAGTATATGTAAGAGTGTGCGTGTCCATCTTGGCCGCTGACTACGACTCCAACCATGGCTCTCCCCTGCTAACTCCGACTACCTGCTGTGTATGACGTTCGATTCGTGCCCGTCGAATGCCGCGTCTTAGGGATCATATCGCTATAGGCTGATTGCTGCTGACTGTTATTGTTGTTGTTTAAGTTGAAGTTGACCCTTGCACGTGTTCAAATTGCCGTTTCGCCTGCGCTGTCTTTACTGTACGTACGTACAATTCTACTTAAAATATATTGGCCAGTCAGCAAAGAATGCATTTTTATGCAGCAAGCGAAGGGCCACAAGCGCATGCGCACACACTAATACACTCCTATCTGCGTACATACTCGTAAATATGTAGATGTATCCTCACTATCAGTTCTTCGTCCATTGTGTTATATTAGTTGAGGTCCCTGTAGGCAGAAAAAAGGGATTTAAAAATTTTTACTGTTCATAGCATTTTTTGGTGATTTTTTTCTTTCTTTCATTACTTATGTATTTATTTATGTGGTTCCCCTTCACTTTGGTTGCCTTTCTCATTTGGTTTATTTATGCATTACTTTTTTTGTTTTTGTGTTTGTTCGTTATTTAGCATTTTTTTCGATTTAATTTTATGTGAAGGGTTTCGCTTTGGTAGGGATTTTGTTTTTTGGGCGTTACAGCACCGAAAACGTGATTTGACATTTTTTGTGGTAAACTTTTATGTGCGTTGTATGATGTTGGACGGTCGCTAGGATTGTGATGCTGGCATAAAAAATTCATTAAAATTGTATAAATGCTAAGCGTAAGAAGTTCATTTGAAGAGACAAAATTAATAATAAGAAATGGATTTTAGCATAAAATTAAATGAAAATTAAAACATTATCTGACAACAAAAATGAATAATAAATACATGAAAATATATATCACTGGATTATGGGGGAAAATCTATAAAATTCGAATTTTTTGAAATATTGTTTAATGGCGACCTTACTGTCGACTAATTTCAGGCAAACATTCTTTGCGTACACAAGTAATTAGCAAACTTTCAAAGTCGAAGTTATTAGAATTTACAATGTGTGGAGAAAAGATTATTTACATAGTCCACCTCCATACTAGAATTTTCAACGACTCGTTTAGTTAAACTTAAAAGATTTTCTGATAACAAAAAAGAAAAAAACAATAATAAATACATTTATATATCACTCGATTATGGGGTGAAATCTATAAAATTAGAAAAATTATTAAAATGTTGTTCAATGGCGACCTTACAGTCGACTGGTTTCAGGCAAACATTCTGCACACACATAAGAAATAATCAAAGTTCCAAGGTCGAGGTGTGGAGAAAAGATTCTCTACATGGTCCGCCTTCAAGGTAATTTTCAACAACTCCTTGAGAAGGGTAACGAGCCTTGAAAAACATGCTTGCCAACTTCCTCGTCGGGGTGACCTAGGAATGGGTTTTGATCACAATTAAAAAAAAAAAAATTGCATCCACTTGAAAGCTGCGTTAACGGCCTAATCGGCTTTGCTGACGGTGATGTCCGACATGAAAAGAAGATGATATAGAATCTGAACCTCACAGATATATTATTTTAATAACCGGTTTTGTGGCTTAAACACCTCTTACTCGTATTCGTCTTATAAGTATTTACATATTTCGACTAGATTATGATATTTTTCTCGCATTTAATCGCCTGTCAGATCTACTAATCCGCATCCCAAGATTGACTTAATATTTCGTTTAGATCACTCTTGAGCTGGAGTTCAAGAAATGGGAATGGTGTGTTTAGGAATTTTGTTCATAAAAATGCCACTTGAAGCGTCGTTTCCCTAGCATTTAGGCAAAATATGAGGTCTCCGAACCTGGTATTCATTTTTACAAGGCGGGACTTGTCGACTGCCTAGATATTCGCCGTAAAGGCCTCTTTCTACAACTGATACTGGCAGCTAAAGCCTTTGAGGAAGCAAGCTCTGGTTGGATCGTTGAACAGGTCAATAGAGGCTCAAAGCATGAACTACGGCCCTAGCATGATGGACCAACCCAAGTTGCGAATGATGTGAGGATGCTAAATGGCTTTTTTTTTGACAAAAAGGAGTCAGGCACAGTGACAAAACGGACAACAATTAAGCCCTGGTAAGAATCGCGAAAGTCGACATCGGATATATTTACATTCGTATTTTTAATCTGAGATCATTGGACACGTTACGAGAAACATTCATATATTTTCAATTCGATTTGAGTAGCAGTTGGATCTTGCAATGTTTTGAATCCGGATTATTTTATTTTATTTATATATTTAGTCTATGAACAAAATTTTCTTACAGACTATTTACAAATTAGCGCTCGAACAAGGGGAGCATTTCGCGAATATTCTGTTTTACATTTAACTCCATAGAAAGGTGAAGAAATACGAAGATTACGTTGAGGGGTGTTGAAATTAATTCTTTCCAAAAGAAAGGAGCTTCTTGCTTCCAAAGTGTTAAGGTTAATCAAAGGCAAGCGAGATTTATAAGAGAGAATTGTCTCATCAAAACACAATGGACGTAAGGCATATTTAAGAAAATCTTTTTGGACCTGTTTAATCCTATTTATAAAATCTTTTTTCCAGGCTTAGGTAGCATATTCTAATTTGGAATGAACAAACCCCGTATATTATAACTTAAGAAAATGTGGGTGAGGTGTTGGAACAAATATGCCTATTAAAAGAAAAGTTACTCGAAAAAATTACGCCAAGATCTTTAATTTCGTACAAACTTTGTAAAAAAGAATGAGAAATCATATAAGACGTCGGTAAGATATTATGAGTTTTCGGATACGTGACCTTAAAGCACTCCTTTATGTTTAAAGAGAGCTGAGAGTTAACACACCACAGATGTAAGCTGTCAATGTCATTTTGAAGCTGAAGCGCATCATCGGGTTTTTTAATTATCGAAAAAACTTTTAAGTCATCGGCATAGAACAAAAATTTTGCAAATCTAAAGCAGCTACTTATATTATTTATAAACACAACGAACAATAACGGACCTAGTATACTCCCCTAGGGAACCCCAGAGGAGGCAAAAAAAGACTCAGAAGAATTGTCATCAATTGTTACTACGCAAATTCTTTTTTATAAATAGGATTAAATCCATTAAAAAAAAACTGACTGAAAACCTTTATGCGCCAACTTATAAATCAATAAAGAATGTGAAACTTTATCAAAGCTTTTGAAAAGTCTGTACATACACAGTCAACCTGCAGCCCGGCAGAAAAATACGCAATGCAATATTCACTAAATACTGCTAAATTCGAAACTGTAGATCGGTGAGGGACAAAACCGTGCTGGTTAGGCGAGATCAGACTCTTAGATGCAAAATACATTTTATCTTTAATGATACTCTGAAAAAGTCTCCAAACAGTAGATAACTTTGATTCCTGAAGTAGTCAAACAACAAAAAACAGCTGAAGAGTTGATTGCAAGGAATATTAAGAGGGAAGGGCAGAAGATGAAGAAATTTGCGGCTTAAGCCACACAAAAACTCACCATCGAACCTACAATACGAAAGGCAGCAAGCAAGCGCAACAGAACGGGATATGAATAAGCTGCTCTGAAACTCTTCTCTACTATTGACCAGCGATCTATGCGAGCAGGAAGCTAGAATAGCGTAGTAAAAGAATAAGTATCTGAGGATTAGAGTGGGACTTGTATATACGTACAAGCTAACTCCCAGCATGTTGCCCTCAGCCTCCCGAGGATGTTGGGACATTTCAACCATGATGATGTGGATATGATGGTTGAGACACAATCCGAAAAAGGTAAAGGACCGTTGTACAAACGCCAAAGAAACTTCCATAGCAGTCAAAAGTCAGATAGTGAACCAAAAGATAAACTTCAATTCGAAGGAATGCTCGTGGAGCAAGGTGTCGTAAATAAATAATGAGCTTAACAGAGAAGCCAACCAAAATAGTAGTAGAAAAAAAGCCTATGAAAACCAGAAAATTGTTTTAAAAGATGTCTGGATGCCAGGTTCGATCCATAAACCAAACGAGTTAATATATCTGTGTTAAAAAAGGGAGTCTGAAAACCAGCCACCCATGGCTAAGAACATCAGGGACCGAATGCACAAGTTGGCAGCTCTCTTCCCATCAACCGCGATAACTGAGATCAACTAATACAGAAACCGAAATTAAGAAATATTGTGTCCATTTATCGACACCAATTCAAAAAACTTCTTGCATGGTTACTTACAAAAATACAAAAACAAATAACTGTCGCACTCTCTGCTCTGTGTCGTGATGAACCAGTAAACGGATTAAAAATCCCTTTCAATACAATCAAGTAGAATATTCCTTCCATATTTTCTACTTTTCGCTTTTGTTTTGAGATGCAATGAGTGAGGTGAAATGCAATGGAGCAGCAAATCAAATTTTCAATGGATACTACTATCTACTATCTTAGGACAGCATGTAACAATAATCATAACAACAACAAAGAAGGAGTATAGAAAATTATCAAAGTTGTGATGAAAAGGTTTCGATTTTCAAGTTCTCTGCTTTTATATCCCCTTTTTCTTGTGCTACATTATAGATCTTTTTATATTTATTGCTGCAGGCGAACTGAAAGGATGCCTTCGCCTTCACCTTTTTTTAAACTGTTTTTGCTCTTAATCGGCTGGAGCGATCTTCGTAACAGAGTTTCACTTTATTAAAATAAAAAATATATAAAAAAAAAAACCAAAAAATAGGGAAAAAGAGGGGAGAAAAGGTTGAAAAAGAGTAAGAAATAAGAGAAAAAAATGCATTAAATTGCCAAACGAGAAAGGCAGTGACAGCACAAATCAAGCGCAATCCATCAACTTAAAAGTGAATAATGCATTTCTGCAGAAGGGGAAAATTTTATTCATTTTTTTCTATCTGCTTTGGTGTTGCGCTGTTCAATATTTTGAATGTGTAATTGTTTTATATTTGAATTGGGTTCGATTGCTGCAGACGATTCGCCGCAGGAAATAATCGTAAGTGTGGATTATTGAAACGAGAAAAAATATGAATTAAGAGTAGCAGCGGAGGAAATGCAGTTAGGGGGGTCAGTGGCACTAATTACTCGTTTATATTTTGTTGCACGTGCAGAGCTGGTTGAACGCAATTTGTGTAAATATTTCAAGTTTTATTAAAACTGGCAATCCCAATTTCTTATTAACTGATTTGATGGTGTTGTTTCCGGTCAGCAATAAACGATTTAAGTAAAAAGGAAAATTACTAATTATTAAAACTGCGCGATATAGCACTCATGAGAGTAATGTACTGTATATACATAAATTAGTTAAGTTAGAAAAAAAAAACATTGAAATTTATGTTACTAATTTTTTCCAGGATCAATTCATGATTTATGCAGAATAACTATGGTAATAGTTCACGACTTTTTCAGGGCTTTTTCAGCATTGTTTCGTGATTAATTCCCAATTACTTCGCAATGCTCTCGAAATATGTAGGTACAAAAGAGCATCTGAAAGTAATCTCGTACCAGTAATGAAACGGTTTCGAAATAGTCTTTAATTTGTCTCAAAATAATACCAAACTGGTCGTAAAATTTCCAATTTGAAAAAGTCCTGGACAGGTTGAAATTAGGTCGCGAATGATATTATTAGTCCTGAAATAGTCTCTGAATGGTCAATAACTAGAAATAATCTCAAAATAACGATGGATAAGTACAGAGAGGAAATTAAAATATTCTCGAAATAGTCGTAACAAAGTTCGGAAATAACTTCAAATGTGTTCTTAAATACTCCTGAACAGGCCACGAAACAATTTCGAAATGGTTCTAAACAAGCTCTACGGAATTGATGTGATGGTAATGTGACTTTCTTTTCACTCTTTGGTCTAGATTTGTTCGACTGCAAACCTTCTTCTTCACTGACTCTTCCGGCGCTTACAAATTATTTTAATGTTGCAACATTTCCATTACCACTATAGCCATTGCGCTGCTATTTACATTCTCATTACCTTTTTAAGTAACAATACCAACACCAATACCTACCCTATAAAGCCCACCATTCCCATTACCATTAACTTTAATAATAACATTACTAAAACCAATACAATTACAATCAATATTACCAATATTAGTACTATTAAGATCATAAATATCATAATCTCATTGTTACCTCTACTATTTTCACTAACTTATTACCACTAAAATTACCAATACAGTAATCAGTACCATTTTCACCAACAGTACCAATGTAATAAAATTATCACCATTAGATGGGAAACATATATTTCGCATCTCCTTGCCTCACTAAAAAAACGATTGAACATCATTAAATGCCACTCAAGCGCAAAACTCAACGTCAACACCATTTCTGTAGTGATGGCTGTCAAATCCCTAATCGTATCAAATCTATATTATGGACTATATCTCTTCGGATATGCCCCTAAATCCACTATTAATTAATTAAATTCAGTACTCAATTCCGCAATACGAACTGCTTTAGGCGCTTACAGAACCATACCAATCCACAATATGACATTTGAAACAGACATTCCACCTTTGACACAAATGAGATAAATTGCAACAACAAAGCTATGCAAAAACCTGTTTTTTAATGACCAATCTCCACTTTCCAAACTATCAAACAAACTAGCAAACTCGAAACAAAATCTCAAAATTGAATCTACAATCCATCGCATAATAAAAAAACTGAAGAACTGAATATTCCAATAAATAATAAACTAAAAACTGCTAAACAATGCCCTGCATGGCAGTCACCCCTTGATTCCATAGACACATCATTTCACCAATGGAAAAAAGACAACACTCCTGCAATAGTATTTCAAAAACACTTTTCAGAAATAACCGAAAACCTTACAAATAAAAAATTTAAACTAATTTTTACCGACGGCTCAAAATCCGACAACAGAATAAGCTTCACCGTTATACATAAAAATCAAATATTAACCTGCAAACTACTCCCTTCCTACAGCACAAATTTCGCTGCTGAAACCATGGGCATCTTCGAAGCAGGACAATTTGCTAACAAAATGCCTGGAAAATTCGCGATTTGTTCCGACTCCCTTGCATCTTTAAAAATGATAAAAAAAAACATGAAAAACAAAAATTATGATTCAGACCATATCCGAAACTGTTTAATAAAACACAAAAAATAAAATCTAACTAATATAAATACCTGGGCACACACTTATTAAAGGTATTGAGCTGGCAGATAGGGCCGCAGAAGAAGCACAAGAGCGACCACTAACTATGTCCCTAAACCTCCTATACACAGATATACAAAACTATATAAAAACTTATTTCAGAAATGAAAAAAAATTCCTCATACGAAAATACAACTAGCTGGTATCAATGTTTTAACCCAAAAAAATGTACAATCAACGAATCCAAATCAGCACATAGTAACGATATATCCAGAAGGGAAATTACAAAAATAAGTAGATTGCAACTCGGACATAAAAGGCTAACGCATGAATACCGAATAAAAATAGTCGGAAATACCTGCAAGTATTGCGATACCTTAAACCCTAGCATCAAACACATTCTAGACGACTGCATACATTTTTTAAACCACAGAAAATCACTTAACAACATTAAACCTACAGAATGACTTCACAGACAACACTTTCAAAGTAATAAAGTACCTAAAATATTGCATTATATTAAATGAAATATAAATAGTACATAATACACACATATTTTAATCGCTTAAGGCCACTGTAGCCATTGCGTTAAGTTATTGTATTTATTAGTTTACTAAAAATACAATTGTTAATAAAAAAAAATAAAAATTATTACCAACCTTACTTTTACTACGGTTAACATTTCCAATACAAATATAATTACCTTATTCAATACCATATAGTTTATAATTTCCATTACCATTGTCATTACTTTTGCTGTTACCATTTACCATTATTGATACCATTACTATTATTATTATCACTACCATTACCATTACTGTTACCAACTCAGCGGCGTTCAAATTTATGTTTGACCCTGTAAGTCTAAAAAAAAGTGAAAAACGGTCTTTTAACCACAAACCCATAATAATAACTATTTTATATTAAAGTTTTAAAAAAGCCATCAAAATTATCGTAAGAATTATAAAAGTCTTATCATAATTATTTAGAAAGAGAAAAATGTTTAAAGTTTTCCATGAGTAAAAATCTTTCAAAATAATTATTAACGAGAGAAATGTTTTGAATACTTAAAAAGAAGTCCCGAGTTAGTCTCGAACTGGTCCCGAAATAGCCCGAATCGGTACCGTCCTTTAAAACTTAAAAACAAAAATCAGAAGACTTTTGTAATATAAGTCTCAAAAAAAGGACTTTGTAGTTAAGTTTTGAGTTCGTACTCGATATTTTGAACTCACTCACACATTTTTATGAAGCGGATGATTCGCGGATGAACTTTTTTGAGCAACACAAGAACAATCTTTCTTGTATGCCATTTTTTCAATCGGTTAAATTTCGTAGTAAAATTAACCACACAGAAGGCTGCGGGAATAAATTCTCATACTAATTAATTTTTATTCAATAAACATACTTTCTCATACACAGACATTTATACGCATTTGAAAAAAAAATCTAAGTCTTATAGTCAAGGCCGAAATCACATGACTTTTTCAAAACATTAAAATGTGAAGAAAAAAGCTTCTCACAATGTGTGGTCCTGAACAACTGTTTGCTAAAAAGTTTCACTGAAAAATAAAATCTGTCACAAAATGCAAAAATAAAATATCACATGACATAATAAAGCTGCCCTTGATAATTCGTATCAAATTTCAAAACATGTTCTAATTTTTGGATAATGTAAACAACAACAGATGTGTATTTCAAGGATTTTTGTTGAGATATTTTTATTTCGAAAAAAAAAAACATTATTATAATAACAACTAAGTAAAGTCTGAAAAAAACTTTCAGCTTTGTTAAATCTGTATGTATAAGTTCAGATTAGAGTTTTCTGGAATTTACTGGAAATTCCAAGGTTGAGGTGAGACATCTGCGTCTAATAGTTCATTCAAGCTTTGGTTAAGCGCTTAGCTTACTTTTCTTTTTGTTCATGCAAGCTTTGGTTAATCGCTTAGCTTACTTTTGTTTTTGTTTAAACAAAGTCGAGATATATAAAATGTGTTTTGAAAAATTCTTATGTTTGATTTCACATTTTCAAAAATTCATGCGGATGATAGAAAACGCCGTTTCTCATTTATGTTTTTTGCTTCAAAGAAGCACTGCCAAATTGAACAGCACTACATTAATTATTTCTACTTAGACAATAGTGAAAAATGTCTAATGGCTAGACGATTTAATAACCATGAAGGACATCAATAATGTCACAACAATAGAAAATAGAAAAATTAAATTAACTCAGCAGTCAACTAATTTCAAATCGTCTACGAAGGACAATAGCGTTTAAAAATGAGTTTCATAAAATTAAATTTCAAATTCGAAGTTCTTTTGTGTCACTTTAGCAACCTGCTCAAATATCGGCGCCCAAAGTAAGCGTTTAGATTATGAAGCCAACAATGCACGCTGGCGCCACAGGATATCGGCGCCAGACGAATATTTGCGCACAGTCGGCACTGTCTGGCCAACTTTCTATATAATTTTTGGTGATTTTCTAATAGCATGAAGCGTAAATAGCAAACGTGTAGCAGGTTGACTATGTAAAGAAAAAAAAACAAAGTCAATACTGCCTTCACCGTTGCTGGGCGAGTACCGCATATGAGCTGTTGAAAATCACACGTGTACTAAGCGGGCGTAATACTTACATACTCGTATGTCCTTTTGTATGTCCTTTTTGTTGCGCGCGTTGAAGTTTGCACCTTGCGTTCGTGAAAAATCACACACTTGTTACCACCTACTTTTTAACGGCAGCTGATTTGATAATTCGCAGAAGGGCAGCTTAGCCGAGTTCTCGGTGTGACAAGTGACACTATGTGGCGAATCAGTTTAGGTGAATTTGGAAGGAAATACTCGCCTCAACAAATAATGTTTAGAATAAAAGAATGTATGCAGGTTGCGAGTATCTGTGGGCGTTTTTTAAAATTTGATATTCCGCCAGTTGGAAAGCTTAGTGCGCGCCTTCAATTTTTCGCTGAAGGTGAATACAATAAAGGTGTAGGTTACATTTTTGAAATTGATGATGAACGACTTATAGAGTATGGTTTTGTCCGTCGAAAGAGGACTTTACTGTGCAATTGCCTACTAAGTCCGAAGTAGCACTGATGGCAACAGTGATCCTCCTTTGGATTTCGAGGCTGTTATTATTATTGATGTTAATGCTGGCTCCTAAGTAAACGAAGTCCCCTACTTTTTCAATGTTATAACTGTCAACAGTGATGTTTGATCCCAGTCGTGAATATGCCGACTGTCTATTTAATGACAGGGGATACTTCGTTTAGCTCTAGTTCACTTCCAGACCCATTAGCTTTGCTTCTCTATCCAGTTTGGAAAAGGCAGAAATAACTAACGCTAGCAGCTGCACACTCTTATAAACGATGGTGCTTGACCGATTTAGTTTTGCGGGTATACCAAATTCAGACATTGCGGCATAAAGGCAACTTCTTTTTGTGCTGTCGAAAGCGGCTTTGAAGTCGACAAAAAGGGGGTGCGTGTCGATTGTTCTTTCTTGTGTATTTTCCAAGATCTGGCGCACTGTGAATATCAGGTCTATAGTAGATTTACCAGGTCTAAAGCAACACTGATAAAATTCACACAGTTCATTGACGGTGGGCTTTAGTTTCTCACACAATACGCTCGACAGAACCTTATATGCGATGTTAAGAAGGCTTACACCGCGATAGTTGGCGCGAATTGCAGTATCACCTTTCTTGTGGATTGGGCGAAGTACACCTAGATTCCAATCAGTAGGCGTGCATTCGTCCGACCATACTCTGCAGAGAGCAGGAGTGCGAGTCGAGTAGCGAAGTACGTGGCTGTCTGTTGTGATTGCATCTTCTCGTTATTCAGCTCTACCCTTAGCTTTTTTCAGAACTTAGCTCCTTTCCTATTTTTCTTTGACAAATCCTCTTAGAATGCCCGGCTTTTCCTGTATTCTACCTAAAAGTATATGCCTTTTAACTGTGTTACTGGTTTTGTTACTAGTATAAGCAATTATATGTACAAAAATTTAAATTTAATTACTTTCATTTTGAATTCGCGTATATTTTTCGCTTCTCAAAAAATTGTGAACAAATTTAATGAATAAGCCGACTATTTCCGCCCGAAATAAGTGTTGCCGATAAGGCTAAACAATGTTCGAAAGCGGAAAATTTTCGCCCGAAATTTATGATAAGCGAACAGTGAAAAGTGAACTATTTCGGGCGAGAACGAAACTCACGATAATGGTGATTATTTTTTTAGAATACAGATCGCAAGAAAAGTTCCAAGAAATATATTTACGTTATATCTCTTGCTTGAAAAAGTACGTTGCCGTTGCTGTAAATTTTCTTGAAGAAATTTGCATTTTTTCCTTGAGAGCTTCAGACTGTTTCAGAAATTTTTGTAAAAGAAATTAAAAAAACGTTTACTAAAATGTAACTAAACTAAAATTAGACCCCAGCGCTGTTTCTGTAATTTAAAAAATGATTAGCGCCATCTGTCGTTCAATAGTCGAAATATTATCATTTTATTCCGACTATTGAACTAAAAATATTGTTTGACAATTAATATATGATTTTTGCACAATAATTTTGACACTTTGTATATCGAATGCCTAGGATATAAGTATATTTAAAGGAGTGATAATCTCTAGTAGTTAGATTCTTTATGGAAGATGGAATAAACGAAGCAGTCCACTCGGCAAGCGTAGCACAGCATGTAGCGTGTTGGTTCTGCAATCCGAGGTTCCTTAGTTCAAAACCAGGGAAGCATTGACGAAGAATAGATAAAATTAAATTAAAAACAAATCTGATGAACTCCGAACCACTATAACTTGTGTTCTTTTTTTTCAAATAAAATCTTTCATAAACTTGCCTCGAGCTCAATAAAATTACCAATTATTAAACATTTTTAAGGCCTATAGAAAACTTAACAAAATTTATATTCCCTCTAATGCTAAGCACTTAAGACACAAAAATGACAGTTATTTTATTTTTTATTATTTTCAATTAATATACAGCTCAATTTGTAACAAAAAACATATAAAAACAATTTTAAAAGTTAAAAAAAATTAACAAATATTAAAATTCATTCATGTATTAAAATTTTAGGAGAAATAATTTTATAGAAAATTTTAACTCATTAGCTCTTTCTCCCGTTTTTGTTGGTCCTTTAACCCTCTTTTTGCTGAATACGTATAAATTAATATTTGAGAGGTCGGGGAAGGATTGAAATGATATAGAAAATTGTTCGCCGAAAAATTTCCTCAAGGTTATTCTCAGACGAAACCTTTGTTAAAGTCCGAAATAAAAAGAAAAATGTTTTTTTTGAAACATGCAATAAGTTTTTATGTGAAAATTATAAAAAAAATGATTTCTCGTGATATTTAAGTTTATTAATTCAAACTACATATATATTTTGCATTTTAGCCTTTTTATTCCATTTATTTTGAAAGCATTTAGGAAAACAATTGCGAATTAAAAAAAGTCATAAAAAACATTCCTTTGATTTGGGAATGCAAAACGAGTTGTAGGTTCTGCTGTATTCAGCCATGCATTTAACTCCCAGTTTATATCATTTTGCGCCGATACAAGAACTTTATAATTTTTTTACAAAAAACCTTGGTGAAACTTCTTCGATAATGTCCTCATATTTTTGCAGCTTTTGATAAGCTTTTGACCCACTGTGAAATGCTTCGAATTTTTTAACACATACTACATACAGCACAAAAACTAGCAGAAATAAATTTTACAAATCTTTGATTGTGCATTAAGAAAAATGTTTTAAACAGTTCGAAACACCTTTTGTGCCCAATGAAAATTTTCTTGCAATTTCCGAAACTGAGCTAAATAAAAAGAAATTGAAAAAAATTTGTTTGATGTTTCTGTCATACTCTAATAGTCACCAAGGCTTAGTATTCACCAATTATCTTGCGTTTTAATTTAAAATATACTTGTCATACTTTATTGGTAAACTCTTACAAACAAATATGAATATAAAATTATAGAATACATAAAATAATTTCCTAAGTGCTCTCTGCCGTAAACGTAAAATTTGTACAAATTTACTACAAAACTTGCTGTTCAAGAACATAATTGTACTTAAAAGAAAAAAAATCTTTAAGTGGCCTCATTTAATTTTTAAGTCATGCTCTCAATCCTTAATGGGCAAGTCATGTCCTTTCCGCTAGCTGCATATGTAAAAATAAAAATTCTAATCATTAACCAAATCTAAAAAGTAGCGCTCCGGCTTTAAAAAAATATAGAGGATATAAATCTTATTATCCTTGGCGTACACAACATCCACTAAGTTGCTTGTTTATTTGAAGAGTAAAGGCACAAAGAAATAAGACAATCACCACTTAAATGTGCCGCATTTGGTGGTTTAAAAGGTCGCCTACACTGCCTCCTTTTTTTTTTTTTTTTTTTTTGTAGAGACTACTTAATAATATGATATTGATTTTACGAGCAAGTACTTTAACCGAAAAATTAGATTTTGTTTGGTTTTATCAGCGGCAGACAAAAATGAAGTTAATTGCTTTGGGAAAGGCGAACACGAATGGGTTATGAGACCTATTACGATAGCAGCCAATGAAATTCCTTTGATTAGAGCCGACTGGCAGGGCCATAAGAAATGTAATGGAATAGTAAATTATTTAGCACGAAAATTCGAAAAAAGGATAAGAAAATAAATTCTGGCATGGGATTGAAAATGCTGCTGAGTTTCATTCTTTAAATTTATTTTTTACATTTTTTTCTCATATTTCAATTTCAAACTGATTATAGCGTGCGTCTCCGATTATATAGCTTTGTGCTAATGACTTTCTAATTAAGCGTTTGACATATCCTTTCACATGTTTGATACTTGAACATACTTTCTTTTAAATTCTTTAATATTTTGGTACATTTATTTATATCATTGCAGGTATTTAAGTGCATTTTGGAATTAGCATTGAAAGCAGCGTGACTAATTTATCAAATTTTTAATTTGCAGGTATTTAAGATTGTTCGCTGAGCTCATATCTTAAATAGGTTCGAAGCACTTGACGATGCCAAGTAAATAATGAAAGTAGATTTTTGAAGGATTGGGCAGTGAAAGGAGTTTTTGAATAAGGTGTGCTTATAAATTTAAAATTTTCGGAGAGAGTGATATAAAATTGATAAACATATACAGAAAAAAATATATATAAGTGAAGTGAAAGAAAGTAAGAATCTTATGCTATGAGTTTGAGGGCTAGTAAGAAATTGTAAGGAGAATAATTCAAGTATATATTAACCGCTTAAGAAGCATTTGTTCAAACCAGCTGACTAAGTTATATTTAAAAGTATAATTACTGTAATTTTTTTACAAATGTTGCAAATTAATTATTTCTAAATTAAACTTTGATTATTTTGAAATAAAAATACAGAGTTTTTTTTTTAAGTTTCGAGCTTCATACAGTTTTTAATAACAAAATTTAAATAATAAAAAACATTGAAACTTTAACCTTTTAATTAGAAACTTGACAGACTTTTTGAGTGCACAGCAGGAAATTTCTTTCATTTAACGCATGAACGAAATCTATTTTTATGTGAACACCATTTTGGGCTCACATATTTTTAAAATCAATTGTATATTTTTGCATACTGAAACTTGTACATTCTTGGACTAAAAATGAATAATAAAAATTTAGATGTTTGGATTTTAATATATTAAAATTTAAAAAAAACTTTAGGGAAGACTGAATGCAGTTTAAAGCGAGTGTTAAATATTATTTGCTGAAAAATTGAGATGAGTGATTTTTGTTTTTAATATATATTTTAATAATAATAATAATCCCATCGTTTTTTAACCTCCATTCCCGCCCAACCGACGCGAGGGGCTCATCCGCATGACGCACGGATTTAATTTTTTTGTTTTCTTTTTGCATGCCGAGTTATGAAAGGCAGGAGTTTGTTGGGTGTCGAGATTTTAAAACTGTTAAATTTATTTTGGATAGTAAAAATTGTTTTAAAGCGTAATTGTGTATGTTATCCATCATCTATTGAGAGTACAAAGTATATTATTCTTTATGTGAAAAAGTGTTTCAGAAATATCAAAATAACTGGAGTGAAAGTTAAAGTCCTGGCATAAACTACGAAGTGGCTCGTTTAATTCGAAAAAATGTTTGCAAGGTTTCAGAAAAAGAGGCCTGGAAATTCGGGACGGAACGTTCCACTTCACTTCGGCCAGAAGAGGTGGACTATACGTCAAGGCTGTAACTTTACCAAAAATATTATGCCTAACATTTCTCTGCAACTAGCAAGCGTAAGAAGTCTACATAATAAGTTTTAAACGATTAATATAGGGTGGCATGTTATACTGGGAATCCCAGCGAAGATTTCTTAAAGCAAAAAGCAGAAATTGTGTTTGAATTGACTCCATCCGGTCAGAATGAACTTGATAGTGCGGGTTCCAAACGATGGAACCATATTCTAGTATTATTGTGAAAAAAGCTTTCGTAATGTAGGGGTCACTGAATTCTTTTGACCGTCGTTTTACAAACGCAAAAACACCCTTAGCTTTGTTGATTGTAGCATTGATATTAAGATTGAAGTTAAGTTTAGGGTCCATTGTGATACCTAGGTCAACAAAGTTAAATACTTGTTCAAGGTTGTAGTTACTTATGTCATAAGAAGCTGGTTGAATGGCCCTGCGTGAAAAGCACATTACATTACATTTTCTACGGTTTAGTGGCATACCATTTACTTCACACTTATAAGACATGCTATTTAAGTCCGATTGTAGTAAATGCCTTTCATCTACAGTGTTTAATGATCTGAAAAGCTTAACATCATCCGCATACAACAAAATTTTTGAATATTTGACAACCGAAGAAATATAGCTTATGAAAAGTAAGAACGGAATCGCACCAAGATTACCGCTGAAGATACATGAATAACACTCGAAGAAGTATTTTTAAAAGGCACACGTTGTGTTCTGTCTTGCAGAATAGAAGATATCCAAAGAAGAAGACTATGTTGGTTAAGTAAGGAGTTTATGGATAAGTAAGTAGTGATTAACTTCATCGAATGCTTTACTAAAATCGATGTATATAACATCGGTATGCATAATTTCTCTAAATCCGTTTGATACATGAGTAGTAAACTTAAGTTTGTAATAGTCAATTTTCCTTTAGAGAACCCGTCTTGCTTGCTAGAAATATCAGAAGATATGGAATATGTTAAACTGTCAACAATAGCTTCAAATAATTGTGGAATAGCAGAAAGGTTCGATCCATTAAACATTTATTTAAAAAAAATACCCATATATTTTGTCACAGTACCTTTTGTCGTCCTGAACTGACATTTATATTAATTTTTCAATTTCTTTAAAACTTTTTTAAGTATTTGTTTTAAAGTTTTTATACATGCATTTCAAACATTATTTGCAATTGCGACGTACTAGTATTTAGGATTTAAGCGGTTATTGCAAACATGAAAATGAGTAACAAACCAAAATTATTACAAAAAATATTTTGAAAAGGGTATTTTTTTTTAAGTAAATAATAATAAAATGAAATATTATGATGTAGTTGAGCCGAGTGCTAAAAAAATTTTATTTGAGTTAAATTGGAAACGAGATTGCCAGTTTATTGTTTTAAAAAAATGGTCGTTGCAAGAAATCAATAAAATATTTGAATAAGAATTTTAAATGAAAGATAGTTTAGGCGTTTTGAATTCAAAATATATTTAAACAAATTGCCACTTTATTTATTAATAATAGTCAAAATGCGATTTTCTTTGATAAATGAAAAAATAAACCATAATAAATATTTGGCTCATAACCTTTATTGATACTGAGAATATAAATTATCACTTCGAAATTAAAACTGCCATTCGGCTACTTTAGGTTATTTTTTTGTATCAACTTATTTTTTGTATTTGCTTACAAACAATGTTTTACTGTAAACAATTTTTAAACTAAGCATTAGCATGCAAATTATATTTTTCATACAAGAATGCTAAATTCAACAACTATGTGTGTGGCAGTAAATCCTTGTTAGGTTTTTTCAATTTTTTTTTTTAATTTTTCTTGCATTCATTACAACTTACAAGTAGCCTACTTGCATGCTTGTGAGTCAAGGAAACACCAACGCGTTTGCTTTACCAAAAATCAAACGAAATTTTTAAACATTTTTTTTTATATTTACAGCAATCAAGAGTCAATATTTGTTAAGTTTAAAAAAATATATAAATAATAATAAAAGTAAATAAGTAAATGAAGAAGAAAGTAGAAATAAACACAACAACTCAATACCTGAGTCATTGCTTGAATCTAACAAGTATTTAGAGAAACACTGCAATATTTATAGAACGACGGAATATTTATTTACACATGACTTTGCATCAAAAAAAAAAAACATGCCTAAATAAATAAGCTCCCCTCTGTAGATTTTGTTACGAGTATGAGCAGAGAATTTACGTGTTTTATCGACTGTTTGCTAATGGAAACAGGTATGATTTATTTGTATTTATATTTATTTGTTTTACACAGAAAATGCTATAAGTAGATACTTAACTTATTTGTGATAGGTAGACAGTCAAATATAAATGAAGCAATTGGTAAATCCTTCCGAACTCTCTAAATAGAGTCGCGAAAACAAAAAATAAATATCACCAGATCAAAGAGAGTTGCAATGTAGGAAGACTAATGTCGGAATTCAGAAAGCAGTCTCAGTCTATAATTGAGACACCATTTAGACTAGTTGGCATTCATTAGTCTCAAAATAAAGTATCTAAATAGTGAACCGGTGAAAGATATGTCACAAAAGTTTAGCCAAACACAAGAAATAATAATGTAAAAGAAAGAAAATTTAATAATCTCTGCTCATACCTCTGCGAAATTCAATCAAAGGCACCTGTTATATCTTTAAAAATTTGAATTCAAAGGGAGAAATAAAGGATTTTTCTTTGTAATTTTATTTATATGTATTTAGGAGTTAGATAAATAAAAATTTCTTCACATAAATGAAATTCAAACTTAAAATACAACTTTTTTTTTGTAACTATTCATACTTAAATGCAAAATTCAATTAAAAGCAAAATATACAAAGAGTTCAGAAAACGCCTGAAAAAAATTTATAGCACAAAGCTAATAGTGAGTCCATCCCCCAGATTTATTTATCACTTCAAAAATCCGGCTTGGCATCGAAGCAATCACATTGTGGAACTCCGAAAGTGGCATTCGAGACCATTGTTCCACAATGGCATTGCGTAACTGTTCTACAGTCTGAAATTTATGTCCTAAAGCATAAACTCGACGAGAAAAGTTGCCCACATGTTCTCGATAGGGTTTAGATCGGGGGAACGTGATGGTCATTCTAAAAGTTCAATTTGCTTCTCCTGAAGCCAACTTTTGGTAACGCGTGAGGCATGTACGGCAGCGTTATCGTGCTGAAATATGGGATTTGTGTTTGGCAAACCCTCCATAAAGGTTATTAAGACTTCGCCGAAAAGATTTATGTACGCTTTTCAGTTCATACGTCCTGAAATTTTGCACATGGGTGTCCTGTTATGATAGCTAAAACCTGCCCAAACCATCAGTGAAACCCTCCAAAGTTTCGCTTCGTAGAAAAACTTTTTGGACCCTTCAAGTCGTGCCAGTAGTAATTAAAGCCGTGTGGGCCATCGAGATTGAATTTTTTTTCGTCCGAAAATATCACATTATTCCATTCATCGGTCCACGACATGCCTTGCACGTTTGTGGGACTCCGTGAAAGCTGGTTTTGACTTCATTTTTTTTGCACACGCGGCCTCATGCGCTTGTTTAATTGCACCCTCTAGAAGAACTAGGTTGAACTCAGACAAACAAGGCATATTTAATTCAGGTATTGTGGTCGAGTCAACCTTAGAAAAAGTTTTGATAAATGCAACTCTCTTATAAAATTTTATTTTTTAAGCGAAGAATAACACTTGACTATATGTGCTACTTTGGACTCGGTGGGCAGTTGAAAAGCATAGCGCTTTCTTGACGAACGAATATCTCGCTCTACAAATCCGTCATCATGCCCGTCCTTTTATATGGTGCAGAAACATGGACAATGTTGATTACTGATGAGAAGGCTTTGGGAGATTTCGAGAGATTTGTGGCCCTGTTCGCATGAGCGACAGGTACCAAAGAAGATGGAAACTCGTTCGTATGTATGATGATGCTTCGGTGAAAATATCCTTCGAATCGGCACCCATAAGTAGGCAACGAAGACAAAGGTGCCCACGAACAAACTGGAAGGATCAGTGAGTAATTGGAGTAACCTAGGAACGGAGATAGGAAACTCGCGAAGTTTTTTTTGGGCTCGGCCCAAACCGACAAACGGCTGTAGCGTCATAAATGAAGTATTTGGTTTCTTTGTGTACTTTCATCCTTGTTTAGAAAAAGCAATGGCACAATTTTAAGCAGGGTTCTAGAATTACATTTTTTTTTGATTTCTTTACATTATAATTGCGTACGTCTTATATGTATGGGATAGTATTTTTTATGTAATGACGACATTATACTCTGTCAAACATGTTACAATAATTGGTGAAATTGTAATGAAATCTAATAAATACACACACGTCAATGTATTAATTTTCAAGGACAATATACTGATGTAAACAAAAAAATTCTTTAAAAAAAGAAAAATTCAAACTAAAGTGAGAATACAAAAAATATTTTGTCTTTTGTAAGAAAATATCTTTATATGCTATGCAAACAATTATGCAACTTGGGATGTTGAGCAAACAAGCACCAGCACACGTGTGCTGACATTAAAGACAAGGATCAACGCAACACAAAGTATTGAACATTGCGCTGAGAAGCAATCCAACCACCAACGTTTTCACTATCACCGCTACAGGCGAGATTCCAACAGCCAATAGCAGCAATTCAGTGGCTTTCGTGATAGCAAACAACCACCAAGTGCCACCACGTAATTCTGGCCAGCAATGCGGACGCGAAAACAAAACCGAAAACAGAATTGAATTTGTAACAATTCAAAATATGCTGCTCCATGTTACAACCAAAAAAAAAAAAAATCAGAACAAAAAATATTACCGACTATCTCATTTGGCAAGAAATTGAAAACAAAATCAAAAAGTGTACAAAACATTTAATCACATAAGCGACAGGATCTCATTTTCCAATTCACTCGAGGTCATTATTGCTGTTCTACAACTTGAGTTGTGTTGGCAAAAAGGATCGACAACTTCAGTAATTTCAGCAATTTAAAAGATTATTATATTAATTTTTTTCTATTCATACGAAATTTCTGCACCAAAAGGAGAAGAAAACGAAAACAAAGCGAACATAAAATACAAAGCGATTTGTGTATTTTTGTTGAAATCTTTTCATTGCGCGTTATCCTTGGAAAAAAAAATGCGAAATAATAATAGCACAGCAACACAGTGTGGACTGCTAACGAGTGAATACAGACATAATCAAGGGATCAGTTGGTGTGTGAAATAGTAAACAATGCCGACAAAAAGGATCACCTCAGCCATTCAACAGTGATCATTATTTAGTAGAGGTAGAGCAGAGGTATGAACACGAAAGCGACGTGTAGTTTTATGTGCAAAATGCTAAGAGCAAAGAAGGATGCTCCCTATTGTTGTTGACATTGGTAGGCCTTTTCAATGCCCTTGGGCATTTTCAGTCAGTTAAGCATAATTGTTTTTGCCCTGCGCACGTATTGAAATTGAGTCAAAAAGCAAAGGCAGCGACCGAAGATCATAATGTAAGTTAGTTACTGAGCGTAAGCGCAGAGCGTATGGAGTGAGTGGTTCGGGGTGACAAGCAAATTTCTTGAATGTTTGCGAAGATTACAGGGATATGGTAGCAGCACAGGGGGACTGAATTGAAAATTTTGTAATGTGAAATACAAATATTTTCTAACGTTACTAAGTTTAAATTTCAGAACACTTTTATTTTGGAAAACATACTTCAAAATTTTGGGTGAATTTTTTCTTGAATGTAGTATTTAAAGCTTGTTTCAAAAAATAAAAAAAATAAATTTAAAATTCTGGAAAAATATCGCTGAAGTATGACAAATACCACAATTTTTACAAGCATTTTTTTCTTAAATTGGACGAGATACAACTTCTTATATTTTTTTAATAATTAATTTTATCAAACTTTAACTGTGCTTTGCAAACTCAAAATATTTTTGCTTTTATATTAAGCAATTTTATCAAGGTTTAAGTTTCCTCTTCGATATTAAATAAAAGAGCGAGAGCTCTGAGAGATATTTGAATCTTCGTGCAAGCTTTCAAGCATTAAAAAAAACATTGTTTAAAAGCTTGGCTTTCGTAAGCTTTTAGAGTTTGCAAATATGTATTTAAAAGTGGGTGAACAACTTTAAAGCTTGCAAAATGCTTCTTCAAAAGTTTAGTAAAGCTTTAAACTTTTGTGAAACATTTTTCACACTACAATGTGTTTAAAAAATGTTTTTACACATTCAAAAGCTCGAAACTAAACTTTTGCAATAAACAAAAGTTCCTCAAGCCTTTAAATATTTCGCCTAGCTTCAAGCAAACATTTTGAAGCTTTTGATCAACTTTTAAAGCAACATTCCGGCAACTTCAACGCATTTAAAATGTCTCTCTCATATGATTTTGCAAAGAAAATTATAAGTTCTGTAAAAATGTTGTTTTCGCGAAAGCATTGCATAAAAGATATAATAAATCCTGTCCCGACTAATTTAAAAAAAAATGCTTGTACTCGAATGAACCGATAAGCATTGTGAGCTTTAATGCTTTTAAAGAAATATTTCCCAAGCTCGCATACATTGTGTTCAGGAATAAATAATATCCTTACATTTTATGTTGAAGCTTTTTTTAATTTGATTTCACAGAGAAATCTTTACCGTTTGGTAATAAATTAATAAAAACCCAAGAAATTAAGTCTATTTTATTATATTAAAAAAAATTTACTTCAAAAGTTTTTTTTTTGGTTTTCATAGCCGGGATCTATTAACTAATATATCCTGTTAAGCATTAAAAATAAATACTTAGTAATCGCATATCTTTGGGTTAATTTAAATAAATATTATCTTTGACCTCTTTTATTTTAGACGCGATTTTGATATTTTTTTTTGTATTGCTTTTACAGTTTTACAGTCAAAGCCGACGGCGAAAACGCATGCCAGAAGATTGGAAGATTTTAAGCTCTTTGAAGCCCGCGAATGTAAGGCCTTGTAGGTCAGAGAAGCCTTGCCATTATATGATTTAAGTGCATTTATGAAAGTGCTAAGTTATTGCTTTCACAAATATATAACAAAAAAATTAATTTGCATACTTTTATATTTTTAAGTTTCACCGTTCTACATCGTTTCCAACAGTATTTTAGAAAATCACAAATGTATTTCAGAAAAGATCAATTGTATTTTTTTCTGAAATATAATTGATCTTTTCTGAAATACATTTGTGTTTTTCTGAAATACTGTTGGAAAAGGTGTAGTAAGACTTAGAGCTTTGAGCATGACAGAACCCAAAATTTAACCTTGCTTTTAAATCTTTAAGCTAAAAAAATTACCAAATACATAAAATAATTTGTTAAACCTTTTTATTTTAATTTGTAAGCAATTAAACAATATTTTTTTTCGAATTTTAAATTTAAAAATTTAATTACAAAAAAATGTCTAAATAAAAATAACTTAGTTTTACTAATAAGTTAAAAATCTTATCAACACTACGAACGAGAGGATAATTTTTGTTTTAGTGCTTTTAAAAATTCCAACAAACGAAAAATAGTTTTCGACATATAAAAATATATGTATATTCTATTTGTATATAATTTTAAAGGACTTTAGTTTTAGTTTTCAAGTAGGCAATATAGCAACAATTTTTAATATTCCAATTTTGGTAAATCAAATCATATCTCTTAATAAAATATGTTTAAATAGTCTTACAAACGCTATGAAGAAGACCACAACATTTTTTTTAACTATTTCAAAATTATTGCAAACAAAAAAAAAAATTTTGGCATATAAAAGCATACATTTTATTTAAAAATAATTATAATTTTTTGTTTGCATTTTACTTTCAGGTGACAATAATATGGAATACCTTTATAACTTTTTATTCTTTAAATTTCAAATAAACAAAAAAATTGTTTTTGAAGAAATCCAAAAAATTAAAATTTTTTGCGAGTAAAATTATTAACAAAAAAAATATGTGTTTAACTGTAAAAGAAAAATCGAAAAAGCAAAATTAAAAAAATAATCTTTTTTTTTTACATATTTTTAAGAAAAGGAGCTGGTGGAGTGTGTAAAAATAAGGCAATAATTTACAGCATAACATTAACAACAACTAAGATGTTCAGTTTAATATAGCGTTCGATTAGCTCAGTAGCAGTCATTAAAATGTTATAGAAATTCGGATATATATACAGATTTATTTGTATATAGCAAACCTTGCATTTCGTTATTTAATAAATAATAATTTAAGGTATTTTTTTAAACACATATCAAGCCTCAAATACAATTTTTTTTACTAGCGCTTCATTTTGGTGTGAACAATTCGCCTTTCACACCACTGTAAAATTTAACAATCTAGCTGTTACTATTTCACTTAAAAAAAAATTAAAGTAATCAACTGCTCCGCTTACAGCGTTGTTAGAGCGCGACACCTTTTGTGTATAAGCACACAACTATAATCCTGACAAAAAAATTCAATATAAAATAGAATTATAAAAAAATGCAAATACTCTAGTGAACATCCTGGCAACATGAACATTTAAACACTTAATCCCTACTCGGCAGCCAACATAAATCCAACGGTGTCATCGTCATGTTTCGCTAGAAATGCCTCCTACACTCCTGCCACATAGCCACTGTGGTATTGTGTGGTGCGTGTATGTATGTTACCGTCTAATAAGCTGGTGGCACTAACAACACCTCAGGCAACATGACGTCTCAGTCTACTTTTCAGCTTATTTGCAACGAAATCGATGTATGTACATTTGTATGTATGTGAGTCTTTGTATAGACCATAATTTATATTGCCACTTTTCTGCTTCTTCTTTTGCTTTTTAGTTCAGTTTGAATTGAATAGCAAATTGAATTGAGCCTCAATGCTTTGTCTTGTCTTCGCCTACTGTGACAATCACTGTGCGTGTTCTGTTCGATTATTTTCTGAATTTTTTTTTTCTGGAGGCAGTGGAGGCATATCTGCAGTGTCTTAGAAGTTGCGATAGACAATGCAAATGTTTTAAATCGTGTTTACAAATGTTTTTGGTAAAATATTTTCAAAGCAAGTTGGCGTGTTCTTAAACAATACATAAATGTCAAACAATTGCTGGTGAGCGTATACTATATTGATTAGACCAGTATGTGTCCATAGTTGGCGGGAGGGCGGCAATGTTAATAAATAAAATACACTTTTTTTTTTTAAAACAGAAAACTATACATTTGTACGTTTATAATCCTGATTGCATACAAAGTCATGCCTTTGAATGCTTGTTGCCAGTAATTTCCGAGAAAATGTTGTGTGACAAAAATCCATTGGTGGCTCAAATAAAAATGTAACACGTGTTATACGAGCTATCAACAAGCATGACAAGGTTAATTGTAGAATCAACGCTGGAAATTGCTTCTTACTCTACTACTGAGAAAATGCAAAGAATTTCACTGATGCAGAAAATTTAGTATCGTTAATAGTAAGTCTCTACAAAAAGTGTAAATTTGCCAGTAATAGAGAATATACTGAAAGTTAAGTTAGCTGTGAAATTAGTGACCTTCGCATCTTCACCAAATGCGATTACTTAAATTTTGGCAACTTCTGTATATCTTTTTCTTTAATTTATTACGATTATTTATACCTATGAACGTATAACTATGAATTAATATATTAATTCGCTTATAAAAATTTTATAGAGCATTTTATATGGTATAGTTGATAATGTGTTTAAAAAAAATTACAACCACATTTAGATCGTAAATACAATTTGAAATTACGAAAATTATAGAAATTCACAAATTTACAAGTTTTGACTGTTTATTTTTCTTGTATTTCTTTTGAAAACATTTTCTATTAAAATATAGCTGTTCCTCTTACAAAAACCATATAAACCAAATTTTCGCAAACATAAAAAATTCATAATGACTGATCAAAATTTCATCGAAAATTAGAACACAATTTTTTTTTTAATTTCTAGTATGTATTCGTGTAGTCCGTTTAATTTTAGTACAATGAAGTTTAAGTGTTAAGTAACTATAATTAACCGTTGATTTTTGGCAATTTTTTAACTGACGCTCTTAGACATTTTTCCTTAAAATGCTCGGAAAGGTTGATGAAGAGCTCCAAAAAAGAAATTGCCAAAAAAACAACGGTAGTTTGTAGTTACCTAAATCTTTCTCTTCAAAATAGAAAAGTTAAAAAAACAATGGTAATTTGTAGTTACCTAAAACTTTCTCTTTATAATACTAAAATTAAATATTTTTCTCAATTGTGATACCATATTGTTAAATTATTATACATTTTGCATAAATTTCAAGATTTGAGTTTTTATGGCGTTTCTTAGACTGGAACAGTATTTAAATCGAAAAATATTGGAAATCAAATAAACTAAAAATAAATAGTCAAAACTTGCGCTATTTTAATAAAATAACGGTAACAAATGTAAATATATTTAATTTTATAATCAAAACTTGCGCTATTTTAATAAAAATAACTATAACACATCTAAAAAATAAAATTTAAAGATTTAATAAATTTTTGCCCACAATAACATTTACCACTAACGCCATTGACCGAGCTTCTCCTGCAATTTTTATATTGATTCTGGAAGTATAGCTCCAAATTTTAATGACCACACCGTAAGCCAGATGCTTACTTTTTATGAGCAGTCTTTTTAACGTTCAAAATGCCTCTTGAGGGGGGCCACCACCAACACTTAGACAACAAAGAAGAAAAAAAAAACATTTCTATGATTTGACATCCATGCTTTGATCGGGTGCACATACTATATTTGTCATTCAATCCAAGCGTGAATGATATGCAACATCTGTTGTCAAGCGTTAAACATATTTCATTCAAGTGCATCTCGTCGCCGCCCTGCCATAGAGCACTTTGCTTCGAAATCAAATGCCTGCACTTGCCCTTTATGCTCAAAAATATACAAATATGAATGTATTTGAGTAGATAAACACATAGCGCTTGCATGAATTTATATTAGTGTGGATCAAATTTTTTCTTCATCAAATTTCATTGTATTTGCCTCACAAAATTATACTCATATATAACTTAGACGATTTAGGAATTGGCAGGCAACATTACCAGGGCCATGACAACTTATTTTTTCAGAGTGGATGACATTTATAATAAATTAACATTCTATCCTTGGAATATAAGAAGCGAGAACATACTAAATATGAAAAACATAGATGAAACTTACCCCATCGGAAACACAGAAGCCGTTGCTGCCATTAGGGTAGCTTGAAATTCCTTTTTACGAGGATATAAAAAATACCTACTTTCAAACTTCCAATCTGTTAACGAAGTAGTACTAACTCAGGCAACCGAGGTTAAGTACTTTGGAGTTTTTTCAGATAAAAAACTCCTATGATGGCCGGATAAATGTTAAATCTTCTACCGGTGGGTCCCTGTGACGAATTTCTGACAGCCTGCAGTGCGTACAGGCTACCATAAACGCGACCCTTCCGTGGAGAGATCTTAGAACCGGACACGCAAAGGTCTTGGAAACTCTGCGGGATAATTTAAGGAAACTAGGTAATACATTTCCTCTTCTATGTTAAAAAAAAAAGTTTTCCATAAGAATCCCAGAGAGGAACGAATGTTACGTGGTTAGAACCGTGGACCTATACCCAGAATCTACAGCTATTTATAGACTAGAAGCTAAATAAAAGACAAAAACTCTACACCGGCTGGCAGAAATGAGCTCCGTGAGTGTTTTATGGCCCTGGCCATGAGGACATTCCAAGAAATTACCTGGCTGGCAAGGAAAGGGACGGAATTAACCGTTGTTAACTTTGCCAAAATGCGGGAGCGAGGAAGAGATGAAGAGTATTGAACATTATATCTGCCATTGTCCCGGCCTAGCAATGACGCAAAACCAATTCTTCAAAAATTACTTCGTTAATTGCTTAACCGACTTGAACTCGCCATCATTATTAACTTTTTACTCTACATTTAACGTTTAGTTGATTTTTAAGGAATATAAAGGAAGGCATGACTTGCGCTAGTTGTGTCATAACGGGGTTTTCTACCTCTAGCTTAAGTGTGCCACCGTGCTTCTGCATGGAGGCATCAACTCCCACCTAACCCAACTACTACATCACACAGTCTTAATATCCAACTACTAAAGCCCGGATTCCACTATCGGCGCAAATAGCAAACTTTTTACCGATTTTTATTGTTCTACATCCGCGCAAAATACAAAAAAAAATTTGAGTCAATTTTTAGCAGTCACATTATCGGCGCATATTGTGACATTTTTATCGGCGTAAATCGGCGTTAAATATTCTGCTCCGATAATCGGCGCAACGCGGTCACACTGTTGTGCTCAATCAGCTGTTTGCAGTAAAATTTCTTATTTATTTTAAAATATGGATTATTCATTTCTAAAAATTATTAATTAATTATGTACTTCATATAATAATGCACTTTAGTTTTATTGTGTGAATTTACCAAACATATGCTTTATATACATATGTTTGCAAGCAGTAGAGATGTTGGTTTTAGATCGATAAATCGAAGATCGATTAATCAAAGACCTTCGACTCGATCTTTTTGTCTATTTTATTTTTTCGATTCGAATCGAGAATCAATTCAAAAATCGAGTCGATTGATATAGATTTTTTCAACTTTCAAATTTAAAAATTATTGAAAAAGTGTTTTCAAATTAATATTTAAAAATTTGCTGAGAAATATTGAGATATTGGTGGTGATTGGTGTATTCGACCGGTGCTCAAGTGTCCGATAAAAACCTGCGCATTTTTTAATTTTTGTTGCTCTTTATCAAACATTATAGCGTTCACATTATCGGCGCAACTGGGTCGTTTTTGGTTGTGCATTGTAGGCACAATATCGGCCATGATTGTCGCATTTCATAATATTTAATGCGGTCACATTATCGGTACATGAAATAAGCCGAAAATTGATACCTTGCGCCGATAGTGGAACCCGGGCTTTATACTTTTGAAAATATCTGCAGAAAGTGGGCAAAAATGAAGCTACTTTTTATTTCTGTATAGCAAACTTTATTCTAATATCTGCGATACAAAAACTTTGCAGAAACTGCGGATAACACATTGTTTCCGACTAGTAGTGCAGACTTAATGTTTACTTTTGTAGAAAAATCTGTTATCAGAAAACTGGTTAAGATAAAATAAAAAACAAGTAAAACTAATATAAAAAGCGTTTCGATTAAAAGACAGGAAAATGTAAGTATGTAAAAAAATACATATAAATTTATACATGGCCATATGCTCGTATTTATAAGTATGTACATATGTAAAACAAAATAAAAGTATCAAACATACATGCGTTGCAAACAAATGTGGGGACGCGCTCCACTAGCCTTATTCCTCATCATGAAAATTATTTTATCACGCTACACACACCATTACGATGCTCATTTATGCTTGAATTAATGTGGACATAAATTGTAGAAATTGTATGCAGCGAGAAAGATAAGGATTTAAAACTTTGTTTTCTCAACTCAACGCACACTAAGCGTTTGTAGGATAATGACAAAAAAAAAAAAACTGAAAACATTTAAAAATTGTGTGGCCAAGGGATTGAATTACCAGCAATCGAAATAACTATGAACAAAGTGCGAGGGTAAACACAATGATATCGTGTACTTACACCAAAGTGACTCCCGCGAGATTAACTAGTTGCTGATGTGACAACTGGTAGGGGGGCCTCCAGCCAAAAAAAAAAATGATCAAGTGAACGCCTTCAGCATCAATGTTGCTTTGGGTGTGTTAAAGGGCAAGTGTGCTTGTCGTTGCTGGGATTTTTCATGTAGAAGAGAGACTTATGAAATGCGTTTCACAGCTATAGCACCACCACAAATTGAAAAATTTGGATAACTTATTTGATTTTTTTTTATTAAATTTACGTTATTATTTTTTGCATTGAAATACAATTTAATTTGCAACAAAAAGCTCTTCAACGTAGATTTCAAGTTTTTTATGAATGAAAAAAATATCATTAATTTTCTTTAAAATTTCAAAAAAAATTTTGAGTATT
Source organism: Philophylla caesio (assembly GCA_963971545.1). NCBI lineage: Eukaryota > Metazoa > Arthropoda > Insecta > Diptera > Tephritidae > Philophylla > Philophylla caesio. Next base: position 15,441,997 of record OZ020608.1, read on the forward strand.
TGAGAATTAAATTAAAAATTTTATACAGCATTAAAAAAATTAACAAATTTAATTAAATATTTCAAATTAAATAATTATAATTTTTTGTTAAGCTTGTAACGGCATTTTAAAATGAATAATAATCGAAAATCGATATTCAGATGATCTCCGAAGTAGCGGCTATAATTTCTACCACTAAAACTGTTGTTTTGTTTTCAAAATAAAATCTCTAATAAACTGGCTTCGAGCTCAATAAAATTATCAGTTATTAATAATTTTTTTATAATAATATGCAAGTTTTAAATGGCTTAAAACTACCATTATTTTTTGATCATTTTGTGCCGAGTGTTCTTCTTCCAAATAGTTAAAAATAAAATAATGGAATAAAAGAAAATTTAACAGAAATTCTCGAAATTAAAAGGAGTTCTTAGATACTAAGTCTACTAAAATTGATTGGACTATGAAGCTGCAAACAAAACGAATCTTAAAATCCGTCTTTAAAAATTTTAAGCTTTAAGTGAAGTTGACGGAATTTTGAAGACATTTTTTTTAAATTTTTTTATTTTTCTATAAGGTTTGAAACTTTCAAATTTAATTTCAATTGAAAATAATTTAAATAAAATAAAATAAATATTAATTGTCAAAAATTGGCTATTAGTGGCGGTGCTATAGTTGTGAAACGTATTTTCATATAATGAGCAGTTGAATTGCTGGTGTTTATGATTTGTAATTTCTTTTGTTTTTTGCTTTTAAAAATAATATTACTACACTTGTTTTGTTTCGTTGCGTTTGAATGGAAAACCGGATTAGATTGCATTTTAAAATTTCAATTTTTAAGGGGGGACCTTTCATTAGTTAAATGCATTCAAATTATTTTGGTTGATTATAAATCGATACTCTAACATGCATAAATTATGTGAAACGCCTTGGTATCGTAGCATTACCCCATAGCATGATTATTCTCCCTACTTTTTCTAAATTCCCATTTAAATTTTTGTAACATACATTAAAAATATATTTCACACATAGCTTAAAGTATTTCGAGCAGCGTAAAACTGTTTTTCTATAAAATATTCTCACAAGAAGGATCAATCAACTAGCACTTAAGTATCCCATTTCTTAGCGATACACTCAATCCCCATGCAATTAAAATGGTAATTAATGTTCGATGGGGTTAACAACTCAATGTACTATTCAGCAGTTTTGAACATTTTTGAGTAGAATGTAACAATTTGTGTTTCTTATTTTATGCCTTAACTACCTGTCCCCTAATGCTCGATGACTTTTGTGGCAAAGCCTTGCACTTGATGCTGTAATGAAAAGTCCTTTCCCACTCCTTTTTTGTTTCACACATGAAAAATAAATCTAAATCTGTTGCCTTTTTTGGGGTTGCAACTACCCTTTTTCTATTAAATGTTCTCAAAGAATTTATATTTCTTCTGGAAAATGTTTCTAATCGCACTTTCGGTCGTGAGAAAATTGTGTGGTAAATTTATTTTAACACAAATATCAAAATAATTGATTGGTGGAGGGTTTAAATTGACTCCAGTTGTTGATTAATTTCTTGGTATGAAAACTGTTGTGTAAAGTGGATTTTGCCACACAGCAGCCAGAGCAAAAACTCAGAAAATAAATTTATATATATGAACACTTCATTTCACACCTACTTAGTTGATTCAAAAATTCCTAACTTACCAATAGAGAAACCGACTTCGGTGTTTTCTGATCCTTAGCGTGATTTTTTTTTATAGCTTTTATCGGTTTTTATCTAAATACATTTTGAACAGAAGTAAATTTGCAAAAAAATATCGGACAGGAGGCGCTGGCATGGACTGAAAATTTAAATATATCTTTAAAAACAGCTAGTTTTGGGTAGAATTGAAATCTGTCAATTCTCAAAAAAAAAAAAAAAAATAAGCAATTAATTATTTTAAGATATAAAATGTAGCATTATAAAATGTTTATTAAATGCTTAATTTGGTAAAATATTTAATTAAATTATGTAAACGGATTACCAGCTTTTCTGTATAAAAAATAAAATAAAACTTAACAAAGAATGAAAGAAATGTTACAAGTGCTTATCAAATGAAATATTATTCAGACAGTTTGAAATAAAAAATATTTTCGTCACTGAAATTTCATGAAAATCGATATACTATAGATACTGCTATTTTGATTTAATTACCAGTAAATTTACTTGAGAAAAATTTAAAATTAAAAAGTTTATCTTGATTTTTGGCAAATTACTCTGCAAAACTCGACAAAACAAAATCATGAATTAAACGTAATTTTGAGCAACTTGAAACTATCACAAAAATTGAAGAGGCTACAAAACTTCATACGCAAAAAATTTTTTAAATTCATTGAAACAAATATGTTTGCTAATAAAGTCAAATCTAGGTAGTCGTGCTATTTATTTGATTAGGAATTGATTTTAATATTTTTTTATTGTAAGTCATGAAATATTAGTACAGCAAAAGAAAAAATAAAAATATATTGACAGTAAAATCTCGAAAAGAGTCAAATGAACACTCGCCGCCATTTAAGTGTTAAATGAAGCAATTATTCATAGCAACGAAATTCAATATTGATATTGGAAACCAAACTATATTTTTATGAAAAAATATTTATTAATATTTTACTTTCGAGCTTAATTGATACCAAAAATGTAATAAACTTTAAAAACTGTTTGCTTTTTTATAACGTTAATGTAAAATATTTCGACGAAGACCTCAAGAAAATTTTTAATGTTATCCTCAACAAAAAATATAGTAGTTACAACAATATAAAGACAAATTTGGAAATTATATTAAAATTAGTTTGTATTTCAATTAAAGTAGAAAAAACTCAGAAACCGAAATCATACAAAACCTTTTATGATACTTTATGCAAGATTTATAATAATTTAAGAAGTTCTATTATAGATACAAATTTTTATAATACTTTTTTTTTTAATTTTAGTTAACAAAATTTCATGAGTACACACTTTTATATATTTTTTTTTTATTTTGGACGTTTGCTGGTTTTTGAGATTTTTTTAAAATAAATCTTGTTTAGAAATTATATGGAAAAAAAATTTCAAAAATTAACAGTATTTTTGGGACTTAAATGTTGCCCTTTATGTACTAAAATTGCATAGTACATTCCAAGAATTTTTTTTGAAGTTGGAAATTTTTCGTAATTTCCTTGAATAATTCAAGAGTTGTATAAAGTTTGAAATTCGAGTTTATACGAGCTTTGCTAGAGAATTAACTGAATTTTAATAGAAAAATAAGCATAAGAAATTTGATAAACTTAAAATAAATAATCAAAATTTGTCATAATCTCCTATTATAAGGTCACCAAATATAAAGAATTCTTTAAAATATATTTTTCTTTTTGTAATTGTAATTACTATCACCCCTATGCTGGAATCCGTCGTACGTTAGATTACGCTACGAATCGTAAAATCGGTATGCTCAAATCCGTTTTTCGTATTTCGAATATCGTAGATTGTTTTCGCAATTCGTAATATTGGTATGCCAGAATCCGTCGGAGCTGTCAATTGCGGAATTTTTGTACGAACAGCCACTGGTGTCGGAGCGAAATAAATTTTAGAAAAATTAACGTTTATAAACCCAAAAATAAGCAAATATGCATGTATGTATGTATATACATGTGTACATTTGTATTTAAGTACATATGTAATATAAACTATGCAAGAAAAACTAGAATTATTACTTGTGTATATAAATCGTACGCAGTATGTTTCTTGTATGAATGCTTCTTTGTTGAGGCGAAACTTGTCACAAATCTCTAAACCATTAAACATTAATTTATCTGAGCATTGAATTCGACAATATTACACACTTCATAATTTAAGAAATTTGTTTTAGATTATCTCTTAACAATGTACATACATTCGATGCATATTTATGTAATTCTGCCTTTAATTAACGAAAACTTCTTATCAAATGGTTTATAAATGTTGATATTAAACTTCATTCTTTACTTGCAATAATATCGGTACATGTATATTTCTGCCAATATGCCTAATTACGAACTTCGAAATTCCTGTTTTTGGTTGGCAACGCGGTTGATAGTTACGATCGGATTTCAGCATACCAAATTTCGGACTTTCGGAACGGAGCTACGAATTCGTAACTACGAACATTCGGATTACAGCATAAGGGTGTATGTTTTTTTTTTGATTTAATAAGCATATAGCTCAATCAATAACTAAAACCTTTTAAGCTTAAGTTTTAAACTTTAGGCACAACTTTCATGCAAATTCGACCCATTTTCCCCCGCAAATTGCCATTGAATTTTTACGAACCTTCTTTCGCAGTTTCTTCTATATAACGATGGCTTGCTTGTTTTCTAAGTTGCAAAAAGTGCGCAACGCAACTGCTTAACTTAAATTTAGAACAAGGTGTAGCCACGTTACACTTTTACTTTAAGACATTTAAATTAAATGAACTAAAAATCTGCACACTCGAAAATTTACAGCTGTAAAATGTTTGACATGCTTCTCAATGTTAGAAGAAGATTAAAACTTTACGCTAGCGAAATAAAAAATATTTTACATCAAAAAATACTTTTCAACGCAGTCATTTAACTCATTTTATCAGTAATTTCATACAAAATTATTTTTTAAGTAACATTTGCAGAGAAGCAAGTTACGCCCCTATCTAAGATATTTGATTAAAAAAATAAGTGTTTACTAAATGTACTTTTACAACAGTAATGAAATCCAATATTTGTATACACACATATGTTTATACATACTCGTATTTAAATATCTTGGAATTAGAAAAATTACGTTGTCATTGAGTGGCAAGCAAAAGAACACAAATTCCATTTCTAGAAGTGATTGGTTATTGTTTGTAGAACAATTTTTTCTCAAGTAATTTTAAACTAATCATCGCCATATGTTGCGCAGAATGCAAGAAAAAGGGACTCTAGTAAAAAAAAAACAAAAAAATTACGAAAATGTCGAATTCAAACCCAAATCAAATACTAAAACCGACCGCCTGTTGTGTTTGTATTGGGGCAGTGGCGGCATTTAATTAACGCGCCTGCGCACAGGACCCCTTGGCTGGAGAGCAAAACAGCAATTCAGATAAACACTTGAAAACATGGTTAGATGGAGTTTTACAAGCATTGAAATAAATTTATGTTTATATGCATGCGAGATGTATGTATGTAAGTATGTATGGTCTATGAAAATCAATTGAGGCACGCTGTAGGCTCCGATTTCATTGGACCTCATAGTGTTCTTGTTGGAGGAGATGCTGTCGTTGTTGTTAGTGGTAAAAAAAAATCCACAACCTTAGCTGAGTTGGTAAGCCACCAGCATCCTTCAATGGCAGGTTTATTATGTTTAATTGTCAAGTGCAGTTTCTAGCGCTGCACAATCATTTTTCATACAATTCAAGCGTAGAATTTTTGATTTTTTTTGTGTTTTGTAATGAGTGAATGAATGTTTGACTGAAACGTAGAGAATCATAATTGTTGTGTTTTTATTTTTAAATTTTTAGTAGGTTTTTTTTTTTTTCAAAACACTTCTTCGCTGCCTGTAATGTGATACTTTCTTTTTGCTTAACCTAACTATCCCGCGTCGCCTAAATACGTTGCGTGCGCATGCGTTTTTTGTTTGTCCGTAGTCTTATTGTTAAGTGTACTCGTATTCTAAGGCGCTGAAATTGTCTTCAACGCTATGTCGTTGTTATATGGATATTTCAAATGGTTTACTAATTCGTTGTTTTTGCTGTCACTGATTTGCGTGTCAGTCGAGTCGGCGATAATCTATTTTAATTTAGCTGACGTGTCCTTTGTGCCCAAACTCAAGTGTTATCCTGCTAACATATTTTCAATTTATTTTTTTATAATTCGTATAAATTGGCTTGTAAGATTGGTTTGTAGAATATGTAAATTGAGCTGAGTTCGTTGCGTTACGTGCGTTTAACAAGCCGACAATATTTTATGGTTGAGCAGACTTGATGGGCTACTGAGTTGGGAAGAGAAGATACGAATGAGAGAAGATACTAATTTTAAGACTTCACTGCACTAAAATGTCTCAGCAATCTCTGAAGACGAGTGTTCACGCTTCCAAGTCTAGTCAACAAATACTGGAAGTTTTCGATTTTTTACGGAACATGAATATCCTTGAGGGGAATACTAGGGATAGGTAGGCAAGTATATAAGGATGTCATTGCAAAGAAACGACACACTGAGGTTGTAGACTCGTTTTAATATCACAATTCGAATTTTGTACACCATCCAGCCTCCACCCTTCTATCGCTTCCCCCTTTATCAATACTTTATAATCACTAACGATCTCGTAAGAAACTTTAAGTTTATCTCTTCGAATTCGTACAGGTCACTTAAGGAAGGCGAAACAGGGAAGCTTAAGCCGGAATCTGACATTAGTGGCTGCGGTCCAGTTCTTACTTTAATTGATGCTAGGCTGTTACTGAAAAGAAACGCATTTCTGTCTCCATTTTAAATAGGTTTGGAGTTTATTCATAGCTTTCTTAATAGCTAAGCCCGCAACACTACTGGGTGGAGTATAAATATCCCGTAAATGCATGGCTGCAAACCAAGGCATATGGAACAGGTAATGGCAGCATTTGTTTGTTTATATTTTTGGCCTTTGAAGTACCAAACCTGCTTTATCGACTACTTTGAATTGTGAACAATCATGATGAGCTCACTGGATTAAGCGACGGAGAACATGCGTGGCAAATATGAAGCTCCGCCATGCATACTTCCGCAGAAGGGAGTTCATGAATGTCCGAACAGTCGCATATTGAGATCGAGATCCCATCACTGTTTGCCGTGAACCACCTGCCCATGATCTTTGGCAACTCCACTAGATTATTGTTCACTTCTAGCCCCTTAAGGCTTGTGTAATGACCATTGACTTCTTCTTGTTAAACGCTTCTCTGTTTCTAGAAAGGCCATCAGTTTCAGTGGGGTTCGTCCGCTCAAAATTTTCTCACACCAAATTGTGCATTTAGTCACTATACTAAACAGACACAGAAGTAAACAGAAATTTGTGGAAAGTTTGAACAGATCGAATGTGAAAGCATGATATTTCCTGATTTCCCAAAAAAAAATTACAATATTTAACGAACTTATTATCATCCTCCTCCGAACGGCAGATGTATTTATGAGAAACTTTTTGATATTAGAAATGCACTTGGAGGTTTGCCATTGCCTTCCGAAGCGACTCTTTTCTATGGTTAACACTTTACTTGACCTGACTGAGTTTCGAACTTCGAACTCACCGGCATAGCGAGTTATAGCACGCACTGCTACCCACTCTACCACAGCGGCCACTATCACCATAGGCAAACGAAAACTCAACCACTTACGAATAGGCGGTGAGTCTCTTAATCTACTCAAAATATGTGTGCCAAACAAAAAAGCCGAAACTAAATTGTTAGCTCGCAACAACAATCGTAGCAACATTACAACACAAATCTCTACCATCAAGTCCTTGCGGCCGCTTTTTTCCTCGTATTCTTGGTTGACCGCTTAAACCGTACATCATCGGCTTTGTTGAATGGTTCAACAAATCTGCCATTTCTACTGCCTACATTTCCTTTATTTCCTTACTAGTGTTGCATGGAATTCTTCTGTGCATCCTTTATCCTTTTCACAAACAGTGTCGCTATTGTCATTTGGGTAATTTCTTTAGTTGAGGATTTGCGCTTCATTTGCGATGCATTTGTATTTCCAGCGAAAGTAATTTAATGCCGTTGCATTTCAAAATCCATAAATATGGATGAGACAGCAAAAATTAATATATGGCCAAATACAGTTACGGTAAAAGTAATAGAAACGCAATGTTCCGATGAGTTTTGGCAATGTGCTTTTGTTTATTTATTTCAATGCGTTTTTTTTTTTATCAAATAAAGTTTATCTTATTATAAATTTACAAATATTATATTAATTGAAATTTCAGAAGTAATTAAAATCGTTGAAATATTAAAAGATTTGTAAAAAAACCAAAATTCGACAATTTTTTAAATATAATTTTAATAATTGATGATTTTAATGTTAATGAATTTTTGCGTCTAAATAAATGAAATTTTAATCCAAGTTTCGGAATTTGTAAATTTTTTTTAAATATTCCTAATTAACAAAAAAAAATTTCGAAACTAAATACTCGTACATTTCATTTAAGTACATTTTTGGAAAACGAAATTAGTTTGATGATAGGCGTTATGTATTTCAAGTTTTAAAATTTGTATAAAATTAAAATTTTAAAACCATTGTTACAATTTTTTAAACATTAAAACTCTTGTTAAAATAAAATGTAAACGTGTGACAATTTAATTTTTTAAATTTAATTTCAAGTAACTTTTATTCCGAAAAGGAAGTTAAGTTTATAATAAATATTGGATAAAACTAAACATTTTTTTGTTTAAATATTCAAAAGCTAACAAGAGCAAAAAGGTTTCAAGTTGTGACAAATTAATTTTTTATATGATTTTAATAACTTTTTTTTCAAAATATAACTAAATTTTTAATTCAAGTTTCAGAAGTTGTGTTTTTTTTTTCAAAAGTCATATTTAAAATAAACTATAAATTGAACTCATATAAACAAAGTTTCCAAAGCAGCTCAATACATTGTGGTGCCATTTTTTTTCCGTTGATGTATGTATCATGCATTAGTGCTGTGATTGTGCATAGTAAATGGCTAAACCCAAAGCCACATTTTGGGACTGTTACGATATTCCTCTACCTTTTAAAAATGTGTTAATACTTTTTACTTTAGAATTAGAAAGGTCTCATTAGTCGTACTCTAACCTAAAATCTTGAAAAAAAATGCGATTTCTTTCTAAAATCATTGATCGGTGCAATATTGCATGAGAAAAAGTTTGTGATCTCATCTCATTTTAAATTACTAATGGTATTGAATTAAAATTTGTGGGATTTGACTGACAAAAAATTTAATCAGAGCTTGCATATATATCTACACATAACGGTTTCAGACATTCTCAAGTTAAATTTGAGAGAAAAGATTTCCTTCCTGCCAGCAATCGCAAGATCATATTTTCCACTGTTTTTGGATGAAATTATCTATCATTTCTATACCGAGAGATACCGTGAAACCCGATTTAAGCTTCATAGAAAGATTCAAAACTGAATTAAACAACAAAAGAATTTGGTTTTTTAGAAACCTACAAAGAAAACCAACAAATGATTACCTGGTACACGGACGGATCGCTTACCGAACACGGTACCGGAGTCGGTGTGTATGGACCAATGGGGACACAGATGTTCATTTTATAAGTGTTTAACCTCCAGCGTAACTACCGGGGACGGAATATTGCTATTCTATCGGACAGCCAAGCAGCCAGCAAAGCCTTCAAATCTTACCAGGTAACCTCAAAACTGGTGATGGAGTGTCTTGATAAGCTAAACACACTTGGTTTAACGAACCGGGTCTGGGTTCTTTGGATGCCAGGTCACGCTGGAAACTTTGGAAATGAGATCGCGGACATGCTCGCAAAAAAGGGGGCATCAACCTCATAGGTCCCGAACCTTTTTCAGGGTTAGGGAAAGGGGCATCATCAGCATCTATGAGGAAAGAGGAGGAAGCTCTCAGTAAATCACACTAGGACAATCTACCAGGTCTGGAACACTCCAAATCCCTTTTGGGTAGCTACAACCAAACAAGATTTTTGGAATGCATGTGCTTGTCAAAGAACAACTTGAGAATGATCAGAGGAATTCTTACAGGGCACTGTAGGCTGAATTATCACCTAAATAAACTGGGAATATATTCGTAAGAACGTTGCAGATTCTGCAGGGAAGAGAAAGACACTTCTAAACACGTCCTTGAGAAGTGCCCTGCATTGATGCACAAACGGCAAAAATGTCTAGGCGAATATCTAATTACGGACGGTGGGATAACTTCCAGAGACATATGCTCATTACTAAGTTTTATCTCGGAGGTTGGACTAAAGCAAATTCTTTAATCCAAGTAGGGTGTACTATTGATCCTATGGCCGCAGTACTATCTCCCAACAATAATAATAATAATCTATCATTTTTGGGATCAGCTAGTCCATGACTCCGTAGAGATATGTAAGGACGAAATCTTGAACGCTTTTTGAAATCTACAAAATGATTTCTTCGCATTGAAAAAAAGGAACAGTTCGAACAGATCCACGTCATTAAAATGGACCTATCTGCCTCCAGTGTGTCGCAAAGTTTAAAACCAAATAACTGCAGAAAAATCGATCCAAATAAATTCTACATTTACCAAAATAAGTCCTTCTTCAATTGCAATACCGACAGTGATAACCTGTTTACTAAAGATGCTCGGGATTGTCATATTCAGCATGTGTGTATAGATAGGCATGTATATTTGGTAGTATGTACACATGTGCGCATATCAATAATTAAAAAAAGTGTGTTTGAACCTTTTCGATTACAAACAGTAAACTTGCAGCACTAATTCTGCCTTGGGATAAAATCTTGGCTGTTTGTTTAAAATTATACATAATTAGTGGTAAATTTGAAAGTTATAAATTGTTGATCGGATTTTATTAATTTTTAAATACTAAGACAATTTTGCAAAGATAATTTTATTAATTTTTTTTAGAACAAATTACTTTCTCATGTGAAAATATAATTATATTAAATGTCGTATGAGAAAAGTAGTCGCTTCATAGGTAAAATTGTTGTTATTAATTAACGCAATAATATGTTTTATTATAAATTAGAATTTTTTACTTCCTCTTCTTTTTTAAGGTAATGGAAAATAATGTCCAATGGACCCAAATAAGTCAGAATTTAAAAGACTTTTGATATTTAGTTTTAAACGATTTGAAAATCAGTAAAATTTTTCGATTATTCAAAAGATGCTACACAATTTTTTGGTACTTCGCCCTCTTTTAAATTTTCAGCATTTCTTCAAATTTTCGCTCTGCGGGAGTCACAACCAATTTCCCATTAACTATTAACTGATGTAGCTACTTTTTCTAACTTAAGAAGAATTCATCGAATTGGCAGTCAATTTGCTGTCGACACAGTTTATATAAATATTTATAGTTTGTGGATACAACACTGAGTGTCTCACCTGCCCCGCTGAGCTGGCAACTGAATGCGATAGAGAGAATAAATGTACGAACGAAAGGATGTGTAAGGACTATTCGCTTGCCAGAATTCAATTGATTTATTATATATAAATCGAACGAAATAAAGGGGGTGTAAATTTAATTTGAAAATTTCATTAGGTAATAAAAGCAATGCTAGAGGTTAGGTAAAAGATTGAATAACAGAAAGAAGCAAAATTACTTGCTGTTATTTTGTTGGATGCGATGCGAATGATAAAACAGCGCAAATGCACAATTAAAGCGGAAACCCTCCTAAATGTGTAATTGAATCGTTTTAATTTCAAGAAAAATAGATTAAGTGGCTCATCTGCGTTGATGAAATAGCTGTGTTACTTGAAAGTTATCCAATTTCAAATTTAAACAAAAGAACAAATTTTGAATACATATAATTGAAAATTCAATGCAATTAGTTGTCTCATAAAAAACAAATCCCGCAAAATTATTTCACCGCTAATTTAGAATTTTTTCTTGAGCCTCACTCACTATACCGAAAATTCGAATCAAACATATCTCCTCCTAAATAAACGCATTATCCTTGTCGGCGTTGCTCGCACTCAAAATAATAACACAACAACCTAATCGCTGAACCTTTCAACTCCGCCATGGCAATATGATCTTTTTGCAATTTGTTAAAATTTTGTTTCCCCCTCTTGCACCATCAATTTAGCTATACAACTAATAAGTTAACAAAAGGAAAGCGGTGCGTTTTGAAAAGCAAATTTTTTTTACATATATATTTCTTTAAAATGTAGGAAGTGGAAGGAAATGGTTTGCTGTTCTGGTGGTATGCCGCAATTCACCGAGAAGCCGAAATACCAATAATGCATTCATATTCTTTTAACATAGGAATTTGCTTTTTTTTCAAAGATCATTGGGGGTTGTTTGTTGTGTCGCAGGATCAAAAGAAACATTTATGCATTGCGACAGGATCAGCTCAAATATTTACAAGCAAATGCACAACATATATAATTGAAGATAATTGCGGCAGAACCGAAAATAAGTGAATAGTTTGGTTGTTCTTCAATGGAATGTTAGTATTCGGAAGTATTGAGTTTTATGATGTTGTTAATATCTTAATACTAAATTTTTCGAATTAAAAATATAAACGCACTGACATTTAGCATTTATTTGCAGTTTGTTTGAACTATATGCTTCACTCGTGTCGTTAATGTGTTGTCTATTAAGAAATTAATTTTTTTAAACAGTTACGATCATTTGCATATGACTCTTAATTTTATCAATATCAAAAGTCTGTACTCTGTAATTAGACTATCGAGGTTACAGTGGTCGTGGACCATGGACGGCCTACTTTACGAAGATTAAAAAGCCTTGCTCCATTAATCTAATGCAACAGAGCGAGTACTCGCCGTACGAAAAGAAAGTCTCTCCAGCACTAAGGTCACCGTGTGTGCCACCATTGCTCCATGAGATCGAAGGTGTCAACCATTTCGTTTCTCACCACTTCCTCAGCCTCATCTCCTCCTCCGACTTATAGCAGCTTGCTTCTGTTACCTGGTTTTTAATTCCCATCATTCCTCGATAGCAGAGTCACTATCCATCCTGGCAGCCTCCTTACCTACACGTCTTGTACATTTTTTTGAGAGTTATGCCCAATACTCATCGATGAATGTGGGTTTTCCTTGGGTAACGAGGTACCCGCACAACATTCAGCTCTTTTATATTTTGAATCCCTTCCGCAAGTTTAATTTTTGACTTAGTGAAGTGAATGGTGTACATGAAAATTAATGGTGTATTCTTAAACGAACCATACCTAAACCTATTACATGGAAATTCACCACACCCAAAATCCGTACATCTGAACCTCTATCTAAACTTTCATTCCTAAGTAGGCTAAACCTTAACACAACACACATAAACCTAACAACATTAACTCACCGTACCTCAACTAACTATACCCAAAGTAGGAAAACATAAACTCACCACAGGTAAACATCAGAATATAGTACACCTTAGATCCCCACAACAATACGGGCTATACCTATACCCACCACAATTTAACCTACCACACCTTAAACCAACCACATAAGAAAACGGAACACTTATACCCCTCACAAAAAAAGGGACCATAACTATGTATACTCACCACACTTTAACTCACATTAACACATTTACTCACCTCACCTAAACTTACCATATTCTAATTTACCATCTCTCGCCCTAACTCATTTCTCTTAACTTCACTTCATCACACCTCCTTTTTTAATTATTCTAACTCTACTACACTTGATTCCGCGTTACTTCACCTCTCCTCTCTTCATCACACAGCTAAGCAAAGCAAATCATAAATTTAATTGATTTCTTGTAATATGATTTAATCAATTTAAGTTATCATATCTTGTATACTTTTATAGTCTGATTGGTTTCATAGATCTTTACACTAAATTATGTTTCACGATTATGGATCTATTAAAAAATTAATGAAGAGAAGTTTCGCTCCCAAAAAAGAAAAAAAAAACGAATGCCTAACTCATTCGGACAGAGTTTGATATCAATGCTCTTAATTGCGATCGTTTTTTAGCCAGCAAAATTTTTTGGTGCCATTTCCTCACCTTTTTGCTTGGCTCATATTATTTTCATTATTTTCAATTTCTTCATTTCAATAATTCCATTTAATTCAATGCAACTTTATCAAACGTGTCGATCGTACGCTGCTTGAGCTCAGCTTCCATGACTCCAACTTCTACTAGTCACCGTAACACATCCAAAAATAAAATACAATCAGTTCTGTCACCAACCGCAGCAGCCGAGGTGATTACTTTTTGCTGATCGTGCGCAATGATTATTTGTTCTAGCACTATCTGCAAAAAAAAAAAACAAAACCAGTAAATAAATACAAAATTTTTCTTGTGTTAAATTTGAGAATCTCCTTTTTATTATCTTTTATTTTTTTGTAACATAAACACTGAGTCACGTTCATTAAGTGGCTGACTTGGCCGCCACTTAGCCTGTCGCGCCGCCGGGTAATTTGGTCATTATTGCTGTGTGTCGCGTCATTTCGAATTATCCTCGAGCAAGGATCAGCAGCAGCAGTAATGTTTATGTTTTTTTTTTGTCATTGCACATCGGTGGACTGTCGCCACGATAACAAGTGTTAGGTTGTTCCTTTTGAATTCAATTTAACGATGCCTGGAGCATTTAAGCACGTCACTGGCAAGCAAAGGAAAAAAATGCGGTATTAAATATTTACTTTCTGTTGACAAATATTTTTCTTACATTATCTGTAATTTGTTTTTGTTATCCTTGTGCAATCACTGCGTAGATCACGCACACGTGCACTGCAGCAAATGTTTTGCTTATCGCTGAGTTTTTTTTTATAATATTATTTATTTTGTTTTTATCTCGCTAGAGCGCTTTTCTGCGTATCTCAGCTACCACTGTCGTGCGGTTGACAAGTGGTTGGGTGAATTATGGCAGTTGTGGCGTAGTGTCCTGTGGCGTTGTAGTCAAGTTGGGTGACGTTGATATTTTTAGTAAATACTTATACTAAGAAGACGCTGGATTTGTATGTTTCAAACCTTCTCATATTTACTTTAAGTACTGGAAATGAGGTTATTGGGAAAATATTTATCATTTTATAAGACATGTTTGAAAGTACGAGGGTATCGTGGAAGTTTTATTATTTGACCATAATCTAAATTAAGTTGGTGAAAAAATGTAAATTTTGTATACAAATTTTCGTGCAATAATTTTTTACGATTTTAGACGGGAACGGCCTTATCGATTTCTAGTGACGAAGCATCATCAAAGATCATTCTTTCTGACTGGGTTAATGAATTTAATCGTAGATGCGTCAGTCGCATTCATAAATTCCATCGCTTTTTTTCATAAGACTTAAGTCTGAGGTTATAAAATTCTACATAATTTCACTGCAGCTCGTAAAAAGGCCCGTTGGGATTGGTTTAAAGTACAAATGTGGTCTTTTAAAAATCGCATCAGGTCAGAAAACTGGGATTGATGCACATTAGGCTGAAACTTAATCACAACCCACTATCTAAGCGCTTGAAAAAGAACTAAATCTCATAAAAATAGCTCGTTCACGGAGCATTTAGAATAAAATACCGCTTTCTTGTGCATTTACACTCTTCCGTTTTGCGCTGGTGCTCTTAAAGAGAAATAACAATAACAATATACATATTTAATTAAGTCTTCGAAAAAAATGAATAAAAAATATAAGAAACATTGTGTCATCCTTCGCCATGAAGAAGTTACTTATGTAAAGGATAATTAGTCTAAATAATGACTCAGTCCTCGTATTCACATGATTTATTACCTAATGACTTTTTCATATTCCCATTTGATGAGTATAAAAAATTGGATACCATGTTTTTGAGGAACTCGATGGATGGATTTGGGGTAGGCCGGAAAACACAAACATGAGTTTACCAAGCATTCAGACATTGTGGCCCATTGTACTTGAGGCCCGTAAAAAAATGATAAACAGGATGATGGAGAAGGGGTGGGTGAGGAGCCATAGGAGGTAATTACTCCTCAGCAAACTTCCCTGATTCTTTAACGAACTTGCGTAGTCCGCTGATAAAGAGATAATGTATCTTGTCCATTCTCAGGACATCCGACACAAAGATGCGCAACCTGAGTCTAGAGAACGCCGGCAGGTGCAGAGAAAATGCTCTGTACTATCATCGGCTAGTTCATTACCTTAAACACCACAATGTCCCGGTACCCACACAAGCTCAAGCTTATCCCGTCTTGCAACGGAGTTTAGGCTTAACTTGCATTCCTGGACGATTTTTGAAGAAACACGAGCGGTTTCCAAAGCCTTTAGGACAGCTTGGCTGTCACTACAGACCTTAATATTGTATTCTCTCCAACTTTCGCCAACTATCCAGTCTGTTACTTTGAGTATTGCGAAGACCTCCGATTGAAACACCGTGGTCATCTGACCCAAACGCAGAGAAGCCTCTGAAGTTACCCTCCAGTGCCAGCCAGCTCCAGTCCCATTATCAGTCTTGGAGCCATCAGTTTAGAAAGTTTTCACCAAGCTCCCCAGAAGAGTATCTGGTTATCTCCATTCCTCCCTTGTAGGAAAGCTAACGGCGTACTTTCTCCCAAAGGGTACCCCCGGTATAATTTTTTCATTTGGGGCCAGAAGCAAAGGATATTCCTCTGACACCCTTCCAAACTACTCCCTGTGTCCGAAGCTCCTGTCGTCGTGCCACAGGTCGAAACCATGCAGTCGACACGTCGTACTCTTTGCCTCCTCCTGGATCGGTAAATCCACTTCAGTGTAAATACTTCGTCAAGTAGTATATTTGATTTTTTTTTAATATATCGTATTTTACCCCTATGTTTATCCGAAAACTTTCATGATACCTACTTATTTTTTCTAATTGGTACATTTCAAACCTAAGCGATTTTGGCCGAGCTCAACATAGCACGTTAAACTTTAGGAAAGTTGATTTTTTTATTTATTTTATTAATGGTAAACATCGAATTTCAGTAAATCAATTATATGAACTTTACTAACGCCGCATCTCCACAGGCTAATATTATTGCCTACGAACTGGACTGAACATTTGTAATAATTATAGTTACTGCAGTAAAATATTTAAGAGCACTGCAAATTAGTATATAAATAATTTTAATCTTTATTTATAATATTAAAGTCGGCCTTTTGGTTGTTTTGTTATACATATTATCTTAAAACGATTTGTATTTGAACCGATTGTTCATAATATACTTTCATTAATATGTCGAATAAGCATTTTTCGTATGAAAACATCAAAGTATTTATCTTGAAAAGAAAAAAAAACAATAATCGATTATTTCGACTCGGGGTCATATCCCGAGCCAGCTTCCTCTTTCTCTTGAAAGCATTCGCCAATTGGAAATGTCAAGTCTTTTTCCACTTGGTCTTTCCAACGCAGAGTAGGTCTTCCTTTTCCTCTGCCACCTGCAGGCACTACGTCGAAAATCTTCGGTGCTGGGTGCTATTTCATCCTTTCAAACGACATGATCTAGCCAGCGGAGCAGAATAAACCTAATAAAATATGAATTTATTTTTGATAGGTTAGGTTAGGTTAGGTTTGGGTGTAAGAAGCCTGTTGCCATGCATTCCTCCATCCCTTTTTTCAAAAATTGAACCATCCTGCGCACTTAATGTAGAGTAGAAAGTTAGAAATGATTGTCGAGTTTAAGTCAGCAGTAAAACTTTACTGTGCGTCTTGGCCAAGCCGGGCAGTAGCAGAAATAGTGCTCAATACTCTCCACCTCCTTTCTCGTTTCGGAAACTGCGGCAAAAATCATTTGTTGGGTAACATAGCCTCTCCCCTTGCGTGCCCATGAGGCAGTGCCCCCAACTACTAATCTGAGAGAGGAGCGGCTAAGCATAGTAAGAGCTTTAGAGCGCTTCCCAACGACTTCTGGTCAGATTTGTCTGATAATGTGGCAGGTGGGCTCCGATGTCCAACTTAACTTTGCCTTGCCCTTAAGCTCAGATCTTAATCTGTGTTTATATGATGCTAAAGGTAAACCCGCCTCTTGAGCAGAGTTTATCACAGTTAGTTCCGTCCCTTTCCTTGCTAGTTCAAAAAGATACTTCCCTAAATCAGAATTCCATTGTCCACTTGCAACCATTTCAATCAGATCATATTTTCTTTCAAATAGTATTGCCATTGGCTCTATAGCTATATTAAGAATTCCAAATTTCTTGCAATGCAAATGTTGTCACTTCTGCAATGCGTTTGGTATTTTTTACAATGTTATCAATTTTTTAAAATCTTGCACATTTCTCTTTGCAAAACTCCATTCACATCAAATAAATGCAACAAGCGAGCGATTATCCTCATTTGGCAGCCATACATTTCAATACAATTGCGAAGTTGCCTGCACCTTAATCACTTACAATATACTTACTTCATCCAACAAATCCAGACAAATCCTGCAACTGTAAAAACAACCTACGCTCATGCATTGTGTTTCGAATCTTATCGTGAACTCATCATCTCGCTTGTTGCTTTAATCCGTAAGGGAATGTATGAGTGCATTGCTGGCTTGATTGAGCCTTTCATAGATGTCAATGCACTGAACGCACGCAAAATGCTTTCGCTGCAATTGCTATGCGCAGTTTTTTTTTAATTTCCTACATTCAGCAGTATTTTGTAGAATTAACAAAATATTTAGATCGTTACGCGACGATAACGCAAAGGATTTAGATTGCAATCGCGATGATGAATAGAATAGTAGGCTCAAATACAAGAACGTATAAGCCGACTGGCGTGCCAAGTGAAGCAAACGACGTATAGAAAGTAAAGTGATCTTCAGTGATCTTTAGTAATTTTCAGTGATCTTTAGTGAGTCTTAGTGATCTTCTGTGACGCTAAGTGATCCTCAACTACACTCCCAAGCAAAGTAGCCTTCTTTGTTATCAAATGCTTATCACATACGTAGATCTGTCTTTGCATTAGTTTTCAATTCCTTTAACATATTAAATTTCAGTATATCTGTAACTCATCAGCTTTTTGCATCTGTTTTTTGGTAATTTTTTGGTGGCGACTCTGTATTGACTGCTGCCAGAATCTTGATATGTGTAACTAAACCAGTCAGCAGCATCTTGATAATTATGACTATATCTTGATTACTGTTATTAAGATAACATACTAGCAATTTTGGCGAAAAATGGTTGCTAATTAACATCTCATATATTTCATTCTCTAGGCCACAACTTCAATTTTGTTACAAAGTCTAATCTTTATCACCTTAAACATCATTGCTTGGTGAAAAATTAACTATCTTGATTGACAATTTTGGAAGATGCTATTTAAAGAAAAATCTCATATTCCAATTAATTTACACTATAAAATAGGTTAATTTTCATGTGAAACATAACAAACGAATATCAGATTTTTAAGTTCAAGTGTGAGTTTCTTAATTTGCCTTTTATTTGTAAATTTTTATACAAATTTTTGAAATAAGATAATAACATATTAAATTACAGACTTAGTACAGAACATTTAAGATAATATTCCAGAAATATAGAACGAAAAAGAAAAATTTGAATTTTAACTAAATAAAACCATTTTGTTCATTTGAAAATATAACGTCATTTTCTACAGAGATGAAAATTCTTGCTATAAGATATTTTTTAAGTGTTATAAATTTAGGAGACACAGCACCGATATTAGTTTATCTTCTACTAAGTAGATAACCCGACCGAATAGGGTTCCCCGATGTAAATGATGTCCTCAATAATTTTTGAATGGAAGCAATCAGTAGGACACACACGCACCGAAAAAAACCGCAATTTTTTCTCTGTTTTGATTCTCAGTGGTGACTTGACATTTGAAAAACTTAAGGTAAATATTGATTTGAAGAAGTATTGCTTCCGTCAGGAGGCAACCAGTCGTTGTCCGGAATGCGGCATTCGGGCGCGTCTGCAGTCTCGTTCACTGGGTCCTGATAGTTACAGGCGACTAAATTGGCGCTGCGTAGTTAGGATTCAACCGGTCATTCGCCTGGTATTTTGCCAATAACGTTTTTGTTTTCATTCCACCAAATGTCTTTCGACGTCGCGCTCAATTTTTTCAGCATCAACTTGCTCAACCCGTCGGCTCTCGCTAAAACCGATGGCCCCCTTCACGTTGTTACCGGGGAGGGAAATGGGTGCGCTATGTTTTTGTTTGCACAGCCTTCTTATACTGCTCATGTTTGCCGGCCAAGCACCGCATTTTGGCATTCAGTTCCCTGATATGAAGATTCTCCGGGTCAGCCTGGCGAAGTTAAACGTGCTCATCTGCATACTTTGGCAGAGAAATTCGGGTAAATTTCGGGAATCCTCCCAGCCGGAATGAAGAAGTCTGTGACAGACGCGATCACCTTGCAAAATTCGCGATGCCTATGTGAACGTCTGTTGGTGTGGGAAGCGCACTGAATGTAGTATTAGTGAATTCTGTGAACCTAAATAAGTCAGCTTTGTTAAAGTTGACACAGGTATGGCGTTCCGCGGACACTAAGTCAAAAGGTCTGTCAATTGAAATGATTGTTCTGATGCAAGCAATATTAAAGGTCGCCACGGTGTCCTATTTATCAGATCTGCCCAGCCGTTATTAGGTCAGGCGAGCTGCTGCATTTACCCATAATCCCGTTAAAAGCGTCTTCGTTCATTGCGCAAAATATCGAATCGCCTATTTTATTACTCTGAGGTGCGTACCTACATCAAGGTGATATTCAGCCGGGCATCACGAGCAGGTAAATATTAAACATTTCGAGCTCGACAGCTATGCCTTGATATTCGAGGATGCTGTCTCTTGGCTCGATGTCTTTTTCTATTAGATGATACTGGTGCAGTATAAATACTACGCCCCCACTATTTTCTTGCTCGCTTTCCTTAAAACGTCCATTGCAACCGTCGCAACTCGGTAGTGTGAAGCTGCATTGTAGCTTCGTTTCTCGGAACGCAAACATCCCATAAAGGCAACTTCAAATTCTCTTCAACCTTATCTATAATCACGTTAAAGGTCTGAGCAGATCTGAAGATGGCACTATTTGTTGCAACTAACCGATGTGGAATTAAAAAGGATCCTATTCTAGCAAATATAGCAGATATAGGTTTCTTGACCAGGATTGTGCTCGATGCCTGTCCTGACTAGAAGGGTAACAATAAATTCTCTCTAAGAAAGTCATCCCCAAAAGTGATGTGTCGTAGCTCATTTGGGGTATTAAATGGTTCGATGGCAAGTGCACTGCTGCTCAACGGCATGGCGAAGATCCTTCGCTGGTAAATTGGATTCGCTCTGGTGCTTGGTAATTAATTATCTTCGTGTCACTCTTGATGACTCGAATATCGACGCTCGGGCCTATGCGGACGATGTGGGCTGTCTAGTCACGGGTTCATCTCTGACGGCTGTTTGCAGGAAAGCGCAGACAATACTGAATAAGATTGACACTTGGTGTGACGATAATGGGCTATCCGCAAACCCAACCAAAACTAGTGTTGTGCTCTTCACTAGGCGGAGAAAGTTGGATGGCCTCATTCTTAGGAGCAATTCTGGATGCAAAACTGTCGTAGAAATCTCACGTTGAGTACAAGACCTCTAAAGCATCGACAGCCTTCTGGCATTGTAAACGGGTCTTCGACAAAACGTGGGGTCTATCACCAAAGCGTACCCTCTGGATATATACCTCTATGATCAGACCCATAATCAGCTATATTTCAGTGGTATGGTGGAGCAGACTCCCAATTAATAGCGTGGGGGACCTGCTTGCTAAACTTCGGAGAACAATCGCCGTGTGCATTCTCAACAACACCTCGCTGCACATACCGTCTCTTTGAATATTCATACGTGGGGAAGCCCTAAAGGCCACCCGCAGACTTAAAAGAAATGGCTGTTCGTATAAAATGGAGTGGGACAAGGCGGAAATTGCTGGCGGCAGAGATATAAATACTTACTTTTTTTCAATGCCACAAGATAGTACGCCACCGTTTCCTTTGCTGATGAGACACTTTAACGTTGAGTCCCCTGAGGCTGAATGCTGGTTTAATGCCAACACTGAGCCCGGTCTTACACGTGGTCCTGCAGATTCAAAACAGATTAAAAGGAACATGAAAACAGCACAGACGGCATGTAGTCTGAGTAAGAAGATCTTGAAAATTTTGTAACTCTGGCGGATGGGCATCCTCTTGTCAACATAATACAGAGAAAATTTAGAGTGTTTAGTTCTGCCTTCAATTAGAAGGCTTTATCTAAGCTACTAAAGAGTGTGGCAGATCACGGTAAGGTTAGCTTGGACTTGCTAAAGCTAAACAACTGAGTTGGTTCAAAGTTTAAGAATGTATTTTTTCGATCACTGACACATTACAAAGATCTCTGAAAGCTTAGTGTCAAGGCAAATCATCAACCTCGACGTTATTTCAGTCAGAAGCTTTTATTTGCCTCTCTTTTGAAAATACCAAAAAACTCTATATTTTTCAGAAATATGGATCGTTATAGCTAACAAATACAGAGAGATTGGCATACAGTTAAACTTTTTTTTGCTGCATTTTGCTTTTATTGCCCATTTCGCAAGAAACCAAGTCTGTAGCTCAGCCTTTTTTAGATAAATAATTTTCGAGTACTCAAAGTAGGCCAGAGTGTTGCTTTTTGACTCTTCAACATTTCCTGTTTATTGGTAAAAAAAACTTAAAAGAAAAAGGAAATTACGCATCCTGTTCTACATTTTCAAAGTCAATGAATTGCAGCCATGAAGAATGCGTGAAGCTAATAAAACAATTCGCTATCCTACTTCCTTCAAGTGCGAATACTCCAAATCGAAGAATGTACTTCCTGCTTTGGTAACATTTCAAGATGAATTGCAAAATGCTCAGTAACGAAAGAGTCAAAACAGCGGGAAATCGATTACAGAAATATTGCCTAGCTAAGTGAAAATTGTTGTGTTAGGAAAAAAGGTTATTCAGTGAGGCAAGATATTGATATTGAAAAGAGCAATTTAGCCGCAATCAATAGACAGGATATGCCATGCATCACACTTCAAGCTAATAAAATTTCTAAACAATGTCATACAAGAGAAATCGCATCGGTCAAGCAGGATTGATTTTTTTTAAAACTTAGCAAAACATGCGTGGCATTATCCTGTCGTGCCCATTGTTGAGTCGTACGCATGCAATGACTAGCCAGCTAGCCAGTTATCTAGCCGTCTACAGCCATTTCCTGTGCCCACCAGCAACAATTGTATTTGAAATTGAAGTGCATTGTATATCCTGCTATGCCATTCTAATGCAATCTTCTTGCAGTTGAGATCCTGCGGCGTTGCGCTTCGGCAATTTTCAAATTTTACACTAAACAATAACGGGTGGTCGAGCGGGCGAGCGCTCATAGAAGACTGTGACTAAGAGTAAAGACACTCGTAACTGAAGTGAATGAAAACAACAAAACAAAAAATGTGTGCTACATCCTCGTGCAATGCCTTTTGTTATTTTTTTCTTTGGATTGCCAATTTTGTTACGCTTTCAAAAAATGCGCATAGTTAGATAAAAGAATTTGTACAAAAAAAGAAAACTTAGATTCATTGCAATTTTACAGCGTTGCAAGTACGAATGAATGAATGAATGTGGTTACGCTTTGTTGTAGTTTTCGCTTTGTTTCTTTTTTGCGCTACTCACATTTGTATACCCCCGCCGCTTTGTCCACTCCATTTGAAGCACAAATCCTTGTCGCGTCATTGTCTCATTTATTAGTTTTCTGTTTTGCAGCTGTCATTCGAGTGTAAAATTTTTGCATTTCGTCTAAGTTTAGTAATTGTTCTAACACCAGCCATTCATTGCGCTGCTTAAGAGTCATTCATTTATAATGTTCTGATGGATCGCTGGTCCTTCAGCGTCGAGTAGGTACTAGAACAAGTTAGCGTCCATTGAAATGCTCTTAGAGACTATTTAGAAATTTTGCATGCTACAACTCAATGTGAATTTATGTGTAAGTAATTGCTAACTGTGCTATTCATAGCTTCGAACACCTGGCCGAAGCTGAAACTGAGTAATTGTTGTTCAATAGTCCTCAAAATCGAATTCAGAAAAAAATCTTCTGACTCCTTTATCGCGAACACCATAATATTTGCACAAATAACGATGAGAGAGTGGAAATACAATTCTTTGACTAAACCTAAAAGAGTCGAACTACAATATTAAGTTAGGTTAGATAAGAGAAGGTTAGAAAACCTGTGGGCAGTGTCCGCTGAAAAGTACCTCGACTTGGTATTTACGTTGTAAGGCCCAGTAACTACATACGTTGAATCGGTCAGGCAACGCTGCTGTTGCTAAGAAAGCTACAATCATCCGAACCGAGTAATAACATCCCAGTCAGAGGAAGTGCCACAGAGGAAGTGCCACAGAGGAAGTGTATGTACATATAACTTAAAATAATAAACGTCTCGTACTTTAAGGTTTGTGAAGATACTGCCTCAGCTAATCAAAAATGCCGAGGAGAATGGTCTAGTTCAAAAACCTTAGAACGTCGTAATTAAGATTTGAATACTAAGCTCTTATATCAACCAAGTAACAAGTAGGATCAGAGTTTGCATTCTGATGAACCACGTTAAGAAAATTTAATATACCATATAAGAGTTGCGGTAAATTCCTTCCTCCAGCCTTGTTGCATGAGTACCCAGTCTCCGGTGTACTGTGAAAACGGCAACTGTCCTAGACAAATTCTATTTGTCTTTGGTTGATATATGAGTTGGGTCCAGTTTGAGCATTTGGTGGGCCACAAGTCCCAATAGGATTGAAGTTTTTTAATCTGACAATAGCGACATTTTGACGGTGATATAGTTTAACGTCAAAATAACCTCTTCATGTAGCGAGATGTCCACTACCGACCTGTTATGGGCAGGAGCGGCAGCCATGTCATTGTCTTTAAAACTGCTTTGAACCGATTCAAAATATATCTGACAACCAACGTCATAACAGATTATTTGCTTCGTCTCCTCGTCCTAAGGAAAGAATAGTATTTCACACTTCTCAGAAAGTAAATATTTTAGCCTGGTTTGCGATCTTATTTACTTACTTAAGTGACCCAATTTTTTCTGTCTTACGCTAACTAGCGCCAATTGGAAATGCCAAGGGTGCCCAAGTTTTTACCGCTTGCTATTTCCAACGCACAGAAGGCCTCTATTTTCCTCTGCCACCACCAGTAGGTACCACGTCGAATAATTTTAGAGCTAGAGCTCTTTCATCCATTCGAACGACATGACATAGCCAGCGGAGCTGATGGATTTTATTCGACTCCCAAGAATGTTGGATAACAAGATTGCGCCCATCAGCGAGGATTTGTCTTTACGTGTC
This sequence comes from Philophylla caesio, assembly GCA_963971545.1. Taxonomy (NCBI): domain Eukaryota; kingdom Metazoa; phylum Arthropoda; class Insecta; order Diptera; family Tephritidae; genus Philophylla; species Philophylla caesio. The sequence continues at coordinate 15,466,903 of OZ020608.1, forward strand.
GTCACACTGGTTGAGCAGGGAAAGAGAGATAACAAAAAAAATAAAATGCGATTGAAATATAATGTAGGGTAAATGCACCACCATCTAAGTATCCGGATACTGTGCTTTTTTCAGGGTAATAAATACATCATGACAATTACGTAAACGCTATATTATTAAAAAATATGTATGTATACTCATACAAACAATAGAATTAGCACGAAAAAGAGCGTCAAACTAAAGAAAATATTGAGTGTCCAGAAATGGGTTCGACTACCATATAAATGAACCAGTTTCACCAATGGGACGAAGCAAAAACAGTTGATTCTGTCAAAATCACAAAGAGAGGAATAGCGGTATAGCGATGGGCGCCACCTTTATTTCGCTCAATCGTGACCTATGCCCTTGTAAAGCTCGTACAGCTTATCGTTCCATCGTCTGCGATATTTGCCATGACACAGGTGTAAAGGTCTATGATCTCTCGAACACTCTCATCTGATGCCTTCGTCGTCCATGCTTCTGCGCCGTACAATTGGATGGGCTTAATGAGAGACATATCTAGTTTGGTTTTGTCTGTCGAGAGAGGACTTTACTGCTCAACTTTCTACTCAGTCCATAATAGAGATATTCTCCGTCGGATTTCATGGCTGATATTGCGATCTTAGAACTCTCATAGAACTGATTTGTCTCTATGGATCATCTAAGAATCTAAGTAGAGCGTGTTTTGTTTAGACGTGTGGTTTTCAATGGGGCAGTACTTTTTTCGGAGTTGGTCTTTTTGACAGCTGTAATTTGATTTATACTCAGTTTGGATAGCCATTTGAAGACGCCTTGGAAGAGAATATTCGGCGCGCATTCCTCTCGACTGGAATTTATTCGAGCCAGCCGTAGCGGCCACTTGCCCGAAATCATTTTTAAAATATAATGGCAAACCCTTATCTTTATAATAAAGCTAAATTCTTGGCCATAGCATTAAATTATATGCATTTTATTTCTTCTTAAAAACAATATATCTAAAAAAAACACCTTATATAAGGTGAGCGTATGGTTATGCAGGCTAGTGTAAGTCGGTGTGATAAATTCTAGCCGCATCTTTTTTTGTATTCCAACAAAATATATTTTTTATGACTTTTATGTAAACCACTTTAATTTATTATCATTTTTACAATAACTCGAAGTGCAAGAATGGACCTTTGAACAAAACACTCAGCAGTTGTTTGCAATTGAAGACTAACTATTGAATTGAAGTGAAATTCCTTTCAACTCAACATTTCAAAAGCATGTTATAATTTTCATTGAATACGATTTTTGAATTGGAAAATTCTCTAAAAAGACTTACAATGCAGCAATTTCTGAAAGAATAGGCAGGACAATAAGACACATTTAGTCAAGGACATCAAACATTAATTGCACTTAAACGTTAAGAAAACGAAAATCAAAAGGCAAAGTCATGAACTTGTGATGACCATGCAATAGCGCTGCGACATAAAAAGGACACAAACGACAATAAAAGGATAACAACAAAGGCATTGGAGGGTGACACAGCAGTGTTGCACGCTGCTTAGGATACTAAAAATTCGTAATTGTTAAGGAGCGTAGTGTAATTAATTTTCGCCTGCTGTGAAATTGTTGAAGAACTGTGAAGAGTGTGGCTATGATGCCGTCGCTGCAACAGTGGTGGTGGTGAAAAAAGCAAAGTGGACTAAAAATAAAAATAAATAAAAGTTTTTAAAAAACACTTTTATAGATAAGACAGTGAGTAAAAAAATTAAAAAATATGCAATTGAAAAAAATAATGAAAAAAAATTGTACTCGCAATTTTTTCTAGCCACCACTACACAATGATAAATGCGCGCAAAATGACACATACGAATGCATTGCTCTTATAATATTTCTTTTATAATTTCTCTATCACATAAAACGCAACCATTTAACAGCAAATCACCTCTAAAATGCACTCAAAAGGACAATTAAAAGGATAATTAAAAGAGTACTATGGCCAACAAATGAAATTGAAAAATTTACTTTGTTAATGCTCTCTACGGCCAGCTGTTGCATTTTACGCATTCATAACGCAAAATCATATTTTATTTTCCTTATTGCTTGTTTTTTTTTTTGTCTTTTGCTTTTAGAGTCAAAGCATAAAAGGACTCGCTTCGTTGCTATGTCACTTGACTGGCAAGTACAATGGTTGGAATTCATTCGAGTTAATAACCAATGAATGCCACTTCATTGATGTCAAATTGCATACAAAAGCAACAAAATTAACGCAACACAAAAGCGTTGAAATTGTTTTTTGATTGTTGTAATGTTATTCTTTAATTTTCTAATATTCTGTGCTATACACGTTTTCAAAATAATTTTTCTTTTTACAATGCTATTCTCAGATTTTTTTTTTGTTATTTGAATTAAAGTTCATCTGCTCATTTGGGATAAAGTGTATTTTTCTGGGAGCGGGCTGTGCAGAAAAGTCATTATTATTTTCCACCTGAAAGTGTCATATTAAAATGAGTTGTTTTTTTATCAGGATTATCCTCTGTGGCTTTATAGCAAAAGGTTCAAATGTTGTGTTAAAATAATATAATAATAGCAGTTAATTAATAGCATAACCTGTGGTACAATTTGTCCTTCTTCTTTAAAAGCCATAAGAGTGCGAGAGTGTTACTCAAACTTAGAAAAGAGTCATGCAGTTTAAGCGGATACCCTCAACTCCTGCTTACATTTTTCTTACATTTGGTCTTTGAGTTTAATGGGCGAAGGAGGTGGTTTAGTTAGCTGGGGACCATTTCTTTTGACTAAAAATGATGGTCTATTGTGGTACTGGTTAGTAATTATTTTTTCGGGAGAGCCACAAAATCCACGAAAATTAAATCCCCAGGCACAGAATCCCCATTTAAAAAAAAAATCGCCAACACAAAATCCCCAAATTTAAAAATCCTCAAAACTACAATAAAGAATTCAAAATTCATAATAATTTAACTGATTCTTTAACTGGTTATCTACTACTTATACTAAAATTATAACATATTATTTTATGTTCTTGTGATAACTTAACATGCAATTTATATATATGTGGTTAATTTTATATACGAGTATATTCACCCTTATCGTGAGTTTCGCACGAATAAAAATTTACCCGAAATTTTTCCATTCGCCCGGATTGAATCCGCCTATTGTGAGTTTTACCCTAAATATATTTCGCTTCGAAAATTGGAACATGGAAATTATAACTCTGAAATATGTGTACTTGAAGTGTAAATAAACCAAATTCAATAATAATTTGAAAAAATTTATCAATTTTCCAGATCTTTGAAATATAACAGTCAATAAAGATTCGTTCAAGTATTTATTATATCTGTGCTAACCTCTTCAATACCACCAGCACGAGCGATTTTCCGCTGAAGGTGGATAATAAAACGGTCGTTTAGTCAGATTATGCTGAAATACATAACGCTTTTGGCCAGTCCAAGTATAATTTGCATAACAAATGTTTATTTATGCGCAAAATTAAATATGCATTTTTTAATTTTTAATTGCAGGCCCCTAACTATGCAGCCTTATCCTTAGCTGTTTTCATAACTCAGCTACATTTTCCTTGTTTTCTTTGACAAATCCTCTTGCCATATCCGGTTTTTCCTGCAGTCTACATAATATTATCGCTCTTTGAACTTTGTTCGCTGTTTTGTTCCTGGAATAGGCGATCTTATGTAAAAAAATTTAATTAAAATTGCTTACATTTTGAATCCGCGAAATTTTGAGAATCTCAAAAAATAGTGAACAAATTGAACTAATCCGCCAACTATTTTCGCTCGAAATAAGTGTTGCCGATAAGGGAAAACAATGTTCGAAAATGTAAAATTTCCGACCGAAATTCATAATAAGCGAACAGTGAAAAGTAAACTATTTCGGGCGAAAACGAAACTCACAATAAGGGTGATTATAAATTTTATTTAATTTGCCTTTTATTTTTATTGTTTATATATGTTTTTGTTTTTATTAATTATTTTTATTACACTACCCTTACTATTGGTTATTATAACTAACTTGTTTGGTGTGCTATAAAAGGTGTAAACTCAAAGTGTATTAGTTTTAATAAACCACAACAAACACTACCTTAGCAGAACAATACAAGGATGTACCTGTGCCGCTAAAAGTCTACGTCTTCTTTGTTTGTCTTGTCATTTTTATCATAGTGAATTTGCGGTTACATATTTACACATGAAATCTTTATTAAACGGGTTTTGTGATAAAATGGAAATATTAATTTTCAAGTCCAATAAAGGAGGTGACACATTCTTGATGGTTGTTATTACCATTTGCATTCTTAAAATAAAAAGAAGATGGTCTTGCGCTAAGAGTTTCTTTGCAAAAGTTTTATGATAACAAATAAAATAAATTAGCAGCGCGAATTTAAAAAAAGTACCATATATTGGCAGTAGCCTATCTGCGCAATGTGTAAAAATTCAGCAATCAAAGGGAGATAGTTTTAGTGTAAATGTACGTTGTGCGCATGCGCAGGTTTTACATGTTTGACATATCTGCAGTTGCGCCAAAAAATAAATTTGAAGAGGGTTGCTTCACTGTGGGGGGGTTATACCCTTTTTTGACGAAGTTTACTCATACAAAATAAAGTGTGCTGATGAATTATTAAAATTTTATTTTGTAGCTCCTTGGAAATCAAACAAAAACGATTTGATTTGCATTAATAAGCAATTTTTTATATGTGAATGTTTAATTCATATGCATATTCATAAATTTCCATTTTCAGTGAGTAAAAATTTAATCATTGACTATTCAACTAAAGAGAAAAAACATTATGTTGGCTCAACTCAAAACGGAAGTAATATTTTTATTCGCAATGTCGTTCATTTGGAATTAGTTTGTTAATTTTTTTTGATGAAGATTTCTAATTTTTGCACATAGTATATAATTTAAAAGCATATGATTTTTGTCAAATGAACTATAATTAAAAATTAAAAATAAATAAACGAAACATTTTGAAACGATAAAAACAATTTAGAGTTTGAGAACTAATTTTTGGCTACACCACTAGATTTTTTTGATTTACGTTTAGTCGGTTTTCCTTTTCTAATTTTATATATCTGTACTGTAATGTTTGCTGACTACACTTGCTCATACTGCCAATATATAAGTATTATATATATGCCTACAAAGCACAATCACGATCCAGAAAATATTTGGAAGGTGAACTATTTGTTTAAAATGAGTGTAGTTTTGGTGAGGAGAAGAACATAATATTGGGTACATCTCACTCATTGTTTGAGAGAGTTCAAAGTGCTGGGTAATGGATGGAATGCTCTATGTTGTTCCAATAATTTTCCGTCAACTCTTTACCATTCAAGCCTTAATTGATGGTCAGTTTTTGTCTCTTATTTTTTGCATCATGAGCAATATCTCAAAGCAGGCTTATGCGAAGTTTTTTCACCAACTCCTTTTCTTAGCTGCCACAGAAAATATTCATTTATATCCGGAGAGCATAATTACGGATTTTGAGACTATATTATTTGCAGCAGTTGACTACTTCCCGAAAGTATGGGAAAAACGAAAATTTCAGCTTGCAGGTGCGTATGCTTAAAAGCCTATCGTTCCTTCCACCTCAAGATGTGTTAGCTTACTATAATGAGCTAAGTTGCAGTTCTAAAGATAAGAATTTCAAAAAATTAAGCAATTGGTTTAAGCAAAACTTTAAACCTGAAAAAACGGTCAAGCGAACCAAAATACCATCCTAATTTTTGGAGTGTAGCATATTCTATAAAGTAAAATTTTCCCCATACTCAAAATTCGATTGAAGCTTGGCATAGAAGATTTAAAGTTGTTGTTGGGAAAAAAAACTTTGGTCTTTATCAGATCATAAGAAATGATATTAGTAAAAACGAACTTACAAAAGATGCAGACTGGTGTGTCTATACCGACGAAAAAAAAAGTGTGGCCCGTTTTCGTAAAATTAAAAAAACTGTAAAAAATCGTTTAAAAATGGAGAAGCTAGATTATTTGAAATCTATATTACATACCATTTTCTTTTCATGTTAAAATTTATGTTTAATATTTTGTATTCCGCTTAATTTGACTTTTGTGTACGTGCACTATTTACTTTGTATTACTTTTGCATAATATTTAAATAATAAAAAACTTTGAAATAATTAGTGGGATTTCAAATATGATTACATTTATTATTTTTCGTGAAATTTATTTGGATTAGGTAAAAAAATATTATTGTGTAAATGTGTAAATATTAAATCGCTGCGATTTTTAACGCAAGGACCATTTAAGAGGCTTCTCTTGACTGATAATAATGGTCTATTGTGGTACTGGTTAGTAATTATTTTTTCTTTGGAATAGTCTTTGAGGTGGCAAAAATGTAGAACTTTCATAAAGTTCATTGATCAGCAGACGGCTTCATTAGAGTTCAAAGCTGAGGGTTGCGATTTAATAGTATTGAAGTAGCTTCCAAAAACTGCTCCAACAGCCAGCCGGTGTTTCCACCCACTTCGAAACCTTCAATAATCGCTTTCTCTGCAGTGAATATTACGGTTGTTCCCTTCTGGACCAACTCGACGGTACTGCAGTTCTCTGCGCTAACGCTGTGCTTCGGAAGCCAAATCATACCGACAAGAACGTAGTCCGAAGCAATGAGTGAGAGTGGTCAGGCTGCTACAGACGAATTTAGATCGCACCATAAGCAAATCCAGCGCTCCGATCACCGCTTGGGTAACGTAGTAGATGTGTACCGTTCTTAAGTCTGTTACACTTATTGTAGTCAATCGGATGTTTCCGTGATGGACTTCAGCAGGCGCTACACAAGCAATCGAAAGCTCCACACAAAAGAGATCTCCTCCAACTCTGTCATCCAACAATGATCTTGACGTAAATATATTTACTTAGATTTTGCTTCAGAGACCACCCTCTTCCCTCACATCCATTGTGGAAATGAATGTATGGAAAGACTTTGTCTCAGCGATTTCCAGCCCTCATCGAACAGTTTGAAAGGGAGTGTGTTCTGGTCGTCGAGTGTTCGTAATACGGGGAAAAAGATAATCAACCGTTCCTTAGTCTGATGGCAGAGCGGCCAGCGGAAACTCTTAAATTTTTCTGGGTTCGATTAGATCTACATAGTTTAGGTGTGTTAGTTTATTATTTTTGCTTAAAATACTTAGCAAATGTGGATCTTTGGGTCAGATATCGGCAAAACTTCTATGACCTGATTTCGACCCTCTTGAGCAATACCCATCTTGAAGTACAAAATACATAAAATGTCTCGTCATCCCAATGCAAACCTTTTCAATTTGTCTGTGTTACACGATATATTTGTTGATCTGTGATAGCGCAAGAGATGAAAAGTTATAGTATCACAGTTGCAACTGGCTACTAAAGAGCTATCCCTAGCCAACCCCTAACTGCCACAATGGAACTGCCAAAAAAGTTACTAACTCACAAGCTCATCTCTCATATTCTGCACATCCTAAGATCACGCTGTACCTCATGTCCGAAGAAACTGCGTTAGGTGAAAACTTGTAATACTAGATGTTGCCCTTAAGCAACTTTGACAGCTCTAGAATTAATCATAACCTGGACTAATAATCTGAGAGAATAGTGATCTCCGAGCGGAGGCAATAGGTTGCTTTGCATAAAATATAGACTAACGTTTTTTTATGTAGTATATCAGCCAACCTGGTATTAACGTTCTCGAGGAATGGATTTTCAAAACTATGTCTATTAAAGGTCTTGAGCAGATCGACAAAAGATATTTCGTGCCTATCCCTGCCAGTTCCTGCCTTTTTGCATATAAAAGAATAATGTTTAAGTAGCATTAAGGTGCCAGATAGTTTACTTCCGCATCCTAAAGCTACTCAGCCATTGTTCGGGAAGTTCAGAACAACCGAACTAGTACTATTGTTGCTTTTAGTTTTGTTACAGTAGTCTAGTAATCGAGAACTTAAGGTTACCGTAAATGCGAGCTGACGTGTGATCGCGAGAGTAGGTTTGCGACTATTCGTTTCCCTCTGTGATTTTTAATAAGTAGTTGTGGTTTAAACAGATAAACGAAATAGCGAATTCTAGTTTTTATAAATTATTCTACAGGGTCTCTTAGACCTAAATCATATTATAGCAAAAAAAAAGCTATTTGTCGTCTATAATTTGAAGCCTAATGACAAGGCAAATTTAAGGATAATAAAAATAAAAATAAATAAATTGAAGTACACCCAAAAACTCACAAAACTAATGTGCCTTTCAGGTAACAAATTAACAAAAAGTACTTATACCTCTGTATGTATTTGAATAAGTCTCATAATTGCCTTACACAATAATTACCAATCAATTGCTTTACCAACCCACAACTGCCAGGGTAATGAAGAATCAAATTAGTAGCGATTTAGAAGACACTAGGGAAAGAGCAGCGTCATCAATATATTTGAAATTGGCTGCCAACTTGTGAAGCCATATGTGTTAACGCGCGCAAAGGATATGCGAGCAAATGACTAACGTCTTAAGGATAATAAAAATAAAATTGAGAAAAACTAAAGCAAATCACGAAAATTTATTAATTTAGGTCTAACCAAGCGACCAACCTACCAATCAATGCCTAAATTATTGGCTAAGTGAGCGTGTAGGCGCAGGCATCCTTAGAGAAGGATGCTGGAGCCACATTTGTGGCCGTGCGGTCAGCATCAAACGCCAAAAGCCGAACTGTGTATGTATGCAAAGAAACTGTTGCTTATCACGCAGGACGAGTGAAATTGTACACTTTAGGCGGTAGAAATGCCAGCAAGCAAATGGAAAGTATATGAGGATAATTAGGGTGTGCGAGTGTGCGTGTGTTATTTGACTCACTAAGTGTAATGTTTCAGTGCGACCGACTGACTCGCATTGCCTCTGAGCTACCTCCGATCTCTGTGCGGCACGGCATTCCTTTTGGTTGTTTTTGCTTCCTCCAATCTTGTAGCATCATTGTTCCAACGCCTATTTGCCTTCGTATGCCAGCCTTTGACGCATCCTGCGCATTGTCGATGAGTTTGTTTCACTGTTTTCTTTTTTTACTTTGTCTCTGCAGTGTAACGAAGACCACCAAGTCGAATGCATTAAACGCTTTGATGTGACCGTAACCAGCAGCGCGGTGTTACGCTGGCTACCTACAATCTATTGTCTGCTGCTGCTTCGTTGCATCCATCTTCCTGCTTGTCGCTGCGGAGGACACGTTCGCCAAACGCACCAGGTGTCTATTGAGTAGTAGGAGGAAGTGTTGTATTTCATACATTTTTTCGACACTTTTGTCAGCGCGTAGTTTGCGAAAAATGTTCTATTATTTTATTGCTACTACGGCTAGCTGCTGACTATTGTGCTTACGTTAGCGCTACGTGTAGCGTCGGCGGGCGGTACAAAGTGTTGATCGTTGAAATACTTCTTTGTGTTCTTTGAATTTTTTGTTACAATTTTTTTTGCTTATCATTTATTGTTAATTTTGTTAGAAATTGTAGATTATCACGTGCTGTTCGCATCACTAGTTGCCGACAAATGAGTTGGAAAGCTATCAATTTAGTTGCATGGCAGCTAAGGACCACACAAACTATAACCAAGAATTTAATTGAAACAGTTCTAAGAAGTTGAGATGATACTATAATATATTTTTAAGTTAGTTAGTTAAAGCCGATGACAAATCTGCAAATAAAGAAATTGTTTATTTTCGCGAACTCCTCAAAGTGGCTAAAGTGATTTAACTCTAGTCCCGCGAAAACTGGGCGCCTTATTAGAAAGTGCTGCGATGACTGCACAACACCATCTTTCGAAAGCTGCTACAAAGAGGATCCGAAAATATATTGAAACTTACTGCGTGATAAGTAATTGGACAGTTCCCTATTAATACTCATACCAAAAAAGGAAAAGAGAGAGCTGCAGTTAAACAACCGTAAGGAGCTCCCTAGACCAACTTTGATTCGACCCAGGCCAGAGGAACCAGCTTATTGCGCATCTGCTTAATACAATCGCTGAGCTAAAATAAGGCCATGGACAGATGGTCCAGGGCATCCCAACTGTTATTTACCGCTGATAATGCATTGAGAAACCTCTTCTTGTCAGCTCATCAACCGGCTAAACCCTCTCACTCTTATAACAAATCTATGACATCCATGTGGATGTTCTATGCACGACATCAAATACCTCGAATTCATATGCTCATCGTAGTATAATAGCGTCTATTTAAGATATCTCCCCCTTAGTTGATGGATCAATGGATGTAAAAGGAAAGGTGGAAGCACATGTCTTCTACGAAGAAATTTTTAATAATGTAGACTTTATAAATTGTGGCTTGTGTATCGAGTAGCTGGAAGAGTGGTCGACCATCCGATTACCAGTCTAATAACATACCCGAATGATTTTTCGTCATGCTCAAACTTCTACTGATCCCAGCACTCTATGTCCAGTTAGTGTCTGGTAGCGACAAAATGTATGCAGTTTCTCCTTGCTCTAAGGCAACTTCTCGAAAGTTATATTTAGAGAGTCCTTTAAAATCCTTATTTTTATCCTAATGTCCCTTCTCTTTAGGTTGATAACAGGTTGCCGGCCAAACTGGTTTGGAAAATTTCCAAGTAGGACTGAGTCGTTCCAAAATAAGCTAGCTCAACAGTTTCCTTATACCTCCGTATGACGCAAATACCGAAAAGTATTTCCGAGGTCTCGTTTAAAGATCAAGCGAATTTCGTTGTAATTCTTGATGCTTTGCTTTGGTATTTGAAAGCGGTAGCCATTTTCTAACAGTGTCCACTTCTACGCTTCATGTCTGTACAGTTAGGTTTTGTCTTTGGTGTTGTTCAAGCTGGTTGGGAGTCCGTATTTTATGCAGAGGCTAATTTCGGTTACCAGGCTTCGGGGAGTTTTGAGTATTGACGTATTATCTAGATAGGGAGGCTTTTGATTGAATGGTCGTTTCTTTGAAGAACTTTAGGCTACCTCCCTTGAAAGATGACTTTCTAATCATCATAATGCTCAGTGATTATACATAAGTTCCTCTTTAACAAAGGATGATTGCGAACTATACTTATTGGTACAATTTTTCGGTTCATTTTTATTATAGTTTCGGTACTTTACTGGTCCTTTGTCAGTAATTTTCTTGTCCTTTTCGATATCTTTTTTATAACTTTTTCCGTAATTTTTAGTATTTTTCTGGTACTTTTCCGACATATTTTAGATAGCTTTTTTTGGCGGTACCTCTTCGGTTTTTTCCGATATTTTCCGGCCATTATCAGTACTTTTATGATACTTTTTAGTACAATTTCACACGATGCATTTTTGGTATTGTTCGGTACATTACCTTCTGTCGTGTTAATTGGAATTGCGCCAAAACAATTTTGATTTGTTTTTCAGTACGTTTCCTATAAAGTTTGATAGATTTCTTTGGTATATTTTTGGTACCTTTACAGTACCTTTTTCGTACATTTCGATACTTTTGAAGAAATTTTTTGGTTAATTTCTTTAATATCTTTTGCTAGTTTTTTGATACATATTAAGCATTGTTTCCGTACCTTATTGGTCCTTTTTTGTTACTTTGCTATATTTTTTTTTTACTTTTTCTGTACTTTTTCGTACTTTTCCGGCACTTTTGGAAAACATTTTCAGTACTTATATAACTCTTACTTTTATAATTCTGTTTCGAGGCTTTTTCGGAATTTCCGGTACTTTTTAATATTTTTCTGCTACCTTTTAGATAGCATATATTCGATATTTTTCTGTACTTTTTTAGTATAAATCGTTTGTTATATTTTCAGTAGGTTTTTTTTTCGATACATTTTTAGTATATTCAGTTACTTCAGGCCTGCTCATAAAAGAAGCCAAGGGGCAAAAAGAAACCACCATGGTGGAATACGGATATCGATAAGGCTAGCAAGAAAACTTTTGACCTGGCCAAAAGAACCCAAAGTTATTTACAATGGGAAATTTATAGCCATTCTAAAAGATCTTCTTGGAGGGACTTCTGTGGCTCCGTGGCATCTGTGGGGATCAAGGCTCCAGCTCACCCCGTATAACATAACTTGCTACGGTCAGACGTTACGTGGGCGTGGACGGCGGAGGACACTCTTAGACTTCTCCTGAATGCACACTTTCCGAATTCCGGATATGTGCTTCCAAACAGGTCGACTGCTGAGAGAGTACAATCGGTTGATGCCAACTTCCTTACAATAGAGAAAGTAACCTGGGCAATAGAGTCCTTCAAACCCTACAAGTCCCCGGGCCCAGATGAAATCTCACCGGCGCAGCTACAACAATCATATGCTATGTATATAGGGGTGCTAAACCTCAATCACATTCCGAAAATGTGGAAGGAATCCAGGGTAGATTTTATCCCCAAAGCAGGTAGAACATCCCATGTCAACCCGAAAGACTTAAGGCCTATAAGTTCCGGCTCCTTTCAGCTGAAGGTATTAGAGCGAGCAGTTGACTGCCACATTAGAGATTCAATAGGGCACAAACTCGTGACATCTCAGCATGCTTACATGAAAGGGAAGTCTACTGAAACGGCACTTCACCAAGTTGTGTCGTATATATAAAGCTCCTAACAGGTCAAGGTGTACACACTGATGTCATTTCTAGACATTGAGGGTTCCTTCAATCAGCGATCACGGGTGCTCTGGCGAAGCTGGGGGTAGATCCACATTTAGTAGCCCTCATTCAAAAACTGCTAGCGGGCAGGGTTGTGAGGACCCAGTTGGCGGAAGCAACATTAGAACGCTGTATAAGCCGAGGAACCCCGAAAGTTGGAGTTCTTTTTCCCCTTTTATGGGTGGTGCCCATTAACGACCTACTGAAGGCCCTGGAGGAGGAGGGAGAATCGAAGGTAATTGCTTATGCCGACGATCTTGCGGTGGTAGTAAGGGGCAAATTTCCTCACACGTTGAGCGACATCATGCAGGAAAAACTTAAAAAGGTAGAGAGCTGGACCAGAGAAAAAGGTTTGAGTGTGAACCCGGACAAAACCGAACTCGTTCTTTTCACAAGGAAGTATAAGTAAAGAGACTGGTGGTCCAATGCATCTCCTAGATCGGCGGAATCACTTCACTTCTACACTGACAGCTCAAAGCTAGAGAACAGATTTGGAAGAGGTCTTTTCTCAGCCCAACTAGGAAAGAAAAGTCATTCGGACTTCCTGATCACTGTAGTGTCTTTCAGGCTGAGGTAGCTGCAATACAGGAGGCGGTGGACTACCTAAAAAGAAAACAAGTTGGATATAAAGAAATCTTCATTTTTGCCGACAGTTAAGTAGCACTAAGGGCACTTGATTCTATCAACTGCAACTCTAAAACAGTAGCAGCGTGTCGCAAATTCTAAACGAGATGACGGAGCAGTTTGCTTTTCACTTGGTATGGGTGCCAGGACACAGTAACATACCAAGCATTCCGCTTTCATCACGAAGGACTCATCCGTTAAGGAAGCAGGAGACCGTTGGAAAACGGTAACACCTGCATCATGTCCAAGCTCATATGGCCGGAGTGGGACGTTAAGCGATCTAAAGCCCTTCTTTTGCTGAGCAGAGAAGATCTTAGCATCTGAGTTCTTCAACGACCTCAGCGATCTGGCCAGACTGGAGGTACGCAAGATATTAAGGTTTCTAGTTTCCACTCGTTGGTTCGAGAAGGTGGCTTTTTCAATCCGCGTGGTACCACAATGGGCCTAATAAGGCCTAGGTGTGCTGGCGAGATCGCCAGCAGCAACCTTAACCTACCTACTTTTTTGATACATTTATTTTCAATACATTTTCACTTTAAGATGATAAATTTAGTTACAGTATAACAAATTGGTATTTTAAATTTATGTGCTAATAGTTCCTCCCTTTATCTTAACTATTCCGGTTGCATCCTCACTCAAACCATTTGCGGCACGTCGCACATATGTATGTGCGCATGCTCCTATTTAAAAAATTAGTTACGCTCTTAAAATGCCGCATAAGTGTCACAAATGCATACGCATGTGCATCACCACAAAAAAAATCCATCCAGCCTTAGCATTCCATCTCATTGCTTTGTGTTTTTATCTATGACCGCCATATAGCCACATATAAAAGCGTAGTGCCTCGCATATCCTCATATGAACATATGTTAATGAATACACCCACATCCATGTAGTGGCAATTTTTCACGCTTCTCAAATCGCTCATGAATCACAACTCGCCTTCAATTCCTTAAAAAAAACTATAAATTGCCAGCGCATTATCCTGAAAAATCCTGCAGCTAAAATAACAGCAACACAAGTAAACTGCTACGAGACTTGAATGCAGCCTGATCGCATTTGTTCTGCTTGTGTGATTTTCTTTGACATCAAAATTTCCTTTTCAATTCGTTACACTTTCTGCTGTTCGATTTTCAATAGAGCGAAATCAATTCGTTTTACTCGGTTGCAATTCAATTAACGCATTCTTTTATGCTGCTGTAGCATATTTTTGAAACAGTTTTGCTGACTGGCTATTATTGGAGCTCGCACTTTTTACGTTTGCTCTTTGTGCACATTTTTTCCAGCTGTTTAAGCAAGAAATTTTCGATTTCTACGCTGGTATTTGCGATGCTGATTATCCTTTTGATTTGTGTGTGATGCGAGTGTTTGGTGTTTTGGTTTGGTTTACACGCTCACCTTTGATACTCTCGCTTGTTATCCTTGTGATACGCAGATTAGTGCGTGTAATGTGCCTATGATAAATATATTTATTCTCTAATTAAGTAGTTAGTGTAAATATTTATTCTTACGCGGATTTAGAGCTGTGTTATACCATTTCGTACTGTGCTTATTTTGCGTGGTGGGCACTGCTGAGGATATAGCTAGTACAAGAGAAAGTATACGAACTCGACATGACATTCTCGTAAGTCTACAATTAATGTTTGCAAAATGCTCGAAAATATAATTATTATTAAGAAAGGTCAGCAAATGAAAACACACGAGCAGCTGGTATCGCATGAAGATTCTTGTCTTGAACCTCCGAAAGAACTTTTCGTCATTTAACTTTGTGATACACGAGGGAGGTTCAGTGACATTTCAAATTAAAAATATTTTATTCGGCAAAAAAGTATTCTATTTCTCAACATTATCCCCTTTTAACACTACACTTAATACAGCGTTTTTCCATTTTTTTTATTCGTTCCAAATAATAGCTTTTCTCAAGACTCTCAAAATAGGCGTTTGCTTCATTTGACCCAAACCTCTACCACTCAGTCATTTCTTCATGTTTGGAAAAGGTAATAGTCGCATGGGGCTAAAACTGGAGAAAACGATGGGTGGAGTAGCAGTTCGTAACCTATCTCATGGATTTTTGCCAATCCTTTGAAGTTGTCACACGGTTGCCATCCATTAAGATTCAATGGGGTTTATCAACGATTTCTGGTGTAACGATCTCTTTTGGGTGACCTGAACGTTCGGCGTTACTTATGCTGATACGACCACAGCTGAAATCAGTAAGCCACTCCTTAACCATTGAAATTGATGGTGCAGTACCCCCATAGCATTCAAAAGGCCGTTCCTTGCTTTCGATGATGGTTTTTTACGCAAAAAATTAGAGGTTATCTTATTTTAATGGCTGTCAAGCGTTAACTAAATTACTCTGCTTGCTCAAAATTTGACAGTAGTCTATTAATAGATGGCAGTTAAGGGATGTAATTGTGAATTTAAAGTTTCCTCGCTGCTACAAGAACTTCCTTGACGTAATTAACATTTGTGAAAGTGAAAAACCCGATCCATTTATAAATATAAAAATCGAGGTCTTTTCGAGATCACTTTATTTTGAGTAACCAGCAAACTATGAATGCGAGAATCCTTGTCCTCGGATTTGCTAGACGAAATTTTATTTTTCTCTAAGCACTGTAGATTGACTATGTAAATGAGGAGCTTAATCTTAAATTAAATTTCGGACAAACTATCATTCAAGCCAGCTGGCTCCACTTAGATACGATCCCACTACGATTTAGACCGGTGTTAGTCTAGAGAGAAGCGGTGAAGAGAAGCCCGGTATTAAACATTAGTCTCTGTTTCATTTGAAGGAGTTGCTGTGAGGCTATGATTATCGAGAGATATCTCCACAATGAGCATGAATTGTTCAAAACTCTGCGAGACTTTCGCCTAATTAACAAAATGTAATACTCTTAGCGAATCTAAAGGCAAACTTCTCTTTAGACATGATACACGTGGAAGACGATGTCACAAAAACATAAAGCCGACATCAAAGATTGAAGCCTTCAAAGACCGAAGAACCAATATCGCAATTTCAGTATTAAATAAAATACATTGAAGTTTATACCCATGTACCAAAAGGTTAAACAAAAAAATATTGCACAGATCTTGGTATCGTTAGCTCCCTACTTCGGAAAGACTTTTAAATAACCTAATATATGCCGACGGTTTTAGTCGAAAGAAAGCCTTCTTATAGCTTACTTGTGGATGGCAGAGGACTTCGAATTTTTATCATCACAGAGTGAAGTTTTATTGGACGGCTGAATATTAAATTATCAAAATGTATGCTTCATAGATACTGCAATAATTCAGTAGTTTAAATGACATATATGTTTCCGTCTGAACAATGCCGACCAAAACTTGATGGTGCTTTATTTGCCAGCCTCTGTTGAAGCTCTAGAGATATCCCGAATAGACGGCACTAAATAAGTGGTGATCGAGTCAAGGTCGTGATGGTTTTAGTCTATGTAATGAAATGTGGTGTGAACTATTTTACCAGCCCGTGAAGTTGGTATCGGATACCGCGAATGAAACTCTTGAGCGATACTATAAAGTCCTTTTGGTAAACCCAAATCCGCCTGTTCGTTACGACAAGTGTTGCTTTTTTGTATTTATTTTGCATTCCAGAACATCCATTTGAATCATCCTTTTTCGGTGGACCGAAAATGAAACAGCTGTGCTCAAAAGCCGTTATCCACACCTAAAACAGCGGAAAATTTACCTTAAAATTTTCACTTCATAAATATTTGCATAATATAGAATGCCATTAAATTTATAGATACCATATTTGAGAGCTGCTGAAAGTGGCTAAAAGCGTACAAAAATCACATTACACAGGTACTCAAGCGCTTTGACGGCATTTTTCACCTAACTATAAAATCAGCTGCTTCTAAGTAAATTAGGTAGCTACTTACGAGTAAGTGCCTTCGACGCCACAAATTGCTTTGCTGTTCATAGCGAATTCGCTTAGCGCGCTACTGTGCCATGTGTAAATAGCGCTACAAATCATACGCTTTGAAACACAAATTTTTGCTTGTTCCAACAAATTAAATACCGCCGCCGCTAGGACTGATGTTCGCAAACGCCTTATAAAAACACAAGACACATCTACTTAGGCTGATATTATTGACTTATTAATTTTTGTCTGTTGCCTAAATAAATATGGGAAGTAAAAAGTTAATGAGCATTATTTGCTTAGCAAAAATATTTATTTGGGCAATGCTAATAATATTCATTTGTAAAGAAAAAATTCCTAAAATAAATGTTTATTTCATTTCTCAGCATATTATGTATTTATTCAACAATGCGCTGAAGATTAGGCGCTTCATTAGCACAATCTTTTGGTTATTATTGACTTGCCACTTTTGTGCAAATACAGTTGGTTTTTATAATTTTTTGTGTTACTTCGTTTTTGTTTATATTGGCAAATTTCTTGGCTCAAAGCATGTGCATTTGAGCATTTGATGCGCTTAAATAACATTGATTGTTAAGAGCTCACATAGGCAGATGCTTATTCAGTGTTGCCCACATTTTAAATTCATCTATGTTTTTTTAAGTTTTTTAACCCTTTAACAACGTCGGCATAACGAATATGCTATGAAATGGCGTCCTGTATACATTTTGTTTAGAAAATTAGCTAAAGAACAAAAACATGTGAGTTAAGATGTTCTACAAAAGTATTTCTTGTGAAATTGTACAATAAAAAAGTTACGTTACTCCATTTTTTATTTTATTTTACAAATTAATAGGATTCTTCAAAGCTCTCAAATTGGCCTAGCAAATAACCTGTTTGCATACAACTGATGAGCGGTCATTCCAAATAGATATACCAGTTAATAAATGGGTAGACTCGGACAGAGTAAGCATTGACGAACTTTTTGAGGTGTCAGTTACGTCAAAACTTTCCATAGCTACACATTCTTCTAAGAAATATGGAAGTTTTTTTTGGTAATATTAATGCGAAAGACACATTTTTTAAATCTTAATGGAAAGGGCAAGCTTAGAATTATTTCGAAAACATTTTAGAATAGTTCGGGATAATTTCTCGGCTGATCCGAGACTTTTTATCTATTTTATTCACAACCATTTATTTAACACTATTTCGAGACTAAGTCAGGAGTTATTTTGGCACTGGTAGTAAATTTGTTAAGGACTATTTTACAACTAGTTCAGGACTCGCATGACACTGGTTCAAGGCTACTATGGAACTATTAAACGATTTTATTGAAACCATAAGCAGTTACACCTATTTTGGTCCGGAACTTTTTTTGAGTTTTTTTCTCGACTCATCCGCGATTTGTAATTTATTTTATTGGGAACATTTTATTAAGCGCTCTTTCGACACTAAGCCAGGAGTTTTTTTTGGAACTAGTTCGGGACTATTTTGCGACATGCTTAGGACTAATTCCAGACCACTTTGCAACTAATTCAGGCTCTCATAACACTAGTTCAAAGCTACTATGGAACTAGTCAAAATACTTTCTTGGAACCAAAAATTCTTAAACTTATTTAGGATTAGATCTGGATTTTTTGGGGATGATTTCCGGACTAGTTTAAGATCTCGACTAAGATCGCCATTTCATGATAAGTTTAGCAATAATTGAAAGAAATGTTTTAGCTAATTGTTTTTGAATAGCTCACGGAATTTTTTGGCACTATTTCGGTGGCCAAGTATTGCGAGCTATAACTTGATATGCCGGTGAGTTCGAACTCTTTTTTCTTAAAGCGTTTTCGAAGATTTTCTTATAGCGGCCACCTCTCACCAGGCAATGGTAAGCCTCTGAGGAAATTTCTGCCATGAAAAAGCTGCTCATTAAATATATTTGTCGTTCGGAGTCGGCATAAAATTGTAGTTATGGGTATAATATAAAGACGCACACCATAAATGGTAGGAGAAACTCGGCCAAACACCGAGCTGTGCCAAGTTTTTATTATTATTAGTTCGGTACAAATTTGATACCATTTTTTTTTGGCTAATTGAACACTTTTTTAAAATTACGAGTATATCGTGACTATTTGAACCATTTCGGTATTAATTCGAATGTCGTTATGGAGTTTTTCGTCACCGTTTTTTAAGAAAAAGAATTCCGGTTGTGCTATGAGAAGAGTGAGATATCTAAAAACAATAAATTGGCAAACTTCTAGTCATGTCGAGTAGAGTCTTCTAGTATCATAAACGTATCTATCAAAAATTTTCCATAATTCGTTAAGGTAGCTGAAGATAATTTAGTAAATAAGAGTTATTGTTGTGCCTCAGAGGTACAGAATAATTTTATGTTAGTGTCCTCTTGCTTCTGCTATCATTTCGTAATCGCTCAATTACGATAATCTATTTTAAACTATAAACATTTCTTCATTACTTCCGCGCTCAATACTTTATTATTTATTTAAGATATGAGGGTGTGAAAATAATTCCAATTTATTTTACCATGTCACCACAAATTTTCCACAATTCCTTTAAAATGAAGCAATACTCGGTGGATTGGCCATGAAATTCGCTCTAAGTTGGCGCGTAAATTGCAATTTTCACACTGTCAACGATTTTCCAAATATACATCTCGACTAAAACATTCTTTTTGGTGACAATTTGTGTTGCACACTTTGATTTCCCTGAAATCAAACTATAGTATAATCACCATTTTACGCCAAAGAAGAACAGCTGCAACGAATCGAGACGTTAAAAAAAAAATAGTGGAAATTGAAAAATAAATTACAATGCCTCGTGTCAAATTAATTTCGTTTTGGTTGAAATAATTTCAATAAAATTTGTGTCACAAAATCAGCACAAAACAGCAAAATTGTCGCCAGAGAAAATATGCGAGTCAATTGCGCATGCGCGTGTGTCTAGACTTGGTCCTGCTGCGCTGCCAACAACGTGCTAAGATAAAGGAAATTCATATCACTCAGCGAAAAAAAAGATGTATAATAAAACAGATCTTTTTGTCACAATTTGCTACGCTTTACTACGAGCCAAGTTATTAGATCGACTTTTTTTGTAAATTGTCCTGCCTTTGACTCGTCTTTGTCCAGTCCATCCTCCTTCTTGTCCATGTAACTGTAGGCGAAATGTTGTCCTTTTTCTAGTATTCTATTCTACTCTTCCTTTGCTGCTTTGTGTTGCACAACTATTCTTATTTCGTTTTTGTGTGGGTGTGGTAAATATGTGTTGCGCATGCGCAAAACATAATCGATTCGTTACAAATCAATGCAATTCAATTATTAAGTAGAATAATAAATTTTGGTTTTTACGTTGAAGCGTGGGTTTTGGCTACTACGTGACTTTAAAAGATTTATTTCTTTTATCAAATTTTATTCAAATATTTGGGGGATGTTAAGTCGGTCACTAGTTGAAGTTATGAAAAGAGTTACATTTGAAATTTCTCTGGAGATAATATTTTTGAAAATATATAATTTAAAAATAATTTCCTATGATAATTTTTGTGCCTCAAGCAGAAAACTGCTCGAAGATGTTAGTTATTTTTGAATTCAGAAAACCTAGTTAACCGATTTTTTTATTTTCGGGAACTTTTATAAGATATGTATGACAAAACGCACAAATGGCCTACATTATTCTTTATCTATTCCCATTACCATTTCAGTAGCACAACAGTTACTACCCAATTAACATTTAGACTTGAGTCACATTAGAGCTCAAGTTAAGAACTAACGTAATTCGCAAAATTCAAACGGTTTTTCTAAATAGTCCCTCAACTTGATTATCATTACGTTCTCAAAAAAAAGGTAAATTTTTATTGCAATAATAAGCTTTCTCAATTTGAGAAAAAGTTAGTTCTCAATTTGAACTCAAATGTGGCTCTCTAATGTATCTCAAGTGTATGAATACAATACTAAAAATAAAATAAAATATGTAAACTTGATTTGATATAAACTGATTTTTCTACTTAAGTACTTTCGATTTCACTAAAATATTTTAAACGACAAATTTTATCACGAACACAAAGCTTAAAGCATAATTGAAGAATGATGCTGGATCTTAACTTGAAAACCAACCCTCTCTCAAAAGTTGGGGGAATATTTTTCCAGAAACCGAAAATAACTGTTATGTAAAAAATTTGAAACCAAAAAATTCATTATGTGAAAGCCATCGCACAAAATGCTTAATTAATATACTATGTAAAATGCTAAATTTTTTTAGCTCTTCTCAAATTCGTTTTGATTGTAAATTTCGTCTAAATATGTAAGAAGTGCCAGTTTTTAACCAGAAAGAAAAGTGTTTTTGTGACATATATTTTTTCTAGTTTTCGAAACAAAAAATTTAATTGTCGTTGTAAAAAGTCACATAAACGCCTTTATAAGAAGAAAAATATTATAAAAAACCTTCATTTTAATTATATTTTAAAATATTTTTCTTAAGAATTTTAGTTGAGGGGAAAAGTCTATCCAGATATTATGTTGTGTGCCAAAATGTAACCAACAACAAAATAACGTTTTTTTTATTTGTCTTTCTTCTGTTATGTTATGTTATAAGAGTATTTATTTTTTTCCAAACTGTCTGCCGATAAATTTGTTCTTAAATCACATAAAACTAACTTTAAGGCTGAAAATGTTCTTTCATCGCTAACTTGTGTACCGGGTACACATTGTATTATATTCGTTAAAGAAAATAAGTTTGGATATACATACATATAAATTTTCAACTTTCCCAATCATACATAATATTTTTATCAGCAGGAACTGGTCTTGGGGAATAATTGTCTATTTCAAAAAAACGTTCTTTTCATTAGTTAATCCTGTCTTCTTTACTGCTTTCGTCTTCCAATACAATTAAGAATTCTAAGTATTGTTCAAGAAGTAAACTTTGCGATACACTTTCCTCAAACACAGGCGGTGAAAAAAGAAAATTTTAAACGCGTTTTTCTCAAAACCACTTTTTAGTGGCTTCTTGGCAAATTTTCTCTGGATCGGTTACAGACATTTCAATAATTGAATAGTCAAAATAATATTCAGAATTTAAAAAAAATGATGAAGCAAAATTATTGCATTGTATTGAAATTAACCTTTTGTTTTTGAATTTTAAACTAAATAACAAAAATCGATTTTTTTTCAAGCAGACGCCATTTTTTCATAAATGACTGTACATTTTTTATTTAGCTTTGTCTTATAACAGCAATCCTCCTGAGTAAAACAATATCTGATTTATTGATTTCAGATGAACTAAACGGACACAATCCTGCCAAGTATGAGGTGTCGTCATTTGTGTCAGTCGTTTTTCAGACACTTACCAAGCCGTAAATTTTCAATATTTTTTTGATGAGTAAACATGTTTTGAGAAGTACAGAACTTGTATTGAATGAACCATTAAACTATTACATTGTATTATTTTTTTTTTATAAAAAAAACTAATTCAAAATAATAGAAAATTATAGCCTGAAAAACCAGAATACCACCTTAAATTTGCACTATATTTTGGAATCAGCAACGTCCAAAATTTTTAAAAATATTTTTTAAGTTCGAAATTATGATACAAATTTGTAAATTATTATAAGTTTTATATAAAGTTTAAAACTTGGGATAATATGGTTTTTGTGAGAGAATGAAATTGTTTTATCTACAGTATAAAGGAAAAATAGTTAGTAAAGACTTGACAATTTGTTGTTGTCGCATAATTTATAAAAATTTCAGGTTGTATTTAAAGACATTTTGCACTAGTGATTTAATGCATTTTCCTTAAAATAAAATGAAAACATGCTCAAAGATGCAGTCGCAATGTGTTTTTTGTTTGCATTATTTATCAGGATTTTTCGTGCTAAGCATTTATGTGCAATTTTTGAAAAAGCTATTTTATGGAAATCATAACCGAGTACGGTGAAAAAGTTTTGAGAAAATCAAAAAAAAAATATTTATGAAATACTTGCAAATTTCAAAAAAAACTTTCATTAATTCGGTATGAAATTCCGGCGAAAAATATTTGCAAGGTTGCTGACAAGTAGGCTTAATTTTTAAAAATTGAGACATGTTAAAAAAAGTTTTTCTTTCCCTTAGAAGTAGTATTATTTCAATTAAAAATCATGTGCTGTGGTACCTAATATTATCAGTACATACATTTTATGTATTCTGCTTTTTTTAAATAAAATTTCTGGACGTTCTATGAAATATGGTAAGGATATACTCGTACATACGTATAATGAAATGCCTAAAACCATGAATTTTCTAATGATTTGTTACCTCATAAACTCCTTCTTTAAGTGTTAAAAATAACAAAACAACATTTTTTATATTTCAAAATAATTAAAAAATCGACAATAACCGATGACAAACGCGTCTCTTGTAGATCAGATTAGATTTCTATGGAAAAAATCTTATACGACAATGCAACCTCAAGCTATTAAAAAATTTCTTGGCTTCGGCAATTGATATAAAATTTTAGCTGTAAGAAAAATATATTATTTAAATGTACATAAAATATAGCCAGTATCAATAATTTTAAATTAGTATTCATTGCATGTTTTAAGTAAAAATCACGTGCGTCAAATATTTCTTTAAACTATGGACGAATCACTCATTTTTATAAAGAATTCAATGAAAATATTCATAATTTTCATTGCTGCGCAAGCAATCGAAAGTCGAATTTGAAGCAGGAAAACATAAATAGCCTATATATGTACATACAAATACACATACAACAAACATTCCAACGAGGGTACAGTTGAAGTTGACCTCTGCAGCGATGAGCCGCCACCAGCAAAACGACTTGGAGTAGGTAATGGCCGAACACATTGACGACACCAACGGAATTCTAAATCGTTCAAAAGCCCATAAAACTAAGTAAAACAATAACAAAGCAACACAGATTAGAGAAAACCAAAGGAAAGACAAAATATCGAGGGTGAAAAATGATGCCTCAAACGCTGAGTGCGCGAGCGTGTGTGTAGAGTTGTGCATAGGCGCTGATTTCAAGGTTGCTGCTTTTAACCTGCGCCATGAAAATGCGCTAACAACAATAAATAAAAAAGAACACTGCAACCCCTAAATGGCTGCATGAAATTCGGGGAAACTAGGTTGAAAAGTCGATGAGTTGCTAAAATAGTAAATGAGTGAATAGCAAACTGTGAGTGCGTAAGCGAGTGAGTGAGTGAGTGAGTGAAAGAGTAAGAGAACATGCGAGCATTGGACCTAAGACCATTGAATAGCTACGTTGTCTTAGGGGTGGAAAATGCATTGGCCATAGTCGAAATCTCAAGGCTAAACGGTCTCGCAGCGACTATATAAGACCAGCGGAATGCCACCAAAAGCATACACTTCAAGTGCAACGTTCGTGAGGACGACATCAAACGTAACGCTACAAGGCGTTTGCTCTAAGCAATCGCTGGCGTTTTACGTCTAATAAACATAAAGCTTTAAATTTGTTTAGTAGATTTTAAAAAGTTTTAGTTAATTATATATTTTTCGGTGTAAATAAGTAGCAAATTTTCTCCTTTGCTGAGTTAATTCACAAAACTCAAATTGTAGAGGGAGAGAGCGAGAACGAGACACCAACTCAGTGAACAGCGAAATTGAGGCGCAGGCAGTACGTGAGCAATGATGAGGAAATTCCGGACAACGTGCGCGCACGGTTGAGATGGCGGTCTCATCCTGAAGCCAGTGTTCCAAGAACTGCTCAAACTCATTGAACAACTGCGACCTCTGTCGTCAAACAACAATGTGAAGCTGAGTGTGTACGGCAAGTATTTGAGTATAATGAAGTGCACAGCAGGAGAACTAGCAGGAGAAGCAGCAGCAGCATCAACAACGTTGAGACATGTCAGCGCACACCTTCATACACAGCAGCAGAAACAATGGAGGTGAGCGATGGAGGTCTCGTGCTTGTGGGGTGCTGCACATGGTCAGCGTTATGTGTGCTAATGATTGCGGTCTTTGTGCTGAGGTGGCGCTGTTTCAAGCGCAACTTTTTTCTTTCATCAACGAAGCACAGACGACGTAATCTGAATAGCAGTGAAGCATAGCTGCGTTAACAATGCAATAATAATCATAAACACAGAAACGCAATTAGCTAATAAAATGATAACGACGTGGAGGGAGAGAGAACGAGAGAGAGAGAGAGAGAGAGAGAGAGAGAAAATATATATCACATGTTCGTAGAACAGACGAACATTGACGAACAACTAATAACATAATATCAACATAAAGTAACTATAATACAAAAAAAAAAATCGAAAGGAACGCAGAGCTTTATAGGAAAAATTCAATTGTCAGCAAGCACGAGTTGAGGAAAATCAGCGCATGCACGTGCCAACGTTCATTGTCGCTTGCCGGTCGTACCGCCGAAGCGTAGCTGCAACTTTGGCTCCAAACAACATCACGAACCAACCACCAGCAGATAAAAATTTCGACTACAACTAAAAAAATAATAAATTTTGTTTGCGTTGTACTACGCGGGCGTGCACCGCACATTTGCTCTCAGTTCGTGCTAAAATGCAATTGATTTTTTTTCACTTTGTAACTAAACTGTGATTTGATTGTAACAAGCTGCAATAAGCTTCATGCTAACTTAGATTAGCACTTGGTTTAGTTTTATCATTTGTCTTCCATTTAGCATATAAATTCTTAGTTTAAGGCTTAATTCATATAAGTAGTAGGCAACATTTAGGTTTAGTATTGTCTTCCGGTTTGTTTGTTTTGCTTTTAGTCTTAATTATTTAGCTTGTATGTTTATCTTAGCTGAAAACTAATTAGTTAAGGAAATATAGTTTTAAGTTGGAATTTAAAAAAAAAAACACATTAATTCTTGCTTGTAATTGAATTGATGTTCTATGTAGAATACAAAATAAATTTTGGGCAAAACCCAAAACACAAAACAAAAATTGATTTGAGTTTTTCATTGGACTTTGGTTTGGTTAATGCTTGAAAGGAGAAAATTTAGTACAACTATTTCAGATTTTTTCAGCAGTTCATAATCGCCATGATGAAATGGAGAAACAGAAAAAAAATATGCCTAAAGGATTTGATACAACTCTGCTTACGAGGAACTCATTCTTGCGTTAAATATATTCAAATTAATTTTTTTTTTATTTTATTTATGTTATTTTGTAATAAATATGCAGCTCATTATTTAGCAACTATTTCATAAGCCTAGCACAAATTAAAAAAAAAATTTAGTTTTTCTTAAAACAAGTCTAGAATTTTTGAGTATGCAGTACATGTAGCGCATTCAATTCTATGAGTATAGGCTTTAATTGATGATATTTTACAAAAACAATCATAATTTTGCCGTAGAAGTACAGAAATTTAAGAATTTACCCAGCGATTAACTTTCAATATTTTCAGAAGGAGTAAATTTATCGAAAAATTGTAGGAGACCTTTTTTGTAGAGCGTTAATTTTATACAAAGATATGAGATTGTCATGGATGCGAGAAAGCAAGTTCAAGAAATAATGTATGAATATGAATATAAAGGGCTTATAATGGTCCGTTTTTTTTTCAGACAATAACTAAAAACTTAGAGGGCGTCGTTAGTGAAATAATAAACTTCGTAAATGACGAACACCCTAATATGTATGTCCACAGCAATTATAACTTTTCATTATAAAAACCTATATTTAATTATTATTTGTGAATATCCTCATAATAATCTACAAATAAAATGTAATTATTATTTTCATTTGATAAAATCGAAAAACAACAGTATTATGATTTTTTTTTGTTAAAGCATAGATAGCCGCTCTCAAGAAAAAAAAACCAAAAAATATTTTTCATTATTTCTGTTGATTGAAAAGGTACTTTGCCGTTGCTGTAAATTTTTTTGAAGAACTAAATCTACGAGTATTTGTGTTATCTTGAGAGCTTCAGACTGATTTCAAAACTTTTTTAGAAGTATCCTACATATATCTTTTACATTTCTTGAGTGTCATTTTATACATATGTATGTATTTTTTGATTTTTCTGAGAGCGGTATACTAAGCTTAAGAAAAAAATTTTTTTTTTCCGATTTTCATTCTACTTTGCTAAACACGCCTAATATTATTTTTAATGTTGCAACACAAAATTAATTTTCATCACCTGTTTGGTCTCAAATGATTTCATTACAACGTTTGTAGAATAAAGATTACCCTAAACGATGATTTGAAATAAAAAAAGTCATTGACTAATTTTCATTGATAGCTATACTAAATAAAAATCAATGATGACATATCATTAATAACTTGTAAAACTGACAGTCACTGATTGATTGAATTAATGACTTCTACAAATAAAAGTCACTGAATGATATATAATAATAACACAGTGTGACACTCCAAAATACCATGGGAAGTGATGTTATTTTTCTTGTAGGTCTTATCGAGTAGAACGAGAATCCAATTTTGGAATTTGCCAAATACCCCCAAAATCTATATAATAAAAAATATTCTACATAAATAAAAAGAAGAATATTGTTTAACATAATTATTCACAGAAATGGTATACTAAATTTTCAAATAAGTCTGACACCTAAATTAAACAAAATATTTGTATACAATTTATATTTAGATATATTTATACTCAAATACTTACATACATATTTGTTTGTAAAATACTCCCTCCCGAAACTCCGAAATAAGACTTTGCGACATCTGACGGCATAAAACACAAACGCACCAGAGAACGTTTGATCTTTGATGCAATATCTATCCAAGTTCGCAACTGATGACACTGCCTTGCCTACGAAGTTTCCGCTGCAGGCGATTGCCGAGAAATAAAATGTAAAGTTGCTTAACTAATGCGAGAGATGGCGCTGCGAAAGGTTGGTGTCGATAAAGCAGTAAAATGGTGTATTAGTGTATTTTATATCCCAACAGTAAATTGAATTGAGGGATAATTTTCTGCGAGGCAAAACTCTTAACACAGGTTAAACGATTTTAATGGACGGTAAATAATATTTTGGTGCTTAATTAGCTTTAGCGTATAGTTTTTAATACTCAAGTTATTTGAGTTTTAATATGTTTGCTTGACTATAGCCGCGTGAGTTCTTTGACAATCTGATCGTTAAGAGCATACATTCCTTTTTTTTTTAATAAATCACTAAATACATATGTATATTAAAAAAATCAATAAAACACATACATATATACATACATATATATATATTCAATCTTAGAATACCCAACGACGGCAGCTAAAGCAACCTTTTCAGCTTTACAACAAAAGACTTAAGACACGAACTCATCCGACCAATTAGCACGCGAAATACACTACGTTCAAAATTGACAAAAAAAAATGCATTAAAAGCTAATATAACTTATATATTTTTATACACAAATATACACTGTTATCGTTGTTGTACCAATACGTTATATTTGTCAATAAAAAGTAATTGCAATTTTATTGCAACTCAAACGCAATGCGGCATGCATACAAACGAGCGTATAGTGAGAGCAAATCGATTATGATGCGTCCCAAAGCAAGAAGACAAAATAGAAAAAAATAACAAATAACAAAGTAAAGTGCAAAGGCAATATAGTTTGCAGTTAGCGCGCACAGCCAGGTGCTGAACTCACAAAAGAGCACTAACTAAGCCGACAACTCCCAGAGCGCAGCAAAAATAAATACAAATGTAGTGTTAGCGAATTTGTTGCAAGCGGCTGCTGCTACGAACTTAGCCTGCGGAGGATAAGAGTTGAGCTGATGGAAGATGTTGCCGCAGAAAGGCTCATGAGACTTTGCGATTGTCGCTTGGAAGGCGCGCTGTGTGACCCAGTTCACAGCGAATGGTCGCAGTAAGGCGCTGCCCCGTTTGACACAATAAATGCAAAATAAGTGAAATTGAAAATAAGAAAAATAAAAAAAAAATAGTAATAAAATGTTTTTTGTTTCTTAAATTCATTGGAAAGCGCAAGCTAAGCTCATAAGATCGAAATTTATTTACTTTCCATTGTGGTTGTAAATTTTGTGGAAGAAGATGTGTACAAATTTTAAGTTAGAGGAATATTTTAGGCATATTTTTATTTGTAAATTAAAAAAGTTCTGTGTATAATTTATTATAAAATTTTTTTCTTTTAAAGAAAATGCGCAAGTAGTTTGCGCTGAACATAAAACATAATTAAACTTTTTTAATTAAAAATATTTACTTCTAATGAATAACTTCAAAAAAATAAGAAAAACGAATGGTGTTTTAAATAGAAATGTTTTCATAAAATCTTATAAAAGTTATAATTTTTGGAAAAAAATTAAGTATTTGTTTAAAATGTTTGTTTAATAATTACATCAAGCGAAGAAATTGAAACTTTAGGTTGGTAAATTTTATTTATTTTAACAAAAAACAGTGATCTTACTAAACAATTCAAAGCAGATTAAGAATTTTACAAAGTAAAATAGCAGAACAAATATCAAAAAAAAAACTTTATTTTTTTTCTGTAAGAAATTTACAATTCATGAACTAAAAATTAAAAACATTTTTATTTTTTTTATTTTTACAAGCTTATATAACTATATAATTGTAACATAACCTACAAGTAAACGCAGCGCTAGCTAACATTAAAAACATATTTTTTGGGTTTTAAGGTAATATTTTTATACATTTTTAGTTTTCCGTGGTAACTGTTTTGATATTTTAAATTATACAAAATTTTTTAAATGTCGCAGTTCTATTATTTTAGCCGTCACAAAATTCCATCTTAATTATTTCAAGCTTAAAAAATTATTAATATGCATTAAGCTTGATATTCGATTTTTATTGAACAGAGCTTAACTTACATTTCTCACTTCGGCATTTCTGCGACCAAAAGACATATTCACATATCTACTCACATTTTTCTTTCGTTTTAAGAAGATATGATTAAAATAAGCAAAACCGAAAGCTAATTAAAAACTCAAGAAATTTTTGGTCCAAAAACGCGCGAACAATTTCTTCCAGCAAACGAGAATACAGAAAATGAGAGCAAAGGTAAAAAAAATATAAAACTGAAAAGAAAAAAAATAAATAAATAATGAAAAGCAGTAAAAATTATCAATAAAACGTTCAAAGCAAAATCATTAAAAAAGCAGTAAAAACACGTTTTTCTTTACACAAAAATATCTGAAAAGTATTTTAAAATTCTACACCAAATAATGTAGCCGTGAAATTAGTTGCGCTCCATACAAAGTAAAATAATGACAGCAAAGTAGGTGGAACTGTTATATTGTGACAGAGTGAGGGCTGGTATGCGAAATATATATACTTTTTATGTGTATGTAACTACATACATACATGTTAGTGAAAATATTCTGTAATATTTGTACAGCCGTTTGTGTGTTGGTCCTTAATAGTAAGTGTACAGGTCACCACCAAAGACCCAGTTGGAAAGTTTTAACTGAATGCAGACTCTCTTGAACATTTCATTGTCAGCTTTAACATGCAGTTAGAGAAAAATTAGGTAGAAAATCGAAAGAAAAAAAATTGGTGTATCTATGTACGTGTGAAAATTGATATTTTTTTAATAGTGCTGCCACATATCTGAAAATAAGAAATAATTTTTATACTATGTTAATATTCTTATTCAACTTTTTTTTAAAATCCTCAATCGACTAATATTTTTAAGTGATCTGCCACTTTTAATATATATACGTATATAAATATATATGTATATTTTAAATTAAAAAGGCTTTGAAAAAATATTAAGGATTATAAAAAATGTGTTGGTCTTACAGAGTTTATTTCGAGCAAAACAATGTTAGTATCTAACGCCGAAACTTTACTTCTCAGAAGAAAAATAATACCGGTACTTTCTTTTCAAAAATAAATATTAGTTTTGGAAACTAAAAAGGCCAAGGTTTTTAAAAATAACAAATACCTTATTACCTAAGAAATTATAAAATAAATTGAATAATATTTATTGCAATAAAATTATAAATCCAAAATAAGAATTTTTTCCTTTTGTTGTTGCTGCTTTCGACAGTACTGGAATTATTGGAATTATTTTTGAACAAGCTTTTGCCATAGCTTGTCAAATTCATGTACGAACTTCATTCAGAGCGATTCGGAACTAATTTTTTGTTTTTGACTTTACCATTAACCCCTTTTTTTATTTAGTTTTTATTTTTTTTATTTTGCAAAAGTTTTTTTTAAGCTTTATTTATTTTGGGCATAGGATGATTTTAAAAGCAAAATAACATTTTTATTTATTTTTAAATAGCTTGCAGAAATATTGGTGACATATTTAAACAAAGTTAGCAAATGACATAATTTTTGTTATGAAAAGTACAAATGTATGAAGTGACCTTTTATATAAAATATGAAACTCGAGAGAGACGCTCGTTTTCTGAACGCTATATTTATTTTAATTATACAAAAACCTTAAAAAAAACTACAAAAATATAAAATTAATGTATTCATAAGTTTTTTTCATTTAAAAAGAAACAGTATTCATTTAAAGGGAGAAGGTCACCCGTAAGGGTTGATTAGAAATAAGAAACGTAGCTCTTGCACAGCTTAGGTATGTAAAATAATAAAGAAATAATTAAAAAAATTTCTCTGAAAATATGTTCACCAAAAAAACAGTTTAAGGCAGCGTTGTCACTAATAAATTTATTTAACGAACGCATTTAAGTAATGTGAGGCTTGAGAAATTAAGACCTTTATTGACTGCCGATTTCCTACTGGTACTGTTTGGTACTTATGGATGTCACTACGTCTCATCATTTTTAAGCGTACGGTATACAGGGTAAACGGATAATTTCATATTTTGGTTTTGAGTGAGATTACCGAGTGTAACTCGGAGTCGATAGTTTATTCGTTGAGTTTTCAAAAATTCAAAGTTTAACAATCAGAGCTTGTCTGCAACGACTCAAAATTTCTTTCATATACCAAAAAAAAAAATCGTATTTGCTCTGCAACCCGAAGTTCCTTGGTTCAAAGCATGGGAAGTGGAGATTAAAAATAAACATAATTAAAATAAAAATAGATCTGATGAGGAGTTGTGGTGATCTCCAAAGTAGTACTTTAACTTCTACCATTAAAAACCTGTTGTTGTTTTTTCCAAATAAAATCTTTCTTAAACTGGCCTCGAGCTCAATAAAATTGTGAATTATTAAAAAAAAAGAAATCAGCTTCGCACTTTTGGGACACCCTGCCACGTCAGCAGCTCGTGTGCGAATATCTAAATGAATGCGCCCAATGTTGCGTGCCAATTTATGTAATTACGTGTAAAATGTGTGACGCTCAATGACCGCAACCGCACGACTTCACCTCAACATATCGCATAGCTCCCTCCATACGTTGTCGGTACAACCTCTACATTGCTACATCTTGCTACATATTCTTAAATACTCAAGCACTTGTACATATGTATGTACAAACATATAATTTGCACTTGTAATCACGTCAAACTGTAAAAGGGCGTAGTATGAAGTTTGGCAAAAAAAAACAAACTTTGCTCTACTTTTTTCCATACGCAAACTTGTTTCGAATTTTTTATGTTTTTTTTTTGTTCTTCTTGGCTTTGTGTAGCAGACACAGCTCATCCTCCTACTACACGTTTATGGTGTGCTTTTTTTTGCTGATTTCGTTGTTGGAATTTTTGTCGGCTTTTGTTTTATAAAACAAAAAATGTTACATACGCACAAATGTATGCTACCCCCGCCACTGCCAAAGAAAAAAAAAATGTTAATTACAGACGGGCACATTCTCTGCCAAATCTTCACGCAACAGCGCCATTGATAGTTATGGCTTTTGTACTGCTTAGTGTTGTTTTTGTTTGCTTGCTTTCGCTTGTCCTGGCGTTTGTTCCATATTTTTTTGTTTTTATGATTTATAAGGTGGGCTGTGAAAATTGCCCACCACTTTGGGGCATATTAAGTCATGTAGGCATTTAATTTTTATGGTCTCATAAATTCTGCTGGCACATTTTGAAACTTCTCATCTCTCAGCAAATTCGTCTGACAGTCAATAAACTATATACTTAATATGTTCAGTGTGTATGTTGGTAAGTATGTATTTACGTATGTACATATGTATGTACGTAAGTGTGTCACGTAGCGCCTTAAACATCTCAGCTCATTTTCTGGTGTTCCACTTCTCTCTGTGGAGAATGTTAATTGATATTTTTCGCGCTGGTAACTATAATTTTGTGTTTTTTAGCGACACTTAACTGAGAGATATACAAACATATGGAAAATTAATTTTTTTTTTTTTAATTTTCTGTCTAGTGAGGATGTTGAGTGTTCAGAGTTAGCAGTTGCGTTCGCCTAATATTGAGGTTGGTGAAATGAGTTTGGGTGACCTTTAAAGAGGCGAGTTATTTGTGTTGGTGGTATTTTTTGGGATTCACAAAAATATGTAAATTATTTATAATAGATGTTTCTTTTGATAAGCACAGCATGCAGCATGCAAAATTCTAAATTGAATGGAACATTTTTTTTTTCAGTTTTCCAAAAAGTGTGAAACTAAAAATAAAGGTTTTTCTTATTTAAGTTTATTTAAGAAATGTGATTTGGAACAAATATTCAAAGAACGTTTCGGAGCCATGCTGATTCCAATGTATTTAAGCTAATAAATAAAAATAATTTTATTTAATCTTGAACTAACAAAACAGGGTAGGGTGGCTCCTGGCGACATCTAGCGAGTAAATATTCTATAAAGCTCTCGTGTTTCTAGACATTTTTTTATTTTGTATTGTGGTCGAGTTTTCATCATACCTTGGTCAATTTTCGTCTGAAATAAATTTAATTTATTCTGAATATATGAATTTTTG
The DNA here is from genome assembly GCA_963971545.1 of Philophylla caesio. Classification (NCBI taxonomy): domain Eukaryota; kingdom Metazoa; phylum Arthropoda; class Insecta; order Diptera; family Tephritidae; genus Philophylla; species Philophylla caesio. Next base: position 15,500,760 of record OZ020608.1, read on the forward strand.
TTGTTTTCGGACTTATAAATTTTAATAGTTAACAATTTTATTGAGCTCGAGGCCAGTTTATAGAAGATTTTTATTTAAAAATATATTTATTTATTCTTTATAACCACTTATTCAACACTATGACCCAAGGAGCTCGGAGTTGCAAAGCCAACACGATAAATGTTCTATGCTAGCCGAGTGGACTGCTCTTCCTGAAACAAACCAACTACAAACAAAGCAACTGATCTGCTGCTATTTGAACTTGTTTGTGTGGTTCTTCTTTAAATTGGCCTTGAGCTCAACAAAATTCTCAATTATTTTATTCTGAATATAAAAAATGTAGACCATAAAAGAGATTTTTTTTTGTGATTAGATTGATTCTAGCGTCACCTAGAGAGTAAGTAATTGAGACGTTGCCATCTTATTTATATTTTGGTTTTTAAATATCAAAACAATCGGATCATAAACGTGTTTTTATAGACCGACTCCAGCGACATCTAGCGAAAAATGCAGGAACCCTCCTTTCAATTATTTTCTTTTTGATTATTAAAAAAAGGGGGCTTAAAAAATATGGATTTTTCTCTTTCTTTTAAGTACTTTATGCCACAAATTCAGAACTTAAATAAAATTATTTCGACTTTTAGCGCCATCTAGAGCCTCCTTTTTATATAGTTTTAAGTGCTTTTTTGTAAGTATTTTTTTAAGTTTTGAATATCAACAGAGTCTAGACCTACGGCCCTCTTAAATAGTGCTATTAAAGTTCCATATGGTGAGGATATATTTTGAGAAGTTTTCACTTTGCTCGTAAGTATTTAGAGGTTAGGAATCAGAAAAATTAGGTTTTACATTTTTTTTTCAACTAACACCATTCCAGTGCCAGCCAGAATAAATAAAATTATCTGTAGTTATCTGCTCTTATGTAAGCCATGGCGTTTTCTTCACTCCGACTTGAGCGCAACTTAGCGAGAATTTTTATCTGCGTATTTAGACTATTAGTAAGGTTTTCCGAATAACACGTTTCCAGCGCCACCTAGCGAGTAAATGTGTTTTGAAGTTTTTTCTTTCTCTTTCTTAGGATTTGGATTGAAAATGAGTAATACGAGAGCAGCGCCATCTAGGGTATAAATGTGTTTTGTAATTGTAATTTTTCCAATTTTCATGTGGAGTTTAAGAAGATACCAGCGCCGCCGAGAATGTTTTAGTTGGCTGTGTCTTTCCCTGTATTTTTTAAGACTATATACAGGGTGATACCAAAAATAAAGCGACTGCGCCACATGCAGTTTTCTCTTTCCTCGTATAAATTTTTGATGATATTAACGAAGTAAGTAGCATTAATGTCATTACAAAAATTGTTAAGTTCAGAATAAAATTTCAAGCTTAAAGTTATGTAAATATACTATATTTATGTATTAAGGCGTCTTAAGTGCATCAAAACTACAATGTCGATTGCTCTAGATACAAATGCGCCAAAAAAGCTTCCAATTTCACACTCGTGCTGGAGCTAAGCAATTTTTGAAATTCAATAACTTGCCTCAATACGACATTATGGTAAATTAGTTTACAATGTGACATTGCCCGTTTTGGCCAAAAACCTACCGCAGTGTTTTATTGTATTTATTTATATACACACATCCTTACATACATACATATGTAGAAGTACACAGCTACCTTTTTCCAATATTTCTTTTTCCGGCTGCAACGGTTACTTGAATTTTGTCAACTATTGTCTTTGTTGTTATACAATGCTTTTATTTCGTTACAAACAAATTTACAAACAATGAAATTCAATGCAATAATTTAACATTCAATTGAATTTTAAGTACAAATTCATCTCTTGAACTACTCGGACCAGTATGTGGTGGCTCGTTCATGGCTGGCAAGGCCGTGGGTGTGTATGTTTCTATGTCTGTGTGTGTATGTACGTATATACTACGACAAGGCTTGTTGTCTGCAAAACAAGAAGCTCAAGCTCAGCTAAGCCTTTGACATTGAGGCTATTGCTTTCTTATTTATTTTTTTATAAAAATAGTGCAGTAAGATTGGCAGATTTGAGATTGACCGCATAAAGAAAAATGATATCAAAACGCATTGTAAATGAAAAGACGACGTAAGCTGAAGGATTGCAAGATTTATTGGTGCACATAGAATTCAAAAAAATAAAAAAAAATAAAAGTAAAAATACAAAAAATATGTTATAGGAAGTAGTTTAAAAAGTTTGTAGCGAAAAGTGAGTCGTGAAAAAAAAATAAAAATAAAAATACAAAAAATATGTTATAGGAAGTGGTTTAAAAAGTTTGTAGCGAAGAGTGAGTCGTGAAATGAAGGGCTTTAATGGCACTCTGTACTGAATTATTTTGTTATAAATAAATTTTATTATACTATACAGTTAAACTTAGGAAAATGTTAGTTGCAGAAAATTAGAGTTTCTATGTGTCTAAGTAGGACTTTAGTAAATCAAAAAGCAAAGAGTCTCAGCCGGCCATCACACATATACGCTTACTGTGTTATATATCTAAAAATATCAAAAATGGATATCCAGACACAGAACATATTTTCTAGAATACTGAAGCTTTTCTTTTTATTAGTTTGTAAAGAAATTTTTTTTTTAATTAGAAATATTAGCGTAAAACGTAATTCCATATTTCGAAATAGCAAAATATTTCATATTTTTGCCAGATATTCGTGACTTTAGTCTCTTGAATTCATATAATTTTTTTCCATTCAAATCCAATCAGTGAAGTTATTTATATTCGGTATGGGTATTAAATCATACTAAAATACCACGAGAATGCTGAGCCAATTTTTTGAACATTGTGTTACTAGTCATTCCGATACTTGCAAGAGTAACGCAGCAGCGTGTTTTTTTTCAACTTTTTGCACTAACTTCTTAAGAATTATTTTTTCCTATTGCCATGTTTATCTTAAACAAAACTAATGGTTGGAAATTTACTCGCGCAAAAAAATTTCAAGTAGTAGATGCCGCTGAGAAGGAGAGAATTTGATCGACGCCTAGAGTGGGCACTGAAAAAGGTCCTAGAAAGAAAATTGCGAAAGAGTACAATCAATTATCGACCGACTGGAAAGTAAGAAAAAAAGGAAGGATATTAATAGCATTAGACACGACCACAATCTTTGTTGCTTAACGACATACATTTCTTTTTTTTAAACTTACAAACAAATTTCATTAAAACTTCAAAGTATATTTTCTATTTACTTTTTTGCGGTATTTAGTTTTGCAGACAAATAAAATCTTAGTTGGTATAATGAAAGTTTAAAGTCGCTTAAATTGATCGCTGATTTCTGAGATATTTTTCTGGTTATTGGGTAAATTTTTAATAGAAAGAGAATATTTTCTCGAATTCTAAATGGTGGCAACTATGGCAAATATAAAATCTCAAGTGTAAGCGATAATTTTCAGTGACTTGCAACTTGATCTATACCCTCTTAAATTTTATTAGCTACAAAACTGCATACTCAAAATACACTAAACTTTGTTTTGATAAAATTCAAATTTTTATTTAATTTTTTTTAATTACTTTAGATTTTGCATATACTTTAAAATAATGCTTTCAATGGTTTCAATTGGAGTGTAAAATGAGTTTCAATACGAAATTAAAGATCTTGGAGTTATATTTGATTCCAATTTCTCTTTTAATAATCACATCAATTTTATTATATCTAATGTTTACTCAGTTTTAGGCTTTGTACGCCGGCACAGTACAAATGTTAATGACCCATATACTCTAAAACTACTTTTTTCGTCTTATGTTAGATCTCGACTGCAATATGCAGCGTTTATTTGGAGACCTTATTCACAGTTTTTGATAGATAGACTTGAACGATTTGAAAGATTTTTTTAAAATTTGCTCTACGTTCTTTGAAAATTTCGGATCCCTTACCTTCTTACAATTCGCGTTTGCTTCTTATAAGTCTTAAATCGCTCGAGAAGAGAAGGACAGTCCTTTCAATTGTCCGTCTTTGCTCCAAAGTATTAATTTCCTTGTGCCATTTAGGACCTTACGTAATTTCAATCCATTCTATCCGGATAAACTCAAAACCAATTTTACAAGAAATGCCCCTTTGTCGCGTGCACTTTGCGAATTCAACGAGATCTCGAATTGTGTCTTCCTCGGTTTTTCTTTATGTAAAGTTGAGTTTCTCTCATTATTATATTCTGCCTTGTGAAATTTGTTATTGTTAATTTATTTTCTGTTATCAAGTTGTTGCTCTAAGTAGTTAGTAAGAACTTTTTTCATTGACTTATGAAATAAATAAATAAAAATAAATATTAGAAATTGGATGAATAAAAAATAAATGATCAGAACTTGTAAAAATTAGCGAGTCTTATTATTTTTGTTGCCATTGTACTATAACCTGCGAAAAATAAGCACATTGATAGTATATTTGATGATATTATAACAACAACAACAACCACAACAACAACAACAACAACGAAAAAACTGATATTCCAAGAGCAGCAAAATCTGATGAACATACAAATTTTAGTTTCTATCGGAAGCTGGTGTACAGGGTTTCCTATGATCAATGAAAGGGACACAATGGTTACTAAAGCGATCGTACTCTTTCAGCAATATTGCAAACTTTTAAAACCACAGTTTTTTCAAAGTCTATGTTTAAAAAAAAAGCAGGGAAAATATAAAATTTGTATTATGAAATTGAATCAGAATCGTTATACAAAAGACTTAAGGCACGAACCTCACATACATACAAATGCTGCAAGCGAGCTGGCGAGCGCCAACGCTCACCGCTGCATACAAATTTCAATTGTCAACAATGTGATGAAATAGAAATCTCATGTCAAATGTGAAACATTAAACGAAAAAAAAACAATAAAAAAACAAACAAAAATGAAAACATGCAATAAAACGCGACAACAACAAATATTAACTAAGCCGCAACGCGCTGGGTGGCAGCTTCGTTTCGACAAAGTGGCTGGCTGACCAAAACAATTCCCACAACGATAGAGAAATAAAATTGAAAAAAATAAATAAAGAAGTACAGCAACAACAACAGCGTCTGTTTTTGGACAAATGCGTTGCAAGTGAGCAAATTGTTGTTGTTCGCCAATGTTGTTTGTAAACATATTTCCTTTTTTTTTGTGCGACTCTACTCGCTAGCGCAGTGGGCTTTCGTTACGCTGCTTGGCCGCTTAGGCTCACTGGTAGATCGGCGAGCCGGCTGGTTGACTGGTCACTCTTCGCCAAAAACAAAGTTTAGCTGATTTGCAGATTTTTATCAGCGACACCAATAAAATGATTGCCAACATCGCGGTTGGGGCGAAGACAAATGCAATTGTTTGTTGTTATGCTTGCAGCTGTGGCTATGGCTAAGTCTGGCGACAATTGTTGCGGCGACGATAATCGTCACTCGATTGCTGGAAAATCTCCACTACAACAACAACTATGCAGCACTTGCGTTTCGTGAGCGCATAAAAAGTGCTGGCAATTGCTGGTGATTGTCTGTGCAGCGCGCGTGTGCGCATCTTCTTTACGACTGGCGCACCCCCTCCCTCTCTCTCTCTCTCACACACACACACACACGCACACGCACACGCGCTCGCTAACTCTAAACCATCACATTCACTGCGCATAAATGAATTTCATTTGCGCTTCGCCATAAATGGCGGCCAAAACTAACAAATGTCAAATTGTTGTTGGCTAACTTTGTGTTATGCCTTGCTTGTTGTTATATTTGTAGTTGTTGTTGTATTCATAGTACATTGCTAAAGCTTTCTATTGCCGCCATCGTGTTGCATCGTGCAATAATTGCTGTTGCAGTTGCCATGTGTTTCGTTTGCTGTTGCTATCGTTGTTGTTGTTGTTGTTATTATTGCTGCCGTTAAAAATACACCGCTGTGCGCTGTGGCTGTTGTGCCGCTTGGCCACTTGGCCGCTACCCTTCCCAAGGGGCGTGTTTGTAAAGATTGTTCGCCAGCGCGCATGCTCGCCGTTTCAATCGTTGTTTATGTGTTAGTGTTATATACGCAAATGTTTGCACGTGTGTTTGTGTGTGTTTACATATTGCGCATGAGTGCGAATAAGTTGCAAAGCTTTTTATTATGCGCTTTTAATTTGTTATATTGTTTTTGTGGTTGTGTGTCGCTTCTTTATTTTTTATTTTGTGATTTATTTGCTTTCAATCAAGTGCCAAAGTGTTAAAAGCGAGTGAAAAAGATGTGCATAATGCGCTGCAAAGCATTGCGGAAAATATTGTGAAAAGTTAAAAAAAAAACTTTATTTAAGATTGAAGCGATACAGGAGTTAATAGATTGAGTTCCAATCATAAAATTTGAATTTAATTATTTAAAAAAAAATAAATCAAAACGTATATACGAGTATACAGCTATTTTAGTAAAGCATTCGATAGAGTAAGCCAATCTTTACTGATCCATAAACTCGATCTCCTTGGTTTTCAACCTAATCTCCTTCGTTGGATGTCTTCTTACCTCATTGACAGAATACAATGAGTTCCTTTTAAAAATAGTTCCTCAAACGTTATTCATGTATCTTCAGGGGTCCCGCAAAGAAGTCACCTTGGTCCGATTCTCTTTTTACTTTTTATAAATGATATACCTTCTGTAATAAATTATTCAAAAATTGTATTGTATGCTGATGATGTAAAACTTTTTAGATCATATCAGTTCATCATGCCACTAAACTTAAATAAATGTAAAGCAATGTTCTTTTTTAATAGCGCAGTTCAACCAGCTTCTTATGACATATGTAAACATAACCTCGAACAAGTGTCTAACTTTGGTGATCTGGGAATTACAAACGACCCGAAATTTAATTTTAATCTTTTAGTTAACAAAGCGAAAGGTGTTTTTGCGTTTGTAAAACGATGTTAAAAATAATTCAATGACCCTTATTCCTTCATTCCGAGCGGATAGAGTCAATTCAAAAACAATTTCTGCTTTTTGCTTTATTACATTTTCTTTGGGATTCTCAGTACAACCTGCCGACATATACTCGTATAAGTCGTTTAAAACTTATTAATCTTCCTACACTTGCTAGCCGCAGAGAAATGCTAGGGATTATATTTTTGGTCAAGTTACTGCCAGACTTGATCTATGGCCCATCTCTTCTTAGCGAAATAAAACTAAACGTTCCCTCCCGAATTTCAAGACATTTCCGGCCTCTCTTTCTGAAGCCATGTAAAAGTAATTTTGAGTTAAATGAGCCACTCCGGTTCTTTTGATATTTCAGACTCACTTTTTTACATAAAGAAAACTATACTCAATCCTCTCAATAATTGATGAGCATTTGTTCTGTAGCTGAACAGTATTAGATCTCGACAATTATCAAACTTCTGTTCCTAACTCGGGGCAGCTATATGAAAACAAATATATATTTTTTTGATATATGCTTTCGTCATACGGATGCGCCCCTCGCGTCGGTCGGGCAGGTATGGAGGGATAAAACCATTGGGATTATTATTATATTTAAATTCCTGATGGAACCTGCAAAATAAAAGTTTACAAGTAGGTATATATTTTGTTCATATTTGGAAGCTTTAATACTCCACAAGTAATTATTTTTTATTAAATAACTAATTCAAACTTGCAGACCTAAAATTCCCAAATATATTTCTGTTGAGGATTTTAACCCTCCAATGTCTCATGAGAGTTATTTTTTGGCAAATTTCGAGGAAGTGAAAATAACATCGAGTTGAACTAGCAAAGAACAATTTCCTAAAAATATATATATTACTTGTTTAACCTATTGACGCGCAATAAAAGTCGGCGAGTTTTTAATGTTCTGCAAAAAGTTCAATGAGAAAGCCTACTAGAAACTTAAAATTATACAATTTTTCTCTTTTTAATACAACGCTTTTGTTATTCTGAAAAAATATAAATATAATTAATGCTAGTCGACTGAACAGTTATTTAATACTTTGGCTCTTTGTAGGATATGCAGCCATAGATAATATGATACGAAACTCTCTCTCTCTGCTACTGAGTTGGTCCCCTGAACTCTCGGTTCGAGTTGGCAACATTACCGAATCAGGGGCTCACGAACAGCTGATACGCAAAAAGATGCGCTACCAGAGGCAAATGCTTGAAAAAAGCTATCAAATCAGTTAAATTTTATTTGGATAAAAAATAGAATTGATGTTATTATTTAACGAAATGGGTGTTAAAATCTTTAAGTAAAGAGATAAATTTCATAGTTTAGTGATAAAAAAAAGTACTTAGGTTTTAGCTTTACTTGAAAATATGGTTTTTTATTAAAAAAACATATCAGAAAGATATTTTTTCAAAGAGAACTGGACGTTGATTGCATTTGAAATTGCCGTAATATATATAAATATTTATATAAAAATACGCATCTTGTTTTGAGTTCATATTTTCGGCTATAGGATAGCGCATTGTACATAAGTTTATGAATTTCCGTGAGTTGGTATTGTTTTCATGTTGATTTCAATACTTTGTGATTTTTTGGTAAGAAAGAAGATGATATCGTGTATTTCTTCTTTTTCATAGCATTTGCATTTATTATATTTACATACTTCAACGATTGTGTGGAAACTGCAAAATTCCCAAAAAGTAAAATGAATACTCCCAAACCACATTTCCTACATAGGGCACAATAGGAAAATGTTATAAAAAATGCGGGTTTTGGCAGCGCTCTCACGAAGCAAAGAGTTTCGTATCATATCATCTTTGATGCAGCTATATATATTCTCTCTCTCTCTCTGTTTGTCTCTCTCCTCTCTCCCTCTCCTCTCTATCTCTCACTCTCACTTATCTCTATCGCTTTCTCTATTGGAGGCGAATGGCAATAATCAAAATATTTGGTCATGTCTCTGACTATAGCTTTGGTGAGTGAGTAATTAATGCGTCTGTCAGGGTAATACATTTTCACTTGCGTCTCTTTTAGTTCCTTGGAAAGTCAAAAGAAATAGTTCTTCATAAATCATTTCAAATAAATTCAAAGATTGCTTTTACGTTGTGCGCTACTCCAGCTCAAACTTATTCAAACTTCTGTCAGACTTTTGCTGAAAATGGTGCTTTTGTATGATGGTTTAGAGTCTCTCCAGACTATAATTAAAACAACACTTTTATCGAAGCCATAAGCACTTGCTCTGCAGTCTTTAAGCTGAGTCTTCAAAAGACGTCGCCCTCTTCAAAGTTATGCACTGCACACTTTCCCAGAGGTACCATAACTGCAGAAAATCTATGAAGAACAAACCTCGGCCGACACTTCACAAAAAAAGAAGATCAAACGCTCTCGTGGCAGATGTAATAAAAATTGTCTCTTTAATCCATATTCGTAGTCACGAGTCAGCATTTGTTAATTTTTTAATTTTCCGACGTCTTGACTTCCCTAACGATGGTAGAAAAGCCATATATGAAACATAGTTAAATTTGTCGAGGAATTATTTTCTAAATAGTTAAATCAAAAAACTGTTTAAAAACAAGTTAAATAAAATGAGACAAAGGCCGGTATTAAGTAAGCTGTCTCTAGCATCTGATATAGAGAAAATTATAATTTTCTCAAAATAAAATGTCTAAAATGGCAGTATCACCTGCTTAAAAGAAAAGAAAGTGAAATTCTAATTATCACCTTTGGCTATCGCATTTGTATTTAAACGGCAAATGTCATCATATTTACAAAACTTAAAATTCTGACGGTCGTCAACACCGTCGTAAAAAAAAATTTAGTTTTGTTAATAAACGTATACTCACTATTTTTTTACAACACCGCTAAAGTTATTTTTGAAAAAAAAATGTTTGCTATGTAAAAACTTTTTGGAAATTACTTTTTGGAAAAATTTAAAATTTTCTGAAGTGATGACATTGATTTTTATTCCACAGCAGACTCTCTTTTTCTAGTAATTCATATGAGATTCCCAACTAATAAATATACTTAAAAATTTTCAAAATCTCTAATAACCTTCCATGGCAATTAAGTTCATTTTCCATTGCTTCCTTATAAATTTTTCCTAAAAGCTAATCGGCCTTAAAGCTCATAAACAATTAAAAACTTAATTTTTATTAAATTGAGTTATACTCATTTACCTTTCCCAATCTCTTGCTTTCTTAACGGGTACACACAAAAATAAATCGATACGTAATTGTTTCAATTTATTTCCGTGTTTTCTCCACTTCCTATTCCACATGTCACCGCTTGCCTACTTTCTTTCCCCTCCCGCATTCACCACTTAACGATTTGTTCTTCGGTCACTGGCAAGTGTAAATGTATGTTCGGAATTATTCATGCCCAGTTGCTGTGGGCATTCAAGTAACCCATGTCTGAATATGTTTCCGAGTGCACTTCTACACAAACATACACACATGCAATGAAACTTACTGGTGTGGAGTAAATTGTGTCGATGCCGCTGTGCCGCCGTGATGCTCGCTAGCTGGTCACAAACGCAGCACGGCAATTTGTTAGAAATTTCACACTTTTTATTTATGTGTAGATGGAAAAATAAAGCGTTAGATTTTTTTTGTTATTAAATACTTTGAAGCAAGTGGAAAGATGTAAGATCCGCTTTATTGCGCTTAATATAGTTTTAATTGGCGAGAAAAACTTTCATATTTGTCTGTTACAATTATTTATTAATTCAAGGAATAAATTAAAATCGAATGGAAAGTACTATGATGAAATAGTTTGATAAAATTATAAGGCATTGAGTGTTTGGAGGATCGCCTAGAATGAATAGACGAAGGGAAAATTGATTTTTTTTTTAGCATTTTAAGTAAGAAGTTGGGTTGTGAGAGTTGTCGGAATATGAAACCGTAAAACTATTTGAATTTTTTCAGAATTATATTCAAACCAACCCTTGATGGGCTGCCCTTTTTCATTCTCACAGTAATCTCTTAATAAAACGTTAACACTCTTCTTCTTCTTTTATTGCTAAAACGTTAACATTATCGTGATTTATATATTGATCTTGCTTGAAGCATAAACTATTTAGAAATTATTAATTAAACTTTGTAAAATCTCTCAATAAATAGAAAAGAAATTAAATCAATCATACCAAACAAGAACAAAATGAAGGAATCCTTAAATTTAGGCGCCACTGTTGAACTAATTAGTGCCTAAAAGTATGCATCAGTAATGTGTAATGTATCAGTAATGCCTAAAGTTATGCTACTGCTCAAGCACATATCATTAAGTGCCAGCCATATAACCATGAAAATCCAGAGAGCAAATTGGAACAAATAATATTTAGGGCAGTAATTTGTATGAAATTCACTAAAGCAGGCTATTTTGTGAACATTAGGCTTAATCTTTTGTAAGCGACTTGTAGCTTATCGTATAGCGTGGAAAGCAACAACAAAAATAAGCGAGTTGAGTTGAAATAAGCGGGTTGAAATAAACTCGCTTATAAAATAGCCGACCCCATTGAAAGTGCGGGAAAGGGAGAAAGTGGTGCTATTGTGAATAATCATTGGAAAGTACCCAGTGAAATTCGCTAAACATCAAAATAAGTAAAAAACCAAGATAGTGCAGACGTAAGTAAAATCGCCTCTTTGTTTTGCTAGCAAATTTTACAAACGACCATTAATTTTGACAGACTAGTGTTGTAAAGTGTATTGAAAATATACGAGAGTTGATTATAAGCGAATTGAACGTTCTTTTGTTAGTCGCTTACAAAAGATGACAGTTATTGTTTTAGAGATGCTGGCTGTTATTCGCTACTGTAAAGTTTTTGAGGCATATTTTTAGGCGCAGTAGTTTTAACAAAAGTTTTCGTGCCATAAGTTTTTTATAGCCGTGCGAAATCTAATACTTTTGAAAGTTTGCAAATGTATGTTAAAAAGAAAAGTAGTAAAAATAAGGAAGATGAAATAAGGAAGACGAAATAAACACAACAGCCAACTCGGCTAGCGTAGCACAATAGGTAGCGTATTGGCTCTGCAACTCCGAGCTCCCGGGTTCAAAGCCTGAGAGAGGTGGTTATGAAAATTAAATTAAAAAATAATTTAATTTAATAATCAAAAAGAAGTCTGATGAGGAAATGTGGTGATTTCCGAAATAGTACTATAACTTCAACCATAAAAAACTGTTGTTGTTTTTTCACAAACAAATCTTCCATAAACTGGCCTTGAGCTCAATAAAATTATAAAATAGTAGTAAAAATAAAACAAAATAAACACCAGAACCATAAAAGGTATATAATTAAATTATTTTAAGTTTACTTCAATTGTAACTTTTCCATATTTAGTAAAAATAAGGTAAAATATTTATTGGTATTAAAAAAAAAAAATGTGTTATCCTTTATGACTTTCTGACAACTCTATGCCCATGCCTATTACAAAATGAATAGCATGTCTTTTGTCATAAATATTGCGCCTTGAAATTATCAAAAAAAAAAGGTTTTTTTTATTTTTAAGATCTGAACTAGATCCAATAAAAAGTCCCGTCTTAAAGGGATCCCAAACTTGTATCAAAGTTATCCTGAAGCAGTCATAAACAGGCCTCGAAACGACAAAAATTGTAGTTCAGAAATGTTCAAGAACAGTTCCTGAAATGTATCAGAACTTTTCCCAAAGTGGCCATGAACATGCCGTAAATTAGTCCCGAAAACCTCCTAATAACGGCTGTAAAGCGGTCAGGAAATGAACCGTCACTAGTGCGAAAATTGTCTTGAGCTGGTCTGGAACTAGTACCGAAATATACCTTAAATACTCGCGAAATACTCCTGAACGGAGCTCGCAATAGTACCGAAATTACTCAAAACAAGTCCGGAAATTATGCTGAATTTATTCAAAATTGCCACAAACTGAACAAATCCCGAAATGGCGTCAATGTGGTAATAATTACACCGCCTAAAATTTGATTGTTAATATATCAAAGCAAATTTATCAACCTCTCTCGTGCATTTTCAGTGAAAGTATAACTCTGTTAAGGCCAGTGTTTTTCAGTGCTAGTTGAGAACTCAGTTTAAACTATGTTTAGTTAAACTTGAAATAAGTTTCCTGGCGCTCAATTAAATTTGTTGCAACCAAAACGAAGTAGTCAATTTAGTTTAAACTCCGTTTAAATGCATACTTTTAGGTTAAAATAATTTTAATACAGCGTGCATCAAAAATTTCTAAAAATTTTAAATCCAAAGATATTGAAGCAAGATCTATTACACATTTGATGCTGGGTTAACATAAACTTCACCTACACCTGCGGTTAAAATGTTTACAAATCAAAGAAATTTCAAAAGGAGAACAAATGAATGAAAGTTCCAGCCTAAATAACAGACAAACAATAAACTTTTCTTGTAAGATCTGAATAACATCAAATATATTGCGCATAAAAATATCAATTTGTGCATTCATTTCAGCTCTTAAACTTAAAAAAAAACTCCCTGGAAAATAGCGCATGGATCATTGGAATTCTTTTTCAACTGTATCTTAATTCAATGGCGGCAGTCTTTTACTTTTTTACAAATATTTTCCATCTTTGTATTTGTTTTTTTTCATACATGTTGTGAATGTTGAAAATTTCCACAAAAGATTTATGCGCACAAAATGTCAACCTAAATTATGTTACCGCCATAAAAATATATAGCACGCTGCAAACAAATGAATATGCAGAAAAACCAAAGGCTTAGCACAGATTTTTAAGCAAACCTTAGACTGCTTGACTTCATATTCAAAATCTTGAGATAAACAAAGCTTTGAAGAAGCTAGCTATTCGATCGGCAGCTGGTGGCTGGGCCACCAACCCACCTACCTACCGACATATCAAAGGTGCGCCAAGTGCACTCGCAAATCAAGTGAATTCCTTCAGCGGCAACCAATGACAGCGGCAAATGGCATTGGCGGCTTTTGACAATATTTACAGAAAACCAAACCAAAATAAACAATATTTGTATGAAAAATGTCTTTTGGGCAAAAGTCAAGCCAGCTACTGGCAATTCCTACATGCGGCGGTTGACTACCGTCCGGTCGAGCTCGAGGCTAGCCTGCCTGCCGGGTTGGATTGCTTGCTGGCTTGCTTGTTTAGCGGCTATGAGTGGCGGTGGCAAGTACATACATTAGCAACGGCCAGTGGCAACAAATAATAGCAAGCGGCAATAACAACACTAAAGCTTTGGGTCAATATTGTCGCCGTATGTATTGTTGTTGTTATTGTTGCTTCTATTGATATTGCCTACTTACTTATGTATGTAGTTATGTTGTGCCATTTTCACTGCTCTGCAGCATTGTTGTTTGTTTGTTTCTTGCGTTGTCTTGTACGGCGTCGCTCCCCAAGTTGACAGCAAAAATGAGTAATGGACAGTTTGACTTTTTGGCGTTGACTTTTCCAGTGAAGCGGGCGAGCGCGCACGCGCACTTGTGCTCCTTGCGGTCTAAACACAATGCCATAAAGCGAGTTAGTGTGTGTTTAAGTGTTTTGATATCTTTGTGTGTGTGTGTGTGTGTGTGTTGGCGTAGAGATGTGAAGACTTTTGGCCACCGCCTCTCTGTCAGCAACTGGCTGGCGTTTTGAATTGATGGATTGTCATTGCTGTTGCTGTGCCATGACAACAGCAATATGCGTTGTCATCGTTGTCCCTCAGTAGCAGGCAGCAGCTAGCAGGCAACAGGATAGTAGCAACAACAACAGCGCGGAAGACACATGAGCATTAACCGACGAACAACGTCGCGCCGCACTGCCTAACTGCTGCTGTACTGTATCAGCGTTACCAAATTCTGTTTTGTTGTCGGTCGATGTTGTGAGGCAGCTACAGCGGTAGTCAGCAATTGTGCTGAAGTCATTGCAGTCATCTAGCGCTTGCTGCTGGAAGAGCTCGATTAATGCTGTGCTGACATGAGTTCATCGTTTTTGCTGCTGTTGCTGCTGCCACTGCCACTGACTTTACTGCATTTGCTGACGTTTGGCATTATTGAGTTGTTTTGCGTCAACTATTGGTGCTAGTTGCGAAAGAAATGTGTACAAGCGGTGAAAATAAAGAAAATGTTCGAGACACCGAAGGTGTTTTTTTTGTTTTTTGAAAATAAATAAGTATTTTAAAAGTCATTTCGTTTTATTTTGTTTAAGACACAGGTCTAAGTGCAGTCTAAATTTGATTTGCTCCAATTTTTTTCTAGTCTCGATAACCTAAGTGCGGGCGTTTTTTGTTAAGATACAATTTATTTTTCTTTTGCAAATACTGCTAACCCAATGCATTCTCGGGGTTTTCGATTTAGTTGTAAAGAACTTCGAAAAAGTAATTGTTGTTGTTTTCTTATAATTTTTCCCAAAAAAACAATTGACCTTAAAACTCATAAACAATTAAAAACTAAATAGTTATATGGCCAAACAAAAGCAAATAAAGTTTTGCGTTGTTCACTTCTACATTAAACTCACCACACCTTATCCCTCACCAATTAAATCAAAGTTATTTTATTTTATGTTCTGTCACCTGCGTTACGTTAAGTAATGCATTTTTATGTAATGTTTATCACATGCGCTATTTCAAAAAAGTAGCTGGGTATTTTATAAAGTGAAACTTTTTCAGTGGTGGTAGTCAACTTAAAAGTCAACTAGCCGAATGAGACACAATAACTTAACACATCACACCTAAATTCACCGCAAGTAAATTCCTCTCATCTAAAATTATCTCCGTACACATGAACCCACCATACCTAAATTCACCGCAAGTAAATTCCTCGAATCTAAAATTATTTCCGTACACATGAACCCACCATACCTACACACACCATACCCGAATGTACCTAATGACTTCTTGTTTTTGCCCACCATTACTTCACATGTAAATTCGCTTTGACCAAACTCACCATATTTAAACTCACCACATAAAAACTCACCATACATAAACACAACAAACCGAAACTCACCACACCTAAGCCCGCAAATCCTTAACTCACTATATGTTAACTCTCTAAGCGTTACCTCATCTCTACTATCCCGACTCTCTCACCTTAACTGCTATGCAACTTTTTAACAATCCTGTGCTCGATTTTCACCATATCCTCTTGGTCAGTGAAATTTCGATGACTTATAAGTCATTTGCAAAACAATTTTGGTATTCATACTAATATGGAGTTATTTATGAAACTAAGAACCCCTTCGTCGAAGTTTTAAGAAAATTCCTTGATATTAGTATTTTGGAAAATTTATTAACCAACTATTCCATAGCACTAATTTAATGACATAGTGACAATAAAAAACCACTTTTAATTTATTGCTTTAAACTTTATTTTATGCCACTATTTTATTGCTTGAATTAACTTTTGTGTGAATTACTCTTTTTTCGATTTACCATTTATTTGTACAAAAAAATAAATATACTTAAGTTTACTAATAAATTATTTATGCAAATAAATTTTTATTACTTATTTCAATAGTCAATAATATTCATTAAATGTACAAAAAAAATATTTATCATTGATGTAAAACGATAAAAAACAAAAACAGTAAATTTAAATGAGTTGAAAATTAAAATTTATTAACTTCATTCATAAGCTTTCTATATTTTTCAATTAAGCTAAAACAAGATATTTAAAAATAATAATTTTATTTGCGTAAATAAAACAAAGCACCTTATTCATATTTAAAACAAAATTGGCTAATACATTTTTAATTACTTATTTTTCATGAAATTTTTAATTCTATTAATACTAATACTTAATATAAATACACACATTTTGTTAAATTTAAAGTAGCACATATACATAGTTTCATGCTTTTGTAAAAAAAAAAAATAATTAACTATCTGATATTCTAGAAATTAAAACTGACTACTTTTTTTTGTTAATTTTTCAAATATCTATTACTGAGCATACACTGTGTCTGGAAATTTCTGCTTTGAAGTACACGTATGTATGCATGTGATGTAAAATTCGGTAATAATTTTATCAAAAAAATTGATAGCAGCTGTGTTGGTATACTCGAAAAACCGCAAACGTTTTTGTGTCGCATAATCAATTTTAACATGTTTTTTTTTATATGAAAAGGCTCTATCTCATAATTATAATTCACGGGAGTATTAGGAATTAAATCGATCAAGTTTTTTTTTTTAATAAAATACAAATTTTGAAATCGGAATAAGTTATTTGAAAATTCAGAAAATCATACATATTTAAATATTTTAATTACCAAAAATTTTTAAATTCAAAATCCATAATTTTGGAAATTAGAGATTACGAAAATCATATTTAAAAATTTCATATTTCGAAATAAGAAACTTGAAATATAATATTTTTATATACATATGCAGCTATCTAGTTGTCAACTATTTTGAAAATTTCTATTTTAGAAAATCAGTTTTAAAATATGAAATTTCAGAATATCGACTTCGTAAACTCGATTCGAAATTGTTTTTCATATTTCTTATCTAAAAATATTTTGGTTTTATTTCAAACGAATTTTTTGTATAAATTTCAAATTTTAAATGCCTTACAATAATAACAAATTAAATTCTTCACATTTCGAAAAGTCGAATAATTTAAAAAAAATCTTGAAATTTGAAATTTTCTAAAAAAAATGTAGATTTTTTTTTGAAATTGGAGTGTCGGCTTTACACCTATTTAAACCATTGATTTTCAAATATTTTTGAATATGAACTACGAATTTTTTTTAATTTAATGTAATTTCTAAAAACTCTTTGGGCAGATATTTCGAAATAGTGAATTATAATTTTTCCCGATTTTCGTATCTCCATTTGCGATTTTAAAATAATAGCCGCTAGTATCGAAATCAAAAATATTGGAAATTTTCGAACATTAAAAAGCACGAAAGGGAAACATCAACATAAATTAGTTGGTTTAAAATATTTAAAAATATTGATTTTAAGATTTTAAACTAGTAATTAAAATCATACAAATTTCAATAATCTGTAACTCACACTCATTGAAATGCGTTAAAAATATCTCTAACTTTCAAAGTTGATTTTCAAATTTATTAATCCGCGATATTATTAAAATAAGATTTAAACGTTGTTATGGGTTTTTTAAATCTTTAATTTTTGAGTTCATCAAAACTCAAATTTTCGATCAAATTTTTGCGGGTCTCTAATTCGCATTTATTTCTTATTTAAAATTGTTGAGTATGCAGTTTTGTAGTTTGAAATATTGATTTAAATGCAGTTTTTATGCAAAGCGCTCGACTTTTACAAAAAATAATAAAAATTAAATAAACTAAGGAAAAAACACCGCAAAATGTCTCCCTATGGGATGTGTGACAATTTGATTTAAATACGCGCATACATACGTGTTTTGTGATTTGTTTTTTTTCTATTGATTTACTTTCCCTTTAAATGTTGAATGCTTTGTTAATAATCTCCTGTATTTTTGCTATTATTTTGTACGTTAGCATGTTGGCACCAAATTTTCCATATCTAATTCACTAGGGTTTTTACTATGGCACAAGGGAATTCTCAGGTGTAACTTGGCCAAACGAATATATACAAAAAATTTGCTAAACTATTACCAAACTCAAAAACATTTAAATAACTATACAATTAATAATTACAAATAAAAACGAAAATGATAAGAGATTTGAACAAAATTGAAGTTATTATGTGAACAATGAAATACAATTACTCAACTCAAAAAAAAAAAAAAAATTTTAACAAATACTGAATATTTTTTTGAAATTTGTTCGCACGAATTGTTGCATTTGAATTATATTATAAAGTCAATGATGGAGAGTAAAAGCTTCAAAGATAACCACTTTAAGCAACAAGTATTTCTCCTTCACCTCATCCGGTTAACGTCTGCGAGCGCACCAATGTCAAATCCAATGGTGTCGGTTTGTGTATCACAGCATGTGACAGCGCTGCCGCTTCCGTAGTCAGCGTTGCAGGTGAGGCGCCTGAATGTGGCGGTGTGGTCGACGTTAGCGAATTGCTGCCACCATCCAGCATGTGCTGATCGTAGCTCTCTCGCGCCGCCGCCGCTAGCCTTTGTTCGAGTTCGCGTCCCTTCAATGACAAATCGATGGGCTCATCCTGCGCATCAGCATTGGCAGAACAACCAGTAGCTGCTGATGCCGCTGCCGCCGCCGCCGCAACTGCAGCTTCGCTAACGCGTTTAATTTCTTCCTTCAGCAACGCGGGCATAAGATGCGCAGGCGAACTGCCACCGGTGGCGAGTAACGTTACCGGCGGCGCGCCTAAAGGTGAGATATGTGATGGCAAGGCGAAATGCGCAAACGGACTGCGTAATGGTTCCGAGTGTGAGCGATATATTTGCAGCAATTGTTGGTGGCGTCGTTCACGCGCCTCTGCCGCTTCAACATCATCGTAGACGATCGAGGCAAGATGTTGCGCTGAACTACAATTGCGCTCTTGACGACCAAAAACACTGCTGCGCGCATCATCAGCCGCATCGCCAGCTGACGAAGCGCCCGAATCGCTAGGCGTATCACTGAGACGCGTTTCCGCCTTACTGCAGCCGAATGCGGGTAGAAGATGGTGTTGCGTGTGTCGCTGTTGTTGTTGTTGCTGTAATGAGTTATGATGCTGCATTTGTTGCTGCTGTTGATGGTGGGGGTGATGGTGATGTTGTCGCCCGCTTTCCGCAACGCCGTTGAGAAACTTCGCCGCGTTGCTTAGTAGCGTGTGCTGCGTGGGTGGTTGCGGTGAGCCGCGGCTATTGGCAGCCACTGCTGCCGCTGCAGCAGCGCTGAGCGCCAACGCTGTGGGCGACATGCTCGCCGATTTGATGCAGGGATTCGTTTTGTCCTGGTATGTTTGTCGCGCCTGTAGCTGATGCAGGCGCGCAAGTTGTTCAAAGCTGGCTCTATTCGCGTTGTTGTCACCAATACCACCGTTCCCCGCTCCGCCGCCGCCGCTAGCGCCACCACCGCCTGGACCATTGCCTGGCACACTTTGTTGTTCTTGCAGTAAGCAGTGTATTTTAAACCAATTCGAACGACGTCCATAGCGTGAGCCGCTTTTCGACATACCCACCAGCAGGCATTTGCGCAGACGACACGCTTTACAGGCAGTGCGATTTTTCTTGTTGATCACACAATCGCCATTATTTTTGCAGCCGGCAATGGCAGAAATATTGTTGTAGGTGCGGCCGAAAAAGGACTGTAAAGTGGTAAGAGGAAATGAGAGAAATTATTATACATGAAATTAAATCAATTTAAAATTCCCAAATTATTACTTAAAAGCAAGTGTATTTGTAATAAAAATACATTTTTATTTGGAATATATAGTTTTAACAGGACATTCAGTAACTTAAAATTTTAAACAAAACTTCTTAGAACAAAAACTTTTTTTGTAGAATTCAAAGTTCCCTATAACATCATTAGTATCAAAGAAATAACGACGCGATACTGAGCACAGTTTCGTACACTTTTGACAATTATCAAAAATTTACAAAATATGATTTTTGAACAGATGTTCTAACTTTTTAAGGCTTAAAACCAGCCTAAACAGCTTAAAACAAATGTCATTTCAACAAGACCTGATATTTTACATGCTGTTTGTAAATTATCACAATGCAACAAAGATCCACACATTTAACATGAGACAGGAGCAAAACATATTTTACGTTAATTAAATAAAACCAGTAATTATAAATTGCATTATTTCAAAACAGGAAAGCCGATTGAATGCTTTGCAGATGCAGATTGTGGTGGCGACAATACAGACAGAAAGTCGTATACGGGATATGTTTTCTTTTTGGCTGGCAGTGTTTTTTCTTGGCAATCGAAGAAACAAACCACAGTCGCACTTGTAGTACAGAAGCGAAATACATGGCAATTTCCGCAGCAGCAAAAGAAGCCACATTTTTAAGGAAGCTTATGCAAGAAATCGGAGTTAATGCAAATAATGAACCTATCAAAATCAACGGCGATAATTTAAGTGCACAGCAATTAGTTAAGAATCCTGTATATCGTGCACGCAGCAAGCATATTGATATAAAATATTATCACATACGAGAGGTTTTAAATAGTAAACAAATAGCCATTGATTATGTACCAACGAATGACATGATTGCAGATATATTAACAAAAAATTTAGATAAATGCAAACATCAAAAATTTGTAAAACTTTTGGTATTAGAATAATTTGTTTATGTAATAGTTGCTAGAATGATATAACAAATATTGTGTTGAGGAGGAGTGTTGAATGTACTTGCAACACAAACTACTTGTTTAAATTGTTCTATACTCAATCAAAGTATTTTCTCTTTGCTCACTCATATAATGAAAATTGTTCATCAGTCTGAATAAAATATTCTTACGAATAAAACTACATCAAATTAAAACCAAAACATAAATAATTTCATCCTTAAACATTTTTGAGTAGCGCATTGCAATAATTTTTTTTTTATAATTCATATAAAATCTTTAAGCATCTTATATTAAAAATGTCTTGAAGAAAGAAATCGGATGAGGAAATGTAGTGATCTCCGAAAAAGGAGCTTTAACTTCTATCGCTTTGAGTGTTGTTAATTTCCTTATAATTTTTCTCATTTATCAATCGTCCTAAAAGTTCAAAACTAACAAATGATATACAAGTAAATAGTGCTGTGGTCAAAACAATAACTCAATAAATTTAATAAGTTAAATAATTTGATTTTGTAAGTGTTTGTCCATTTAATTCAGGTCGAGCGAGCTATGTCCTTTCTGTGTTTCTATACCCGGAAATCATTCTATGCTTTCTGGAGGCCAAGGGGCTGGTTGAAGTCTTTTGAAGAATTTTCGAGGGCACAAATGAACCATTGGTCGCAGTGCATTCTTCTTCACCAATCTATCTTTCTTGTTCACTCAGTTCTACTATGCAGCGCATTTGTTTTTAAAAGGTGCGAAAGTTTCGATGAAAATATGTTGTATATAGCTTGAAACTTGTAAAAAGAAGGCTTTTTTTGGTAGAAATGAACCAATGAGACGCTGGCTTAAGTGTTGCGTGGTGGCGCGTGTTCGAATCCCGTGGAAGCCGTGAAGAAAGAAGTCTGATGAGGAAATGTGGTGATTTCCGAAATAGTACTATAACTTCTACTGCTTAGGTGTTGTTGTTTTTTCTCTAACTTTTCCAACAAAAAAATTGGCATTTAGCTCATTTAAAAATAAAAAAATGAAATTAAACAGATCGAAAACAACAAAAATGAACCATTTTTCAAATTGAAAAATATTTAATTTAGATATAAGAAAATTGTATAGTCAAATTTTGATAATAAATTTGTAAAATGGGTATGAATACTCTCAGAAATAGTCACATGCTGAAAGTACCCATACATTAAACTTCTGAACGGAAAATTTAAATTTTTATTAGATATCCGGATTTCTCGAAAAAACAAATCTCCATTGATGCTCCGAAATGAGACAAATAAACCCTTAACAGAAAACCCTTGAAGAAGCTAAAGACATATCCACTAACTACACTGGACTTATAATGAATTTATTTCTTGGATCGTACATAGCGGTCTTTACTCGAAGTATCATTCCAGATATTAAACTTGGACTTATTTTTTTTTCCGAATATGGCTAGAGTATACGAACTCGGTGAGAATTAGCAGTCTAATTTTTTTATACCAAAATGTAACACACTTACTAGTAATGTCAAGTTGAATTCAACGCTTTTCGAACAGCACAAAAGACTTAAGCCGCGAACTTGACATGCATATCTCTATTCAAAGCACTATCAAAGCTAGCTGGAATAGTGGAGCGCTAACCCAGCAGATGTTACTTATATGTATACGAGTACTAGGTACACATACATACGTATGAATATGAATTTATTCCATTCAATAGAACGATGCCATTATCTGCTTTTACGCTAATAGCGAATTAATTAACACCTTTCAACGTTGTCTTGACTTAGAAATTATACATTTCTATTCAAATGTACATGCATTATCATAAATGTCTACATATGTTTTTGTATGCCTGTATAGAATGAGTGATGCTTAGCCTTCTTTGCGCTTTGCAGGCAATAATTAATTTTTACTCAATTGCGCGGAAAGTGCTAAGAAAATGGGGCAACATTTTGTAGATATGTTTGTAAACGTGTGTATGTACAATATCACTTAATGTGAGTATCAGAAAACATACATATACACATACTACATATAACATATTTTAATGTTTAAAAATAGCAGCAAGCGAATAGTTAACAATTACTGTTATACACACTTATACATACATATGTACATAAGAGATTGTACGCCGCTGTTTTGTTGTTTTTTTTGCATCCATTATTGTGCAACATAATGTTGCACATTAGTGTAAAGTGTGCGAGTACAGTAAATGTATGCCTCTTTTGGTTCATTTGGTCAGTAAGACTGATGATATTTTAAGTGTGCCTTTTTTTTTGGTTGAAGTTGAACTGAACTAATTACATGCACATATACATTTGATGTTTTTAAATGCATAAATCTCGTTTTAAGTATACATGTGTATGTGTACATAGATATGAGTGTACGCACATTAAATTCCTGTTCAATGTACAACAAATTTGTGGATGAAGTAATTGTAATAATTGAGGAAAAAGTAATGTGTAAGTTTTATTGAACCAAAGCTTTTAAATTGTGTAAGATGTACAGGAAAGCATACGAGTTTATTAAAAAAAAACATAGTCATAAATTTTAAATTACGTTTAGTTTATATACTCGGAAAATATTTAATTTAAAATAGATTTCGATCTATAACAGAAACCATACATGAACGAAGAAAGCCGCAAAGCTCTTAAAAGTTCATAAAAATTTAAAATATATTTCCAACTATAACATAAATCATATATGTTTAAGAAAGTTTTAAAGCGTGTACGAAGTTCACTAAAATTTCAAGAAAACTCAAAAAAATATTTATCAATTTTTCATAACTTTTAAATAACAGTTTGACAGAGGTTTCAAATATGCCCTTCTGTAGGCCATTCATTTCTAATATTACTTACTTACTTAATTGGCGCATGAACCGCCTAAGCGATTTTTGGCCGAGGTCAACAAAGCACGCCAGCTGTCCCTATCTTTTGCTAACTGGCGCCAATTGGAAATCCCAAGTATAGCCAAATCATTTTCCACTTGGTCTTTGCAACGCAGAGGAGGTCTTCCTCTTCCTCTGCTACCACCCGCGAGTATCGCGTCAAAAACCTTCAGGGCTGGAGCTATTTTATCCATTCGAACGACGTGACCCAGCCAGCGGAGCCGCTGGTTCTTAATACGCTGCACTATATCTACGTCATTGTACAGCTCGTACAGCTCATCGTTCCATCGTACGCTGTACTCGCCGTTGCAAAGACGCAAAGGTCCATAAATCTTTCGAAGAATTTTTCTCTCGAACACTCCAAGAGCTGTCTCATCAGATATCTTCATCGTCGATGCTTCTGTGCAATTGCCTACTCAGTCCGAAGTAGCACTTGTTGGCAAGAGAGAATCTGCGTTGGATTTCAAGGCTGACGCTGTTATTGGTGTTAATGCTGGTTCCTAAGTAAAGAAAGTTCTCTACTTTCCAATGTTATAACTGTCAACAGTAATGTTTGATCCTAGTCGTGAATGTGCGGGTGTTAAGACCGATTTAGTTCTGCGGCTCGAACTATCTTCTCCAGCATCAGGTTAAAGAAATTGCACGACAAAGAGTCACCCTGTCTGAATCCTAGTTTAGTATCAAACGGCTCGGAGAGGTCCTTCCTAATACTGACGGAGCTGGTGGTGTTGCTCAACATCATTTTACATAGCCGTATAAGTTTTTCCGGGATACCAAATTCAGGCATTGCGGCATATAGGAATCTTCTTCTCGTACTGTCGAAGGCGGCTTTGAAGTCGACAAAAAGGTGGTGCGTGTCGATTCTTCTTTCTTTGATGGTCATTTTTTTATTTTATTTATTGTTTATTTTATTAATGGATCATTTGCGATCATATTAAATTCTTAGTAAATGTTTTGAACCGATGAGAAAATATTTTTTAATATTTGCATTACAACAAGTTTTGTTTAATTTTGGGCATCGAGCTTATTAAAATAAATTTTCAAAATATAATTTTGAAAGGCCGTTTATCAAAATGAACATAGTTGTATATCATTCTAAGACCATGAGCATAAGAAAATATTTTTCTTCTACCATCCAAGTAATTATTTACATACTTCTTAAATATACTTGTATCCATTTGTGATAACTTCATATCTTTATTTTTTTTAACGATGTCCAGTATATTATTGAGATTCCATTTTAAAAGAAGCTCGACTACTTTTTTAGTAGAGCTGCCACAAAATAATAATATAGAGATGAGATAAATAAATAATGAAAATAACTACATCAACTGCTAGGTACTAAAGAGCAATTTAATTCCATATAAGTTATTGAACAGCGTTGCCAACTATCTAAAAAACTGAAACAGATAATAAAAGTGTAAATTAAATAAAACATTTCGATATGAATTTCAGCTAATTGGTACTTTAAAAAGTTTTATTTCAAGAGATTTTTAGAAAATGGTTGCCAGCTATTTAAAATAAGTGAAGCTCTGTGTATAAATATGTATATCTGAAAATATTTTTTGTAACTTATCGAAAATTGTTGTTTTTGGCACATTTTCTGAATTTTTTTTTGACAAATTTTCGGAATTCTTCCAAAAGATGGATTAGACGAATATGCTCGTATATTTGGTACACTTTCGGTACATTGTCAGTACTTCCTTGGTACATTTGCGGACTTTTCTTCTACATTTTCAGGATTTTCGGCTACTTTTAGAGTTTTTCAGTAAATTTTTAGTACTTAGGCTGATAATATGGCAACATCATTCGAAAGGGCTTTTAAACTCCATGCTTTATTACAATATCTGAAATTTCCAATTGCATTTTATGAAATTTCGATGTGAGCTTTTAGATTTTTTTTCTTGCTTCATACAAAACTTGAAACTTTAGTGTTTATAGATTTTGTAAGAGAATGAAATGTGTTAAAATTTTGTCAATATTTTTGCGATGGATACCTCATTTTACATTTTTAAACTTAATATAAAATATAAATATTCGCAATGAGTTATCAGTTAGACCGGTCAATTTATTTCGACCATTTCTTTTTTAGTAATTGTAAGCTAAAATTTAATGAATTTCACGCTTCTCATGTTTACGATCATTCTAAAATGTTTCACTTAATTGCTTTTTGTACAAAAGTTTTTGTTCTGAACTTTTTCTTTAAACGACTACCGTCGCTGCGGCAGGTGGCTGCACCTGAGACTAATATTAAATAGCAAATTATTTAAAAACATGCAACCAAATGCAAGACAATAAAATAAAATTGTGTAAGAAAAAGAAAAAAATTATAACAATCCAGCATCCAAAAAATTTCATTACTAAGCTTGTTTGCTGTGCTTATTTTCAGTTTCGTTAACTTTAATGTTATTTTAATTTTTTCGTTTTGTTTATTTATTTCAAACAACGCTACCGTTTTCAAGTGCATATGCTTATTAATATATATGTATGAAACTACAGTGCAGTGCAAAACTATAGCACAACTACATATTGATGATAGTTGAATATTGTAATTTTTTTTAAATTTAATATCTAATATTTTTCAATTAAAATGTAGTTATTTTCTGACTAAGACCATTAGAAACTCAAATTTTAAACTTAATACAAAATTTATAATAAGTCAACAAATATTAACTAAATTTCGTACTTAAAAAATATTTGAAGTAATAAAAAAATGCAAGAGTCAAGTATTTAAAAACTATTGTTGATTTATAGTTTTTTGTTGTTTATGGGGTTGAAAATTTTTTAAAAACTCAAACGTATTTTTAAGCTACTTTTCACTCTTTTCAGAGTAAATGGACTAATAACTGCATACTCAAAAAGTTAATATATATAAATAAAATATTTCTAGCATGAAATTTCGATAAAAATTTGTGTATACATTCTGGTTACAAATTAAAGCACAAAAACACATTGTGACACTTTTTGACAACTTATTTATGCTATAATTATTTCAAATTATTTTTTATTTAAAATATCGTTAATTCTCTAATAAATACCATTAATAACAAATTTTTAAAATTTATAAAAAATGTAGAAAACATAAATCAAAAATGTAACAAAATATTGAACGTTTTTTAAAAAAAATTTGGAAGTTTTGGGGTACGCAGATAAGTAGCGCGTTTATTTTTGGTGCAATAAAGTGCAAGTTTCAAGTGTCTACAATTAATCACTGATTTTTGACAATTTCATATAAAAAATAATCGCGGTTTGTCGTTGCATAGAGGAAACTGCTAGTAAAACAATTGTCAAAACTCAGTGACAACTAGTAGACACTTAAAACTAGCACTTCCTCACATTTAAAACGAATGAGCCAAAAAACTGCATACTCAAAAAAGTTTTAAAAACTTTTTTTTAAAAAGTTCGAAATTTTTTTTAATAATTGTACATTTTGTAAATAGTGTAAAAAATTTGTGTTTATAGGTTTTTTTTAGAAAAAGAAATATATTTTTTTGAAAAATAATTTCAATTAATTTAAAAAAAAATAAATTGCCCAAATCTGTTAATACTATGTGGCTGTGCTTTAATTTGTGAACAGAGTATATACTTAGTTTACAATTTGGGGTGATATGTTACAAGAGAATGAATTGTTTTTTAAATTAAAAAATATTAAAAATTTAATAAAAGAAAAAATTATTGCCAAAATTCGTCGAGATGTGGGTGTGCTATTATTATGAAAGGCGCTGTACGCCTGCATGGTTCACAAAAATAAGCATACAAATACCTACATTTTTCTTAGTAAGCTTGCATGTTTAATGAAAATTAATGATTTCTAATGCCATAACAACAATGGCGAACAAAAAGCGCAGCCAGCACCAACAGCATCCTCTTTAAAATATTTATATTTACTATTGTTGTTTCTGTTGTTGTCACAGTAATGCGATTGCTCATGTTTTTTTTAATGCTGCTTTTGTTTGACATGCTGGCATCTACATAACAATGTTGCTAGCAAATAAAAACCAAAAAAAAAAGAAAAAAAAATATAACTAAAACACCAACAACAAATAATAAATAGGTTCAGTACAAAGGCTGTTGTTTTTGTTTTTTTTGTTGCCCGCTACTGAGTGTTATACTAATTGTTGTTGTTGTTGTTATTGTTGTGCACCAGCTGCTTTGCATCATTAATGCGCTGGTTACTCTGCTCGTTTCTTAGGCGACCTTGACTTTTTCACCGAACACCAGCTGTTCAACTGCTACACTGCTACACTGCTCATCATCATCAGCAACAGCAGAAACAGCAGCAAAAACCATCGGCAGCACACCTTTGTGTGGCTGATTAGTGACGCTGAGCTTTTTATTTTTTGAGTTTTTTATTTGTTTTATTATTTTGGAAGTTGCGCTATTTGAGGCTTCTTCGCGCGTTATTCTTATTGTTTCTTGTTGTCATATTAAAGATGAATGTATGTTTGTATGTTGATTTTTATATATATGTTGTATATGTTATATGTCGTGTTTTAGCCATTGGCGTTAATGCACACTACCCACCACTTTGCTGCTTCACTCAATTTGTTTTGCTACCGAGTTGCTGCTGGCTCGCCAACTATAACATTGTTGCAGTGCTTTTATGCTTTTTTGCTGTTGGCTGCGGATTTGTTCGTATATTTATATATACGATATATGTGTTTTGATTGTTTTTCATATACACAACAGTAGCTTAATTTGGTATGTTTTGCCGCATCGGAAAAGACGTTATTAAAATGTCATAATAGTGACATTTGCATTCTTAAATAATTCGGTAGATTGTTAGTTGAGATTAATTTTTTTTTGATTATGTTGTCTAACATAAAAGGTTTAATGCAGGTGCACCATTTTGAAAAATAAAAATTTAAGTACATAAATTGTTGCTTTTGCAAGTTTAAATTTTTAGACGTGTGGTTTTCAATGAGGCAATACTTTTTCGGAGTTGGTCTTTTTCACAGCTGTTACTTGATTTATACCCTGTTTGGTTTGCCATTTTATAATGAATATACTTACTCCGGCACAACGTTTGGAAACGTTCGGTGAATGTGCCGAAAACGAGATGGCCACCGATCTCGAATTTCAAAAGAAAATTTTGCTCAGCAATGAAGCTCACTTTTGGTTGAATGGGTACGTTAATAAACAAAATTGTTGAGACGCCATTACATCCTCAAAAAGTCACTGTTTGGTGTGCTCTATGGGCAGAGGGAATCATTGGTCCATATTTCTACAAAAATGTAGCCGTCCATAATGTTACAGTCAATGGCGAACGCTATAGAGCCATGAATAATGATTTTTTGTAATTGAATTGGAGGATGTTGACGTGGACGACCTTTGGTTCCAACAGCTAACGAAACGATCAATTTATTGAGGGGAACTTTTGGTTTAACTCGCGTCATGGGCCTGTGGCGTGTCCTCCAAGATCGTACGAATTAACACTGCTGGTATATTTTTTGTGAGGTTATGTGAAATCACTTTTCAACGCAGATAAGCCCGAGACGATTGACACCTTGGAAGATAGTATTTGGCGCGTTATTGCTGGCATACGGCCCCAATTGATGCAAAAAGTGGTCGAAAATTAAGCCTCTCGTGTGGAATTTATTCGAGCCAGCCGCGGCGGTCACTTGCCCGAAATTATTTTTAAAACATAATGCCAAACTCATGGCTTTAAAATAAATGCGTTTTCTCTTTTAAAATCAAATGTCTCAAAAAACACCCTTTATAAAGGGGAGATAAAATAGACTGGTTGGAGTTTTCTATATTAAAAACAATAAAAAATTGGAAGTCGCTAAATATTTTTTTTTTGTTAAAAATGGCGTTTATATTGTAAAAATCAAAATTTTTCAAACTCCTTTCTTTAGTATACTTTTATGGATTTTGAGTCACAAGAATACCCAGCGAAAGCTTTTACAAGGCTCTACTTATGGATTTTGTTTTTATAAAACTGAAACAGTAGTTTCTATTCAAAAAGTGCAAAAGTTTAACGTCTCGGTTTATAGACTAACTTTTCTTTTATTTCATGATCACAGCGAATTCTCGAAACTCTTTTACGCTAAGATGTGTATCCTAAATTTTTTATGAATAACTTCTTTTATTATGTATAATTTCTTTAAAAACTGATGCTTTATATTAACAAAACCTAATTCGTGCGTAGATTAAAAAAAAGCTTTTCAACTTAAAAAGTGAAAATTTATAATAATAAATAAAACTTAATTATTTCAATTAAAAATAAAAAAAAAATATTAATAAAAAATTCTAAAATTAAATTTACAATTTTTAAAAAGCTAATAAATTTTTTTCTGCTGATTTGATACAACTTTCTGTTAAGAAGAAATGGTAAAACGGACATCTGTTGTGATGCTCAAAAAAATTATAATAATTTAATTAACAATTTTGCTGGTGGTATTTACTGTTTACCCAGTTAAAAAAAAAAAAAATTAACGGGTAATCTGGGTGATTTTGCGCAATTCTCTGGAGTTTGCATTAAATTACAATTTTTTCGGCTCATAAGCTCAGAACACAGCTCCCAAAACAAATCACAAGGAATGTCTTTCATCATTTCTGTCGCTTGAAAAAGTACTTTGCAGTTGCTGTTAATTTTCTTGAAGAAATAAATATATGAGAATTTTTAGCTTGAGAGCTTTAGAATGATTTAAAAAAATTGTATAGAAGAAATTTTCTTTTCCATTTTCTGAGTGTCATTTTATATGAATTTTACGATTTTCATGCGAGCTCTTTACGAAGGTATAGAAATGAAAAAACGCGTAAGTAGATATTTTTTTCTTTATTCACATGCTCAAAGAAGGAACAAAATAATTATAGGTTTTTGATTTACCTGATCTTTAGTAATCGATTTTTGATAAATCAGTTTTAATAAACAAATGAATAAGATTGTGACTAACAAAAATGTGATTAGTACTTAGAATAGACATTTGCATTAAGTTAAAATAATTATTCTTTGATAAGTTAACTAAACAGATTTTGACAAATGAGTTTGATCATTCAATTGATTAAAAGCACAATCAAAAAAAAAAATTTAAAAAAAATTTGATCAACAATTCTTATAAGCCTCAATATAACAAAAAAGCTGAAATTACAAGAATCATTGTAATAACAAAAAATTAAGTAACATACATAGTACAAACATATATACACTTGATTTAACACATATAAAAAATAAAATCAATTATAATGAAAAAAAACGTAGAAATTTAATCAAATTAGGAAACTATAAAATAATAAAAAAACAATAATATGAAAATATAAAAAATTAATCACTCACGCAACTTAGTTTAAAATGAGACAATGAAATGACAATCAGGAAATTAAGTATCTATCTTTTTTAAGAAGCGAAAGAGAAGCTACCGATGCATAAAAAATATTCTGAAATACCTTTGTTTGGTTTCGAAAAGTTTCTGAAATTTTTGGAATTTATTTGCTTTCAGATATTTTATTTTATTATTTTCTAAATTAAAGTTTTGAAGCAGAAATATGAGCACATGTGTGATGCCAAGCCTTACTTTTTGTTTTATTCTACAGTATAAAGGAAAACTTTTGATGCTGATTTTATATGTTATCATTTTCTCTTATTTTTTGGACAAAAAATTTAACAACTCATTTCATATTTTTTTTAGCAGATTGCTTACAGTTTGAACCTGTGTGTTCGTTGTGATCTCATTTTGTATATTTAAAAATTTCTATTATCATGAGAAATTGTATCACATCATATTATTATCCAAAATTTAAATAAAAACATTTTAAAATTTTGAATTAAAATTTTGAAGAGCGATTGCGGAGAGCTATGTGTTTTAAGAGTCTGCAGATATATGTGAAAATGTTTGAGTATAGGTAGAAAACTTAATTTGTGAAGATAGCCAATTAATGCTTGGAATAGAAGCAATTAAATATTTTTTCTTAATTAATAAGAGCTCAATTGCTTATTGTTTTCAATAAATTAAAGAAAATAATTTTTAACAAACATCTGATCGCAATAAATGCTAAATATCTGACAAAGTCCAATAATACTTTAAATTAATTGCTTGACTACTTCTTTTCTGAAAGTAAATTATTTATTGTGCAGCTAACAACTAAATAACATTTTCAATTCGCAATTTTATTTTTAAACTATTGGCAAATTAAAATTTGATACACGAAAAAGTGAAAAACTGTAGCAACTGCGCGCACATAACAAAAAGTGTCAATAAAAATTTGTGTTAACATGCAGCGTTTTTTAATTGCAAGCAGTAAATAAGTACTACTGTATAAAATCGTACAATCGAATTTATTGCAATTGCTAATTTCATGTTCAAGCACTTATTTAGGCAACCATTTTATTTTATAACTCACCAGACAATAACATCCATTTTTTTTTTTGGTTTGTTTTTTTACTACACATTTATATTTAGGTGCTTCCGCACTACCGCCTTGCAAACTCGTAAAACAGTGAGACACTTTGAAATTTGCTTACGAGGTGCAGATGCGATTTTAAGTGTTGCAATGGAAAGTTAATGCAACGCAACGCCAATGATCTTCTAGATCTTCTAGATTAACATGCACTCACTTTTGGTGGTTGGTTGCCGGATTTTTTTTTTTTTTTTAATTTTTTCGACGACGCTTTTCATTGCTTTGATACTTGATTGAGTGAGCATAAAAAGCACAGCAGTTAGCAACGAATGGAACAAGTGTCCAGCTGTTGTACGAATTAAAGTGCATTTTTATGAATTGGCGCCCTATTAAAAGCGCACTAAACCAAGGCCGACTGTGGCGAGGGGTTGGGTAAAGTAGCGAAGTGATCAACATGGAGGATTACATGGCCAATTATTGTGCGCCTCAGTGCACAGCTAGTGACTAATTAAATTAAATAAATTTTATAGTATACGCGCGCCGACAAAGTATAATGGTGACATTTAACAAATTGCAACAAGACAACGAAATGGGCGGCAATAAAAGTTGATTGGCATACGTTTTATGTGCGTGAGTTATAGGAATAGGGGAATACATTTTGCTAGCAATTGTGGAAAAAAAGATGCGGAAATATAAAGATAGTTGAACTCTTATTGCATGACTTAAAAAATAATTAGAAGTGGGAAGAGTGCGTGCAGTCAGTCTCATGTGGTGACAAGCTAAATTGCATTGCAGTACATTTGCATAGCAGGAGGAGTGTATTAGTGGATAAGTGCGGAAAAGCGAGACCGATGCTGGAATGTGAAACAAATTGCAAGTGAAAAATGCACAGTGAAATTATGAAATTAAGAAGTATAAAGATTATTGTTGAACACTTTAATATTTGGCACATTTTCTATCGTTAACTCACGGCGCGCGTTGTTAGACTAACTTTGAGAGTGAAAGTAAATATATAAACAACAAATGACTAAGAAATAAGGAGGAAAATGTAAAAAGGATTTCCTTAGGTAGGCGCACTTTTTTTGTTTTGCCTATTAAGTGGTACGGTTTCGATTGTTAGCCGAGTTTTCGATAACTTTGGATTTTGTGCCATCTAGCGGGTATGTTTTCAGAAACAGTTTTTTTCTAAATACCACGTCTCTGTCAGTCATTATACACTATGAATATAAACAAAAATATCACCCTAGTAAGTACTTTTAAAAGATTGTTCAAAATATTTTGAGCTGGTACCAACTAGCGGATTCATTTGTTGACATTGAATTAATTTCATGAGTTCATTACATCTTCTCTGGTGGTCATTATACTCGTATTTTCCCAAACATGAGCGGAAGCAGACTTTCAGTAAAATACTTAGAAAATTACTCTATTCCAGCGCTATCCAGTGGAACTATTCTTTTTTGTATGGGTTTATTACAGATAAACATAGTTCTACTATGAACTGAAATGAACAATAAGACCCATGCGGGCATGGTCAATAATCCTAAACTCCCAATAAGAATGGAGCTGCCATCTGGCGGCTATATTTACAGAAAACGCTTTTTTCTTTTGGGTCCATATAAACACCGCCATCTGGCGGTTAAATTTTTTTATCATAATGCATTGTTAGGTTAGGAGCACATATCTGCCAGCTGGTTTAGAGCCGCTCTGCATTCCATGGCTACAATGTGAGGTTGTACCGTAGGAGTTTAGAGATTTGAAAGCAGCCTGGCTGTCAGAATATATGGTGATGCCTCGTTCTAAAGATGTGCACATTGTAAGGCCACGAGCTGCTTCCATTATTACGTCTAGTTCGGCCTGAAAATCGCTACAGTGGTCCGGTAGACGAAGACTGAGGTTTAGATCGAGTTCACCTGAGTGAATCCAGCTGCCTACTATTTCGTTTAACTTGGAGCCGTCTGTGTATACAGCTGTCGATCCCAACGATACCTATCCATTCGCTCCTCTCTGGGATTCTTGTGGATAACCTATTTCCAGAAAAAGGAGGGTGTACACTCTAATCCAACTTTCTCGGGTTGTCGGGCAGAGTTTCTAGGACCTTTGCATGCCCGTAGTCAAGTTTCCTATAAGGAAGGATCGCATTTAGCCTGGTCTAGATAGCATTGAGGTGGATGTAGAGAGCATTGAGGCTGCCGTCTGTACCAGTTCTAGCTTGGCTCTGGTAAGATTCCTGCTCAATGCCTGCCACCATACGACGACCCGTAGAAGATAATGGGTCTTATCACAGCTGTGTACATCCAGTGTAAAATGTGTGCCTTTGTTCCTCACTACTTTTTCACACGATCGCCTTACAGGCATATAGAGCAATAATGGCTTTCAGTCGAGTTTTTTATCTAATATAATTCCGAGATATTTGACCTCTAAGACTAAGTACCATTTCGTTTACAGAAATGATCGATCTTTTCCTGAGTAGGAGCCCTACAAAGTCCACCCGTCCCTGCTGTACCCTCACCATACAGAGTGATTTGATAACATACTGAATTGTTAAGTAAGTATAAACTTTGTTATAGACCTCCAGGATATAGGATTAAAATCGATGACAAAAATCGGTTTAAAAATAGTTAACATAACGGCGCAGTTAAAAAAATATTAATAATTAAAAGAATTTTTATTTTTGGGTACTACGAGTATCTACCATGAGAACAATATCACTAGTTGAATATTGTTTCAGAAATATATAGCTACATATACTACATGTTTCACCTCGAAATAAATTTTCACACAAAAAATTTTACTAAGAAGCTTGACTGTTATAGCAGAAATCGCAAGTAAATGCATTTTTTTCTACATTTTATAAAAGAGAAAAGCTTTTGCTTCAACATGAGCAACAATTGATTAAAAACAAGTTTTTATTATACTTATATTAATTCAATTTAACGTGCCTTGCTCCATTATCCATAATGCTGACATTGATATTAAAATTTAAAGCATACAAGGCTCACTTGAGTAACGTAACAATTGCAATTTCACCTGCACACACCGCATACACTTGTAACATTTTAGCTAGCTAAGTTCGCTACCGGCACAGTGGATCATAGCTATCAATTGCATAAGTAAATTATACGCACTTCTGGTTGTATGCATCCGCATCAGCAATGAAGTGTTATTAGTGCGTTGCAATGATTGTGTTAACATATTCGTATGTGTGCGGTATAACCAAAGACTTAAGGCACCAACTTGCTGGCGCTTGCCAGACATTATGGTGTATGGTGATGCTCCATATGATTTCCTGTTTAATTTATTGGCATGTGGTATTTTGGTATTTTATTTAATAAATTGATCTACAAACATGACTCGCCGTCAGGCGCATGGTGTTTTCTTTATGCGCACTAATGGCCATCAATTTGGTTACACTTAATCAATTCGGGCACACTAATTTCCAATGTGCGCCTTAACGCCACCACTCATTGAGTGCTATAACTTTTTTTTTTTGATTTGAGAATTAGTTAATGTTGTTGGTTATAATATTTTGTATCGCTGGTTCAATTTACTTTTATCTCACTGCTGCATATTGTTCACGAATCATCATTAATTTTGTACGCTGCAATGCATCAATTATGATTTAAGAAAATATGCGGAACGAAATGTGCTGCGCGAAGCCACATTACCATTAGCTAGCTGAGTTGATACTCTAATAATTTGTTATTAAAATCAAATTTGTATGGCTGAATTGTTAACTTTAATGTTTAGCTTTGGTTTTTTTAGTTTTTTTTTTTTATACCCATTCTCGTATTAGCTGATGTGTCGCTAGTATCTTATATGAAAATAAGTGGTGTATCTTAAAAATATATGCTATAGATATCTTTCGTTTTATACGGAAGTATTAGTTGAACTGTTATTCAACAAAAGTTTTAATTTCCGTTCATATTCTGCAGTGGTTTATATAAGTTAATTTTTTTAAGGCGTACCATATTTTTTCGCTTCAAGTCTCTTCCAATGGCCTTCGATAAATAAAACTTTATATTAATTGCTTATATATTTAGTCCTTAGAAAAGCAAACGCCAAAGTCAGCACATCATTGAAGTCATAAAATAGTTGTTAAGATTGGGTAAAAAATTATACATTTATAATTAGATAATGTTTTCCAAAAAAGAAAAGTTTTAAAATATAAGTAATAAAAAAATCGCAATTAAGCTGCATATCCATTGATGAAATTGGCTGTGTTTGATATCTACCTTGTAAGAAATCGTTTGTAAAAATACATGAAACAAAAAAGTATTATTATTGTTTTAATCGATATCAATTTTGTGTGTTTTTTTTTTAATATTACTGCACTAAACAATTACTTTCAGAAGTATTCCATTATCTTAAAAGATAATTCATGCGGTGATGATAGTTTGTTTGGGGTGCGTAATATTAAGCGAATTAAAATATAGCGAGTTAAGTAGTTCAGTGGTGAGTTTAAGTATGTTGAGTATAAGTTTGGTAGATTTAGACGAGAGGAGTTAAGGTACAGTAAGTTGTGGTGTGATGTAACAATACATCGGGAGTTAAGCTGTTTCGGTGTGGAAAGTTTTGGGTGGTGAGTTTAGGTGTGGTGCGTTTTTATATAACGGGCTTAAACACCGCAAATTTTGGTGTGGTAAGTTTAGGTGTGGTAAGTTTATGTACGGGGAGCTAATTGTGTTTACGTGTGGTTAATTCATTTTGCAAATATTTTAATTTATTACCTTCTTTAAAGAAGGTTCGTTCAAAACCGTGCATGTTTGAAATTTACTCCCGTTTAAGTTAACCTTAATAATATAATAAAACAAAACATTACATAACGTATAGAAACATAACAGTATATAACATAATATAACATAACACAACATAAAATGACATAGCATAACATAACATAACATAACATAAAATAACATAACATAACGCAACATAAAAAACATA
The DNA here is from genome assembly GCA_963971545.1 of Philophylla caesio. Lineage (NCBI taxonomy): Eukaryota > Metazoa > Arthropoda > Insecta > Diptera > Tephritidae > Philophylla > Philophylla caesio. The sequence continues at coordinate 15,537,875 of OZ020608.1, forward strand.
TCATATCATAATATATAATAATGCAAAGAACATTTTTAAAATATTATTTATGAAAAGCAAGGCGAATTCAATAAGGTAGCGTTGAGGCACCAGTTGGTTTTTTCGCTTTGTTGAGCATTATGTCAAACTGCTTCTTTCTAATTGGCTGCCAATATAAATGTCAAATGGTATTTGACATTATGCTCATCAAAAAGCAAAAACAAAATACATGTTAGATTTTTACTTATATGCGGTTACCGCCACCTTATTGAATCCACCTTGATAAAAAGTAAATCATTTACGATTTTATGAGCAGACGTAAGAAATTGAACATGAAAGGCGTAAAATATTGCTCATAAAAGCGAGTAGAAAGGCTGTCATTTTTGTAGCAAAAAACCACAGTAATAAAGTCATATTCGTTTAACAAAACTATTAGAAGGCAAAGAGTGATAAAACTGGCCGAAACCAAAGCAAATTGTGAGATAACAGCTATCTTGTATATAAACACACAAGCATCAAAATATATGAAAAATTAATCAGTAAATAATAAAATATAAAATGCGATGAAAAATATCACTAAAAAGTGTATAATAAAAGCGCAACAGAGGTTTTAAAAAAAATATAGACATAGTGGAATTCGTAGTAAGTACAAAACTTGCAAGGTAGCCATCGGTCAAACTAATATCGCGTCGCACCATTGGCAATTTTTGGTAAATGTGCAGTTTTCTGGTTAAATTTATATATGCAAATCAATCGCCTTAATTTTTGTTAATTTTTCTTCTGAATTTATGTTCACAAATTTTACATGAAACTAAAAGACTTACGCTTACTTCTTCAAATTCTTTATCAAAAAAGTTATCACTGCGTATTACTGTGCGTCTACTCAATAGCGAGTTTAGCCAGTCAAGCTTATTTGCACGTGCGCTAGCATAAATGAATAATGGCAATAAGATGAATTTGTAAAGCAATTGAACTTTGCAACCACTGCCACATGTTTAAACGCTACCGAGTTGAACTACTTTTGCTCCTAATTGACTTTTTAACATTGCTCGTTTACCAATCTCTTTGCTTTTTTATTTATTTGGCTGCAATGCTTAACCGCTGTCCATTGTGTAAATTGTGTTTGTGCGTGTGCAGAGTGCAGTCAATCAAATCGATATTATTAGTTATACGCGTATTAGATGATTGTGCAAAATAGTGAGCGCTCAGTATTTTGTAGCGATTGGAGCTATTACTTTGCTTGTAGTGCAGTGTGAATGTTCGAAGTAGTAGTCAGGAAAAATAGTATAAATAAAATATATTTTTTGATATGTTTATTCAAGTATAAAAGTTCGTGGATGAAGGGAACTACCTATCTAACCAGATGAACAGAAGAAACGATTTGCTTGTAATGACTAAGATCTATATGCTATTAAAGCAAATGTCATTAGAAGCCTAAGCTTACTTCGTATTGCAGACAAACAGTCTGCTTCGCTAAGAAATTCATTACAATACTTCCAATAAGAATAAAAAATATGAAAGCCAATATCTGTTTTGAAGGTTTTAAATTCTCCATTTTTTCAGACAATGAACTGGATTCGGTAATATGTTCATTCCACCTTCACTAAGAGTCACCGTACCTATCAGTATTATTCTTATGATTTTTATATTTCTCTATATTGGAAACTCTTCACAAATATGAGCATGTATTAAAGTTGAAATACGAATTTTACCTTGCAACCTTCGCATGTAAATGCGCCAAAATGAAATCCAGCCGCAGGCTCGCCACAAACTTTGCACAGCTGGTTCATCTGCAAAGAAATTAAAAAAGTTTATTTTAAAACAGCTCTCAAAGAACTTTACCATTAAAAAAAATATCTCGCTACCAGCTTCAGTTTAATTAATTACTTATATATCATAGTAACCAAACTATAAAAATTAACATAAAACATCAAAGCGAGTTACTTCCTAATTTCATTTGCCTTACCAAACTTTACTTAGCTCCATTAACGCTACAGATTTACGTGCAATATATTTCAATTTATTTTTGCATAAAAATGAAATATTACGCATGTAAGCAATAACCATTTGTGGTAATTTTAAATAAAAAAAAAAATCTTAAATATATAATACGTTACTACTTGTTGACAGCAAACGCCTTTGTATGCCCATCAGCAGTACATGTACTACCGTTTTACGTGAAAATATATTTACATATTTGTGTGATTGTGTACCTATTCTCATACTCATGTGCTTGTTTGACCGCAGCAAAGTGTTTACGCTGCACTTGTCCAAATAGATTAGATTCTGTTTTTTACCCAAGGCGGTATTGTTTTACCCGACATCATTGTTATTGTTGTTGCTGTTTTTATTGCTTGCAAAATATTCATAGCCATTGTGTAAAGTGTGAGAAAATATTGCTGCAGTCACCACTGACTATGATATTCATTTGAGAAAGTGCATATAAAATACATATTCGTATATATAAGCGAGAGGTTTGTGTCTGAAGTCTTTTGTTTGTGCGCGCATACAACGACTTTTCTTAGGCATCGCGGCAAATTGGTTGAATGAAAGGGTAGTTGCGCTCAGTTAATGGACAGTCGTAGTAAATAAATAATATTTACATGCCAGCGGCACAAAACATTTCTGAGTATGTTCATGGTAAGAATTGGAAATTTAGCAACTCGAAGTAAGAAACTGCGATGTTTCTAAGCTGTTGTTTGGGCTGTTGATTTTAATGACGCTCTTAAGGTAAGTGCTTGTTATTGCAAGAATTTTAAAATTTGAAATTTTGAAAAAATCGGTTTATGAAAATCTTTCAAAGCTAAGTAGAAGCGTGCCATAAAGCTTTATTCATCAAATTATAGGTAAAAATTTTACTATTTTGAATTTGAAAAAAAAAAAATACGAATATACTCGTAACCTCGACAGTTGATCAAATTTTGGAGTTTTTGCAATAGAAAAAATGTCTTTTCAAGTTTGGTATAACAGTGCAATAATCTAGTAATATCGAAGAGCATCTTTTGAGATTTTACATTTGCTTATTTGCATATATTGAATATAAATTTTCAAAGCAAAAGGAAACTATGCTTGTAGCCACTTCAATCAGAATTAAATATTTGTATGAAAAAAACAATTACTTAAAAGAGCTAAAAAATTATGAGTCTGAATATGTTTAAATTTCCAAATAAAAGGTTAACATTTATTATAAAAATTCGCCGATTTATTTAGAAGGAAAGAGCAAAGCATTCTATTAAATCATAAACTCGATTTTGCATTTGTAAAAAATAATATGACTAGCCACTATTAAATGGATTAAGGAGGGAATATGTCTAAGTTATTTATATGAAATATATAAATATGAGCTATTTTTTTAATATATTCAAAAAATATATCGTTTATTCAAGTAGAATTAAAAGTTATTAATGACGTGAGAAAGTTTCATACAAAAAAACAATGGAGTTTGTCATACTTCCATTTTTTAACAGTAGATCACAAAAAAGCATTCAAATAGATTTTTAAAATGAAAGGACACTATAATTTTAAGTATTTCAAAACATCAGTAAAATCTGTAGAACAAAATGAAAATCAAAGTAAATAGTGCAAATAATATTCCTAGTCTAGTCTGATCGTCAAGTCGAACTTTTTTTGAAGTTGATACCTGAAAATCATGCTATATATTCTAAAATGGAAAGAAAATCAAATCAACTGATCAAAAAAATTACAAATACAGTGACGTAGAGCCTAGGGGACTCCCTTTTAACTTCAAAAACAGTTATTTATGATGGAACATCTCGTTCTTGGCTTTTCAAGGTAATAAAAAGTTAAATATAAGAGTTCCAAGATTGCAAACTATTTCCATAGAATTAACGTCAGTAATTACGGGTTAAAATATGTATTATTTCTTTTACATTTGTTTTGTTATCGTAACTCCAACGGCATTTAATTTAAATTTTGTATCTGATTTTTTTACCTCAATCATTTCCGATTACCCTATAATTATCGATATCTATCGCAGTTACTATATTTTGTCAGTTTTTATGGCTATGTTATATACAGCTTAGTAATAATTCTTTTAGTTGTAGATATGAAATCGATTACTATATATAAATTATATTTTTGATATTAAATTTTTTGTTATCGTTATCATTGTCGATACATTTATCATTATCAAACTTTTCAGTATTATCGTTACTTTTAGCAATATTATTGCTGTAAACTTTACAGCACCGGTATACTTAGAAGCACATTTATCGATATACTTAAAACAACTTCATTAATTTATTTATTTGTTTTTCCTTTATACATGTATCAATTGCAATTGTTATCGTCTGCTTTTAAATATGTTGTTATTGCAGTAGCTGTTATCGATTTTATAAAATAATTTATATCGATATGTATCGATTTATTTTCCATAATTTTAAATCGATGCCTTTTACTTGATTTTATCACACTTTTTTTATTGTTCTTGTCGAAAATTGAATCGAAACTATTATCGAAACAAAATATTTTATCGATACATTTACCGTAAAGTTTTATGTAAATCGAAATTTTTTGTGTGTGTTCTAATAACTTCTAAAAAACACATTTATCTATACAATTATCGAACTGTTGAACTTTATCGATAACTATTATTTGTTTATAATTTATTTATTATTTTGTTGTCTTAAGTTTGACTTTTGGTTGAATTGGTTAAATTGTGATCGAAATATAATTATCTACCGTTACTGTTATAGATGTTGATGTTCGAATTTATAAAAGCTTCATATATTCCATATAAAATATTATTCTTAATTTCGAGTTCGAAGCGGTTATCGCTTTTATAACATAATTTTTATCGATTTGTATAGTTATATTTTATTTTATTTTATTTTAAATCGATACCTTTTATTTAACTTTATCGATATTTTTATCGATATTTTTATCGTTACTTTTATCGATAATTTAATCGTAACAATTATGAAAAATAATATTTAATCGATACATTTCACAGAAATATGCAGCTAAAACGATATTTTTGTGAGTGTTGGTATAACTTCCAACACATTTATCTATTCACTTACCGAACTTTGAAACTTTATCGATATTTATTATTTATATATTATGTTATTGTCTTAACTGTGCCAGCTTTATTATAATTTTTTTTATATTAACACAGATGTTCAATTTTGTAAAATTTTTATCGAAATATATTTGTCTATCGACACAGTTATCGGAATTGCTATGTATATTGATAATATCTCCATTTCAATTCAAATTAGAATTAAAATTTTATAAAATTAGCAGAAAATATTTATAACTTTTTTGTTGCTTTAATTGTTTAAAATGTAGCTCAAAAATCTTTAATAAACTACATTTTTTTCTTTCTATTTCTATTTTTCTGCTAGAGTGTCGTCTTCTCGATTAAATTTTATAATTTAAAACTGTGCAAACAGCGAGTACTTTCATCGAATTCAGAACCGCGTAACTAAAAAAAAAAAATACTCAGAGAATTCTCTTTGCCTAATAACCTTTTGCGTATAAGCTGCTAAATTGTACATAAACTTCTTCACATTTCAACTACACACCGCCGACGCCGCATACCTTTACTGTGTAATTTTTGTGTCAAAAAAAAAAAATCCATTTGCAATTACATTTTTTTCCCGCTACCCAGTAAATTTCCGTTTCTCGCCTTTCCTTCTACACTGCTGTGTGTGTGGACACCAATTTTTCTTGTTCACCTACTAAATAAATGCGGCAAATGGCATAATTTCCTTGCGGCACTGAGTAGGTCAAACATGTTCACAGGCCGTCCAGGCCAAGCCAGACATACTCGGTCGTGGCGGCGCTGCCTGCCTCGTGGTGAGATATGCCTGAGGGAGGCAGGAGTGACTAAAAAGGAGTAAGCAAAAAAAAATAAAAATAAAAAGTGCACAATCATAACAAAAAAGTGCAGTAAGAAGAAACAAATCAACGCAACAACAACGAATATTGTTTTGGGGCCGTTTAAGTTAAACTTCACATTGAAAAATGTGTTGTTGCCAATATTGCAGGCGAGACGATTGTTGCTTCTTCATTGCCGCTGTTTACAAGTTTTTTCGTGCTATCGCTGCATTTTCGTTTTGTTACTAGCTTTGATTTTTTCGTTTGTTTTTGTTTTTTTTTTTGCTTAACTTCAGCAGACTTTTTGGCATTGTTAATGTTGTTGCTGTTGTGTTTGTTGTATGCACGCCTGTGAAAATTTCATTTGCTGCTGCTGGCATTGCCTTTGACTTTGGTCGTCGCTAGTTTGCTAGTTGCTAATATTTTGGCGCTGGCTGCTTTACTGCTGCTTGGCTTCAATATTGAACTCGTATCTACTTATAGCCAGCTAAAATTTACTTATTGTTGCTTTTGTTTTTGCTGCTGCTGCTTTCCCACTTCTTTGTTTCTAGGGAAACAACATCACGCTGCTGCCTTGAGTGTTGAGTAGGTGGCAGGTCGTTTTGGTCGCGGCTTTGGAGGTGAGTCAACAAAGAAAATCAGAGAAGAGAGTAAAAAAAATATAAAGAAACAAACGAAGGTTTAGCGCTGGCAGAGTGCGGGAAGGAAGAGTAAGGGAAGCGAATGCAGAGGAAAGAGAAAGAAATGTAAGGAAGCGAAATGCTTGAGGAAGGTACGTGTGTGTGTGTGTGAGTGTATCGGCGCGGGCGAGACGCATTGGCACTGCACTTTAGCAATATTGGCGCAGCAGCCGCAACGACAGATACAACGCAGCGACAACAATTGGTGTAATGACCCGCTGCGACTAACGAAAATGTTATTGCCGCCGAAGAATCGAGTGCTGGAAAGAAGAAGCAGCAGCAGCGTGAAGAATGAAGTAAGAATTACTACCGTGCAATAGCAACCGGTTTTTTTTTGTGGTTTTTTATTATTTACAATTTTTTTTTGTATTCGTGCGATATTTTTGCACAACACCAAAAGCTGCACCCAATATTGCCGCCGGCAGGCACATGCGCGAAGACGCGCAGCAGTGGCAAGTTGTAAGAGAAAACATTTTCTTTTTTTTCTTTCTTTTCTTTTCTTTGTACTCAGCAAAAGCAACGCCTGCTTGCTCATAAAGTTTAGGTCAACAAAATAATAAGTTAGTAAGCGTTCGTTGGTTGTGAGCAGCGCCTGCAATGAGGTGCTGAAAAACGGCCCGCGAAGATGTTGCAGTCATTGTCGCGACACTGTAAGCCACAACAGTCAGTGGGTCGTCCGAATTACTTACCGAATTGTGTGGAGAAAAGAATTTCGCAGCATTGCATTGGCCACATTGTGTTTTTGCAGCATTTTTTTATTCTGCTGCTGCACGCTCTTCAATAAGCTTTTGCATTTTTAATGAAATGATAATTTTTTCTATGGCACTCAAGTCGTTTGTGCGCGCTGTGCCATTGATTTGCTATTGACTTTTTTCATATTTCAACATTTTTTGGACTTTTGTAGTTCTCATTTTTATTTTCGCCAGCGCTTCAACGTACGGTAAGGTGCATTCAATGTCAACACCATCCTTCTCAACACACTCCCACACACACCCATACACACACACCCACATATGCATACATAAGAGTTGATGGTAATTTCGCTATGCATTGCTATTGAATTGCTGCATATTTCCATACATTGTTAACTCGAATGGCTTATCGTGTGTATTTTTGTTGCGGTCTGTGCAAGTGCAACATGTTGCAACATACATTCGCATGCGCAAATGTAATGAATGTACAATTCTTTCTACGTTGTTGACTCTTTTGCTGTGTTGTTTTTTCAACGCTGCTTTGACTTATGAACTGCTTGCCAATGTCATGGCTGTGTGACTGTGCTTCGTTCTTTGATTGCCTGTGTGCCCGTGAATTTAGTGGATTTATTTCTAGAAAGGGTTATACTTACTTTAAGTTCTCATATTTATCCGCCAAGATTTGGAGAGAAGTTATCCTACATCTCTCCTTAAGCTAAAATGCCTTGGAGTAGTTTAATGACAAGCTTAAGTGGAAAAAGAAAGGGAACGCTGGCAGTATTTTTAATGTTCAAAAGCACTTTTATAAAGCATAAGCACCAACAGTTCGTACAACACAGTCCTTAGACTGGTTAAAACTCATGGAGCCCTGGAAAATTTCTTGGGACTGTGCAATCAAACCACATTATTGTTGTATCAAAAAAGTGCCTTGCAGGATATCGGAATAAAAAGATGACGCGGCGAAGAACATTTTTACGTTTTTTTTTTAGTTTAAAAGTGGACACTGATGTTTCAAGGCTTAGCTATACAAAGTGTAACACGAGAGCGATTCGGAGTGTGATTGTTATCGTGGGCGAGTAGGGGCGTTAATAACTTAGTTACATATACGGGAAGAGAGCGACTGGACGTCAATTCGCGATTTACTTTCCGTAATATTGAGGCGGCTTTGATTTTTAGAACGGCTGAGCCTTGTATGAGTTCCATGACGCGATACAACTACACTGTTATGCACTTACCATCTTGGTGTTAAAACCACCTTACGGTCTAATACCGAAGTATTTCTACCGTACCATGGACAAATAAGTAATTTTTGGATCAGATTGTGGACCCACTCAACAGGGGCTAGGCTTTTGAAACATTCTCCTTGTATAAAAAACAATGGAGCCATGATCTGGTAGGTACTAATTAACTACTAGGGTTCTTAATTTTTAAATCAAGAAAAAAACCGAGTAAACCGTTTCTTCTTCCCAGTAAAAAAAAGCTACATAAATGTGCATACATGTAACTAAATACTATTATTTCTATGAATGAAATCTTTGGAAAATTAAATGTAGTCACAATTTTAGACCAGTTGGCATTAATTGGTCTCAAAATAAAGCCATTAGTCTCATAATAAAGTCTCTCAATTATGACCAGGTGATAAGCAGGTCACAAAAATTAAGACAAAACATAAAAATAAAAACGTAAAAGCGAAGAGAGGCATTAATCTGCAACTCATACATATATACTAGTCTAAATTTTAAAACTTGTGATTATACCAAATTGCTTAATTTCACATTGGGCAATTGAGCGAGCTAGAAGGACATTTACCAAAATATATAAAATCTTCTAAAATACATTTGCTGCGTTCTTTCTTCAAATTTTTTAAATTTCGGGTTGTCTTATCCAATTGATAAGCACTTTTTGGTTGCTGTTTAATAAAAATATTTAGGATATAAAATTAGTCGATGTGTTGCCATATTTCTATCAAAGATCCAGATTTCAAAAAAAGCCGTACAATAATTTATTAAAAACCCGTAGAAAACCGGTTTGAAAAAACTGAGTCAAACACCCCATTAACTACCCTTTTGAAATGACCAAGTGTGACTCGGGATGCTTATAAGTGAAAATTGATGGTATACAACAGCTTTGTCACTGTCTTATTCAATTGGTTTTTAAGATCAATGCCATCAAAAAGTTCCCCTAGAATATACTGTCAAATGTGTCTCTGAGTAAAAGTATGAAACTCCAGCCAGACCCATCTAACTAGATCCATCCTAACAGAGCATCAGTGGGTTCCACTTTATGACATTGGATGTCATTATTGTGTTCGACTACAAATATATTTGATTGTAAATAATATAATAAATCTCATCTATTTAACGGTGGTGCTGCAAGTTGTCATAAATAATGATGGTTTTCCTCTGAACTGAGAAGCATTTGGACTATTGCAGCTGTCCTTTGTGTTGCGAGATGTTTTACTAACAGCTGATGCAAGCCGCAGAGTGCTCCACTCGGCTATTTATGAAGTAAATAATTATCCAAGAGTATGCTCTCAATCCTTTAGAAAACAGTGGAGAAAACAAACTTGTCGCCTTAAAAACAGCCGCACACAGTTTTAATACCAAGAAACACTCATGACGAACGATAGTAACAATTTTGTGTGTCGAAAAACTGCCTTAGCTGTAACGGGCTTTAAACAGGGTTAATAAAAATCTTAAGATTGCAAATAATCTTCTTCCACATTTTCCATAGCAGCGCTGACATGGGGTCAATTTGTTTAAAAAAACGAATGAAAAAATGGTATTCACCGAAAACTTTAAGATGAAATGAACAGTAGGCGCAGAGAAGAGAGTAACTGAATTTAAACAAAGGTGGGTACTGGTTGAGGACTATGAAAAAGGGATTCAAAATAAGATCAAGTCTTAAATATTTATTCCTTAAATTGACAATATAACATATAACATCCTTTGCGATCTTGGCCTAGCTGAGAACGTCCGTTATTTTGGTATTTAGATAACTTGGTGTTGCCAAGGCAGCAGGTATAGTTGAGTAGTTACGGAAGATCTGAGTGAGCTAGAGTGACAAGGTGAACCTGGAAGAACTCATCAGAATCAGGGGCGTCTATTCACCGGTCTTTGTGACAAATTTCAATCAAATTAAACTTAAAGCGTTAGGCTCTCTCTGCAACAGATACTATTTAATTCAGGATCCTATAGGATCAAAGGACATATCGGATAGATAAAATATAATGATCATACTGAGATGATTTAATGAAAATAAATACCTAAACGTCTACAGCTCTTTGCAGATGTTAGATCAGCCCATAAGGGGCCCATAGAACACAGCTTCAGATTTAACATTTGTAAAAGCTTAAACTCAACCAGCTCACTCACCTGCCAACTCCCACTATAAGTAACTAAACCACTTCTCATATCATTTCCATGGAATTTGCAATCAAAAGAATTATTTTCGACTCGCACAATGGCACAAATAATTTACTTAATTTATTTACTTTTATACTATGGTAAGTAAGCTGCCGCGGGCTGTAAACTGCTCACCAACACTTAGCCAGCCACTGAGTCAGCCATCTCAATAGCGTTTTGGAAAATTATTTTCAACGGCATTGTTTTGTAGCAGCGTTAAGTGATTTTTTGCATCTCATCTTGTGAACGATTTTTCTCATGACCTGGCCAACAATGAGGCGTACAAAAACAAAAAGCGTAGAAAAAGGAAACCACAAACGCCAGACTACCAGCTCCAATGCCGGGCTGTGTGTGTGTGTTTGTGTGTGTTGCGCTGGTCAGCCAGTCAAACAGACTTGACTAAACTGCACACAGCTTTTGTCAGACATTGTGGCACGGCAACAACCGCCACCACGGCTCATTGAGTGGTGAGCAATGACTGGAGCCTGTATTTATGTATAAGTATATGCAGGCTCATTGACTGGCCGGCGATCTTGGTGTCGCGACTGTCAGCCGAATGCACCGATTATTTCACACCTCTGGCATTGTGTTGGCATTGTTTGGTTGATGGCGGCCGCCGGTCATCATTGGTGCTGGAGCTCTGCTCGCTTTTGCCATTGTGAACAGAAATCGATCAAACGTCAAATGTTTGAGTTGCTCGAAGACGGATGTGCGGACGGAACGACGACGTGTGGCACGTCAAAGTGTCGCAAAATGAGCGAAGAAAAAATGGTTGGAAAAATTGTGATTTTTCTTTGCGCGGTCGTTTTTGTTTTTAATGTTGTTGTTGCCAGTTATGCATTGTTGCTGCTATTTATGCAAAATACCAACCAATCAATTTTTTGCCGCTGCTTGCCAGCATTTGAATGCCACGCTTTTGTGAGGCATGCTGGCTTGCTTGGCCAATTTTTTTTTTTGCGGCCAACAGCTTTTGGTTGCTGCAAAGCTGTTATTGTTCTATTTCACTGTCAGTTTGGTGTGAATTTCGGGTTGCTTAACAATGCGAGTAGTTGCTGGCTTGACATGAGGATGACGGCAGCGGCTGCAGCAGCAGTGGCAGACATTCAGCAGCCGTGGAGCGTATCATGGCTGGGTAATCTTGATTTATGACTTCATGACCAAACAATCAAATGGAGGGAGTGTGGGGAAGGCGCATACTTAAATGAAGGGAACTAAATACATTTTTGAAAGAACACAGTTTTTAAAAATCCCAACATTAATGAAAAAGATCAAGGAGACAGTTTTTTCAATAGCCGTAAGAATTTTTTGGTGTTAAATTATTTAACAATTTTTTTATTTTCATACATTTCATTTTTTTTGTTTACTTTCATATTTATTATCTATGTTATTTTATACTATTCTTTAAACTTTTAAATTTTTTTTCTTTTGTTTCATTTCTTATTACATTTTTTCAAAATTTTACTTTATTTAATTTACCAATATTTTATTCAATTTTCGTTTTTTTTAATACTTTATTAATTTGTATTGATAATGTTATTTTATTTGGTTTTAAAAAATTAAATTTAAAGATTTTTCTTTTATTTTAAAATTTTTAATTTTTTTTAAATTTCTCTTTTTTTTAATTTTTTTTTTTCAGTTACGTAAATAATATGTTTTCGTTCTATTTTTGTATATCATACAGTGTGTACTTTTTAATAACTGTAAATTTCTTTTTTGTTTCAACTATTTTCGGGTTTTTTTTTGATTATTTGTTGTGTATTCTTTAAGATTAGGACATTTTTTTATTGGGTTTCATTTTTATATTTTTTATTTGTAGTGTGTTATATAAATTTAATAGAATAATTATTTTAATTTTACTTTGTTTTATAGTTTTTAAATATTTTTGTTTTGGTTTAATTTAATTTTATAGTTAATTTGTTTTTTTTTTATTTAATTTTTATTTTTAATTTTGTTTTATACTTGACTCTATTAACTTATTAAACTTGATATATTTTTTATTTAATTTCGTTAATATATTTTTTTTTAGTATAATTTGTGTTTATTGTAAATTATTTGATTTTGAATATGAACAAGTGTTTTATTTAATATTTTTGAGTAATTTTTTTATCAAAATTTTTTTTGTGTTTTTAATTTAAGTTTCTATGTTATTTCTCGTTTTTTATATATGTATAATTTTTTCTAAAACATTTTTTTATTTTATTATTTGTGGCTGTATGCTTATTTTGTAATTTCGTTTAGTGTTCACAACAATTAATGCTACTGTTATTTAGTATTCTTTAATGATTTTCTATATATGTATCTTTTTTTATAAATTTTTTATTATGTTTTTCTTTTAATATTTATTTGTTTATCTTTTTAATATTTTTTTATATTTTTTGTGGAAATTCTGCTTTCTTTTGGTTTTTTGGCAATATTATTAAATTCAGTTTAAATTCGATTTTTTAATGTTCGTTTATTGTTATTATTTTATTTTTTGTAATTTAAATTCTTTTTTTTGATTTTAAGTTTTCTAATTTTCTTACAATCTGTCTACTATAATATTATTTTTTTTTTTGCAAATTCTTTTTCGCTTAAACGCTGTGATTCTTCTGTGACATTTGAACTATGCCAATCACCATTGCTAGTGGCAACACCAGCTCACAAGCACACACTCACATAGTTCCATTCACAACTTAAATCAGTTTGCTTGATTGGTTTACCATTTTTCCTTCGGCTATTTGGTTGCAGCTTTTTTGTATTGCCCGCAAAACGTCTGTCACTCAAAAAGTTCGCACACGATTATTGTTGTTGGCTACCTAAATTTTGAGTTCCTCATAGTTTTTTGCTTTCGGCATGGTACCACCATTGAAGCAGCAGGCAATCGATTTGAAATTTTAACAAACTTTGTAGCTGCGTTTATTTTTTTTTTTGCGTTTGGCAAGTGATCTAGATTAAAGGGACTGTCACACAGAGAAGTTGGAGTTTGAGAATTGTGTGAATATTGAGTTAATGCTATTTAATTCTTTGCTTTGAGTGTTTAAGGTGACCAGTTGGGAAATGATCACTTAAATAGCTTATACCTTATATCAAATTTTATTTGTTTGTGTTAAATAACATTGATTTTGGCGACCTTTCCATTTTAAATAAGGGGTTTTTTTGCTGGCTCGAGGTCAAGTTTTTATACAAAGAAAATTAAACTTCGTGTTTTATTTCTATAAAAACTTGACCTCGAGCCAGCAAAAAAACCCCTTATTTGTTTGTGTTAAAAATATTGTATTATTTCGTTTATAACTCTTGTGTTGATTTTTTATCACTTTTTAAATGAGATACATATTTTAAATTGGCATCGAATTTTTATAAACTAAACTTAGAATCTAGAGCCTCAGAATTTTTTCCAATTTTAGACATCTTCAGCGACTATGGCATATGCTGGCCACCTTCCTAAGCACTTCAAATAAAAATAACAAACCCAACAACAATACAAAAAGAAAAATCAGAATAAACAGACTCACTGACTGATTGGCAGTTATTCGTTTGGCCAGTGAACGTTTCCACTGAGTCAGTTTGTCTGCTTGGAATTGCTAGTTGCAAGGCTGCCAACTTTAAATTGACAATCATTTGAATTATTATTGCTAAGCAGATGCAACAGCAGCGAAGGTAAGCCAAGTGAGGTAGGAAAGCAGCAACAAATAAACAAAGCAACAGCAGCAGTGGTAGCAGCGGCAACAGCTTTTAATGCGCTGAAGGATGAAAATTCCCAGGCCTTACATTGTTATAGTTTTGCTAACTTTTTTCGTTATGCACATTGCTTTTTGTTTAAGCTTAGTTGCACCTAATGTTGTTGCTGTTAATTTTGTTTTTGTGCGCGAAAAGATTTTTTTCTGGCGTTTTTTTTTTGTGGCTGCACGTTGAAATGCAAGCGCTCAGTAAGCATTTTGGTAAAGTGAAATAAATGGGCAGCGATTGCGATTGTGAACAAAAAGAAAAAAAAAGTGAAAAAAGGTATGACAAAAGCGAAAAAATTATAGCAGTATTGAGGCGAAAAAATGTAACGTACAACAATAACAAAAATATTGGCGAAAAAAGTGAGTCCAAAAAACAAAAAACAAAAAAACTGAGCTACAATGGTTGTTTGATTGTTTGTTTGGTGCAGCGGAAAAAAATGCTTAAAGCCGCACCGACCGGCAACAAACAATCACCAACAGGCACCAACGGTACATGCACACATACCATTTGCCGGTGCTGGCTCAGGTGGCAGCAGCGTCGTCGGCGCACACAGAAAACACAAGAAAATCGTGAGATTTTTTAATGGAATTGGTTCGTGAAGAAGTGTTGATGAGGTCGATGATGTGAATGATGATGCCGTTGATTGGAAATTGATGTCATTGCAATGCTGCAGTGCAATTGTACTATTATGTGGTGTGCTTTTTTGTAATAATTTTTAATTTTTTTTTTTTACAAAATTTCTGTGCTTTTTTTTAATAAATATTTTTTATATAAGAAAAATTCCATAAATCATTTTGGTGAAGTATAAGAGCTGATAGTAGTAGTTGTGGAAAGCTGACCGCTAAGGTTAACAAGCAAAGGACTGCAGGTAAAAGTAATGTGTGCCGCTATCTTAATTGGAGTAAAATGTGTTGAAACATATTTTAAATGGTTTTGAATGCACTACAAAGGCAGCAAAAAAATCATAATGAAAGGTGCTTTTATTATATATTGTACATGCAATTATAATAAGTTATATCAAATGTTGATAAAATGTAAAATTTTCAAAGGTGTCATAACTCCACGTTAGCTTTGTTCAAATACTAATTTGAAGTTCTGCCGATCGAGTCACAATATCTAATTTAATTATGTATTTTTTCAAATTTATGTGCCGCAGTAAAACTGCTGAATTATTTTTTACGTGATATTTCATATATATTTTTTTTAAATATTTAAAGCATGTTTCTCTTGAGTAGGTTACGTCTTGTCAGAACATTCACCATAATAAAAATTAAACAAAGCATTTAAGATAAAATTTTATAAAATAATTAAAATTTTTATTAACATTTTTACTTATTATCATCAAGAAAATCGTTTCTTAAAAGTCTGGAAATGGGTTTAATATTTCTATCAGTGTACTGAAGAGCTTACTAGTAAAGGAAAGGAAAATGTATACTTAGTATTAAACAAAGATTTTTGATAAATTCGGCAATTTTTTTTTCTTAGAATATTTTTTTTTTGTAAAATACAAGGCATCTTTAATTAGGTGGTAATTGTGCGGCAGAAAAAAAATTTGGTTGTAAATTGTTTTTGCTTTAGACATTTGAATAATAAACGCTATTGACTTCTTGTAATTGAAAGTGGCTTCGTAGAATATTAAAAAATAAATTTGAAAGTTTTTTTAATACATTTTTTAAAAATCAATGAATTTTATTTGTATGGCCTCAATATTAATATTAAAATTTAATATAAAAGTCTTGTGCGACATTCAATTTTTCTCTCTTTATTTTTCGGGCTAACGAAGCCGATAGCTTCGATAGTTTAGACAAATTCTGGGCTATTCATATGTCTTTAAACTTACGAAGAAGGTGCATGCCAGGTTGGTGCGATGACAATCTGTATCCATTTCAGTCTCGGAAGTTAGTTCTTAGCCTAGTTGCCCCTATTCTTTTGTTGTATAAATTTCGGAAATTTTTTCAATTACAATTTGTGGAAACCTAAGCGTGGTCGAATCATACAATATCTGAAATATTATCAAAGAATTATGGCCTTATCTATGACAAAATAATTCTTATGACTATTGTCATTGCAACTGCGCCTAAAATTATGCTAAAAAACGTTCCATAGCCAAATAAAATAATAAGATTTTAATTTTTTAATGTTTCAAGTGTAAATTTATACGACAATTCATACGAAAATATTATTACAATCTTAAATGGTAAATCTATATATTTTATGGAATTTTTGTTTATAACAATAAAATGCAAAAAATATTATGGGGTTTTGAACTTCAAATTGGAAATTAACAATTTTTAATGGATATTGAAACAATAAGAAGGAAAATTTCGAATTAACTGAATAATAATAATAATTTGGCGCTTACAAGTGTTTGGCCGAGCTTCTCCAACCTTTGTAGTGTGCGTCTTTATATTCCTCCACAAATGGAGGGATCTACAATTTTGAGCCGAGGTTTGCCATTGCGTGCCGATAGGTGACCGCTATTAGAAAAAACGTTATTTCAAATACTAAACTCAAACTGATTTTCCTAGTCATCACTTAAAAGTCATTGTATATTATAAATTATTTATTACGCTCCTCAACGCTTATTGGTCAGCTATTAAATGGCGCCTTTGTAGCAAACTGACATGGCGGCACTCGTATGACACACTTGCTAGCGAATAGTTTAACGCTTTTAGTTTTTTAATATTTTATTTTTTTTTGTATCTATACTCTCATGTATGTATGTATGTATGTATGTAGTTGGTAAACAATGTACTAGTTGTTATTGCAGTTATCTGATGTTAAGTTTTTAATATTGTCATTATAATTATAGGCACGTTTGTGAGTGCACTAGACAATCGCTATAGCTATGAATGGGTTTCGCAATTGGCCACCGCAAGTCAGTGAGTTGCTAGACAGTTGAAAGAGAGACAAATTCGCATACACACGCGCACACACACACACTCAAACATATAAATCCGCATGTGCGCGTGGCGGACATTCGGCGCTAGACAGACAGCGGCTGTGGCTATAAAATAAATAAAAAAAAAGTGAAGCAGAATACAGTGCGTTTTGCTATTATGGCGCCAGGGTACAGTGACCAGTTTTGACAAGCTTTCAGAATTATGTCTTTTTATTAAAATTCCATTACTTTTTAATTTAATTACAATACATTCTTTAACAAAAGTCATACAAACTGAACTTTCAAGCTTTGTACGCAACTAAAATATGTATAAAAACTTTTATAAAAAAACGAAAAACATTTACTCAGAAGATTTAACTTTTTCAGAATATGTTTTAATTAAATTTTTTTTTTAATTTTAATTTTTAATTTTTTAGTACCCTGACAGGAATAAATTACTCATTATGTGTTACTACTCTTTTTTTATTTTTTTCCTATTTTACATTCAGTTTTAATATTATGGCCTTAATATCATATAAAACATAAATTGCAAGTTGTTTTAGTTATTTTATTTATTGGTTAAAGTTTTTCTATATAGGTATATATAGTAAGTTGCATACGTATAAACGCCCATTCCTCGAGAATAGCTTTTCCGATTTTAGTCGACATTTTTGGTTGTATTTGTCTTTGCCCAAGGAAAAATGTTACGGAGAAAATACCTTGATAGGCGGCACTGGTGTCGGGTTATAACTAAAAATCGTATTTATAGTCCGATTTCAGTCATATTCTATAAATGTATTGAGAAGAAAAACATGTCTGCGAAAAGTTTATCAGATAGGTGGCGCTGGAGTCGAGTTATTTGTAAAAGTTGTATTTCTGTACCGATATTGAAGAAATTCATGTTGTATTCTACTTGCATAATGAAAAATTGGTTCATAAAAAAATATGTTGGTTTATAGCGCTGGAGTCGAGACAAACATAAAATTATACATATTAACAGGTACGACGAAATATCGCTTTTATATTCATCAAAGCTGTTCTTTTAAGTTGGAATATTTGCCATGAGTTTAAAAAAAAGTAGGAAACTACGAAAACGGGTGCGAAATTTGGGTGGCAGTTTCATTTTTCGTATTAAATACGTGTACAGCAGAGCTCAAAAGGTGGTTCATTTACTTCTTATAAAATTTGGGCGCGACAAAATTCGGCGCATCTTCTAGTTTCAAATAAAGTGTAGTGTCAACAAAAAATTGTATCCAATTTATAAAATTAATAATAGTGAAAAACAATTCTATAAACTTATTTTTTAATTTCAACAAAGCCACTTTAGATAAAGAATTATTGATGAAATTAGTAAACTTTGTCTATTAAAAATACACAAAAATAATTTCCAAGTTACGTCAATTAGCCCCCTGACTGAACAGTGCCTTAGATTTATATGCCTTTTAGTGAAAGAATTAGCTATATCAATTGCCGAATTATGAAAATTAAATAAAAGAATATATGGTTTAGTGAAAGAATTATCTTTATTTCAGTTGTCGATTTATAAAAATTAAATAAAAAAATATATAGTTAAAATTTTTCAATATTTGTTGTTGCTATAATTATGAGATGATTTTTTTTTAATTATAAAAAAAGCATGCGACTACTAAGAATTCACTGCACTAACCATCTACATTGCAACTCAGGTGTTATTGGTAATACATTACTCGTCTGGGGTTAGTAATTGAGTGTGTTGTTTTCGTTTTGTTTAATAATTTTTCTTTAGTTTGTGCTGAGTTTTGCTTTTAATTTTTTATTTGTTTTTTTATTAATTTTTTTTTTTTTTTTATAATTCATTTTTTCGTATTCGACATAGACGATGCAGCGTGTTGCATGCGTACGTGTTGCATTAACACTTTGTGGTATTTGTTTTCTTTTTACTTTGTAACTTTTGTTTTTATGCAAATGCAGCAAAGTAAACAGATATTGCAAATAAAAATGGCGTCGTCTGCGGGTGGTCTTCTGTGAAGTGAATGTTGAGCGCCAGCAAAATTTGGACATGTGTTGTTATGTGTGTATAGAAGTAATTTTTTGTTAGTAGAAAATATAGGTTGTATTTTGGTTATTATTTCTTTATTCTGTTAATAGTAGTGAAGTAAAGAATCGAAACTCTTTTAAGATAGGAACAATTATTCCTATTATATTCTGAACAGAAAGTAGCAAATTATAGAACATATTTTTATAAGACACTCGCTATAGACGAGTAAAAGATTGGGAATACATTACTTAAAAATTAAAAAAAAAAAAATAGTAAATAAAACAATATAATATTAACAGCGTGTCCAAGAAGTACCACGACAAACTTAGTGTGAAGGTTGATTGTGGGAAAGCCTATCAAAAAAAAAAATATTTAGGAAAAGCAGTCATCGTTTTTGAAATGTTGATATTTTGTAAAAAAAGCCAACCTTTTAATAATTTTCTTTATATCTATATTCGTTTTTTTAATACTTTTCAATATTTAAAGACAATGTAGTAAAAAATACTGAAAACACATGAAAAAACAGTATGTTTGAGTAATTTTTTTTTTTGATTTTCTTTTATTTCACTTTGACTATTTTTGGTGAAAAGATATGCTGGCAAACATTAAAAACTTCATAAAGATATAAAAAAAACTGTTCTCCTTACTGTTTGGAACAGATAAAATAGAAAGTTTTCTTTTTAAATGATAAATTTTAAGAGTTAAATTGAATTAAAAAAAATATTTTTCCAACCTCCTTACTTCTACAATTTTGTTGATAAATTGTATATTAATGAATAATGTCAAGGTTTTTTTATCAAATATATTTTATGTGTATAATACCCAATTTCAAAAAGCTACAAAAAATTCCTTAATTTTCAAACTCCCAACAAAATAGATTTTTTTTTTGTTTGTTAAATATTTTTGAGCTTTAAGACCGATCGGTTTATTGGGGAAATTATTAGGAAAAAACAACAATACTCAAAGCGGTGGAAATTATAGTACTATTTCGGAAATCACCACATTTTCTCATCAGACTTTTTTCTTTTTGGCTTCTACGGGAGTCGATTTCTATTTACAAATAATTTATTGTTTTGACCTCAAGGTAATGAAATCTACTGCGTGGGAGTGGTATTTGTAAAAATGTTACATTAACTAATTATTTGGTAAATGAAAATTAATTTCTAATTCTAAAAATTAAAAAAAAAAAAAAATTATAATAAAATAAAAAAAATAAAACTATTAAAAATAATGAAATATATAAACTCAAATATAAAATTTGTTCTGTTTTCTATGCTACTTAAACTTTTGAAGCACCCTATTTTGGAAATAAAATTTTTCACCAATTTTTCATTGGACCACTGATCAGTCAATTCGTTGGGGACTTATTTATTTATTAAGCGGCTTGCCTCCGAAATTACATATTTTTCATACAGTTTTTTTAGCTGAGTTTATTGTAGTTTTAAATTTATTCCTTCTGATGTTATTAAATATATATTTCCCTTTGTGATTAGTGGTCCTTCATATACAATTTTTCAAACACCCTCTTCAACTCGCTGAATTTATCATACCATCAAGCTCTTTGGCACGACTGAGCGTCCAGTGGTGAGTAGCCAGCACGTTTTGGCAATTTTCAACGTCATTAACCTCGCTGAGGTGCCAGCAAAAATGATGGTAAATAGTATGAAAACAAGAAGCAACACAATTTTAGAATACTTAGAAATCAGAGAAATTAATAAAAAAAAGAACAAAAAAAAAAATGCAATGCTATGAACTTAAGGGCAACCAAGTGACAACAACATTAACACCAACAAATGCCACTAAGCGGGCTGGACAAAGGCAACGGAAACAGCAACGGCAACAGCAACGGCAACACCTCATGCATCTTCTTTCTTAAAGAAGGCTACAGCTTCCTAATGTATCACGCCACTGGCATTGCCTTAACAATAACTGGTACGTGGTGCTAAAAACACACCTGCCACAAAGCCTTTTCGGGTTGCATTCATTCTATAATAGCTTTAGTTTGCTGCGAGACATTGAGTAGCAACGAACACCCACCGATATCGCCGCCACCGCCGCCACCGCCGCTCCCAACCGAGTTAACGCCTTACCAGCAAGTAGACGTGTTGTATTGAATAGAGCAACATTGCTGTTATTTTATTGCGATCATTGCACCTCATAGCTGCTGCTACTTACTTACAGTCAGCGTATTGCGGTCGTGAAGTTGATGGAAAAATTGTCACGGTTTGGCAACTCATTGCCAGCAATGCTGGATAGAAATAAATAAGTGCATAAATAAAGACAAAGCAACAAAAAAAAAAGTCAAACTTAAATGTAGGGTGTAGCCGCCACTGTGCTGGACGTGTTGGTGACACCAACTTATTGCTAGACTTTAATGCGCGCACGCTTTCTTAAAACTCAAAAGTGTTGCAACATTATTTTTTTGCAGTTCATGCTGAGGGCCAACGAGACGCAGGGGTCCTGCCATCATTGTACACCCGCTGCTCTGTTGCTGTGCTGTCAATTTAGTCAAACACTTGCTGTCACCTTTGGTGTCCATTAGCGCGCCCGTTTATATGCAAAGTGTAAGCACGACGAGAACATTATCGTTGGCACAGCATCGCGGTAACCTACAGGAAATGGTAGCAACCAACAGCGAGGCAGTCAGTCAATATGGTCGAATAGCCACACAGGAGCAGCAGCAGCAGCAGCAGCAGCTATATTAGATCAGCTTGTGATTGCGATGGAGATCATAGTTGCGCTGTTGCTGCTGCTGCTGCTGTGGTAATGTAGTAGGTGCAATTGTGGTGGTCGTCAAGTGCTCGAATTTAGGTGCTAGCATTTGCATCAGCCCACTTTGATGGGTTATATATATTTTCGTGTATGCCTACCACCTGCTGTGGTGTTAAACACTTTGCCAATTGCCACACTCACTGTTCGTTGCGTTCTCTGTGTGGAAAAAGGTTTTACTTGTACTCTGCATTAGTGTAGCAGTTCATAGTGCTGTGGCTGCGCAGGTCAACTTTTGTGGCAAGCAAAAGGAAAAAGTGTGATTGCTAGGGGTTTTTTTTTTGTTCAGTCGAATAAAAGGTGTTTAAGACGTTTTCTAATATTTAAGATGCAAAAATTCTAAGAAAACTTCCTTCCCAAATGATATAAAAAAATGTATAATATTTGTAAAGTGTTTAGCTTGCGCAAAATGCAAATAGAAACAAACCACTCTTTGAAAAAAGAGTTCTTATCCAATTTTTTCTGTGGCCGTGGGTTTTCCGATAGTAACACACATTGCTTAAATTTTATTTTAGAAAGAATTATTTATGCTATAAAACTCATGAAAGCAATGAATTTAAACGACCCTTTAAATAAATTTTCACATTAAATGATTTACTTTAAGGAGATTTATGTTCAAACAAAGAAATATTTAGATCTATTTTCAATTACTTTTTTTCATCGATACAAAAAAGTGTGTTATATTTT
This sequence comes from Philophylla caesio, assembly GCA_963971545.1. Lineage (NCBI taxonomy): Eukaryota > Metazoa > Arthropoda > Insecta > Diptera > Tephritidae > Philophylla > Philophylla caesio. Next base: position 15,560,530 of record OZ020608.1, read on the forward strand.
CCTTCTGCTTGCAAATAGGTGGAGCCAAAAATTATCTATCACTCAAAAGTGAGTAACAGTTCGATGCAAGAAATACTATCATTTTGTGGAGCAAAAATCTTAAATATCAAAAACGGTTCATCTCGTAGCATTTGCTGTGAAAGCACTTTATGGAAAAAAATTTTTTTTTTGGTTCTGTGTGTTTTCTCTGCGATTTTTTCCTAAAGTGATAAATTATATTTTAATTTTGAAATGTTTTTTGTGCCAATATAAACTTAATTAATGAACTGTATATAAAAATTTAAATTATTAAGAAAAATTCTATAAAATTTTGGGCTTTTGAAACAAAATTTTAAAATTTTTTTTGAAGTTGGCAATTTTGTAGATTCATTAATTTTTATATTGACTAAATAGAGTCGTTGTTGTTTAAACATATTTTACATTCTCCGCAATATTTTCCATTAAATGTTGCACTGAGGTTAATTTTTATATGGAATTAATTGCAAAAAATGCCAAAAATCAACGTTAATTTTTAATCACTTGAGACATGAAAATTTATATACCAAATTAAATTGTACCAAAACAGTGGCCGCTGTGGTCGAGTTGATAGCGGTGCGTGTTATAACTCGATACGCCGGTGAGTTCGAGGTTCGAATCTCAGTCAGGGCAAACAAAATCTTAATAATAGAAAAAGTTTTTTCTAATAGTGTCCACCTCTCGGCAGGCAATTGGAAACCTGCGAGGGTATTTCTGCCATGAAAAAGCTTCTCATTAAATACATCTGCCGTTCGGAGTCGGCACAAAATTGTAGATCCCTCCATTTGTGAAAGAATATAAAGACGCACACCACAAATGGTAGGAGAAGCTCGACCAAGCACTGAGCTATATAGTGTAAGCGCCAAAATTATATATTATATAAACCAATTAATACTAAAAAAAAAAATAAATAGGTTTTTGAAGTTCATAATTTTGATAAATTTTTTTTTAAATTATTTTAAATTTTAAATACAGTTAAAAATTTGTATTTATATATAATCGTATGTATTATATATAATTTCGCAATCGAAGCTTACAAAAAACCTGATTTAAATTATAAATAGTTTGAACTTCGAGGTGAGCTCGTCAATAAATTGTAAAGTTTATTAATATTATAGAAAAAATAAAATAGTTGTGACTTGAATTGCGCCGTGGTTTGTAATTACTGTTATTGGAGAGTGTTAAATTTGCTCTTTAATATTGCAGGTTGCTCTTTTTCATACAATACCGCAATTCAGATGCTTTCTAAAACTTGTTTTTTTTTAAGTTTCACATTAAAATTCACTAATTTCATTACTAATTTCATTACTAATTCCTACTTTATATGCATCAGCCTTATAGTGTTATTCAAGTTTTTAATCCCGCCCCATTCCTACACAAATGAACTTTAAAGTGACAAAAAAAAAAAACATTAAAAACCAAAACTTTTAAAGCTCCCACACAAATTTGTGTTAACTAATCACAGCCAAGCACAAATCATTTCGTATGCATTCGCCTTTATTTAGTTGTATTTGTGTTTACATTTTCGCCATGAATATGCAATTAAAAGCATGAGTATGCCATATTTACTGGTCAGCTGAAATGCAATTGGTTATGCAAATATTCATGTTTGTACATGTGTGTTTGTGTGTTACACTTATACATACACATATATAAGTACAAACTGATGCATTGCGTAGCAAATGATGTGATACAACATTAAAAGCAGCAATGATTCTATTAACTATGCAAATATTTAACAGTGTATGCAAATTTTTATTTGCGCGTATTTAAAAAAAAAACTCTCGATGCAAAAATATTTATGAGTAATAAATGAAAAAAATATTAAAAGACGGCAGTAAATCGTAATGGAAAATAGTTAAATAGTATTCGTTCAGATATTCACTCAAAGCTCAATGTTAATAGATGGGCAGTGCATCGTCACACGCTTTAGATGTTTTTAGATTTTCGCTCGGTATTATATTTTTATACACATATGTTTTTGCTAAGCGTTCACTGCGTTTTAGTGTGAAAATACGTTCGCTATTTCTTCCATATGACAGAATATTAAACTAAAAAATATATTTATGGTACTTGAAAAATTATTTTAAAACATTTTTTATGCTTAAGTGAGCTTTATTGAAGTCGTTTATATTGGTATTTAAGCCTTACTAGGCTTTGTAGAAGAGTTGTTGGTTCAGGGTCTTTGATAAAAGATTCATAATGAAAGGTCAGGGCTTCAGCACATGTAAATAAATAAAAAAAATTTTAATATTACATTTACCTTCTTAAAAACGGCTAACTAGTTTAAGAAGTTAAATGTAATATTACAAAATTTTTTTAATGAAAGCAAAAAAAAACTTCATTTGGGGTAAAACTCTGAATGGTATGACATATTTTTTGAATAAACAAATAAAATTAAAAAAGAAATTATTAAAATTTATAATATTTTAGAATTTTTATTGAGCTCAAGGCCAGTTTATGGAAGATTTTTTTGTGAAAAAACAACAACAGCTTTTAATGGTTGAAGTTATAGTACTATTTCGGAAATCACCACATTTCCTCATCAGACTTCTTTTTGATTATTAAATTAAATTATTTTTAATTTAATTTTCATAACCACTTCTCTCAGGCTTTGAACCCGGGAGCTCGGAGTTGCAGAGCCAATACGCTACCTATTGTGCTACGCTAGCCGAGTTGGCTGTTGTGTTTATTTCATCTTCCTTAAACAAACCAACTACAAATAAGAGCAACTGATCTGCCCCTATTTAACTTGTTTGTGTGGTTATTGTTTGTGTTTTTGTTTGCAAATTCTGTATAATGTGTTTTTTACATTATATTCTAATGCATTTTTAAGGCGTGCTCATCCTTGTATACAATGGTTGTTCATTTTTCTGTTGGCCTAGTAAATGTTAATATTTTAGAATTTTTTTATTGAGCTCAAGGCCAGTTTATGGAAGATTTTTTTGTGAAAAAACAACAACAGCTTTTAATGGTTGAAGTTATAGTAGTATTTCGGAAATCACCACATTTCCTCATCAGACTTCTTTTTTGATTATTAAATTAAATTATTTTTAATTTAATTTTCATAACCACTTCTCTCAGGCTTTGAACCCAAGTAGGTCGGAGTTACAGAGCCAACACGCTACATTGCTGTGCTACGCTTGCCGAGTGGACTGTTGTGTTTATTCCTTCTTTCTTTTTTCATATAAAATCTTTTAAAAATGGCATCGAGCTCAATAAAATTGTGATTTAAAATAATATGTTAAACAACGCAGGTTCAGTTAAATATTATTTAAATCTGCTTTAATCACTAAGTAGTATTTTACATAGCTGCTATTGACATTTTATTAAAAAATATTAAATCACTAGTTGGTTTATGTTTGATTTTTCGATGAAGTTAAAAAAAATTAATAATAAAAAATTCTTAAAAAAATATTAAGCAACAATTTTTTATTTCGAAAAAAAATTTTGCTGAAAGCACTTTGAGTACATACTTCTACTTAAGTAGGAATTTTGAAAATTCGGAATAGAAACTCACAATTTTTATACTCCGAGCACCTGGGCTAGATATTTTATCTTAGGACACGTTTATCTAGTTCATTTTACAAAGAATAAAGTTTAATAATGTGGCTTCAAGTTGCCATTCATTTTTTAGTTTTGTATTGATTTCAGTTTTTCGTATTTTCTTCTATAAAACGAGAGATTTTGCTATGCGAGCTGGAATTCGCGATACTCAGTTGCTAAATAGGCATTGCTTAATAAATTTATTATTTATTAATCCAATTGAAATTTCATTAACGTAAGTAATTGAAACTATTTTAGTGAAAATGTATTAGCTTACGTTTTCTATTACTCGAACTTAATAATGACAAAAACAAAAGTTCTTTCATATATCGATATATGCAATTTTCACTGATAATGCAGTGTATCTTATTGTTACAAGGCAAAGAAGTAAAAATAATATTGTAATAAAAGAAAAACGTAAAACTCATTATTGTTATTGTTTTTGTAATTGTTATGCGCATTGTTGCTTCATTTTGTATGCACGTAAGTAAAGCAAGAAAAACAATCTAAAGCTCAAATTGCAACAACCAGCAGCAGCAACTTCGCTCGTCCCTTGTCCCTTTTGTGGGTAAGCTTTTGCTTTTTGTGTTGGTGTCTGTTTTTTTTTTTTACTTATTCACTACCGCCACTATTTTTGCTTTTAGTTGCCAGCATCCTTTTGTGTGCCTGCTGCTTGCAATGCTCATCGCAGCGAGTTTCTTCCGCAACATTTGTTTTGTTTTTTGCATTTTATTGTTGCATTGAACTTCTGGTCTTGGATTTTTGCAATGTTGCTTATTGTTATGCCTTCGTTTTGGTATTTTTTTTTTCATTTTGTTTTTGGGTTATTGCAGGCACTTTAGCATTTATTTTATGCGCTTCTGTTATACCCTTTTTTAGGTCGTTTGTGTGATTGTATGTTATTCAGCAGCAGTGAAGCTGTTTTTGCTATTGTTATTATCGTTGTGCTGCTACTGCTGCTGCTGCTGTGGCTGTGTCAGTGATTTTACGCTTCTCTCTATAACTACCGCGCTTTCTACTACTTTATTTAAATCTGCTTGCGTTTCTGTTTGTGTCTTCTTAGCTTTGCTCCTTTATTATTATGCACTGCGCATGCATGTATGTACGTACTTAGTTGTTGCACGTTTGCTAGTTTGCTGGCATAAAACGGTAATTTGGCATTAAATTTGGAGCACTTATTGTCTGGTGTGCTGCGGCGCTGATTGCTCGCAAACTTGCTACTCCGTTGTTATTATTTGCTCGTATTATTTGTTTCATTTTTGTTTGTTTAAGTAACCTTTGTGAAAAAATTTCCTTTATGTCTTTATGCCTTTAATGTTGGTCGCTTGCATTGATTGAGAATTTGTAACAGGAATACGCGCAGCGCTGGAATAAAGTTATAAAAATTCAAAAACGTGCCAAGGCAAGCAAATAACTGTGGCCAAATAGAGTTGTGTGAATGTGTTTTTTTAGGCAGAAAACGTAGAAGGAAAAAGTGTGCGCGTGTGGTGTGAAGAAGACGCTGCAACGATTGTGGGTGAATATTGTGACAATGAAATGCATTTGTTTGACCCAAACTATTTTATTTTAGTCAACGCAGTTTTTAACAAACGGAAAATTTAAGACACGCACTTGGCTACTTATATGAAATAAATTTATCGTTAATTTTTAATAGAAATATAGTTCAAAACTCCGCAAAAACAAAAACACTTTTATACAAATTTATATATTTTTACAACGAGATTTGAAATTTTAATAGATTTTTCAAAGTTTTAATTAGAATTTTTCGAATGATTTTGAGAGTTCATCTATTTTTTATTTATTATAATAATAAATCTGAACCAAAGCTATAAGTAGACAGGAGGCTCAAAAGAAAACAATTTTTTTCGATCATTTCGGATTTTAATTATTTTTTTAAATATTATCTTAGGACTTTAATACAAATCTTATTTTAAATTTAATTTTTAATAAAGTTTCAATATTGTTTTGATTTTCTTTAAAATATTTAATATTTTTTTTTTTTTTATGAAACTTAACCAATTTTATTATCATTATTATAAATGAATGTTTGTTTATTTTTCTGTTGGCCTAGTAAATGTTAATTTTACAATTTTTATTTAGCTCAAGGCCAGTTTATGGAAATGGTTATGAAAATTTTTTTAAATTAATTTAATAAAAAGAAGTCTGATGAGGAAATGTTCTGATTTCCGAAATATTACTATAATTTCTACCATTAAAAGCTGTTGTTGTTTTTCACAAAAATCTTCCATAAACTGGCCTTGAGCTCAATAAAATTTTAAAATTATTATTATAAATGTTTATCAAAAGATTATCAATTTGTTCATTTAGGTAGACTATTCTCAAAAATGGATAGACTTGTCAAGAAATGCATACATATAAGACAAATATGTAGATTTGTATTCGAATGTGTATCAACTTATTATAATAATTTGTTTTATTATCACTGGTCACCAGAAAATTCAAACAAAAAAATAATATAAAAATATAATTTTTTTAGAACAAAAACGCTTTCTTTTGAGTCTGATTATTTTTCCAAGAGTTTTCTAATGGAGCTCTAATACTACACTTTTAAGCTCGCTCAAAGAATGCTCATACGAGTATAAAAAGCTAATAACTGCCTTTTAACTCTGATAGGACCCCGTCCTGGAAAGCTCTGATTTTGCATCTTTTCTCTGCTCTGCGTTTACAAATATTTCTAAGTTTATTAATATATGTACATATTAAGACTTTTAACCTTAAACGAGTTTTTATTATTTAGTATTTTTAAGAAGGCCCCGTTCATTATCCTCTAAATCATTCTACCATAACGCTAAATATTCTATTGTATTTACAACAATAAAATTCACACCAATGGCTTTTCAAAGCATTATGAATAAATGGAGTATTAATTTTGCTCTTCAAAAGTTTGCACCTAATTTCGATACTCTCTTTTCAAAAGAACATTGTTAACGCTAGAATATAATGAGTTCTTAGTTATCTATTAAAAAGCTGTAAAAGTTTTAGATGTTGAATGATAAAAAAATTTAATGAAGTAAATAAATAGGAAACTTATGAGATAAATTTTTGTGTATATAACAGTGGTTTTTTGTTCAGAACGTTTATTCCCCAAAGCTTGATAGCAGAATGTCTAAAGAGATAAAACAAAAAGCAACAAAATCAATCAAGCAACAACATATTAACTATTCGGGTTGTTCATTCAAATTCAAATGAGCTTTGGAACACGCTGCTACAATTCGTGTTCACAAATATATTTTTTTTAAGCAAAGGAGAAAAGTAAAAAAAAAACCTACTTTTGAGAATGCCATTGAGTAACTTTTTTTTTATTACTTTGTTATTTATTTCCTCCTCTTTTTTAATTTTGGAAGCGAACACCGTATCGATGCGCGTAACTAAAGCACACAAAAAAAAAATACGTGGTGTATGTGTTTGTTCCGACATCAAATCTTCAAAGTTGCATCAAATCAAATCAGGTCTTAACTAACAAAACGGGCAAAAGGAAATTAATAACAATTATTAATAACTGTCAAGTAGGTAGTGTAACAAATCAAAGGCATATTTGTAAGCAGACGCAAATCATAGTAGGTAGGTATATTGTTGAGATTTTTTTTTTTTTTTTGGTTTGAAAGTTTAAAAGGAAGCAGAGATTAAGCGAATTAAAAAGCTCTTGGTGTGAGTGGAGGAAATATATGTAGTTACAAGTTGTTTGAATGAAAATTTCGATTCAAAAAGTGTGTCAAATATAGATTACTTATATGTTGAACACATTTGATATGCATGCAGTAATTTTGTTTTTCGTTTGAGAAGCTGAAGGTGTAAAATTATAAATTTCTGAAGATTTTTGACGTCACATTAAATAATTATGTTTTTTTTTTTACATTAAAGCTTGTTTTTGGGAATTACGAGTAGGGAAGATTTGGCTGGGTAAGAGCCTTCAAAAAAAAAAAAGCATTAACCTGTCAGTTTTTTCATCTGGGTAATTACCAAGTTTAGAAGAAACGCTGAGTGCTCAAAATATGTTAAAAAATTTCGCGTTTATCTTATATTGCGACTTCAAAAAAATTTTGGTCTTCAGGCCAGCAGTTAATGGTGCGATGATTGCACCTTTGATGCTCCATAGAGAAAGTTGCTTATTACTCATTTTAATTTCTGTATAAGCCAATGAAAAAAATGTACGTAATATTAAAGAAACTTTTATCTTTTTAAACAATTTTTATTTTTCAAGCTCGAGGCCCCCAAACTTTGATGTTTGTTTATTTGTGTATTTAACGGGCCTCAAGCTTGAAAAATAAAAATTGTTTAAAAATTTAAATTCAAAGGCTGATCACCGTAATACACAAACATAAACTTTTATCGCTTATCTTCGCACATTGTCTTAACTGATTAAAAGTAATTTTTCTCTACTTAAAAAAATTAAAATTTGTAGTTGGTTTGTTTAAGGAAGATGAAATAAACACAACGGCCAACTCGGCTAGCGTAGCACAATATGTAGCGTATTGGCTCAGCAACTCCGAGCTCCCGGGTTCAAAGGCTGGGAGAAGTGGTTATGAAAAAATGAATTTAATTAATTTAATAGAAAAAAAGTCTCATAAGGAAATGTGGTGATTTCAGAAATAGTACTATGATTTCTACCATTGAAAACTGTTTTTTCACAAAAATCTTCCATAAACTGGCCTTGAGCTCAATAAAATTTTAAAATTATTAAAAAAATTAATGGTAATAAATAAACAATAAAAAAATAAGCAACTCTTTTGGCGATTCTTGTAATACTTAATTCTAAATTTTTTTTCAACCAGTTCTACATACAACCAAATAAAAATTCATACTGTCGCCGTCAGAGCGCAGCTTTTAGCATCAAAAATAGGTTTTTTTTACTTTAAAAAACTGGAGCAGGAGGCAGCCGAAAGAAACTCAATAATTTGCATAATAATTGTAGTGTACCTCATGCGCTCATCCGAAATCACAAAATCTTCCTACAAATCACTGTGGCTTCGAAGATATATTAAAAAAATGTACATATATTCTCAAGTGCACTTTGTATTCATTCAAAATAATTATAACATTCTGTCTGCCAGCTCAAGAGCACTCAAATTCGTTTGTTCTTACCTTTCTTTACTTTATTGTTATTATTGTATGATATGTTTTATTGAATTACCCTTTGATTGCTTGACAAGTTGTGTTATTGTTGAGTGTGTTCGTGGTTTGTTTGTTGTTGGTTTGTTTGCATTTAATAGTCAACATGTTTTTTTTTTGTTTTTTTTTTGGTGTGAGAAATGATGATGACAATGACGCTAACAATTATTGAAGTGACCTTGATGTGTGAAGAAAAAAAAACAAACAAACAATGAAAAGAAGATCAAAAGCTGCAAAGGAGAACTTGATTTAATTGTGAAAAATATTTCTGTGGCTGGCTTAAGATTTGCAAATGAATTGCACTTGGAATATAATTTAGAATGCGGTCGAAATAAAAGCGAATAAAATTCAAATATATATCCTTCACTTGAAAAGCTTAGATTACTTTTGATATAAAGCATATTTAAAAAGTTAGGAAGGTAAAAAACAATATTTGTAACTGCAAATATTTTTAGAAATGTGCTTTTGAGTGGAGTCGTTAAGTTTTCAGAGAATACTATGGATATATGTATTGCATTTAACGAATATAGCACACAAAAGTAAATTTTCTAAATGAAAAATAATAAAATATAATTTTTCACGGTTATTTCACTGATATTTGTGTTCGTCGCCATTGCTTTCGTTGATTGTAGTTAAAATATAAAGTCTAGAAAATAATTTCTTTTGCCTGAGTACTATACAAATGTCCTTGATCCTTGATAGGGATTATTCAATGAATAGCCGAGAGTTTAAGTTTATGGCAATACAAAGTAAAGAAATTGAAAATGTATCAAATTCAGGTTTACAATTTTTGAACAGAAAACTGTGATCGTTTCAATGAAGATCAAAACATTAATATAGTTGAGTTGTTTAAATAATATTCTTATAACAATAATGTATAAAAATTCATTAAAATTTTGAACTTGCAAGTTTCAAATGACTAAAGTCAAATTTAACTCTTGACTTTTATCAAAATTTTTACTGATATTTTTCCGCAACGAAAAGAAAAATGTGCGGAAGAGCGAAAGTAGAAAAATTGTACATAATCAATTTAGCCACTAGAAATCCGCTGCATAATCAACAAATTCGTGTTCTAAAATTTCTAATTTGATTGAAATTCAATTAATTATTGCTAGTTTTAAATAAAGTTAAACAAAAAATGATTTTATAGTATTGGCATGAGAATTGGTCGTTAATCAAAAGATATATGAATTTAATTATAAGAAAAGTAAGTTTTCTAAATATATCAATATGTGGTGGTACTATAATTGCCGAATGCATTATACTAAGCGCTACAATAAAGAAGAAATGACATAAATAAGGATACAAAACGACCGGTTAAGAAAAGTAAAAATAATAAAAAACATATTTTAGAAACCGGAAAAGATTCTCTCTTGACAAGCTCAAAAGTTTGTATTATATAAAAGTTGGTTTTACTCACGGCACAGCATGCAAAGAAATTAGTTTAACTTGATGGTTTATAGTATAAGGTAAGTAAATAATTTCAAAAATTGTAAAAAGTTTTGCTTCATTTCTATTTTAGGTTTTTAAGTTCTATTTTATTTTTTCTGCCATTACCTTCAAGTATATACATATTACAAAAGTAACTCACTTTTATATTTGTCGGATTGTTAGACTGACTTTATAGTTTTTTTATTAACTACTTTATTTGGCTTTTCAGTTTTAAGCAGATGGTAACTTCTTGCAATGAAGAATTTGTAGTGGAACACTTTCAGTCGATGGCAGCTTTCTAAAAAGAAATAATCGTAATGATATTTGCTTAAATGATCTGCGACATTTATTAGCGCTTTACGTTGTAGAAGAACACTGATGATGTCCACCAGCCTTGAATATCCTTTTTATTGCCAAATTTCTTATGCTTGAGTGCTTGTAAAATCGTTTTAAATATATTGGCCTCTACTATAATTAAGTCAACAATATTTCTTTTCCTACAAGTGAAAGTTTATTATAGATTCAAAAGGAAAGTATTTCCAAAAATGTATAAAATAAATAAAAAATAAAATAAATTCGCAATAAAAATCTTGATCGAATTATGCGTAGTTTGTTATTCAACAAACAATTTTTATGTTTTTATTTTATTAATTTTTTATTAGGAAACGCCTTGTGTAGGTAGTCTAAAATACGTGCGCCTTTATGAGCATACATCAGTACTCAAGCCTCACCTATTCAGTACTGTACGGTGACTGTCATCATCAGTATTTGAGACAATCGATGTAACAAGTGTTGAGTTATAATTTGTAATATTTAAAACTTTTTAAAAAATGTCAATAAAATACTTCCGACAGATAAGCTCTATCAATATTGAGCCGCTAAGGTGAGGCAGTTTATTAAATTGATTCTTACACATTTTTTTTTAAGTATAATATCAATGCATATGTGATTCTATTCGTAAGAGGGTTGATAGTATAAGCACAAAATAAATAAATAAGCAAAAAAAAATAAATGAAAAAACGTACAGAAAAAAAATAAATACATACAAATAAACCCAACCTTGATTTAACTCTCGGGAAAATTGTTAAAATGAAAAATTTTATAAAAACTTTGTTAAAAAAGCCGTGTTATTTTACATATTTTGCAACAAAAATCGAAACAAAAGGCTTTTAATTAAACAAGTTCGGCGCATGTGCGGCTTTCAAGTTTTTTCTCTTTGTCATCAAAGCTGAAATTATTCAAAGAGTAGAAGTAGTTAACACACCAAACTGATTTATTGGCGTATCACAAAATTCGATATGCAAATTGTGCATATTTATCAAAGCTTGTTCTACACGCTATTACGGTTAATCCCAGGCAAAAAAACAAAAAAAAAAATTATTGAAAAGAAAAAAACCAATAAACCAACTCACAATGAAACAATTTTCTAATATTTTTTTTTTTCATCGCATTTCTCACTAACAACCAAAAAACACATGCAACGAATATTATTGGAAGCCGTACATAATAATTATATAGTCACTTTATAGCTGGTACCTTTTCGGCTATAAAATTTATTTATAAAAATGCGATCATTTTGCTTGTTAACTTGTAGTGCATTAATAACTGCCGCCACTTGTATGAGTGTGTGTGTGTGTGTGTGTGTTTGCGTGTGTTTTAGAGAGTCGGTTATAGAAAAATTAGTATCACCTTCGGTCATTTCATATGCAAATGTCGCATATTTACCAACGCAGTCTTGTCTTGTTCATCTTTGCGAGGGAAGCTCAATAAGGTTTTCATTATTTACAGCCACTCGTATTGTTATCGATAACATACAAGGCATTTTCGATCGATCAAAAAATAAATAGGAATAAAAAAATTCTCTAATATCGTAAATTTTATTCTACATTAAAATAGTGAACTCAGTTTGCATGTTTGAAAATTTCGATGCATTTAATTAGCGGATTTAGGAATAATTGCCTGCAGTATTTGTTTTTAACTCCAATCAATATAACACTTACTTGTTGAACTACCCTCGTAAAATATATAAAAGTCGCTACAAAAGTAACACCACTCATTATTCATGTATTGTGGCAATAAGAATAACAGCAATAAATTTAAACATTTATAACAAGAGCACAACTAACGACTGCGTAGCGTCAAAGTTTAATTTTTTATGATATTAAACATATATTCTTTTTATTGTTTTATTCATTCCATATAAATGTGTTAGAAATTGAACTGGTCTTTCATTACAAATGACGAGAATTAATAAAACGACAAAATAATTTGTTCAGCTGCTGTTGAAGTAATACAAAAAAAAATGACAAAAAAATAAAAAAAAAATCGCAATGGCAACACACTTGTATTCAGTAGAAAAAAATTGAACATTTCAATTTATATGAAATAGTTGCCGCTCCAAACTTGATATAAAGTGTGTGTGGTTTTCAATGCGGCAATACTTTTTTCGTAGTTGGTCTTTTTGACAGCTCTAACTTGATTTATACTTAGTGGGTTTGCTATTTTAAGACAAAAATTGGGCCTCTCGGCCGCAGTGCTCACTTGCTCGAAATCATTTTTAAAACATAATGGCAAACCCTTATTTTATAAAAAAGCTAAAGTCTTCTTAAAAACCACATGTCTTAAAAAAACACCCTTATATCTTTTCTGTATTTCCTTTGCCTTGGTTCATAAAAATTAAAATATGTTAAAAAATGGGTGAGGTTTTTTAGTTTTCATAATAAAATTGAATAGCATAATTCATCAGTATTTTATTCATAGATAACTGGGTGAAAATAATTATAAGAAACCAAATATTTTCACTTAAAAATATTTATATAAAAAATCAATTCGTGATAATTCTCTTAAATTTTTTTTTATTTTTTTAAGTATGTCCTGAGATCATTAATTCAAATAAAGCATTTTCTTCTTATAATTTAAAGTATTTTCATATTTAAGCCATGTTATTCTTCTTTTTTATTTTATCTTTATTTTGTTATATATTTTATAATTTAACCTAACCTTATATTATTTTAAACCATTATTTTTTTATTATAAAATATTTAATTTTATTTTATATATTTTTTATAAGGATTTTGCTATATATTTTTTTGGTATACATATTACATTTTTTTTGTTACAATTTATTTATATTGTTTTATGCATTTAATTTGTTATAATTTATTATTTGTTTGTTTTAATTATGCTTTGGTTTCTTTTTTATCTTATTTTTTTTTTTTTTTAACTTTTTATTTAAGTGTGTTAATTTTTACATTTTTTTAAATTTATTTTATTTCGTTTTATTACTATTTTTTATTTTTATTTTTATTTTTATGTTTGTTTTTATTTTCGTTTTTCAATTTTCTATAGTTTGTGATATTTTGAAAAAAGTTATGCAGTTTTATTGTAAAGAATATTAGCAATACGTTTTACTCAAATAATTTTTTTTTTTATTTTAACACGTTTATTATTTTTTTTGTTTAATGTGCTATTTTTAAATATTTTTCTCCTAATTTCTGCCGTTTTTTTTTCTTTACTTAATTTATTTTTTTATTTTTTTTTTAACCTAATTTAATTTAGTGGCCGCTGTGGTCGAGCTGGTAGCGGTGCGTGCTATAACTTGATATGCCGGTGAGTTCGAGGTTCGAATCTCAGTCAGGGCAAGCAAAATCTTTATAATAGAAAAAGTTTTTTCTAATAGCGGCCACCCCTCGGCAAGCAATGGCAAACCTCCGAGGGTATTTCTGCCATGAAAAAGCTTCTCATAAAATACATCTGCCGTTCGGAGTCGGTACAAAACTGTAGGTCCCTCCATTTGTGTTAGAATATAAAGACGCACACCACAAATGGTAGGAGAAGCTCGGCCAAACACTGAGCTATATAGTGTACGCGCCAAAATTATATATAATTTAATTTAGTTGAGTTTAAATAAATAAATTAAATTAATGTATTGTTTTTTAGTTTGTTATTTTGCCTAACTAAATACATATTTTTTTTAATATTTAATATTCTATTTATTCTTATTATTTATTCTAGCCTTTACTTTTACCTTTTGGCTTAATACATTTAAGACTGTATTTAGTATAATAATTTATGATTTAAAATTAAACTTATTCGTTGTATCTTAATTTATTTTGATCTGTTTATTTTAGTGAACTTAACTTTGTAAACTTATTTGGTTTCTTATTTTTCGTCTTATTTTAACCTTATTTTACTAAGTTGTATTAATTTGGTTTAACCTATTAAAGGTCTAACTTAATATTGTTGTTTATTTATTTATATTCACTTTCTTTAATATTTAAATTATTTCTATTAAAATTTATTTTGTCTTTTAAATATTTTTTTAGTACATTTGTTTAATTTTAAATGTTTCCAATTTGTTTTTAATTTATAAATAACTATTCTTTTGTTTTCATCTCTTACTATCAATGTTTTCTTTAATTATTTAATTTTTTTTAAATTTTTTTAATTTTTCGTGAGTGTTTTTTAAATTAATAAATACATTTTTTTACATTTAATTTTGTTTTATTTGCTAACATTTTAGTTTTTTTGCGTATGTTTATCTTTTTTAATTTAATACATTTTTATTTTTTTTATATATGCATTTTGTTACTTTTATTATAAAGTAATTTACTTTTTTTCTATGTAAATATACTTTAATGCATTTTTGTTTCATTTTATTTTTTTATAAATAAATGATTTGCGCAAACTGCTGGTAAAAACGTATTTTTCCCCACTAAAAGAACATAAAAATGTTCCCAACAAGCTCGATACTCCAACTAATTTGCATTTATGAATTTGTATTACCGCAACAAAAAAGAGTTGCCAAAGCAACAGCAACAATAAGAACGGCAAGCGGCAGTAAAAGCACAACTTTAGTACAGTAGAAACAGCGCAACAAGCCGAGTTGAAAAAAAAAACTGAAGCGAAAGGGCCATGATTTTTACCAAGACTTGTTGACCACTTGCTGTTGCACATAGCATTTTCTCCTGCCTTGGTAAAATAGTTCGATTATTTTCATCATTTATTTCATATTTTATATTAATTTTGTTTGTTTGTTTTTTTTGTCGTTGCTTTGAGTGAAGTGCGCCAACGTGCTTGGCATACAAATCGGGCGAATTTCTTTTCAACTTCAGAACTTTACTGCTTCAGCACCTTCGAACGGAAATGACTCCGTCTGCTACCGGATGGCTGGAGAACAATGTTCGCGAACATTGTAAGCACACATGGAAATTTAAGCGGTTCACAGCAATGTATTCGTATGTACGATTGTATGTTTTATTGCATGTAAAAAAAAAAATAATACAAACAAAGTGTTTGCGGCTAAGCCGTCTAACCAATCACCCTCGGCCCCTCCTCCACCATCTTACATAGTAATATGTCTAAGCAGTAGTTAATGTCGTGGGCAGGTACTTGCAACAAAATTTTATTGCTCTTGCAATATGCATGAAAATTAATGTTTTGAGGTGAACGATGACGCATGCGGCCATTCGAAGTGATCGGTATTGGTGGCTTTGTGCTGGAGTTTTGTTGTCACCAACTTTCTTATTACTTTGTCTTTTAAAAAAATGTATGATAAAATTTAGCTTTTGATAACTTCTTAATTCAATTGTTATTCGTAGTTACACTTAGATAAGTTCAAATTTGTAATGCAGTTACAAAATTTGAAATTAACAGATTTATAAATTTTTGTAATTGATTTTCAATCGTTTTTCTTTTAAAACACTGTTCGTTGTTTAAGAAAATTCATACTGTACAAAATTTTAGCTTTTGCAGGAATTTCAATTTCATCATTCAATTAAACAACTTTTCTTCAAAATATCAAACTTCATATTTTTTCAAAGTTTTTGTATTATTCTCGGGCATACAATTTGTCTACTCATTGTATTTTTATTATAAGTTTTTGCATTTTTAAAATACTCAAAATTACGCTTATTAAAAAAATTTAGAAGTTTTCAGTTTATAAATTTTAAATATTTAATGCAAGATTTACACATATAGAAATAAAAAAAAAATCCAGCAAATGTTTGGCTTTAAGTATGTGAACTTCTACGTTTTTACGAATTTGTCCTTTTGCTGAATTTCTTTTTTATATCGCGTATGCGTGAAAGATATAAAAATAAAATGAAAATTCGGTATAAAAAACTACGTGCAATATTCGCTTTGTCGTAAAAAAACAAGCTACTATGAGAAAGCAAAGCATTTGCTGAAACTTTCCAAAACAACCACAAAGTCTCGGAGCACCTAGGCTCTCATTTACATGAAGATGTGGTAAATATAAATATTTCTAGTACCGCTCCAAACGACTATGTTAAATGTGAGTACATCGAATTATTAATTCAACGAAAATCCTCTTGCTAAGAAGAAATAAAGAATGTAATGCTTAAAAAAATTGCCCAAAATTGAAATTGTATTTCTTACATGTATTATTAATTCATGCCTCAAACTCCAATACTTTCCGAAAACATGGGAAACGGCAAAGGTAACTCTAATACTAAAGCCTGGAAAACCGCCAATCCAATTTAGAATCTATCGACCAATAAGTCTCTTGAGTAGCCTCGGAAAAATATTTGAGCAAGTACTAAAAAAAAAAATAAACTAATTTTATTGACAATAGATGACGTGCTTCCTGATGAACAGTTTGGTTTTATTAAATTTCACGGAACGACACACCAAATCAAAAGAATATGCAACCACGTAAAATTAAGTTTTAATACAAAAAAAAAAAACCCAAGGCTTTAGTTCTTTTCGATGTTGATAAAGCTTTTTACTCCATTCGGCGTAATGGGCTAATATGTATGTATATAAACTTGTAGATTTAAAATTTCCTACCCATCTTATAAATTTTTTTCAAAGTTTTCTTAGTAAATAATTGATATTTTTGTGACCTAACCGAAGTTTCAGCTGGTTTTCCACAAGGGTCAGTTATGGGACCTATTTTGTTCAATATATACGTGTCTGACGTACCAAAATTCGATAGCTGTCACTACGCCAAGTCTGCTCAGGATATGTGAAATGACAAGATCACCGATACGATCTATTATTTTCATAAATGGACAATAAAAAAAAAAAATGAAAACAAAATGTATGAAATTTAGACATTATAAAAATTGGTCTGATACCGTTAAATACCTAGCCGTAGTACTTGACAAAAAGTTTATCATTCGCGACCACATTCACCATATAAACAGCAAATATAATACCGCCGTTAGAATGTT
This sequence comes from Philophylla caesio, assembly GCA_963971545.1. NCBI lineage: Eukaryota > Metazoa > Arthropoda > Insecta > Diptera > Tephritidae > Philophylla > Philophylla caesio. The sequence goes on from OZ020608.1 coordinate 15,577,848, forward strand.
GTATCCTTTAATCAACAAGAAATCAGAGCTGAGTACCGATAATAAAGTTGTTATCTGTAAAGTAATTTTCCAGCCTATCACACTGTTTGCATGTCCTGTATGAGGTACATGCGCAAAAAGCACATATAAACACATTAAAAATACGGCAAAATAATCTGCTGAGAATGAAGCTTAACCCAGCTTGGGACTATTCCACTAGGCGGTTACACATCGAAAACGACATAGAAAAGGTGGCAACACGAATTAAAAAACTCTCTCATAAGTTTAATCTGAATTGTAGTTATTTTAATAACCAATTTATATTAGATCTTCTGTAACATTTTTGAACCGCTCTTATATAACAATTTTTTTATACAACTTGATTTTATTTTTTTTTTGTCATCTCAACGGTTTTTTATAATAGTTTTTTCTTCCTTTTATAAACAATGTTTTTTAAATGGTAGAAGTTATAGTACTATTTTGGAAATCACCACATTTCCTCATCAGGCTTTGAACCCGGGAGCTCGGATTGCAAAGCCAACACGCTACGCTAGCCGAGTGGACTGCTGCAAACTGGCCTCGAGCTCAATAAAATTTTCAATTATTAAAAATTTGTAAGGCCGAAAACAACACAAATTCATAAATATTTTTAAAATATAAAATAAAGCAGTTTTATAGAGATTTCAATTTGTTTCTCGCGAAATAATAAAAATTGTAAAATTATTATTGTTTCAAATCGATATAATAAAATTCTGAAAATTTAATATACATAAGTTTGATTTTTGTTACTGTTTCGAAAATATTTAAACCTAGGCAAACTCTTGCAGAAATTTATGTGCGAAAACTTTTCTACTATTTTTGAAATAAATATTTTTTTCTATTGTACTTTTTTTTAAATATAATCAATTACATGTTCTGCTAAAATTTCCACTAGTTGTGTGGAAATTGTACACCTTTTTTTTAGCTAACACCGTAAAATACAGTAAATCCAACTAGATGTGGGTAGTTTATTTATAAGCAAATTTGTAATATCAAAAACATATTGGAATAACAATCAAAATAAAAATGGACCCAAAAATGTTCCTTTAGTTACCACAAGGCGATGCACTGTTTCATTGGAAACTGCTTCACGTCAGTTGATATCGTCTATACTTATAAATATACTAACCTTTGTTTCTCCAATGTAATGACTAAAGTTGTAAGAGGAATCACTTAATATAATACACTTTCTTTGATTATTAACTTTTGCAACAAAAATAATATCAATGCATTTTTCTAAGTTTTCTAGTACTCGTAAAACTTTTTCGTTTTATTTTTTAATTTAAATTTCTTTAACGTTTTCTTTTGTGTAGAAATTGTATAAAAATATTTTTTTTTTGATTATGTTAGCCTCCTTTAATTTTAGTTGTTTTTAGGTTGAATAGATAAGTAAAGAGTTCACCACTAACAAGTCACTGGCGCCACAAATATTGTGTTTTTGCTAAGTATTTGGGTTAATTGGAAAGATTAACGCCGCTTTGGGCGAAATATTTATGAGGAATGGTTATCGAAACACTTTAAGCAGCCAGTCCCCATTTCCAAAGCTGGGTAGCACATTTCTAGAAATAAAAATTTTTAAATAGATTTTTTTTATTATTAATTTTATATGCTTTTTACTTTTTTTTTTTAGCTAATTTTCTTTAAAAGCGTTTTGTTCCTTTCGGCATTAGGTAATTAAGTAGCTAAATTTTATGAATTAAATTACCCATTTTTTTATTATTATTTTTCTTATTTACGCCACTAAAATTTGCATATTTTTTAGTTATGTCACAATTTATTTTAGTAAATTTCTGCTGTTTCATAAGTATATTATTTAAGGGTTGTTTAGTCACTGTTTATTATTTTTAAGCGTCAAATTAAATTACATTTTTGTTAGAATTCACCATCTTATTAGATCAGTAATATATTCTGCTAGAAAATACACAGCCGACTTTGCTACACCGACACTTATTTGTTGCATTTTTTTTTTGCCAAAAGCATTTATGTATATGTATGTATGTATGTATGTATGTAAATGCCAATTAGCAATTTCACTTTCGACCACCGCCAGCAATTAATCAATAACATTAAATTATTCTGCGAAAATTCCCAAGCACAACGGCGAACGACACAACGCAAAACAGCGACGGCATTGGCCATTAATGAACGCACGAGCGATTGAGCGTAGTAATGCGCAACGCGTTAAACGTTTGGCAAGCGGCACACATAGCGATTTACACGAGCACGCGAGCAGAAGCGCGAACATAGAGTGAACGCGTCAACGCGCTGCAAAACGAACAACCAACGAACACTACCAACTACTACACACTCCATGCCAACGAAGTGATTTTTACAGTTGTGATGGCGACGCTGACACGGTGCATGCGCAGCCAACACACAGCGGGCAGGCGGCCGACATACAGACGGACAACACAACCCGGCAACTACTACTAGTAGCTACTAGACGCGCGACGACGACGACGAATGAAAATACACACAACTCTCGGCCACCACGAGTGTGATCCAGCCAGCTGCGACGATCGTTGCAACGAGCGAGTGGCAATAACAGCTGAATTAGCAGTGAGCAACAGTAGCGTGGCGTAACTATCCGTTAGTTGGTTGCTTGCTGTGTTGTTTCGTAATTTTTTAAGTACTTGGTTCGTTTGCTCGACGGCGCGAGTAGCGGCAGCAACTCACTTTGTTCTTTAGCTGTGTAGCGTTTGTGAACGACTAAAGTGCCTTGTTGCGGCTGTTAGTTGGAAAGGTAAAAAAGTGGCTGGGTAATTGGCTGCGATTGCTTAGAGCGCATAACAGTGCTGTAAACAGTGTTTGGAGGGTCGCTGTTGTGATCGTTTGGTAGTGAGTTGATAAAACAATATGACAAAACTGCTAGCATTTGGGGTTGGTGGTGGACAAAATCGGCGTACAATGTACGGGAAAAAATATCGAGATGATTAAAATTCGAGCATCTAAATATGTATACATACATAACTGCTCAAGAAATACACTAGCCTATAGCATTCGAAATGCAAATAGTTAAATCAGTTTTTTCCGCAGGACTTTCGGCACTTTTTGACCGGGTGAAATCATACTTTACTAGACTATAGTGATTAAAAATTGATGCTTTATATTTTTTTTCGGAATAAGTCATGTCTAGGTCCCCAAACGATCCAGAAATGGTCGAAAACTTGTGCTTAAGTGTTTCGAAAATGGTCGTAAAATGCTTAAAACTAGTTCTGAAAAAGTCGTGAATTAGTTAAGAAATGGTGCTGAAATACAGTTTGTGAACAAATGACGAAATAAGCTTGTACTAGACCCGAAATATTAATTGAATACTATAGAACGGTTCAAAATTGATCGAAAAATCTTTCTCAAATACTTTTGAACTGGTCCCGAAGTAGTCCCGAAACGGTTCAGAACAGATCCCGAATCAGTCCCGAAATGATCCCGAATTTTTCCCGCAATAGTACTAAACTAGTTGTGAATTATACCTGAAACAGTCTTTAAATGGTCCCGAAAAAGCCGCGAACTATTTCATAAATATTTGAAAATATAGACCATTAATAATTCGATATGGGAAATAAAAAAATTGCTATACAAAATTTTAGAAATTATTTTGCTTGGTTAAGCGATCGTTTCAAACAACGAACCCAACACTGTTATCGCTTGTCAAATGCCGGCAGCCGCCTTTTGTACCTTCAACATGTTGCAAGCAACTTGTTGCTTCTGTTAAATCATTGAAAAACAGCAGCTATCAAACCAACTAATGTTTGCATTTAATATGTATTTACCAACTGTTTGTGGTGGTTATCTGCGCGCACACACAGCGAGCATATTGTTTTTTCTTTTATTATTGCTTTTCTCGCGCACAACTAATGCCGTTGGTGGTGGTGATTTTTGCAACTCTAGCGGATTTTATTGTATATATGTAGATACTTGTTGTTGTTTTAGATGCTTGCTGCTGCCTTTGCCCTCACACAGTCAAACAACCGCCATTGCTATTGTTATTGTTATTCGATTTGCCGTTTTTGTTGCCTTAATTTTTGTTTTTTTTTGTGCGCTCACTCTTACTATTTCTGCTTTTTTCACTTATTCATTGTCTTTGCACGCTTCGTTGAAAACGCGCACACTGTTGTTATTGTATGGCACTTTGTCTGCTCAGCTTTGGTTGGCTGATCGGTTTGACTGAGTATTGCTCGCTTTTTGTTGCCTCATTTTCACTGCGCTTGCTGTGCTTTTGCTGATAGTTTTGTACCTTTTTACGTTTACACATAGTACTGTTATTTATTTACTGTAACATGAGCCTGCCACCTAGTGAGTGCTCGCGCGTGTGTGTGTGTTATCTAAATATATGTGTTTGTATTCACACGCGCTCGAGCGCAATGGCTGGCTCGCTGACTTGTTGTTTGACCATTTAATTTGATTGTGTTGTGTTTTTGCGAGGGGAGGTACTTAAAATTAATGAAAACGCGCTTAAATGAAGGCGAAAACACAATGCGAAAGCGCATCAATGTGTGTGCGCAGATATTTAAATGTATGTATTTTTTTTGCAATTTTTTTCATTCACTTTTGCTTTTTGTAATTTGCTCATAATCGCCGGCGAGTTTGTCTCTTAAGTCTTTTGTTTGCAGGTGCCAAAGTGCGGCTGTTGCGCGTGCTAGGAAAAGTGTGGAAAGTATACACATACATACATACATAAATACATGCTTATAAAAGTACAAACATATATGTATATCATATATGTAGGTGAAACTACGTATGTAGATATTGCGCTTTAAAAGATAATGATAAATACGAATTCATATATTAAATTAAACGATAGAAGGAACATTCCTTTAAACGCCCGAGGTTGTATAAAGTTTTGAATTTTATTTTGACAAACTAGACAATGATAAAAAAGCTCAAATAATAAAATCTGAAAAAAAAATAAAATGAAAAAAAAACATAGTCATTATTCGTTTCGCGAAAGAGTGAAATTCTGCTAACTGACCTACCAAACTGAGCTTTGTTTAAAAGGCTTAAATAATAATATTAGTCAGACGCCAATCAACAAAGTCTTTAAAGGTATTTTAAATAATTTTCGAGTGCAATTTCCAATAAGATTTTTATAATTGAACTATGCGTCATTTCCATGCAAATTATATCTTGAAGTCTTCTCAAATTGTATCAATCTCATTACTTTAATAAAGATTTTAGAGTTTTTGATATAAAACTTTCAATGTAATTAATGAAGAGAAATGTATATTTTAATTTCTTCCAAAGCAATATCGAGTTTTACTTATTAATTAATATTAAGTTGGTTTGCCAAATTCTCAGAGATTTTCGTGTACTTAGAATTTTGCTCACGAGTTGACTTGTATTGAACTAAAATATTGCATCTCGAGTTTGAAGTTGATAATGAATAGGCCAGCGGAAATTATTTTAAAGCGTTGGTAGAGATATTTTCATGTCAAGAAAAGTTGGCGGCAAGAAATATTTGCCGACACAACAAGTGACTTCTCTGCTCGGCTTAGTTGAATTGATCACACCACACCACGCCTCACCTCACTTCACTCACCTCACCTCACCTCACCTCACCTCACCTCACCTCACTTTACCTCAACTCACCAGAACTCATCTCACCACATCCTATCTCAGCTCACCTCACTTCATTCACCATTACATCAACCCACCTCATTTCCTTTACCTCACCTTATCTCACCTCACCTCACCTTCCCTCTTTTCATCTTATCTCACCTCATCACAACACCGCACAGCGCTTTCTAAAATATAGCTTATTTGCAAAGTTGATTAAATACAGTTTTATTATAATTATAAAAAAAGACACCAAACTTGAAGATTATAACATATTTCTGAATGACCATTTCACCGAAAAAATGTGTAGCTGCTAAATCATTTTATGATACCTGAAAATTTGTAAACTTCTGACGTGCTTAAAATTCAGATATTCTCATTTAAATAAGCTAAATTTTAAACATATTTTTGAAGTCACCATCGATGGTGATTCATACAATAAAATGTGTAAGTCCCACTTAATTCCATGTTGTTTATGTTAATAATTTTAAATAACTACTTTTTATGCGGCCCTTAAGTTTATGCATGCAATGAAATTGAATACTGGATACAGAAGAAAACAAAATCGAAAATTTAATTTCTAAAAAATTATTTACATATTCTTCTTTTTTTTCAAAGGTTGATCTAGTTTCCTATATCATGAGCAATCAAATCAGCATTCCAGACAGACTGCTGTACGCCTCACCCAAAACAAAGCTGTGAAGCTTTATTATGATTTTTTTTAACATAAGTGTACATATGTACATATGAATGTAAATGTGTGTGTGTGTGTGCGCGCACGCGTAGACAAAATTGAATGTTAATATTATACATCTACGAAGATATCTAGAAAATTACCATTGTAATGCGCACTATCAACGCAATCAACATCAGTGAATATGTCAAAGAGCTTGATGACCAGCGTTAAATGTCACATAAAGTTAATGTATTGTTTGCATGTTAACATATATATATTTGAATATATCTGAATTAAATTAAATCGCTTGTGCATTAAAAATTCATAAACAAACGCAATGCGGTGTTGATAGATTTTAGTTATTCTTTTAGTATCATATGCACACACAAACACTTAAAGTATTTTTCAAATAATTCCAGTTTGATTGCTGCTTTAAAATTCGTTTTTGATTTTCCTACGTTCCGGTTTATTGTAATTATTATTTTTGAAGTATTTAATAGACACACCCAACTCACAAGCACACGCAAAAAAATCTCATTCATTAATACAATTTGTATTTCTATTTTTTTTTTCGGATGAAAACTATTCGTACGCATAAAATCGTAGCAAGCCAATTTATATAGTTAAAATATTGTTGGGCCTTAGGCCTTGCTGAACGCATATTTAGAAATATTTAATAGATTTACAAAATATACAATGCGATAAATACCAACACCCTTTCGCTGTAGGTCATATTCACTGACGGGCAACGCCCCTTTACAGCTTCACCAAAGTAAATAATTGTAAGCATATTTTGTATATGAAAATCAATCATCTGTCAAAGTAGTTGCGCATCTGTTTTTAAAATGTTGTTGTTTTTTTTAAATTTTTTTTTGCATTTTATACATATTTTGTTGTTGTTGTTTTTTCTACAACCTTATGCCCACACAGACCTGTCAAAGCATTGACTTCAGCGTTGCGCGCGTTTCTATCGATCACATGTGTTTTGATTAATGAATATGTGATGATCTCATTTTAAATGCAAATACAAAAATGTCCGTTAAGACTTGGGTATGTACCTGTGTATGCATGTAAATAAATTTGTTTATATGCATACTGTCATAATTGATTTGCTTGCATTTGTAGTTCAAGGCGTTACACTTCGATGTATGACTGCAGTTCTATAGAAAGTACGATACAAAAATAATTTAACTTAATATTTTTTTGATTATCATTTCTTAAATTTTTTTTATTATAAGTTAAGTTCAATCTTTAATATAGGCTATATAAAGCTAAATTATGCAAAATTTCACTCAATTTTCGAGTTAAAAAAAGTTAAAAAATATTGAAGTTCACGGTTTTGTTGCTTATTACATTTTTATATGTAAAGTGTAAGTTTCATACCGTTACAAATTATTGCAAATTTTTAGATTCTTTTTCCGCCGCAACAGTCATAGATTATAAGTTTCACTAAATTATAGAAGAATAATTTTTTTGAAATTATATATTTGTGTACTACTTAACTTAATAAAAGCCATAGTGTCGATTAACTAAATATTGATATTGTAACTCGTTGTCGGTAGCAATAATCCTAACATATACATATAAGTATAATTATTTTAAACAAAAAATTTTCTTATTGTTATAATATTTTTATAACCGAGCGTACTTTTACACAAGGGTGGTGTATTAACTTTGTTCGCATAGCGAAAAATAAAAATAAAACCGATTTATCAGTGATCGTCTGTCCGTCTGTCCGTCCGTCCAAAATTAAGATTTCCTAATGAAACTTAGTACATAAAGGAACTGAACTTTTATGAAATTTTATTATAAAATGTCTGTATCTCAATAACGGCTCCAGGTCACTTAATTTGATATTGCACTTGATAGTATTGTCGTGAAAAATGTTTAAAATCAGACTATAACTACGTACTTATTCCATTTAACAGAAGTTTTGAAAAAATGCGAAAAACTTGGATTTTCGGCATCTATTGAAACAAGTTTGGTAAAAATTTAATATTTACTGCGGTTTGAAACAAAGAAACTGGGTTTTATGATATTTTGAAAAATGACCGTAGCACTGCCCAAAAAAAAAGTACATAAAGTATAAAATTCGGTTGCGCCCGAATTTTGCTTTATTTTTGTTATAAGCAATGTAATAAGTTTAGCCTATGGTTATTCTTTTTATCAACGATTTTATTGCTTTTTATTTAAATTATCGTTCTCTCTTTCCATGCTATAATTGAACATATTTTGTCGTTATCGATTTCCTAATAGTCAAAGACTACAATCAATGGTCCTTAACGATAAGGCGTTTTTTAAAAGATATTCTTTCCCTTTTGCTTTCTGTTATTAATTACACAAAAGCAGTAACCTTTTAATGATTATATATCATTACTTTATTTTTTACATATTCTTCTACAGTTTTTCCGTTATTATCGACACAATATTTGTATTTTTTTTGCAAAAAAGTATAGTTCTTTGCGTAAGTTTAATTATAACTGACGGTAGCGATGTTTTCATAGTGATCAAAGAACTCTGATTTTCGATATTAAATGCATCAATTTTTGATTATTTTTTTTTTTTTTTAATTTCAAAAGTCTTGCAGTTTTCTAGAACTAAGTCCATAGCGCGAAATATTAACTGTACACAACCAGTTGCTTTAAAGAAAAATAAAAACTTTTCTAACTACTCGTTCTTTAATACTCAATTTCAAGTTTTGATTTTGCTCTCAATTCACTAATTTTTATAACAATTTTCTTATTATATTCTATAGTTCGTAAATACTCGTATTTATTTAGACAATATTATTTTTTTTATATTTTATTTACACACACATTTATATGTTTGGTGTTTATTTTTAAACACTTCTTTGCCAGCAATTCTAATTATTTTCGTTTTTCAAATGTCTCTGTAAGCGCTTCGTTCAAATTAACCTTGATGCTGACTGATTTGCATTTATAAAAAAGAAAAAAAAAAACGTGCATACAATTCTATAATTGTGTGTTTCAAGAAAAGAGTGCGAGCGTTTTTTTTTGTTTTTTTTTTTTCGTTCTTTTAATATGCTTGATTTTATGAGCTACATCAACGCTAATGCGGCAACTCATCACTGCTTAACTGCTAACTTGGTTAAGACTTTAGCTTGTCTTATTCAAAAATATACATTTATACATACATATGTACAAATCATGTGTAGGAATGCATATACTATATACGAGTATATATATGTATCTAAGTATAACTGGCTGACAGATTTGGCTAGCTAGACGACTCGGCTGGCTAGCTGAATGTGGCTGCTGATTTGACTAGCTCAAGTCAAGCTGACTTAGATGAACTGCAGCAACAGCAACAGCAACAGCAGCAACAGCAGCAGCAACTATGTGACCGTCGACAGACGGCATTAATAACAAAAATGCCACAAATGCATATTATCAAACTGGTTCAACTATTTTTGTACGACTATGAAATGAAGGCAAGTGCGCTAATGCGCTATAAATGCGTGCACATACGCTCCATCTCAAAATTATAACCGAGCCACATATTGACACATTTTCAAAAATAAAAATAAAATACTTTTTTTCGTTATTTTCCATTTAAAATACAGTTCATTTTCTAACAAAAATCTTTTTAACCTGCATATCAAACTTAGGAAAATATTTAAAAAAATCTCCAACATCTTAATTTTTTTCTCAGAAAATTTTGTTTTTTGATAATCACTTTTTACCGTATTCATTTTAAGTTTAATAAAGTGGCAATTTATCTGTGATTATTTTGCAATTTTTTTTCGATAACCGATTTGCGTGTTTTTTCCAGGAATTTACTCACAGAAGATTTTCAATAAAAAAAATATTATAAATATCAACTGAAACTTGGACCTTGAATTAGCTCCAAAAAAGGATGTCCAAGGAAATTCTAAAGATTCTGAGAAAAAAATTTTAAATTTTTACAAAATTAAAAAAAAAAATAAAAATGTTGTTTATATAATTTTTGTTCGAAAATTGTTTTTATTTAATTGAAAAATCGTTTTAATTGACATACAAATATTTGGTGATAGATTTTAAAAATTTGTGTGAAAATATCATGAACTTCCTTACATTTTTTAAAAGTTTGAAACTTGAATCCACTTACTTTTTATTTGAGAATAAACTGAAATTTCGAATGGAGCAAAAATTGACTAAATAAAAATAAATTTTCATAAGCGTTGCGGTTATAATTTTGACCCGCAGATGACTGCATTTGTTGAAATTAAAAAAAAAAGAAAATTAGTTATTTACAGGAATTTGTGATAGGCATATGAAGGAATTAAATCACACAGATGTGGCATAACGCATAAACTTAATTAAAATCATAACGAAAAAATGCAAGATGCAAATGCAAAAGCAAAAGCGGCAAAAAAAAAAATTTTTACACAGAAATAATAACTATAACAACAGCTGACAGCCAGCGGACAGTTGCTTAGACATTCAAATATAATACTTTAATAAAAGTGCAAACGTAGAGGAAAATTGTATGGAGAGTAAGAGAGGTGAGAAGCAGTCGTACAATTGGTGGACTTCATGCAACCAACGCTGATAGATGGAGGATCATTTCGGCTTTTTGCGCTTCCCTATTACTCGTCGACGAGTTGGGTGCTGGAGTAGCAGTGGCTAATTTACTTACGCGCACACACACACACGCACACGTTGCTTTTCTAAATGCATGTATGTAGTTCAGCAGTGGCATGCAGTCAGGGTGTTATTAAAATGAAATCATCATCATCAAGCGCATTTCTAGCTTTGTTGCAGATTCCGCATTTAGCTAGAAGCATTCAATTGCCTACACATATATGCAGATATTGTTGTAGTTGTGTGTGCACGCGTGAGCAAACTTAAATGTCGAGTGCTTTATTTTATTAATTTCTTACACTTTATGCGTACGTGGAATGTGCAACAATCGGGCGCGTACAAAGTACTTGGAATATATCGAGCGGACATGGCGTGGTGCAACGTGCATTAAGCGAACCAATTTGTGAACTAATTCTGGTGGTTTTATGAGTTTACGGGATTTCATAGTCCAGCATTTTTTTTTACTCATTTTAATGTTTTTAAATAATTTTGATTAAGGAAGTGAACGAGATTCGGGTAAGCGTTCAATTAAATTATGTAAAAAGTGTAAAAATAGTTATCTTATCCTACATTTTTCCATTAAAAGTAGTACAGGCTTTAATTAAACATGTTAACATTGACATTTTCGTTGACACTTACTAAGGTGCGTCGTATTTTTGGCTTTCAAAGCTGCGTGCAAGTTTATGACGAGTTCGCGCCTTAAGTCTTTTGTTTTCCACTCAAGTAATTGTGCCTTGCTTAACATAGTTGTACAAATAAAAGCACACTTTTCGAAAAAATAAAATTGAGATTTGGAGGAAAGAAATATATTATTAACCGAAGAAATGTTTAAAAACTATGCATCTAGCGCTCATATCTAATCTGGTTGCATTTAAATAAATGCAATACCCCATGGAAGGCTGTTATCAAATACAAAATTAAAATAAAATTACACACAATTATATCAAAACAATGTTGGTATTAAATCCAATACAAACAAACTTCACTGAAAACATCAATAAAAAGAGAACATAGAAAAAAAATTTAGATGATATGAATACAAAATACAATAAACTAATTAAATTACTGTATGGATGGAAAACTTTTCCATGATATGCATTAACACTTCCAAAAAAAAAAGGATAGAAAACCTCAGTTCTATAAAATAATTTTAAATTCCGCGTAGACTAATACCAATATTTCAATTAGTTGACTTTGTAAGAAATACATACCATTTTTTTTTGTTATTTTTTGAGTATTTGCTGCTGTTTCAGTATTTACTAGTTCCCTATTATTTATAAATTTTTTTTTTAAATAATGTTTAAACATGGACACAATTTCTACATTATATTTGAAATGCACTTTTTTTTACTTGCATGCAACGGAAAAGCCCCAAACAAAATGTGAACTATCAAGAATCGACTGAGTTGGTAAAAAAATGGTTTTTTTTTACAAAGACCGATGCTCTAAAATGTTTTCCTGTTATCGTCACTTCACTAAAAAATAAAATAATTTTTTTGAATTAGCATTTTCAAAAACTTTAAGTGGAATAAACTGCACAATTTTAGCCGCTTACCATTTAACCATTGATTTTTGGGATTTTTTTGCGACATTTTCTTTTACACAATTTTTTACACATTTACTTTAAATAAAAAATCAACGCAATACGTTGAAGAGCGAGAGTAAAACTTTTTCAAAAATCCACGATATTTGTATTGTTGAAACTTTTGCTTTCATTTTTTTATAAGGATCAATTAAACGATACATCCACGAGCATTTGATCTGCAACATAAAATGTTTATTTTAGCAGCTATGACTAGACCAATTGAAATAAATATTGTCCTAATTTTTTTCTTAAACATTTAGGTCATACATTTAAGTAAAATAATAAATAGAAAAATTATTTAAATAGTATTTAATAAAATGAGGAACCGTAATAAATATTAACATTAAACGAAAAAGCAAAAGTAGGTCTAAAACTATTAAAATTTTAAATAAATATATATTAGAAAATAAAACTTTAAAGTAACAATAAAATTAAATACTGGACAAAGGTAGAAAAATTTATAACACGCACAATAATGAATTTAAATTGAAAAAGCAAACAAGTCAATCAATAAAATAATTTAAGGTAATATCTGAATACGAATTTATTTCATCCCCTGTCATGTTTGGTTTTAAGACAAACCGATTTCGGCGTTTTGCCATCTTCAGTGTCATTTTTCGTTCAGTGTTGATTTTGCTCTACTGTAGTATTTTACTGAGAGAAGTTAGGAACTTCATCTGCTTTGGCGACAAAATTATATGTTGAGAAACTAAAACATAAACTGCAAAATATATAGAGCAAGTATTCGAATATGAAGTACCTTAAAATAGTGCGCGACAATGTGATAACTTCCGAAAATATTCACAATTTTTGATAATTTTTGGTGAATTTATTTATATTTAATTATTTTTAATACTATAACGAAGTTGTAAATTTCCATAATTGATAAATAGTTGATTAAAGTATTGTGAATCTGTTTTAGAAATATTTTTGCCCTCATTAAACTCACATTTTTGCTCTAAAGAGCATAGGGAACTCTTTGATTTCCTTTTGTATTCGTAATGTAATATTTAAAGACTGGTGTGAGTTCAATGTTCGGGAGAGTTATGCTCTTACTGTTTGTGATATTACAAAAAAATTAAAGCAATTGTTATAGATATCAAATTAACTAAAATTCAAAAATAAGTAGTACAATTTTCTGAAGACAGCTCTTATATTTAATTTTTAAATTTCTAGTACGGAGCGCACCGAAAATTCTCTCCTACCTGAAAAAATTTAATTTAGAAGCACTCTGTGATTTCAACAAAGTACATCAGTATATAAAAAAGGCGTCCCTCTTCTACTCATCATTTATACAATTTTCGCATATTTGCATAAATCTTCAATTTACTTGAGCAAACATCCTTTCGATTGTACAATTTAAAAGCCGCACAAACAAGTCCTTGACACGAATTCGTCACGTTCAAGACATTTTTCATCAACGCACTGAATGACATGAAAGGTGTTAAAGATGCGAATAGATTAAGTTCGGACGACGTGAGTATATGGCATGAAAAGTCAGTTGACTGCAGAAAGAATAAAAAAAAAAAAAAAAAAAAAAATTATAACAATGAAAGCAATGCAATGAAATATGAAAATGTGAAGCATTTAAACTAGTTCTTGAGAGGATGCTTAAGTGTTGAATGCTTGATGGCATAACAAATTGTTTTGTCATTTCATGTGAGTGCCACAAAACGACGCACAAAGCAAAGATAAATTGAAGTTGCGTTGAAAAAAACAACAACAACCAGTAGAAACGTATGCACGTACGTACGAATGCTAAGCAGTCAAAGGGTTGTTTCGCTGCGCGCACGCATACCATTTAACGTGTGTGTGTGCGTGTGTGTGCGCGCTTAGAATATGCAAATTGGATATCTTTAAAAAGGTAACACATGTTTCACATTGTATTTAATGATAAATGAGTTCAACAACAGTGCGACAGCCAGTTAGGCGCTGTTGATCCTGTGCGCATGCGCACCTAAATGTCCTGCGTGTTAAATGCGAAATCCTGTCTGTCGCCATGACGACTGTGTGTTGGCGCATAAAAGTCGACGCAAATTAAATTAACAAACATTTTGCTTTACATAATCGCAGCAACAACAACAACAACGATAGCTACAAATGAGAAGTTTATGTAAATTTTGGGAAAACGTATAAAAAATACAAAAGTGAAATAAATCGACTGCTGACGATTTTTATGTTGTCGCTAGCGAGCAGTTGGTGAGTTCATTAATTTTTAAAAGTTTTGCTTTAGCCTATACAAAAAATTTAAGTGCGCATAATATATTTACTTTGTAAGCTGCCACAATTAAACTTCCCTCTTTGCTTTGTCGCAGGAGTCACTTCGATTTTTTTTGTTTTCTACTCAGTTCGGAATATGTATAAGCGTGCATTCATATTTATATCAAACATATTTGTATGGCAGCTGGCTTGTTGTTGTTTTTATTTTTTATTCTTTCTTTGTCTTCTGGCACTTATCCATAATAAACTCATTTATTAAGTGTTGATCTCGTTTGCTTTTCTGGCATGCATTTAAGTTTATAGAATATGAAGTGGTGTGTTCTCTCATGTTTGTCACAAATTGATTGATAATTAATTAAGTTAGAAACTATGAGAAATTTTTTTTTAATATTCAAAAAATTATTTACCATGGTGAACTCGATTTGACGTCATCAGTTCACTTAGTCCGTTTTGTAAAACAAAAGTGCGCTAGAGAGTTTTTTTCCTTTACCTTACCTGAAAGCCTGTGAATAAATATGGTTTCCAATGCTAAAAGTAAACAACGATATGCAAATGACAAAGTTTCTCTAAAACTTTCTATTAAGCTAAAAATTAAAACCAAAAAAAAACCAGCTGTTAATGAAAGAATTGTATGAAAGCCATATGTAATATTATTTCAATATTAATGATTTTGACTGATATAAAAGTTTCAATAATAATTAAAATTCTTCGAAAATTTCAAGTCTTTAGCTGATTTAATTAAGGGGTTTTGATCCAAAATGCAATATTGGAACTATCGGTTGTATAGCAGCTATATGTTCTATTTATCCGATTTTAATGATTTTCATTGCTAAAATAGTTCTCATAATAGCTATTCTTTGTGCAAAATTTCAAGACGTTAGCTGCTTAAATGGCGGTGATTTCATGCTAAATGAAATATCTGAGCAATCAGTTATATTGGAGCTATATGTTATATAATTTTGATTAATTAATTTGCTTAAATATAGGAGTTATTATGCAAAATATGTGTCTGAACAATCGGTTCTTATATACATACGTTATATTTGTGGGATCTGACTGCCACGTTTCATTCAAATAGCTCATAAGCTGAGGGACTAGTTTGCCTTCAAACAGACGGACAGACACACGGACAGACGGACATAGCTAAATCGACCCAGCTCGTCAGCCTGATCATATCGGTATACTTTTTGATGGATTTAACTCTTATCCATGTGGTACATACAAACATCGGACCAAAGTTTATATATAATTTCCATGATAGGTATAAAAACAGAGTTCTTCATTTTTAGAGCGAACTGGGAAGTGCAGTAAAGCTTTTTTTAAAACTAAATTACTTTCTGAGACCCTCATTAATCATTTACTAAATGAGACATTTTTTAATAGAAATTGATTTTATAGTTTTTCAAAAAAATATCTATATAAAACGGTCACCGGTGGTCCACTGGTTCGTGAAGGGTTAATTTATAAATTTAATGGAACTTTGCTTATCAGCACATTTCTAGTTCGTTATTAGTTCGTTAGAGTTTATGACTAGTTTGGAACAAGAGTCAGTAACAGTTTGGAACTTGTTCAGGGTCCTTCTAGTATTAAAACCCATTTTGGACTAATAGAGACTCACTCTGTATGAAATAGATGTCAGGTCAAGAACCGTTCGGCCAAGCCTACTTTAGTACTAGTTTGCGACTAGCTCCAACTCGGCCAGTAGTCAGTTCAGGACTAACTTGTGACCATCTATATCTCATTTCTGAGCTTGTTCGTGGTCTATTTCCGACTAACTTGGTATTTGTTTGGAACATTTTCATAACTGCTCTAATATTCAGAATATTAATTGATGAAAGCTAGATAAAAACAAAAAGGGCCGCCAGGTGGTGCAGGTGGCGAGTTATTACTAAAAAAGATTCTATATTACCCGATTTGCCTCATATTCAAGAAAGAAAAATACTATAGAAAAACAAAGGGTCGCCAGGTGGCGCTGGGCTCGAGCTTTTACTATTAGTCGTATATTTTTATGCGATTTGGTGGATATTAAATGCTTATATTGTTATCAGGAAGATGACTTGAAATTAGCCACGAAATCATGCTTGTATGGAGTTATTGCTAAACATCATATTTATGGTAAGAGATAGTTCCTAACTCTTAATTAATATATAAAACAATGTCGGTTTTGTTACGCCATTTATAACTTTATAAAGGCTGAATCGATTTCATGATTTGTTGCGATTTTGTGCATTCCAAATTATAAAATAACTATTAAAGTTATAATAATTTCAGGAAAGAAAGTATGAAAAAAAAATATAAAATTTATGAAGAATAAATTGTTGACGCATATTTGGAGTAAGCGATGTTATTCATTTGCACATACGGTCGGCTCTTGGAAACAAACAGTATTGCACTTCAGTATCCTTAGATGTTGCGCGAGCATTCGATAAGGTTTGGCTAGAAGGACTATTACATAAGCTCAGAGGTTCACGTCCCGATAATATTTGGGCTGTATTGAAAAGCATTTTTGATGGCTGAAAATTTCAGGTGAAACAAAAAAGTTACACAACTAAAAGTTATACCATTGCTGCTAGTGTCCCCCAAGGTAGCGTTTTAGGGCCAGTCTTATATTAAATTTATACAAATGATCTGCCCACGAACTTAAATCTAGTGACATCAACTTTTGCGGTTGATACAGCAATACTTAGTGTGCAGTCAAACCCAATTACAGCCGCTAATAGATTGCAACAACATTTAAAAGTAGTAGAAGAGTGGCTAAAAATTTGGAGAATTAAAATCAATGAGTCTAGTTAGTGTTTAGTTTGAATGATGACCTAAAAAGAATTTCGCTCTGGGCCAAATCAAATGGTCTCTGTTTAAATGCGGAAAAAACTAAGCTGATTTCTATATCTCACGAACCTTTCGATCTGTGCAGTCTATCCCCGATCATACTTGATGAGAGAGAGATTGTAACGAAATCAGTTGTGACAAATCTTGGATTTAAGATGAATTCCCGATTAGGGTGTTCAGGCCATATAAATTATAGCATATCGAAAATATATTATATTTAGAGAAACCTGTGGCATATGTGTACTTACCTAACACTCAATTTAACAACAAATTTCGTATTTTGAGTTGATATATGGTAACATGGATTGCGAATCAAGGAACAAATTGAATCTGGCCCTAAATAATGCAGCTAGATTTGTTTATACCAAAACAATTCTAGGTTTCAGTCTGGAAAATTACATTAATATTCGTCATATGATATTTCTATTTAAATTAATTAAAACTCGTCAGCCTGGCTACCTTTTTCAAAAGATAAACTTTGTTCAATCATCACGAACACATAGTATTATTGTTCCTAGATATTTATTAATTTTCGTCTATAAAAATGTATTATTTGTAAATCCCAACTTTTTCTTTTCTTTTTTTTTTCTTATTTTTAAACATTGTTAGTATTAAGTTAAGTACACATTTTTATAATTAAATATTGATGTTTAGTACATTAAAAGACTTAGCGTCTTACGGTACATAATCTGTAATAAATCTAAATCTAAATCTAATTTAAGAGTATACAGGTAACGTTTACACTTGAAAAAGCGACTTGTCCTTCGGTTTCAATCAACGACATAATTATTCCGCAGAAAGATTTCGTTACTAACATTGGGGTTACGTTGAATAGACAAAAGATTACACCTGCTAAATTAACAATCGCCAATTTACATTGGATTATAGGCCCTAAATCCAAATTAAGCTAAGAAAACGAAGTACTACTTTTTAATACGGTGATGCAACAACGTCTAAATCTAACTTAGATAGAATTCAAAGGCTGCAGTCTAAAATCTTGAGGGCAATATGCGTAGCCCCCTGGTATGTGAAAAACTCCACTATTCACAGCGACCTTATGATTAATACGTTGATGGATGAGATAAAGATAACGCAAAAAAGTTATTCGCTAAGATTATTTAACCATCCGAATAAGATTGCTAAAAATTTACTCAAACAGAACTACCCTTGGCGATTAAAGAGAAAGGATATTAGATTAAATTATGCTTAAAGGCTTTGTTTCACTTATTTACATAACATGGAAGTTATTTTTCGATATTTTGTAACATATGTATTTTATGCTAATATCCTTCCAGATATTGACTATAATTTATATCATGGCATCCCTTATGATGCCCATTAATGAAGTACATTTGTTCGATATCTTTTATGATATCCATTAATGAAGTACTTTTGAATGACATCCTTTATAAATAAATTTACAATCTACCACGCACACTTTGCTATTTTGATGCAGTGGCAGCAAAGAGCGTACATATATACAAATATATATATTTTTTTTTGTAGCTTTAAGAATTTAAAAATTATTGTTAGTTTCTCATAAGAAAGATACAATAAAAAATTTGCTTGATAGTATATAAATACTGTTAACACGAAAAAAATGAACTCTAAATAAATTGCTATTTTTTGATTTATCATAACATAACTTGTTTTCAAGATACGCTTTCGCACTAAGCATTTATTTACCCGCCAGGTGACACTGGAACCAACATTTTTAATGGTACGTAATGTAAATAGGAGCTATTTTCGAAAAAAGAATATATCCGCCAAGCTAAACCATTTTTTTAAAGAAAATAAGTGTTAAATTTAGCACGAAAATGCTTAAATTGGTAGCGAGAGATTATATTCTTCTTCTTTTATGGCGCTACAACCGTTTGTTTCTCCTTCGCGAGGTTACACCCATTACTCATACCAAATGTAGACTGGTCCTTCTGCACTTGGTCCTTCCAGTGTGTTCTTGGGCGCCCTTGCCTTCATTGCCCACCCATGGGTGCCGATTCGAAAGACTTTTTTTACCGGAGCATCATCATCCATACGAACGACATGGCCAAGCCATTGCAGTCGTTGAATTTTTATGCGATTGACTATGTCCTTATTATTGTACAGCTCATAGAGTTCTTCATTCCATCTTCTTCGGTACTCGTCGTTAACGCGAAAAAAGGACATAAATCTTGAGAAGAAAATTTATTACCTGCTCGTCGCTGGTCAACATAGTCCATGTTTCTGCGCTATATAAAAGGACTGGCATGATGAGAGATTTGTACGGTGAGAATTTCGTTCGTCGAAAAAGGGCTCTGCGAGAGATTATAGTTGTACAAAAATAATAAAAAACATTTGAAATTTTAAACAACATCAGTTAGGTCCTGTCGTAAAAAAATAAAAGAGCTGGTTTTATTTTGTTATAAGCACTATCTGCCTTAGTATCGTACTTAGAGTTTGGCAGTGGAATCTATTTTAGACTGCAAGGCGTACTTTGTTCCACCAAATATAAGTAGTAATATCATAAACAGAACGATAATTAAATCTACCTGCAATGCTCAAAAATATGCTGTTGATTACATGTGCCTCTAACTATATAGCCCTGATTTATTTTAAAAGAGAGGGATATTTATCATCCCATCTGGTAATACTCCAAAAAGAGAGTATAACCTCTTCAGTGGTCTGGTGGCGACTACTATCTATATTTTATATACTTCTGTGTAAGTTTATATAAAGTAGTGAGGGTAAGTCCTAAGTTGTGAGACCTCCACAAGATGTTCTTCTCCAAAATTCAGACAGAGCATCAGCTGTTAGTTCTCGACCGCTTAGTACTTTATTTAAAAAGAATGTATATGTGCGTAAAATGCTAAAACTTATCAAAGTAAATGTGTCAAAGCGTGTTACAAATTTGTTGCTTCCAATCCGCAGCCCAACTCTTCGGCAGCAACACGCCCGCAGCCACATTTGCATGCGTGACTAGCGCAATGTCAGCTACCATTTTCCATAGCTGGTTGGGTGAGTGACATTTTGGCATCTTTGAAGAAAATTTCGTCAATCGAAATATAAATGTTTTTGTGGTTGCACAACAAATAGTTTTGCTTAAAGCAAAAAAAAAATATGTAAAACACCGTAAGTCTTCGTAGGCAAGCAATTTTCTATAATTTTTTTATATTTTTTTTTGTGTGTGTTCTGTAGCTGCCATTGTCAATGCAATTGCGACAATTGTCACTGCTTGGCTGCCACTCCTACTGCAACGTGAACGCTCTGACATTACTACCAAATCTGACTAAATTCCGGCATTGCCTGTTGACATTGCCGTCGCAGCAGCGGCACTTCGACGAACCGTCAACAGTAAAGCAACAACTACAAATACACTCTGGTTATTGCTTTGTACAATTTCGCGAACCATAAAGGAATGACGGTACATTAGCCTTGGCAGCGACGCAGCCGTGCACATAAACCATTCAACGTATCGCTGTCAAATCGATCTGCGATACTTTAAATCACAATTTCATCGCTGCCACAAGGTAATCTGTAAACATTCTTATTCTTCTATTTATCTCTTCTTTTTCTTCTTTTTCTTGTTTTTTGCACTGTTTCTTTTTCAAGTTCTACAAAGTTTTGCTCCATTTCGCAGCCACTTGCATAATCGACGCTGCAGGCAGTTAGCCGCGCGGCAGTGCAATGTCATACAAGCAGTAGCAACGATAAGAACAACAATAACAACAACAACAACAACAACAACAACAACATGTTGTAATAAAACTAGTTGCAGCAACAACATTAACAAGCAGTGCAAGTAGCAAATGGCAAAACATTTTATTGCCACAACGCACATGTCAACAGCAACTGTGGCAGCAGCAGCAGCAGCAACAAAAACCACACTAAGCACTGGCATGCGTACAACAAACACAACAGCAGCCACATATTTTGCTTTATTGCACTCTCAAGCCATGCGCCTGCCATTCGATTGCCGCACTGATCGCACTGATCGCGCTGTTCGTTGATCGACGATCGTCGTCGTCCGCGCGCGCATTTATTTCAATTTCAATTGATTGTCGTACAATCGCATGAATAATTCAATTTCGTAAGAAGCGCCAAAGTCAGCAACAACAACACTGACAACACAATCACAATAGTTGCAGCCACAATAGCAACAATATATGTAGCTGTAGCGCCGATTGCCTCTTACAAGCTAGCGATTTGTAATCGAACTTACAGGTGCGCGTTGAGTGGGGTGTGTGTGCAGCAATGACGCACAACGTTTGTGTGTTTTGTTGTTGCTATTTTTAGTGATGTTTTTTGTTTCGTTTTTATTTGATTTTAATGTTTTTTTTTGTATTTGCTTTTTATTTCGTATGCACTCTTGCATTGCATGTGATTTTCTAGCAATTTTCCATCGATTGTTTGCGACAAGCCAGCCCAACTGAGGAAATAAAATTTATGAGACTGTGCTGGTGGCATGAAAAGAAAAATTGCTCCTGAATTGACTGCATAATTTCGGTTGGAAATTAAGTTAAGTAAATAAATGCGACTACTTGTGGATTTGGAATGTTTTGCGATGGACTTTTGATTAAAGTATTTTATTTATTATTTTTATTTTTATTTTATTAGTTAATCGCTTGTGGAATTTTTTGTTTTATTAAATGTTAATCGACCGACCCTGGTTTGAGAATTTTTCGTCGCTAGCCGAAAACATCGCTCTAAAGTTGTGCCTTCAAATGTCTTTGAATAAATTGTTAAACAAATTTACTTGAGTTTATAGTATTAAGTGCAAAAATCTAGTACGATTTCCATTCCCTTTGAATTTAAAACGTCACCAAAATGCCACTCAACTCACACAGAAACCAGTCTTTGGTTTTATATTGATCTTCCTTTCTGCAATTTTTTTCCTATCACACTCGATCTTACAATAAAGCCAAATCGAAAGATAATAAACAGAAATGTTGCAAGCAGTTATTTACTGGAAACTTTAGAATTGGGTGAGGTCTGCAGAATCTAGGCTTCAAATAGAGCACCTCGCAAATATCTACGCGGTATCATTTTATGTGCTTTTGTTATATTCTGCCTGGCTCATATATTCAGAATTTTTTCCAACAAAAACATCTACAGTGTAGTTAACTCACTTTATTAATTGGGTCAATAACCGCCTAGGCGATTTTTCGCTAACTTTTGCCAATTCGAAACTCCAAGTCTACCCAAGTCTACCGAAGTCTTTTACCATTGGGGGCTTTCAACGAAGATGATGCCTCCCATTTCCTCTGCCATCGATGCTCTTGTAATGCTAGAATAGTTCATCGTTCCATACATTTTTCGAAGAATCGTTCACATGAAATCTCCATGATCCCTCTCATCAGATGTATCCATTATTTATGCTTTTGCGCCGTATAATGCAACGAGAATAAGATACTTATAAAGTGTGGTGTTTGTCCGTCGAGACGGAACTTTAGTGCTCAATTTCCTACTCTGTTCAAAGTTGCACTTGTTGGCAAGAAAAATGCGTCGTTTGTTATTGGGGGTTTATTCTGATTCCTAAATGAAGAAAGTCCTCTACTTTTTCAAAGTTATAAATGTTAACAGTGATGTGAGTGCCCAGTTGTAAATGTGATGACTGTCGTTTTGACGTCAGGAGATACTTCGTCTTGCTCTCTCAGTATACCATAACAAAGTTTTTATATTGACTTTCCGATTTCTTCTTCTAGTTTCTGTTATTTCATGATTTCTGCTTTCGACGCAAAAAGCCCAAAAATATTGCTTCCCGGATGTCGAAAACAATTGATTTGCAGTTGGAGATAAGAAATTCTTTATAAGCTGTCAAGATGCTCGAAGGGCATTAAAAATCACTAGTCATATCAGACAGCCAGGCAGTCCAAAGGGCACTAGACTCCTTTAAGACGAAGTCAAAGCTCGTATACAGTTGCAAAACGGTACTTGACTTATAAGGAACCGACAACAGAGTGACACTGTGAATAGTTCCGGGTCACGATGGCTTTTATGGCAACGAAAGGGTTGGCAATCTTTATAAAGGAGGGGCCCAACGGAGTTTTTAAGGCGCTCAGCTGTTCTGTGGTTCTTCTAAGAGATACACGGCGGAGCTTCTTAGGAAGGGGGAGGTCTCACGAATACCAGCCCAAAGGTAATCATCAAAGGGTAATATACAATTAATGAGATTCATGTGTCCGTCCCATGAAGACTCTGAAAGACTAAGCAATCTCAGGAGAGAGAGGGTCTAAGAACTCTCAACGTATACTTGACAAGTCACTGTAGGCTGAAGTACCATTTTCCCATAATGGGACTCTCGGAGGTTACTTACTACAGGTTTGTGGCTTGAGGTGATTTACTTAGTTCCGCAAAACAAACAGATCTGATCGAAAAGCCCTAGACAAAACAATGATGAAATACTTTCTCAAACATAGAAGCAGGGAGTTACGAGCTCAGTCAAGGTTATGTACGCCAAAACTATTAATGAGGTATAACTGAGGAGAAAAGGGGGATAGTAGCGAGCATTTTTCCTGTGGAAGTCCTCTCATTACAAGGTGTTATTGATTAATAATAATGTTCTGAATGTTATGCGAAATTTGACATATGAAAAATTAGTTCAACTAAAAGTAATGAATAAATGGTATGACAATTAGCTAGCCACTATGAACAAATATAAATTTGAAGTGTATAAATTAGCCCAAAATTCGGGAGAATGGGATGAATATAGAGACGTTAAAAGAAAATATAAAAATTAGTGAATATTAGAAAAATTAAGCAAATGGAAGATAATATAAATAAAAATAGTCAATGAAAGTTCATCAATCAAGAAGGTTGTAATAAATGGACTAATATACGAAAATGAATCTGAAATAGGTTTTTTCTATGCTAAAATAATAAATGAAAGTTTAAGCAGTGGCATAGTTCCAAGAATGTGGAAAACGTCAACTATTGTCTCAATAGAAATAGTTAAAAATACGATAAAAGCAGATGAGTTTCGCCCCATTAACACATTGGCAAGTGACGACAAAGTTTAGAAATCGTGACAAAAAAACAATTAGTTCAATATTTAGAAAATAATAAGATGGTATCAACAATCAGGATTAAGACGAAATCATTTTTGTGAAACAGCATTGAACATGGTTATAGCTGAATGGAAAGAAGAACTTATTGATAGGAAATCGATAATAGCAGTTTTCATCGATCTAAAAAGAGCGTTTAAAACAATAGATCAACAAATATTGTTGGAAAAACTATCAGGCATTGGTATTAAAGATGTTGAATTGTATTGGTTTAGAAATTTTTTAACAAATCGTAAGCAAAGAAAAATAATTGGTTCGACATTGTCAGATAAAGTGGACGTCAAGATTGGCTTGCCCCAGGCGTCTGTTCTTGCGCCAATTTTATTCAATATCTACATTAACGATATTAATTCAGTCTTAAAATTCAGTTGCTGACGATGCATTAATTTCGATTAATGGTAAGAATGAAGAAGATATAAGAGAAAAGTTGCATAGTGATTTAGATGCTTTGTATGTCTGGCTATGTGCTAACAGACTTAAAATTAATATTGAATAAACTAAATACATGGTAATAACAAGAAATAACATTGTAAATATTGAATCGATCAAAATAAATAATACGGAAATTGAAAGCGTACAGAAAATTAAGTACCTGGGTATCGTAATAGATTACAAATTAAAATTTGACGGTCATATTAACCACACAATAAGTAAAATAGCTACTAAACTATGGTTTATTAAAAGATCCTGTAAATACCTAAGTAATTATTTTAAAGTAAGAGTATATAGAGCAATATTTGAGCCATACTTTATATATTCTTCCACAATTTTCTTTATCATGAAAAATTCGCAAATGGAAAAACTGCAAAAAATGCAAAATAAAGCTTTGCGTTTTATATTAAACAAACCATATTGATACTTCAATAAAAGAAATGCTACTCAGTTTGAATTGGTTTAGCGTAAAACAACAAATATTTTTTTACACAATGAAATTTATATAGTACAATATAAAGAACGGAAATTTGCCCGATTATTTGAGAACTAGTATTAAATTTAACTACGAGGTTCATGACAAAAATACCTGACGGAAAAGTGATTTCAAATTGCCTAATTATAAAACAGAATCTGAAAAAAACAGTCCTTTTTATAAGGGTTTAAAATGCTTCAATGAACTGCCAGAATACATTAAAAATTGTGACATTAATTTGTTCAAAAAAGATTATATGATTACACAAAATCATTGATTAAAAAATAGAGTTTGTAGTTTGTGTTGATTTGAGATGCATATATTAATATTTCAATATTTCGTATTCAAATATTGCACATAATAAAATGTAAAAATATCTCTTAAGTGATTTTCTGAACTAGACTCTACGAAGTCGTAATAAATAAATAAAAAAAAAAAAAAAATTTCATCAGTACCCATTTAAGGGGGCCAATACTGGAATATGGATCTGTTGTTTGGAACCCGTGCTATCAAGTTCATTCCGACCGGATAGAGTCAATTAAAAAACAATTTCTGCTTTTTGCTTTAAGAAATTTTCTTTGGTACTTTCAGTATAACCTGCCTCCATATATAAGTCTGCCCAATTAAAATAAGCAGAGATTTTATCACATCTAAACTAAGTAAGTCCCTTACAATCAATGATCACTCACCTCTCCCCCTCTTGCTATCTAAACTAACAATTAAGTAAAAACCCAGCCTGCTGCGTAAATAGAGTTATAAAACTAGCACAACAACTTTATATTCCATTAAACTCCAAACTACCAAATAAATTCATTTCTCCAAATTGGAAACTAAACAATTCTTCGATTAACACGGACTTAACCACATATAAAAAGAATATCACAAATCCTTTTATCTACAAACAGCTATTCAACGCTCTAGTAGAAAAGTACATAGACTTCAAATTCTTATACACTGATGGCTCACAAATTAATACTCAGGCCAGCTATAGTATAACTGAAAACAACAAAATAATTCAAATAGCCAATCTACCTCAATACAGTTTAAACTTTGCCGCCGAGTTAATTGCAATACACGAAGCGGTTAAATATGTTATGAAACTTCCAGCAAAATACGCAATTTGTACGGACTCCTTATCCTTTTTGAATGCCGTAGCTAACATTAACAATAACAATTTTTACTGCAACTCGATTAGAAAGATGCTTTTGAAGAAACATAGCAAAATTACACTTATCTGGGTACCCGGTCACAAGCAAATTCCAGGCAATGAATTTGCCGACTCAGCTGCCAAAAATGCTCTAAATGAACCGCTTATAACAACAGAAAATCTGCTTCTTTCAGATATCAATAGATACCTAAAAAATCATTTTGATCAAATCCATGCCACGTTTCAGGCAATCTCTTTTAAATATAAAACCCACAAACTTACTAAACAACCCATCAAAACAAAACATGATACAACTAATACAATACCTTAAATACTGCAATTTATATCATGAAACATAATCCACCCTAAAATTTAAATATATACATCCTATACCCACTACACTATACCCACATTCCCACAAATCACAAATGATACACCAACTCATTCTATTACATACATACACGGACACATATTCGAGTGCATCTAATACCCATACACATGTACATATATATAACATAGGAGTACATCATAATTAATTTAGCTTAAGGCCTCGGTAGCTATAGCTTCTTCTCTTATTGTACTATAATTTAGTTATAGTTTCAATATCTTTGTAAATAAATAAATAAATATAAGTCGTTTAAAACTCATTAATCTTCCTACATTTGCTAGTCGCAGAGAAATGCTAAGCACTGTATTTTTGGTCAAGCTACTGACAGGCTTGATTTATAGCCCATCTCTTCTTAGCGAAATAAAACTAAACGTTCCCTCCAGAACTTCAAGACATTACCGGCCTATTTTTATGAACCCATGTAAAAGTAATTTTGAGTTAAATGAGCCACTCCATAGTTTGTGTCAGGATTTTAACACTCATTCCGGTTCTTTCAATATTTCAGACTCACTTTTTTACATAAAAACTTGTTCTGTAGCTGAACAGTTTTAGATCTCGACACTAAACAAACTTCTGCCTTTCATGACTCGGCACAGCATATCTGAAACATTTTTTTTTTGTTTTTTTATATAGCCTTGCGTCATACGGGCGGGTATCGAGGGATAAACCCGTTGGGATTACAAAAAACAAAAGGATATCTTGTCTAATTGCTTCAAAACCTGATGCAAATAAAACGGGTAGTTTTAAGGTCTGAAGTTGCTTACATTAAGAATGACTTTTTGCTAATTTCCTAACTAGTTATATGTTACAAATAAATTCCTGAAGCATAATGTACTACATAAAGAAAACAATTAGAGAAGATGAATGACACTGGCGATAAAATAGAAAATACCTAACTCTTTTCAAAGTGCGAATACACAAATTTTTTTATTCAACGTAAAAAGAAAAATATAAAAACAAACTCTAAAACTGCAAAAGCCAATCGACAACACATGCACCAAAAGCCTGTTTGGGCTTAATTGGTCGACGAGGAGTGTGCGTTTTTTTTTATGTAAGTTACGACGTTGTACCAAGCAACATGTGTGTCACTGACATTAGCCAGCTTTAAAGTTAATGTTGTAGGTGGAAAAAGTACAAAAAAAGGCGGGCGCACAGAAAGTAGGCGGAGGCAGAGGAGTAAACATAAGTGAGAAAATGTAAAAGTGAAAAGTGTTTAAAGCTCATTTTCACTTGTGCAGCAATACGTGGCGCAGAATCACTAAGTGAAAACGTAAACCTGTCCAAAGCACATAATTCATATGGCCACTAGACAAAGGTCAACTAAATTTTGTGCAGCGCAGAAGAAAACCTCCACACCACAAACACTTCAAATTCAATTTATTTAGAAAAGTTTCTTTTCAGTTTGGCATTTATTAAATTTTTTTCTTGCTCCTTAGAGTGACTCTCTGCTATTTCCGCAAATGTTTGCGCATACGCAAACGCTCCAGTTATTTGAAGCTGGCACTGCGTTTGCCTTTTAGCTAGCGATGCATGCGCTTCTGCTGCGTCATCGGTTCGTTTGTGTGCACGTCGCGCCCATGCGTCGGCGCGTACGTGCCGCCAGAATGACACGCGCGCATGCGTGCCGCTGCTTTGCCCAGCTACGAGCACATACAAATTGTATGGCGGATTGTGCCTTGGCTTTGCAGGCAGCTGAAACCTTTGGTGGCCCGGCAAACCCACTTGGCGCGCATATTTCTTTCACTCACATTAGCAGCAACAACAACAACATTGGCGCGCATATAATTCGCCGGCTATGCAGCAGCAGCAGCATTGTTGCGTTGTGATGTCATCAGCATACGGCGCGCCGTCGGTGGATGCCTTAAATTGAATTTGAACGTACATATGTATATATGAATATCAAGCGCAGCAGACCCCACCTGCGTCACCTGTGCGGCAAATTGACACACTCACATTCATTTGTACACACACACATGCAGATATTTAGCATCTGCGGCGGCGGCATGCGCGTGATCCGCTGAACTGGGTTTGCTCTGAAATTTAATTTCTATTTCTTTGCCAGCTCTCTGAAGTTTACCGCGCCACGTTGCATTGTTGTGAAAAATTAAATTAAAATTAAAACAATCAAATTCGCTAAACATTTTGTTATTCAAAAATTTGGGCTCTCCTGCTTGTCGGCTGAGGAGTCAAATGCCAGCGCGCTTTCAACTGTTCCGGTACGAAAATCAGAATTGCAAAAGAAAGAGCTCACAACACAGCTCTGGGTCGACACAACGGAATGACAAATTGGAGCAATTATGGATATGGTGTGGCAACTTTTTTGTTTGATGGGTTAGCGCAGATATGCACGTGTGTGATATGCGCCAAATTAGTTGATTTATATTTCAATGGCAGTTTCTTCAAAAACAAAAAAAAAAAAAACGTGCGCGCTTTCAACATTTAATTTATGTTTGTGCGCTGGGTGCCGCGAATTCCATGAATGTGCTCAGTTGTACGAATTTGATTTCCATCAAAAAGTGGATACGCGTGCGCAAAGGCATATTTCCATGAGAATATAATACATTTGCGAGTTTTAAGAGAAAAATAACACTGTTGAACAAATTCAGGTTAGCAAAAGTTAGGTCGATTCTCAGAGTGAGGGGTAAAAAAAGAGGCTTAATTAGAAGACGTTGTTTGATGTTAGTTCGAATTTTTTTTTAATCGACCTTCGAACTTTGCAGTCAAATGCCGATTTTCAGCATATTGTTTATATGGTTTTTTGGCTATAACTCGTCGACTATTTGATATTTTTTCAATCTGTTAAAGCCAAATTATTGCTTGATCCCTGTGCAACAATTAAAATTTAAAAAATTGATTTAGAAAATTTTTGTAGTGTTTATAAAGCAAAATATTTGAAATTTTTTTTCATGCTTTTTGAACATATTTTCCACAAAAGTAAGTTATTTTTTCGTGTAGCCTATTGTCTTTAGGCCATTTCCGTCCAATGCGACTATTCCAATTATGCTGAATACCTTCTCCGTATCGTGAATCCCAATCGCACAAAAAACACGGATATTTTGGACACCCAGATGCTGTTAAGCCTGTAATCAATGAAACTATTTTGAGGTTGCAGCAAATGCGCCACTGGTGTTCGTTATATTTGATTACTTCCAGAATGTGTTTCAAATTATCGAAATTTTCACTAGTGTCAGTGCTATATGCAATTGGAACAGAAGGCATTCTATTCGTCTTGTGCAAAAGCACAACTTTTAAGCTGATTAGTGAACTATCGATGAATAAACGCCAATCATCAAATGAAAAGAAGAAACTGAGAAGCATATTATAGATCAAACAGAAAGCAAAGAAGACTTAATTTTGTGGAAAATATGTTCAAAAAGCATGAAAAAAAAATTTTCTACATTTTGCTTCATAAGCACTACAAAAATGTTCCACAGTGTAATTGGATTATCTAACCAAAAAAAAATTTTTTTATGTAAATAAATAAGTAAAAATATTGAAAATTGATATACATCAGCATTACTATGAAAACTACCGAACCAACCTTTTATACTTCTGATATTCTTTACTTAGCTTATATTTGTTCTACAAGATACAAAAATATATATATACATATATGAAAAAGGATTATCTGGCAGCGTGGCCCTTTAGTTTAAAAAAATGAAATCATTTCACAAATGAGAGTTTAATATTCAGATCTCGCTTTTAAACAAAATACTTTAATTATGTTCAATAGCAATGTATACGGAACAATTTTATACCCCTACACGCTCGCTAGTGCTTAGTACCAGTTATAGGTTAGTTTGAGGTTTGCGCTAGTCATCAGAAAATGTATGTATGTCCTTTAAAAAACAATTCATTCTATATATCTATAAAGTTGATGGTCTGATTTTAGTAATTGCTATTGTTAATTAAATTATATCATTAGCTATAAATCGTTATCGTTATTGCTATAGTTATGGCTTTTGGTATCATTATCGTTGTAATTATTGTTAGCACTCTACCTTTAGTTATCGTTTACGTTGTCGATGTGGTTATTGTTATCGTTATAGCCATCGCTTTTATAGCATTACTACTTTTTGTTTGAACGTATATGTATATCGTTATCGTTATTGATATCGTTTGTTGTCTGCATCTTGTTTTTATTGTTGTCTGCATAGTAATGGGTATTCTTTTCGTTACAGATATAATTAGCGTTATTGTTATCGTTATCAGTGTAGTAAAGTCCAACGCTATCGGTTTCCCATAGACACAAAAAGCAAGGGAATTTGGTAAACCCAGATTGTAGTCCGAGCGCACACTTGACAACCGTGGTCTTTATATTTTAATTTGCAAAGAATCAATTCCAAGTTCTTGTAGGTTTCCTTGAGGTGTACCGAATGACCGACAGGAATGAAAGTATAGAAACTGCCGTTGTGAAGCAGAACTGCTTTAAGGCTTCTTTTTGAAGAATCTAAGAAAATACGCTACTCTGCTGGGTCGTATGAGATCTTAAATGTGTCCATCAAACTTTCAATATTGGTACAATAAACCAGCTCGTCCTCTTGGGCAAAGTAGGAAGTAAACATGTTTATGTTTGTTAATGCAGCTCTCACAGGGTGTTCCTTATTAATGATAGTTATGGTAAACATTTAAAAACAGTAATCAAAATAAAATTATACCTTTTATTAATGCCTACAAGTTAGCCGAAAAAATACCCTTTTTTATAATAAAATTTTGCGTTTTGTAAAATAACCTTACGTTCTGGAATTTTTTGAGTATTTTTTCAGTTTTCAGAACACCTAAATACATATAAATCAGTTGAAAATATCCAGACAGCATTTTTGTTGCAGACCTGTGTTTTTAGTGACATTCACTGTACATTCGCGTTATTGACTCCGATTCCCAACGATTTCACCATTCAGTAACTTTTTTATTGCTATTAAATAGTAGTTATCGCAATCTTCTTAAATCGTTGGCCTCTTATTTCTATTTTTGAGCAATATTAATTTTTCGAACGAAAATATTCTCCACAAAAATTTCTATTGATGAAATTTAATTTAAAATAACCGGCCGAAAAGCTCCATTTAAGCATTGATTTAAACTTAAAACTTGGCCCAAAAATATTATTATCGATTAATTTCCGCTAAGAGCTCCGTAAATCAAAACATTCTATGCGCACTCGTCGTTATAACACATCCTCTCAGGATGGACCGTGACTGCCGCAGTTAAGGCCACCACTAGTAATCTATTCAAATTTTATTTTACACAAAACCACTTTTTTAAAACAAGATTTACTTGAATAAATTAACATATAATTTCACTACAAAGTTTTTTTTTTATTTACGAGTACAATAAAAAATAAAAGTTGGGAACAAATGATTCGGTCCGCCAACCAAATTATTTACCACACATTTCCAAACAATGCAGAAAACACATGCAACACAGAAGCCATAGTAAAACAAATTGTTGCAGCATTCTTGCAACAACAAACTACCTACAACTCAGTACGACAATAAGGCATTGTTGTATGCTGCCGAAGCCACCCACAACATCGAAAAGTAAGCGCTAAGCAAACTGCAGGCAATGCAAAATATTGAAACGAAAAGTAAAGGGAAAAACTAATTGTATTTTAATTTAGTCGAGTGTAGTTTGCCCTTGCAAGGGCGCCAACTTATGCTACAGAAATGAAAAAAAAAAATCAATAAATTTAAAGAACATCGTTATGAGTACAACAGAAGCATAGTAAAAATGCTGCCACCAACAACCCGTTTAGCTTATTTTTTGTTTATCAAAACAATGTTGAATATTTTATTTGCTTACTTTTTCAGCTTACGGCATTTAATGCAGTTCTCTTTGTTATTGTCTTCATGATTCATATAGTCAACAATGTGTAATGCCAGCCAATTTCAGCGCTCTATTGCGCTAAAGAGGATGAAGCAGCAGCAGCTAACAAAAAAACAACACCAGAAAATGTTTGGGAGCTAGCGTGATGAGAACTCGATTTTAACTAGTTCCAAAGGGACGAGTGTGTGAGCCAAACTGAACTACATTTTTTGTAGAAAACAAAGTGATTTTTTTGTGTGTTTGTGATTCTGAGCCGCTAGCAACTGATAAGATATTGTCTTATTAAATCTTTGCAAGACTGTTGAGAGCATTTTAGTTTTGTGGCTTTTATCTCATTATTATTTGTATGAGCTGTTAAATTAGTTCTTGCCTTATAAGACTTAATGTAAACTCTTGCATGGTCCAGCAGATGTGCGATATTCTGAGTGAGGACCTGTTTACGGAGATATTAAATTAACTCCAACATAAAAAAGAGCACGGACCCAAAATCTAGAAAGACGAGATTTCAAATGAAAATTAAATAAAAGGACGAGAATATTAAAATAAAACTTAGTTGCTGTTTTCTTTTTTTGACCAAAAAGTTATCCGTTTATAAAGATTAAGGAGAAAATTTTACTAAAGGCAATGAAGATTAAGAAAAAAACTGAAACCAAAATTAAATTTTAGATACAAATTAAAATATTTGTTTTAAAAAAGAATGTAAACATTGTTTTTAATACATCGTGCAAGTATATCGGAACATATAAACAGTTTTTTAAATCTATGAATAGTATAAATTTTCATTTGATGGTTTACTGAGTTTCAAGATATCCCTTAGATCTCTATTGAAATTTTTCAAAAAATTTAGATATTCAATAATATTTTGTAGTTGAATCCAATATGTTAGCTCCGTCCAAGTTGGAAAGGACCTCTCCAAACCGTGCGCGACCAAACGAGGCTTTAGACAAGGCGACTCACTTTCGTGCAACTTCTTCCATCTGATTATGGAAACCGTAATAAGAGCGTCCAACCTGAATTGCAGTAAAATTATATATAATAAAAGTACGATGCTACTAGATTATGGGGATGATATTTACATCGTTTGAATTAAATCTTGGGTCGTCAGTGCAGCATTTTCCAGTCAAGAGAAGGAAACCGAAGACAATGGTTTTGCAGTAAACGAGAAAAAAAAATCCTTTGGGCGACAAACAATAAATCATCGCATATTGGGACCCTTGTCATTGTACATTGTTACAACTTTGAAGTAGTCAAGGATATACCTTGGATCCAGCATAAACACAACCAATAATGTCAGCTTTGAACTCAAGCAAAGAACAACACTTGCCGACAGTTGCTCTACAAATCCCTCATCATGCCCTTCGTTTTGTGTGGCGCAGAAATATGGACGATGTTGAATAGCGATGAAAAGGCTTTTGGGGGCTTTCGAGAGAAATGTTCTTCGCAAAATTTGTAAGCGACGGGTACCAAAGAAGACGGAATGCTGAACTGTACGAGCTGTATAATGATATGGATATAGTCAAGGGCATACAATTTTAGCGACTGCGATGCCTTGGGCATGTCATTCGTATGGATGAACTTTCCGGTTAATTAATCGGCGCCTACAAACGTACTTGAAAGACCAAGTAGAGACGGACCTGTCCTTACTTGTTGTGAGCAATTAACATAATCTAACGAAGGAAAGAGAAAACTTTCGAGGTTTTTTTGGTCTCTCTCTCCCAAACCGACAAACGGTTGTTAAATCTAATATAATAAAACTGATTGAAAACTGCCAATGTTTATTGATGATAGAGAGAACGAAAGTTGACACTGAAGATGGCACAACGCCGAAACCGGTTTGTCTCCAAACTAAACTTGACAAGGGATGACGGAAAATCGTTCCAACAAATATTAACAATTCACCCTGTCGGACAAGAAAAAGAAGAAAACAATATAGTTTATTGATGACTTGACAAAAGCTATCGAAATGTTTGTAGTCAATCAAATTTATTGTACTAACGAAACTCATTGAAAATTATCAAAAATTATCCATTTATAAAATTTTTGCGAGTTATCTATCAAGTAATTAATCCGTATTTATCGATTTAAATCAAAACTTTTTCAATGATCCATATTTATTGATTGGACGTCCTTTTTGATACTCAAAGATAAATGTTGTCTGTTTAGTAGCGCATACTTGGGATAATTAGAGCCGACAGTTCAAAATGCAAGCGAGTTACAGTTCGAATTAAAATCTCAAAAAGTAACAAATCATTAACATCGCTGTTCGCGTCCACAAAGCGTCAACAGACTTAACTTACTTAGCCTATAACAAGTAAATGTAGCTGTAAGTGTAATAGAACTGAACTAGTTCTGATTTCAAATCCGGCTAATGTTTTCCAACTTCAGAACCAGTGAATATTTTCTCATCTAAGTTTTTATACATTGCTAAAATTTCTAATAATTTTCCCTTCTTCTACTATGCAAGCGGTATTTGTTGCTGCATACTTATTCTTGGTATTCACGCGGGAATTGTCACGCTAGTGGCACTTGCCCATTGCCATGGGCTTTGAACTTTTGCGCTACTGCCACTAAAATTGGGAGCGTTTACAAAAGTTCTTCTAAGCGTTCTCGTTGCTCTTACTATTTAACCTTCCATTCTTCTCTATTACTCTTTTGCCTGCTCACTCTGACTCTACATATCTTTCGTTTTTTAAATATTGCTTTTGCTTCGAGGTACTTGCTTGCCGCAATGTTCTCTGCTGCTTTTCTACTCTCCCATGCATTATTTTTGTTATTTATGCAACATCATTTGCAGCTTCCTTTTCATTTTGTCTCTGCAGGCATTGCAGATATTCGCCTTTATTTGCTGCATTGCTGCTGTTGGTGCTGCCACAATTCGGTCGCGGCTAACTTTGGTCGGTTAACACAAAAGCATTTTCAACGGCGGCAATTCAAATGCCAAAAAGGCCGCAAAGCAGCATAATGATAACAACAACAAAAACAACAATAACAGCAAAACGTAAGTAATAACAAAAGCAACGCAAAAGAAGAAAAAAAAAAAACAATTTCTGCCGCAAAATCGACTCATCCTCCAAAGACGTTCGCGACGTTCGCCTTGCATATTTCGGCGCTGCGCCATAGCTGCCTGCTCAATGCTTGGCGTGCACACGCCTTGCGCTTCTGACTGTGCTTCTAGTATTTGCGGCAAGAACGCGCTGGCTAGCTGATTTTTTTTTGTTTTTTTTTTCAGTTTTTTTTCAGTTTTCATTGCTGGTATTATTATATGTTGCTGTCGCACACACAAACACACACACACACATACAGCGAATGAAAAGATCAAAGCCATGCGATATAATTGCCGTGCGCGCGCCACATGAGACCTGAGACGCGCTTCATTCCATAGCAAACGTGCAACGCAACAATTCAATAATGCAAGCATTGCTGCGGCCGACGTGGCAGCAGACAATGCAAATTCTTCATTAGCTTTCGCTTCCTAATTTGATTTCAAGGCGTTCAAGGCAGCGCATGAATTTCACTTGCCACGTTGCACCGCAGCACCCTGTTCTAGATGTTGTTACGTTACTATTTTCGTTTTTCTTCTTTTTACATTTTTTGTTTGTTTTGCCTTTTGTTGGTTTCTGCTGTATCCGTACATATCTATGCAAAAGCAACATTTTCCCATGCTGCGCAAATGTGCAGACGTGTGTGTATGTGTGTTTCGTGGCACAATAATTACCCACATTTTGTTGCCAATTATGCGCAATGCATGCAACCAAGGAAATGCCCACCTTACATAGAAAGCATGCTGTTCTCGTTGTTGTTGTTGTTATGGTGAGTACTACAGTTATAATTGTGGCAGTCAATAAAATATATAGCGAAAATTTGTGCTGAAAATCAACAAGAATATTTAAAGCTAAGGCGTTAATTGCGCGCAGTCTCCACCCAGTTGCAACTTGCCCCACAAATGCTTTGCACGCATAATTAAAATCGTATCAGCGTTGTAGGCAAAGAACATACACACACACACACACTCGCATACAATTTGCACAAACTTTGTCTACTTTTCGTTTTGCGCATTGATTATTTGCTTTAAACAAAATGAAAGCCTTGCCCACCTGTCCACTTGAATGTATCTGCCCGCCATGCAGCTAGCTGATTGTTGTCTCTGTCTGTTTGTCTGTATTTCTGTCCGCCAGTGCGCCTGTCAATAACTCAGCTGTCAGCGTTGGCATTAAATTAATTAATAGCAAGCAGCAACATGCCACAAAGGCATGCGTAAATTACAC
Organism: Philophylla caesio; assembly: GCA_963971545.1. Taxonomy (NCBI): domain Eukaryota; kingdom Metazoa; phylum Arthropoda; class Insecta; order Diptera; family Tephritidae; genus Philophylla; species Philophylla caesio. The sequence goes on from OZ020608.1 coordinate 15,614,882, forward strand.
TCATGCACCTATCTGTGGCAACATGTTGCCAGTTTCAGTTCCAGTTGCATTTACGCTGCGACAATTGGTGGTCGGTGGGAAAGTGGAAATTGAGCTTGACTTAAATAGAGACAATATTAATTTTTGTACCTTAAAGTGTACTTTGATGGACTGAAATCGTTGACAACTCTGCCTTTTTGCGTTATTTGGAATACGTTTTTGTTAGCGCAGATAGATTTCTTAGTAACTTTTATTAGTTAAATTCTGAAAGTTATCCTTAGGTATAGTTCTGTCGCCAAAGCGGTCCATCTCGGCCTCTATAGTCTTCTCGTTTGTGTTGTCATTAGCCCTAAATTGAAGGGATATTATTGACCATTTTTACAAAATTTCCACTCAAGCTAATTGGTCTTACTTATGAATCGCTCAGTGTCTGTTGAGTTTGCTGATTACCCAGGAATGTAATATCACCTCTATGTGCGCTTTCTTGAGCCCACGAAGGGCTAAGGATCATTAAATCATTCTTGCTTTACCATACTATGTATCTGCCTATTTGTTGCCGACATGCTCCTCAAATTCCGGTGTACCTATCTCAGTAAAAGTGTCTTCTTGGCTACAAGAGCGATGCGGGCGTCGTTTTAATAATTTGCTAGTTTCGCGATTACCATGTGGGACTTCAATGACAATAGGACTGCTTGACTTTCAGACATAACTAGTACATAAGTATTTCAAAGAAATGCCTCTTCTAAGACACTTTCTGCACACAAAATCGTATAGTGGTACCAATTGGTTTTTCTTTTTCGAAGTTCTTCCACAATACGACATTTTTTTAAGTTCTTTGCATCAAACTTCTTCCTTTAGTTTTGGCATATGCTATCCACATACTACAATGATCTTGGTCTGCAATGGGCATTGAAAGTCGCCTAGTTATTTACAGCCAATGTAAAATTTTTATAGACAAAATTCACTTTGACCGTATTCTGCTGATGAGCTAATGTGAAAGGGCTTTAATAACTCTTCCCCATCATTTTTCAATAACGCAGAAAGAAACTTGTCAGCTCCGCGAGCTTTGTTATTCGTAGCCATGCTAGCGGTAGACGAATATCGTCACATTCGGCTTACATTGCGTCGATTCCGTCTTAATTGATTGATGTTTCAGGTCCGTAATTTTCTCGAGAGTGGTCACTGCTATCACCTTAAAAGAGTGTGGCAAAGTGCTTCCTACATCATTTAAATGTGTAATTTACGTCAGTCAGCAGGTCGTCGTTGTCGTTCCTACGGGTATTTGCCCCAGTCTGGAAACTTTCTGTAAGCCCTTTCACCCTTTATGCAAATATTTTCGGGCGCTTTTGCTTTTGGATAGCATCTCAAGCTCTTCGCAGTCACGAATTTCATCTTTTTTTCCATACCGTCACGTCGTTTCTCGTCATATCAGTTGTACTTTTGAGCTCGCTAAAAAGCGTCAGACTCTTCAGCGGCAGTTGATTGGTGATCTTAGAGCGCAGGAATGATAGTCGTATGTCGAAGTATGTCACAGTCTGTTGTGGTTACAGCTTACAAGCGTTGGTATTGCTTTGCGTCAACATAGGTGTACTATTTTCTGAAGATAGACGCGTGCGGATCTTAGCTTCGACGTTGCTTACAAGAGAATCCATTTGATTCAGAGTTTTACCATCTAGAGAAATCACTCCCACATTTTAGGCCCGGACGAAATTTTTCATTACCAAGCCTTTATGAGGTGTTTCGTCATAGAGACTGAATATTTCGAGTGTGTTACCATAGTTCATTTTAATCCGAATTGAAGCGTGAGCTTCATTAAACGTAGAGAGGTTGATATCCAAGGCTTTTGATGGCCTTTCATTGCATTCGATTTTTTACGCGACGGACGTCAAACACTGCACCGGCCTCTGAGCCAGGAAGCGAAACCAATACTCCTCTGATAGAACAGCGGAGGGGAAAAAAACAATGGACCGTTATGAAGACTTTAAAGGTAGCAAACACTAATGAATACTTTTTCTTATCGTATCGAAAATTTTGTGAGATCAAAAAGTAGGTAAACAAAAAAGGCACATGAAAGTGTAGCATTTCAATCCTAAGTAAAGAAGGGCTGGAAGATGAAATCCTTAGAAATTGTATTATTTAAGAGCCGCTAATACTAAAGCGAGTGATATCGTGCGACTGATTACCAAATCAAAAAGTCCGAAGAGAAGGAAGTAAGACTTCAGGTTAGGTTAGGTTCAGGTGGTTGCTGGTATACCGCCAGCACACTTAGGCCACTATGTTAGGCCCATTTTGATACCACAGAGATCTCAAACCTTTACTGCTCCTTAAACCAGTTCGTGGAATCGACTAATTTTTAACAGCTGCCGTATGTTCAACTCAGCAGCAGCGCTTAGATCTTTTAAAATTCTGGAGCCCACGAATTTTCGTCGTCTCCTGCACAGCGCAGGGCATTCACATAATATGTGCCGAATCGTTTCAGGCTCCTCCTCGTCAAAGCAGCTTCTGCAGAAATCATTGTTGGGCACTCCAAGTCGTTCTGCGTGCCTCCCTATAAGCAGGTGGTCTGTAATAATTGCCATAGTCACAAATATTTCTGACCTTCTCAAGGACAGATTATCTTGCGGTTTACTTATGCTCCACTCGAGCCACACGAGCTTTGCTGTATTGCACATATCACTGCGTTCCCATCCAAGAAGAAATCTCTGATACTGAGTTTGCAGGAAGCGAGTGGCATGAACAACCTCTTTCATGTCGTCGAAAGTGGTACGGAAGTACCCCTTCTTGCAAGCTAGTCGGCCTTCTCATTACCTGGTATGTTGCAATGTCCAGGTACCCATACCAGGTGCAAAACAAATTCCTCAGCCATCACATTAAGGGATCTGCGGCAGTTTGCTAACGTTTCGGAATTTATCGTGACAAAGTCAAGTGCCTTAATAGCGGCCTGACTGTCGGAGTAGATGTACAATATGTCCGTAGTAGTGACCACATAGCGCAGACTGTCTACAACGTCTTATATAGCCGCTAGTTCGGATTGGAAGACAATACAGTGGTTCGGGAGCCAGAAGAAGGACGTCAGCCCGAGTTGCTCAGCTTATCTCCTTCTCCTACATTTTTGTTCAAGCTTGTATTCGTCGGTGTAGAATCTAATTGAATTTTCGTGCAACGGAACTCCCTTCGATCACGATTCTCGACTGGGTATCTCTGTGAGACACTTATTGTTGAAAGCAAACATTGATGTGCAATAATCGGTTTTGCTCGGAAGCTTATGGTTTACTTAAATGGTGGTGTGACCTCTCGATTGCATGTTGCATAATTTTTGTTCCCGCAATCTTAAAGCAATATTAAGTCATCGAAATTTATTGAAGACAAAGAAGTGCTTCAACGTTACGCTTTTTCTCGAGACAAGCGACCAAATTCCTATTGGGTATACGCCATGCATTGACTTATGATGACTATCAGCACTGAGCGCTCATATCAATGTAGTAAATACAAGCTCACACCCGTGCGAGTGAGCAAATGAGTGAGTGATTGTGTCGCCGTGAGCGAAAGCTGAGCATACATTTGCTGCTGCTGCTGCTGCTGCTGGTAATGTTGCTTGGGTAAAATTATTGTGGCAATTTTCTAACAGCGACAATTATTATTGATATTGTCAGCGGGTTGGCAGTAACAATTGCCAACAATTGTCGCATTAAGTCGCCACAGCTTAACCAATCAGTTCGAGAAACTATGAGCGCAGATCAAATGTTGAACTTCAGTGAGATCATTGAGGTATGCGATGAATGGTGGCAGCAATAGCGCCACTGATGCATGCAACAAATGTTAAATTTGACAGCGAGTAATGTGAGCAAGCATTGAAAAAAAAGAAAAGAAAAAAAGAAAAAGAATATTAATGCGAGAGTTAAAAAGTGAAGAATAATTGCAGCGATTAGACAAGTGAATGCGAGAAAAAAAAAGAGTTGAGCAAAATAAAAAGAATTGTTTTAAAAAGTGGAGTTAACAAAAAGCGGCGTACTAGTCGTGAAATAGTGCGTTGCCACATGCCAACTATAAAAGTTCATCAATTCAGCAGCTAGTCAAGTGGTCAGTGCGGCCAAGCCACTTATCAGGCCATGCAGAGCTAGCCAGTGACTGTTGGTGTGTGTGCTACTCCACCACTGCACCACTGCACCACTCAGCCAGTCATTCATTCATCAACAGCACCGCGAACAAATGGCAAATGACAAAACTATTTCAAATATGAAATTGTTGCTTTGTTGCTGTCCAAAGCTTGCTACTTTTGCGCTGATGTTGCACTTGTCATTTGTTCGTATGTTTTGCTACTTTTATTGCTGCACAATTTGCAATTTTAAAATAATAAATAAATTCATTAAACAATTTTCCAGTTGCGAGTTGCTGCAGTTTAGCAACAGCGTTACTTGTAACTACCATTTCATGATAGTTTGGGTTTTTTTTTGTTGTGTTATTTTCCGTAGACAGTTGCACGTCACATCTGCCATCTGCCATTTATCAACCTCAATTTGTTATTCTTTGTAAATCAATCAAAGGCTTGGCAAGGCGACAGTGGAAAGTAGTGGTACTTTATGCCTACATTATTGTCTGCAACGTCTTGCTATAAGGCTACAGAAAGCTGAAAAAGCGGAACTTTACTCTACTGTACAGCGGAACAGCTTGACTAAGTGGCCGGGGACTTAAGTAAAGTTGTAGGATATATACTTCTTTAATTTTATTCATATACTTTTGTCTTTTCTATCGGCCTTAAAATGTTAAATAATTGACAATTTATTTATGAAAGATTTACTTGACAAAAAAAAAACGTTTGTTTTTCTGTTGGCCTAGTAAATGTTAATAATTTACAATTTTTATTGAGCTCAGGGCCAGTGTTTATGGAAGATTTTTGTGAAAAAACAACAACAGTTTTTAATGGTAGAAGTTATACTACTATTTCGGAAATCACCACATTTCCTCATCAGACTTCTTTTTATTAAATCAATTAAATTTAATTTTTCATAACCACTTCTCCAAGGCTTTGAACCCGGGAGCTCGGAGCTCAATAAAAATTGTAAATTATTAAAAAAATAAACCAAAAACATATTTAGTGTTAGACGCAATAGCAGCTATTTCGGACATCACCACATCTCCTCATCATACTTCTTTTTAATTTTAATTTTATTTATTCGTGGCCGCTGTGGTCGAGAAGTTAGCGGTGCGTTTTATAACTAAAGACGATAGAAATGGTTTTTATCTAACAGCGGTCACACAACGGCAGGCAATGGCAAAGGCTCGGGGGTATTTCTGCCATGAAAAAGCTTCTCTTAGAGTCGGCACCAAACTGTAGGTCCCTCCACTGCGTGGATAAGTTCGGCCAAACACCGAGTTTATATTGTGTTAGCGCTAAATTATTATTATTAATAATTTTTCTTTTATTTTTATGCATCGATGAAAATTTGAAGCATTACATTTGAGTGTACAATCTTCATATAAAAATAATGTATATTATTGTGACCACCCATTCACTTTCACTCCTACCTCGGTCGGCTCTCAACTGGTAGATGAATGTACGTAAGAGATGGCTTCAATCTCCAAACAATACAAAACTACCCTGATATGGGTCGCGGGGCAGAGGGACATTTACGGTAAAAACAGCGGATGAAGTAGCGAGGTGTAGATCTGCACTGGATAGATCCAACGCGGTAAACAATACCGCCCCGCTTAGAAAAATAAAGAGAAGAATCGCCGATATCTACCAACGGAAAGCCAGGCACACGTGGTGTAATACAGGATCGTATAGGATTACCCGGCAGTTTTGGGTGTCTTATGATCCGCTTAAAACAAAGGCTCTTTTGGAAATGAGCAAAGGAAATGTATGCATATAAACTCACAGCTGTTTGTACAGGACACTGGCCAGTAGGAGTACACGCTGAAAGGATAGGCTTACCATTCAACCGGTTATGCCGTAGCTGTGAAGACCCAGGTTAAAAGGGGACAGTTGAGCATTTTCTGTATGAGTGCCCGGCTCTTGCTAGAATAAGGTTAAAGGTCCTCGACAAACCATTCCTGCAGAGTATTTCAGAGTGCAGCCGACTCATAAAACCCACCAAATGGCTGTAGGTTGCACGAGATGTGGAATCAAAATGGCAGATCTGCTAATTGCTTGTCCACCAGGGTGGCAATGCACTTACCTCGGGCTCTTCTTTTAGCCAAGCCAATTGAGTACTACGAAATTTAATAGGATAGCTGTCCAGTAATAAAACATTTATATTACGTTGGTCGTTTTTTCAGTACGAGATGTTCCCTTTGAGCAATTTTCCATATAATATGTTCAATTTCATCTGTAATCGAAAAGTATAAGTATAGAATAAGAGCATGATGAAATAATGAATGGTGTTGTACGTTGTGACAGCGCCAGTTTGAACGCCCTTAGCTCAATGTTGTATTTTGCAAGTATTAGAGAAACGGGAAAAAGTACAAATGATTGAAGATATTTACATAAAATTTAACCACAATGATTGGAATTTATAAATTTTATATAAAAGCTAACAAAAAAATTAATAACATAATTTGTATTTAAATAGTACGAATTTTTAGTGCTTTTGGATGCCAAATTAAAAAAGACAAACTTCTTCGATAATGATTATTCTTCAGAAAATAATGTAAAATGTTCAAATATGACGCAAATGCATTCAAACCGTACCAACAACATAACAATGTTTGTCCAGCCATTAAATTTTTTTCGGAAAAGTTTTCCCACATTAATATATTTTATTGGTTCATTAAGAAAGGGAGCATAAAACACTGAAGGCGGGATTTTAAGGAAAGAAATACTAATTGATAACTGAAAAAGCATAAATATACAGGTCCATGGATTTCCTTTAGCCTTTATGGTATAATTATTAGAATACAACATCCAAAGGCTAAATTGAATATAAAACTTGCTTGTTCCAACGACGAGCGGAGAAAACGAAAAATTGACGTTGACGAGACGATCGAGTCGGTTGAAGGCGGAAGAGAAATAGGAGTACCTTTATGACGATGATTTTAGGGAGAACGATTTTTGATACTTTATCAAAAACGGACATTAGAATACAACATCCATAGGTTAAATATATGTTTGACACTTTATCAAAAAACGGATATTTTTTTTCTTGCCACTAAAATATTGTATTGGAAATGCCAATAAAATTGTTTATCCTGTCTTCCGAAATGAACCCCAGAGCTTTATACCACTTAATAATTTAACAAATAATATTTCATTATACAAATACTTGACAATTTTTACAAAAACTTATTCAAATTCTCGCTTTTAGAAAACCAATTATCAACAAATGAGAAAAATTATACAAAATGTCAAAACAATCGATAATACATATTATAAGTTCCACATGAAAAACTTAATTTTCTGCTACAATTCAAAATTTTTTTTGTACAAAACTGGTAACCATATTCTGCAAAGGAACAACACAGTTTCTATGGCGTTCAAGATGGCTGATTTAGCGTGAGAAGTTGCCAACGTACAACTGCTTTTTTAGAGTCTTCTTTATTTCTGTCCTTGTAGGAGACCATGAGTGAGTTTGGCGATTTTAAGTTGCAGCCGCATTAGGGGATATTGATGCCAATTATTTTGGAATATGCTTATAGCCAGCAAAATTTTACTTTTATGTGAATCGTAGTTACTCCCTATCTATCTGCTAGGCTTTCGAGCGAAACAATGCAGTATTTTGCCTTTGAGTTCCTTGATAAATGTATTCAAGTCCATGTTCGGTGCAAAACTGAAATAGCTTAAAGTTGGATGGACAATAGAAAAAGTGGTGAAAGTTGAATAGCTTCGGCAGAGCCTGCTAAGACGTGTCTGTAGCCTTGCGGAAAATCTTCGCATGCTGACACCTGTTTTTGATAACAGGATTGATTCTGGGAAAGTAGTATTTTAGTGTGTGACCATAGTCAGACATTTGTTTAACCAGAGTAACGCGGGCTGGAGGTCTTTCACGGCCGAACATGGTGGTTGGACTCCGATTAAATTATTCACTTGTCGGATTTCTCAGTGCAAATCATTTAGTCACCACTTATTAGTTGACGGTCGACCAGATATGGCTTAGTGTAAGTCCGAGCCTAATCAGTCATGCGATAGAGATGCTCCCTTGTGTATGTCTGGATGGCGATTCGATTTTGGTTGTGTTGGGATTGAATCCGTTTACGCAAGACGAAATCATTACAAGACTGTACGTTTTGTGCTAGACTACGTCTCGGTTCTCTACATACTTTTTAAATTACTTTGCACACTTTCAAATAGATGCATGGGAACTTATTTATTGTCAAATACTCACACGCACATAAATATATGTATGTATTTGTAACACAAGAAATGCTAACGAATAGCATTTTTTCACACCACACACAATTACGCGTACCATTTTTACAGTCAGCGTTTAAACTCCCGCTGCACATGTGACACACTTGAAATGGCGCCAGTGTCAGTCATTTCACTCATTCACTGACCACCAAGAATTCCCAAGAAATTGCTTCAGGCTGTTAGCAAAAAACCAAAACATAACAAATGAAAAGCGAAAAAATAAAAATAAAAGCTTCAAAGTACATTTCTGCAATTACTGCGAAAATTCCCGCCACACGAAGGTGAAAATGAGCAAATAGTTAATTGTTAGCTGGCGTCAGCTGGGGCGACCTATGTCCGACTATGTCGTTGCTTAGGAATAAGTGAATGTGGTTAATGTTCGGTTTCTACTTAAGTTTTTTTTTTATCAGAAAATGCGCATCACAGTGAATCGTTTGCGCATGCGTTGCACTACATATTTTCAAACGTTGTCGTGATTGTGAGTACATTAATAGAGCGCTGCTAATTTCATTTTAATTGATTGTCATTTGAGTATTATTATGTACAGTCGCACGTTTTGTAGTTAGTGTAACAAAAAAATAATAAGAGAAATTTAAATAATTAAAAAAATTATAATGCTTTTTAAATTCGGAGATTATCAATTGAATAACATATATTTTATTTTTTTTGCTTATGAACAAACATGTAAATTTTGGTCAGTTTTATTTTGTTAAAAATTGCTTATTTTTTTTATTCATTGCACTGTGAATTATGTATGTAAAAAAAAATTTACAAATAACATTCGAACCTTTTTAATTTCGAAAATTTTAATCCCAATCAAAAAGATATAACTAATTTTAGTATAAAATTTGTTTAAATTTTTGATATCACAATTATGTTAATTTTATTATTAATTTTAATGTTAATTTAATGTTTACTTTTAATTTTAATTTCATTTTCATAATTATCTTAATTTAATTTAATTTGAATTTTGATTTTAATTTAATATCAATTTTAACATTCATCTAAATATATATTTGTATATAATTTTTTTATATTTATACTGACTTTAATTTTATAATTAATTTTTTTTTTTTAAATTTAAAGTATAATTTAAATTTAATATGTTAATTTATGTAAGTTCTTATTAAAATTTTACTTTAAATTTTATATTTTAATTTTGAATTTTAAGTTTAAGTTTGATATTAATTTTAAGTTTGATATTAATTTTAATTTGAGTTTGAATTTGAATTTAAATTAAAATTTAAATTTTAATTTGATTTTGAATTTTAATTTTACTGACACTTAAGTTTTATTTTTTTTACTATTAATATTAATTTCAATTTAATTCTAGTTTTAGTTTTAGTTTTAATTAAAAAAAAATTTAAAAAAAATTTTAATTTCAATATTAATTTTAATTTTAATTTCAATTTTAATTCTAATTTTAATTTTGATTTTCTTTTAAATTTTAAATTTAATTTTTAATTTTAATTTTAATTTTGTTTTTTTATTTTTATTTTAGTTATAAATAAATAACAATTTGAATTGAAATTTATACTATAATTTTATTTTTAACTTTAATTTTTATTTAAATTGATTTAATATTAATTTTTATTATAAAAATGAATATTGTTTTTTGTAAGTTTTTAAAAACGTGTACTTATTTTCTAGCTCATTAATTACAATTCTATGACAAAGAAGTATTGTATTGTCAGTTTTCGTTTTAAGCTCATAGTATATGTGTTTATAATGTAATTTAAAATTTACCTTAAACTCATTAACTGGTTTGCGGTAGAAGGGCGTAGCAAATTTGAATAAGTGCAGCAAATTGCTGCTTACTTGCATGAGTGTGCGTATTTACATGCATACGAGTATAAGTAAAGCACCACAAACTAATTTTTGCGGCTCGTTCTGGCGAGGCAAATGACTTTTGTGCCTCCTTTTAAATTCTTTTTGGCCGCATTTTTCAGTACTTCATATGTATATTTTTGCTCCCAATTTTTCGCCGCTCTTAAGTCTTTCACGCTTCAATTTGCTGTAACTTGCAACAACGTTTTTGTTTAACGAGTATATAGTTTTGTTAATTTTGTAAATCGCCTGCCATAATCTTTTTTAATGACTTCTCTTTAGACACAGCAATTATTGTGGCGGCAGTGCATGTTGTAAACATGCTATTTTATTTTGTGGCAAGTTCATTTTCATTCACATTGTTGCTTGTCTCTGGTTCTCGCTAGTATTCTAGAGCAATCGTGTGCAGAATTCATTTTTCTATGCAACTCGCTAGACTCTTTCACGCAACATAACTTAGCACCTTATTCTTTGCGCGCGTGGCAATAAATTCAGCAATTTGCCTTTGCCCTGAAAACAACAGCAAATAAAAAAAATAAAAAAAAAATGGGAAAATGAAAATGTAACAGCAACAAAAGTAGTGCAAAAAACACGCCGCTCATGCCGCATTGTGTTGCATGCCTCCATATATGGCAAGACAAAGCTATTTTCTTGCGCGCTCAGGTGATTGCTTGGTCGCCGCCAACTTTGGCATCCTGCTTCTTGCCACACAACACCTCGGCTGCCTTGGTTTTGCGCATTGAAAGCGGAGCAATTTATCGCTTGTTACGTTTTGCTGCGTGTATTTATGTTTGTATGTGTATGCGTTGCTTTTTTTTTTTGTTCTATTCATTTTACTTAAGTCATTGTGCCGCCAAATGTTGGACAAATTTGTTGCAAATTCGTATAATATATAACTGCCGTGACAACAATCCGTTGGCAACAACTAAATACGGCTCAACGTATAACTGGCAGTGACATCGCTTGCCGACAAACAGTTAAATAAACAAATTGTTGACAACAACAAAATAAAAGCTGCTTCAAATAAATAAAAAAAAACTGCAACCAGCTGCCAATTTGCCACACTTAGCGTTTTATGTGACTATTGGCATCACCAAAGCAAGTGAGAGACATATCTATCGAAATAAATTTGGCTTTAGGCTGAATTGAGCCTTGAGTTGTGTAGTGTATGAGCATGTTTGTGCGTGTGTGCGTGAAGCAAATGTGTGACAATTGAAAGGTCACGAAATGTCACCTCAACTTTGAAATGTCTTTATTATTTTTATTATTTGCACAGCGCGAAGGTGGAGTTGAAGGCTAGCTGCAAATTCAAGGAAAGATATTGAACTGAGTGTATGTTTTACTGACTAAAGATTTAAGATTTAGTCATTAAACTAAGATTAATTGATTACTGATTGTACTTAATTTCAGCTGCAGCTGAGTTAAGAAAAATTTAAAGTTAAAAGTATATTAAAGATTTTACGTAAGAGAATTATGTATTAAGGTTGAACAAAAAATGAGACTTCTTAATGGCTTAATATTAATGTGTTATATAATTTGAATAGTTCTGTTTAAATTAAAAATTGCGTTTTAGGGATTTAAACAGACTTCAGGGCACATCAATGAAATTTTAGTAGGTGTTATTAAGTAAAAAGTTGGCAAAATTTGTTTTAATGTAGATTGAAGTAAAAGATCTACATAGGACAAAGTTTCTTAAAAAAATATAAGAAAATAGTGACACAAATATTTTAAAATTTAGTTATATACTCATATGTATACCTCTTTTCAAAAATTATAACACAAACACATGTGGGTATATTAGGCATTTTGTTTATCTTCCAACTATTTTAAATTATTTTTCAATTTATAAATTTCTAACAACCAATATTAAATTTGTTTCTGTTTTAAATTGAAATGTATAAAACATTTATAAAAAATTCATCAAAATTTCAAAATTAAAAATAAAAAAAACTCACTCAATTTATATACACCAAAAAGCAAATTTCAAGTGGCTACCACTTACCACTCATTTTTGAAAAATTTTTTGCTGACGCTCTTTCGCTATTCCTTCCATATAAAAAACAATCGCGGTTTTGCGTTGTATGGAGGAAACAGCTAATACAATTTTTTTTCAAAAATCAGTGATAACTTTTAGACACTTGAAACTTGCACTCTCTTCCGAAACTTTTTTTTTAATTCGAATTATTTATGAAATTTTGTTAAATTATTGAACATTTTGTGAACAGTTTAAAAAATGTGTGTTTATGGTTTTCTTTGAGAATGAACCATGTTTTATTTAAAAAATAATTTAGGTGTGCTATAATTTGTGAACAGAGTATATTGGTTGTCATTTCAATTAAAAAAATTGAATTTTAATTAAATATATTCTTAAACCCGGATGAAAGGAGAACAAGTTTTAATAGGTACCCGCAGGCAATAATAAAAGAAAAATTATGAGCTCTGTGTATTTTATTTTTCGCTTTAAAAAGCTTAAATTTAAAAAATATTGTATCAACCACTTTGAATTGTACCAAAAGCATTCTTATATAAACGAATTATAAAACTTGACAACTCAAATAAAAAAAAAATTAGAAATGTTAAGACAATAATTTTGTTGCTGTTATCTATTTGATGTGGCTAGTATGAAACAGTAATTTTTGAGGTCACTTACTTCATTTTTAAAATTAACGCATGTAATAAACTTTTGGGAAGTTTAAAATACTAATTCATAAATTTTTTATTTCGAAATTTTATTTCAAATTTATTTATTTGCCGTTATTATTATTTTATATTTCTTTTATAACAAAACCACCTATATAACAAATTTAAGACAATTTAATTTTTTTTTGGAACTTTTTTATAAGCAAAAAGTAGCAGAATTTCATCGGTAGAAAACAAATATTGAACACTAGTCCTTAAAATTCTCACTATTTATTCCATAATTGAATCGAGTGCAAAAAATTATTGAATTTTTTGAAAGCTATTAAAAAGCTAAGTAAATTTTTGTGTTATTATTGACGTTACGAGTACGTTAAATAATCAAGGACAGCTGTCGAAATTCCATGGTGAAGGCAGGAACTGCATTGCGGAATATATTTGCCCATTTAGTCTAAATGAAAAAAAGATAAATTACTTTTGTGTTAAACACTAATTTTTTTGCATATTATTAAACAATGATTTACACTTTATTATACAATGAAGAAATTGCTTATGGGTTGGCATTTCCCAGCGCTTGCCATACCGCTCCTTGGTGGTGTTAGTCTGTCTTCCGGTAAAAAAAAGTTCAAAGCCCAGGCTTCATTTATTTGCTATTCAAAATTTTCTGCGCTTAAAATCAAAAGTAAGAACATTTTTTTTTAATATAAAATGGGATATTGAAATTTCTGTGAGCATTCGAAATAAGAATTTATTTAACATATCTTTAAAATTTGTTGGAAAAAAGTACAAAGTGGAGATAAGTTATTTTATTGGACATCAGAGACACATATATATTCATATATTCAGCTTTTCTCAGGCTATTTTGTTGTACTTAACGACATTTGCAACGACTGCTACTTACTTGTTGTACAAATTGCTTGCTAACTTGATATTTAATAGCAATATTCTGCTAGCGAACAAACCAGTTCATAATGCAAACTGCACCCAGCATTAATGTGTTGTTATGAACTGAAAGTTGGCAGCATCACCAGAAATAATAAAATTAATAAAAGCTATAAAAAGAAAAAATAAAATATAACAAAATCAAATAAAAACACACAACAAAAGAAAAAAACAAAATAAAAAAGAAGCACAAACGCTCAACATGGAAATCTGACGCTGTGACAGCAGCTACCAACAAGCAGATAGCAATTGCTGCTAGACAGTTAGTGGCAATGGCAGTGACAGCTAAAGTAGCATAAGGCACAAGGAGAAATAGCAACAGCAGCAGCAACAACAGCAACAACAACGGCAACAACGCTGAAGTCAGCATATGAAATAAAAATAAGAAAGTGGCGGCAGCCTTTTTTGCTGCAACATTGCTAGCCAAGCCATATGAATGCCTGTGAGTAGCTGGGATCGCGCGACGGCAGCAACAGCAGCAGCAGCCATCGGCATATGATAATATGCCATTTAAGCAAAGTGGCATGCAACATACTAGCTCGTACGAGTGCAAGCGCACACTTGTTGCATCAACCCGATATGTGCAAAGTAGTGTGGGAAAATGTGCGCCTAACTGCCGCTTTTACCCGTTAGCAAGTGAGCGGCAATGCTTTACATACAAACATATTTAGTACTTGTATGTACTCACATATATGCATACATATGTGGTGAGTGCGAGGCAGCAGGCAAGTTCGCGGCTTAAGTCTTTGGTTTACTAGCCATTTAATGTGTACTTTTTGCCATTGTTCTTTTTTTTTTTTTAATTTTTTTTTGTAATTTTTTTTTGTAATTTTTATAGAATGTCCGTGTTTTGCACGCCACACTCATAAATGTACTTGTACATTTAGAATTATGTATGTGTGTGTGTGTGCATGTGCGCGTTTGTATATTGCATGGTTGCATGGCTGCATTTGATAACTCAATTTAGCTGTTTGCTTTAGTTGTTGTTAAATTATTTTTTTTTATAATTTTATTTTTGCCAGCATTTGCTTTACTCTAAGTTGGTGCGATTTGTTTTTTATTCTTGTTTTTTTTCATGTTTGTTATTATTTTTTTTTGTTTTTTTGTTTTTTTTTTGTTCAAACATTGAATGTGTCTGCCTTTGTTGCTACTGCTTTGCTTGAATTCTAGTTTATTTAGTTGCCTTCCTTAGCCTGTCGTTTGCCTAGAAATTGCTCGCTTGTCATACTTTTAATTAATTTGCAACATTTTTCAACGCATTCAACAGTTGCATTTGCCAGCTGTTTGCCAGCTGCTAGGCGCATTTGCATGCCATACTTGTGGCAATTTGATGTGAAAAGTTGCAAATGACAGCCGCATTCAATGTGGTTTATATTTAGTTTTAGCATTTTAATGCTAATCTGCTTTGGTACGCACTCATTGCAAAGCAGTGGCGAGTGTAGGATTTTGATCTGGTTTTCTTAAGTAGCAAGCGTGCGAGTATATAGATGTGAATAAGTTAGAGAAATAAATTTCTTGTTGAAATGTAGAAAAAAAGAAAAATGTATATATTCAACGCTTGAAAAGTATGCTCATGCAAGTTGTAGTAGGGAGTTAGTTAAGCGTTAAATTTCAGTTAAAGACTTTAACTCTGACACACTGTCCAACTTGTTGCATCAAAGCAACGTTATTCTACATTGAGTCATATTCGGAAAAGTAAAGGAAGTGCCGAGTTTGAGTAGACCGTGATGAAAAGGCAGATTGCATGAGTAAAAAAAAAAAGTTGGTGTTTGGTTGGAACGAGTGTAAGGGACAGACGATAGACCAGTCAAGAATCATAAATTTATTCCTTAATATATTTATTTTACTTTGCCACAAATAATACAAATTTTTAAGAAGATTATTCATACTCAGCATTTAAATAAATTTAAAATAATTCAAAATTAAAAGACTTCTTAGATATTTATTCGCGCCTGCACAACTATTTCAGTTCACGTTTTATAATAGAGGTAAATATAGTAATATTGATAACAATAAAAATATCAATGACAATAACAATAGCGATATAATATGCGTTTCACCCAGGGCGTGAAATATCTTCCAGACTAAGTCTTAAGTGTACGGTAATTTCAAAATAACAAATCTTCCGGCCATAGTCGAATGTGAGACCGTGATACGCATGCTAAAATAAATGATTAAAATTTTTTTTTGCTAATTTTTCTACCTTTGACTTGCGCTCGTGTAAAAAGCTTTATAAAAAAATAAAGCTTTTCTTGCACTCCTAATTGGAGGTTGTAGGTAAAGCCAGAAATAGGACGATATTTCTTACTTAACTTCTACTATTTTACATTTTTAATATACAAAACTTATAAAGATTCAATTGATTTTTCTTAAAATTTTGAAAAAAATAAAATGTATAAAAAAGTGCTGGTTCCAAGTGACTAAAGATTAACGTTGATTTTTTTTTAATTTTTAAAAGCACTGCAAAACTTAATAATAAAAAAAAATTTAATTTTATAAAAAAAATTCGATATTTTGTAATTTGGGCGTTTACGGGTTTCGCTAAAGTAGATGTTAAGTCTATTTTAATTGAAATATATTAGAATTTAAATAAAAGGAAGATTAATTTGTAAAAATTTGTCATTATGTGTGCGTGTCATAATTTTTAAAAAATTTTTTAAAATTCATTACTATCTTTTTCAATAGCAATAAAGTTAATTACTTAACAAAAATGTAATAAACTAAAATCAAAAAAAAAAGATTTAACAAACTCCTGTTAAAATTTTAAAAGTATTTCAAAGCAAAAATATACAAGCTTCAATTAGCAACAATTTAATGTTGACTTAACTCTCCCGCAATTTTTTCATATTTAAAAAAATTGTCATAAATTTGTAGCATGATAAAACTGCATACAAAAAATTTTTTTAAAAATTTGTTTGAAATTCGGTGAGAAATTGTTACAAATTTACTTAGCTTTTAATAAACTTTTTTCTTTGTTAAAGAATGTACCACACTTTTAATTGTCAGAAATGGGGTATAATTTCAAAACATTAAACATAAAAAGTTAATTTACTTATTTGAAGATGAAAATTCAGCTGCCTTTTTAAGCTGAGAATCCGGCTTTAATATTAATTTTAGATAGTTAGATATATTTCAAAGAGTTGTGCGTATCATCTAGACCAAGATCTTCTAGAAATCGTAGAAAGCTGCCAGAGTCAACAGTCCTATATATAACACTCTTAGATTTCTTTTTCGTTTTCATGCCAAGTCCTTATATGTACATCATAAGCAGGTGCTGTGGAGTTTCCTTATTCTCACAAGCGACATAAATCTGAGACAATTATCAGCCTACTCAGAAGAAGTTTAATGAGAAGCTTGTATATTTTTTAGATTATCAAAAGCCTGTGAAATTTTTTGTTTTAGTGACCAAATTATTTTAATTTTTTTTTTGAGCTCCGCCATTCTGATTAATTTCTTTACTTTTATACTATTTGAAACACGATATAAAGTTTTGGACAACTAGTGCTGAAATTTAACTTCCCCATTTTTGCATTAGGACGACAATTGACGAATTATATTTACTATTTATTTTTCAACAAATTGAGTTATAACGAAAATATTTTATTCTCTGATTTTACAAAGCAACATTTAAGCGCACTCACAACCATTTGTTTTTTCTTATTTCCTAATATTGATCACCATGTGAAAATCTACTTTGGCATTTGTTTTCAAGTTCAAGTAATTGGTTTATTAAAAAGTTATTGACGTCCCTTTTCATTTCAATTGCCTATTGCGTGGCACATTTGCTTTGGACACCCTGTGTGGCCATATGCGCACTCCATATATTTCACTACTAAGTTATATTTATGTGCATTTATATAACCATAAGCAAGCGCATATAAACAATATTTATTTAGTTGTAGTTGCCGGTATGGACTTGGCGGTGAACTCCTTTCTATAAATATGCGATTTTCTAGGCAACTTTCCCACCACTGGCAATGGGCTCGCAATGCCATATTAAGGCAACAATTGTGAATGATTGCCACAACGAATGCCACAATTGTGCCAATAGACACACGCACACATACACACATACTTACATGAATGTGTGTTCATATGCGCTGCTCATAAACTTAGTTAACTCATTAGTATTACTTCGGACTCATTATTCATGCCTTAAATAGGCCTAAGCAGTGAAGGTTTTTTTTCTGTTGATTGGTTTTTTTTTCTTCTTTGTTTACTGCTTGCCACACTCGATTGAGCGCGCGCGTTCGAACTCTACACTTCACTCGAATGAACTCCATTTTGCCATTTTGCCATTTTGCCATTTAACCATTTTGTGCTTCATTGCTGTGGCTGCCGCACTCAAGCGCAATTTGTGGCAACATTGGCCGCCAATAAAGTATTACGACACTAATAACCAACACAAATTGCATGTAAAGTGCAACTTAGCGCATCGGTGGCAATCATCAACGTGGCAGAGTAGCGCGATTGAGTGCAAGTACGTGTATATATACATATGTATATACTCGTATGTAGACAGGCAGCAGCATCAACAATAGTAGCAACACCAACAGCATTACTTTGTGCGTGCACTGTGCTGCAACACCTTACAACTTGAAGCGCTATTGTGGCAATAACATATTTATAAGCAACTGTGGCAGCGAAATCTACTTGCAACGAGCTATCGACGTTTGAGCTGGTGAACGGCTGATGGCTGCTGAGCGGAGTGTGTAGTTGTGGGAAGAGAGGTGGATCGTACGAAGGAGGCGCACACTTGCTTGCCACAATAAAGTCTAATTAATGTTTTATGCCGAGCAACATTTTGTGGCAAGTCATGTGCTCGCACATAAACCGCACTAATTTTTTGTGATTTTTTTTTGTTTTTTGTTTTTATTATCCTGCTCTTCAATGCTTTACTGCAATTGTGGGAATTGCGCTTGCCATCACAGCTGTTGTTGGTTACTGCGGGCTGTGCTGGTTGCTGCCACAGCGTGTTTGCTCTTATTTATTTTTATTATTGCAACTAGTTAGCACCTTACAACAGCAATAATAATAAATGGCATATTATTGAATGGCAACAATAACAACGAAAATTGGGCCCATCAACAAGAACAACAACAACAACAACCACAGCAGAAATTAACAACATAAAAACAACAGCTGCAATCAACAACAAAAACAATACGGAAGCAATGAGAATTACCCACAATAATAATATTAATAATAATAACAACAACAACAAAACAAAAACAACAACAACAACAACAAATAACTGCAACAAAAATAACAACAACCAACTCTTATTTACAACACTAAGATATCACGGAAGAGACAATAAACAACAACAACAACAACATTAACAGCAAAAATCACATATGAAGTAATAAACAATAACAAGAAAAACCAACAACAATACCACAACATAAAAGCAACAAAAACAACAAATCCAATATTAACAAAACAACAACATAAAAACAACAATACTAACAACAACAAAGGTCCAAAACCACACTAACAACAATAAGAAAACACGAAAGAGGCAATAAACAACTGCAACTACAACAACAACAACATTAACAGCAAAAATCACAAATGAAGTGATAAACAACAACAACAAAAACACACGGAAGAACACCAAACTCAAAAATATAGCGTCAGTAGCGCGAAAATACAAAAACAACAACTACGAGCAGCAATCAACTCAAGCGCTGACCGACTGTGGCTGTGATTTGATCATGCAACTTCGGAGCACTTAGTTACTCATGTTGTATGGAGTATTCGCTTAGTAGCTGCCCTACGGTAATATTTACAGCCACTCACACACACACACACACACACTCAAATTAAGCCATTCATTGTGTCTCCAGCTGCCAGCGGCCGCTCGCAACTACCGCGCCCCAGCCTATTGATTGCGTTCGCTTTTACCCAATGTTACCAATGTTACAACGCGATCACAGCCAATTGGCACGTTGGCGCGCGGCAGCCTTTAAGCATAATTTATGTTGCATGAAAATGAAATCAAGTTACTACATACGTTTATTTTATGCCAATAGCCATGCCGGAGCAAACTGTAGCCACAAGGCGCTGCCACTGTCGGTATGTGTGTGTGTGCAACATATTGCTACGAGCGCGCAAATGCGATAAAAATGTCGCAAACGCATAATTTAGCATTTAATTGAGAGCAGCAGGCACCAAAGCAATGGCAAGCTAGGTAGCTAGTCTCGTGAAGCAAGTACATAACTAAGCGGAAGGGTACAAAAAAAAAGAAAAATTAAAAAAAAAACTTCACGTAAAACGGGGCGTGGAATATACAACAGTCAGCGGCAGGCGGCGGTTGAGGCGGTCACAAATAAAATCAGCCGCCACATGACTCACGCGCGTTGCAATAAAAACCACAAAAAAAGCAAAAAAAAAAAAGGAAAAAAATACACTAAGCAAACTGCTCGCCTCTCTAGTAAGCGTTTAATTTATTTGATTAGTCGTGCAACAGCATTATCATCAGCAGCAGCAATACTTTAGCGAGGCGGCGGCGGGAACTTAAGGCGTTAAAAAAATGCAAAATGTGCAACTTAACTGCGCTGCCTGCCACATTTCACTGATTTGAGATTTCTTTTTAACGCTTTGTTGTACTTGTTACGCCGCTGTATGTTGTCGGCATGCCTGTTGCCCTGCTGTTGTACTTATCGGTTATTTAACATTCTTGTGCGGCATAAATACCTTACACTTGTTGGTGCATGTGTGTTTGTGTGTGTGTGTGAATGTTGGGAATGGCTTCATTTCATGTTTACACACAATAACGCCGCCAATAAAAAGGTAGCGGCTGTATCTCTTAGTATGTATGTATGTATGTACCCCTTCAGTTAGGAATGTGTTTTGCTAATGAGCTGTGTGTCAGATTTGTATTAGGCGTTGCTTTATGGTATTAAATGTTGCGCTGGGATGACTTTTGATTCCCTTGACGCTGCAAGAATTGAGTTGTTTCGAAGTGAATGAATGAATGAGTTAGTCGTTCGATGGCATTGTGGGAGAGGCATTGCGTTGTGATGACAGCCGGAAGAAGTTTATACAATTTGGAATGCAAGTGGAATTTTTAACTTTGAACACTTTTATGATACATGGAAATAAAACCGTAATGTTATATTGATCTATTGGTTGAATTTATTGAAGCTCAATTTTTGCTTTTAAAAATTTTTTATTTTCTAAAATAAAAATCAATTTAAAGCATTTTAAGCACCTCATACACAATTTTAAAAAAAATAAACACAATTTCTTTTTTTTTTTTTTATAATTTCATACTTAAAAAAACTTAAAATTTCCTTGAATTTGCAGTTTTGTAGCCCATTTAATTTAACGATAAAATTTGGTTAATTTCATGTAGCAAAATAATTAAATCTATTTTTTTTTTTTAAATTTTTTTTTTAATTGACGTGGTTCAAGGCGAATTCATTAAAGGTGGTGTTAAGGGTAACACCAACAACCACAAGACATTTGTTTTTGCTTCTGGTGGGCTATTGTCAAAGTAATTTGATTGATAAATTCAAAGCAAATTCAATTCATAAAATAGAAAACTGAAATATTTACACTTTTTTTAAGTTACCGGAAAGGTAACGATTTTTAATATTCTGGTTAAAATATGTTAATGTCGGATCTGTGCAACTTAATTCACATAAACCAGTGCCTAAGACAGTGAAAAAAAAGAAAGATCTCATACAAAAACATTTAAGAGCTGCGCCTTCGTTCATATGTATAACTTTTTGCGGTGCGTGATATTTAGAAAACATTGATATGAAACATAAAGTACTCCAGCTAATTTCACTGGACTCATTACCTGACCATAGGTGATATCGTCAATTGTATTTGGAAATGAGAGTTAATTTACGGATTCTGAAACATCTGCGCAGGAGCTCGACGTTTCATATACATTTTGCAATGAAAGTTTTGGGAAATAAATACAAGATAAAAAAATAAAAATGAAAACATATGTTTTGTTATTGTCCTTTGAACTTTTAAATAATTAAATTGTGTTATTTTCTCTGTATATATAAATAATATTAAGCCAATTATAAAAAATGTTTAATGGACTTGGACAAAACTTCATAAATTAAAACTATTTGTATTAGCTTTACAAAAACTGCTTAAATAAATTTATTAATAAAGTTTTGAATGTGCACTTAATGCGAAGGTGTTCATGAAGATTTTGTGCCACCAGACTTAGCATACACTATGCAGGGGTTACATTTCCGTATAAGCATCTATTGTACATCTACTGCGCATTAAGTGCCGTGTTATGTACATAATAACAAAACTAGAACATAATACTTGCGCTGCAGTTACATGGCGATGGTGGACGTCTCTTTTGTCAATGTTACTAAAAAGAAAGGCTCCTTGATTTCGACGCGTGTTTAATCTATTTATTTCAATAAACCTCTTTAACAATCTTGCGACAAGGCTTATTTATATGAACAAGAATTCAATACGAATCGTTAAGTTAACATCGGATTATATTGAGTCAAAATTAGACAAAAAAAATGTCAATATTACTTAAAACCTAAGTTTAAAATTTAATAAAATTCTTAAAATATTAATGGAAATACAGCTTCCGGCAGAAAATTTGCCCTTTTCGCGATAAATAAAATTTGCGAAGGCAAAAAATGATCTCCGCATATAAGATCCTTTGCTACCAAGTGTTTCCGGGAATTCGCCTTGACGTGGTTTTTTATACATATGTATGTATGTACATATATTCACATATTCGTAACTATGTATGTAAATGAAAAAAATTGTGGAAATGAGACAACAAAAATATACATAATTTTGTACTGAAACAAAATGGGGTTTATTTAAAACTGCAGTCTCAAAAATTCTAAGTTTTTTTTTTTGAAGAAATTTTGTAAAATTTTTTTTTTATAATTTTGTTAAATTATTATATATATACTGTTCACAAAAAAAATATAACACAACCACATCTTGATATATTTGAGCACTCTATTTTTCTTCAAATTCTTGAAATAAGTTTTCATGTAAAATATGCTTCATTCTCTAAGAAAGCCCATAAACACCCTATTTTGACTAGTTTACAAAATGTAAATTTCATCAAAATTTTGAACTGCTTAAAAAAAGTTTTTAGAATTTTTTTGAGTTTTTTGGCTCATAAAATTTTAGTCTAAAATTTTTTTCGCTTTTTATATAGAAGGAATTGCGAGAGGGCGTCAGTAAAAAATTTGCCAAAAATTAGGGGTAATTCGTGGCCACTACAAACTTACAGTTTGTTGTACTAAAATTAAATATTAAATTAAAATTTAAATATAAATTCTTTTTTGAAAAGGTCGACATTTTGATGAAATTCAGATAAATGTTTCTGCATTTTTTTATAAAATTTAATAGTGTTTGTTTAAGATTTAAAAATATTTCAATGAAATTTTTTTTTTAAATACTTAGAGAATAAATAAATAAATTGTCCAATGTGTCAATATGTATTTGTGCTATAATTTGTGAGCACAGTGTACTTTATGAATATTGAATAATAAAGCTTTCTTTATTAAAACCTCTCAATCAATCTCAACTTCATTTAAATCGTCTGGAGAGGTAGATAGTTGTATATTATTCAATTGGATGGCCTATTAATATCCTTGGAAAGCGTACTAAATGAGTGCAGTAATGTGCAGCAAATTGTGCGCAATTGTAGTGCCCCTCGTATTCCAATAAAAGTGTCCGGAAGTTGTTCTGTATAGTTCATAATTTGGTGAATATTTAATTCCGAAAGTGATCCTGATATATTCTGTTAATGTTGCCGTGATAGTCTCGAACTAGACTCGTTTGGGACTAGTCCGTACCTGCACTCTAAGTGATCTCAAGCTGAACTAGGCGGGAACTAGCGTAAAATTTCTTAGATGGCCAACTTAAGATACTCCCAACACACTACTTAATACACTCCCTATTAATTTCAATATTTTCCTTATTGCCAAGCGAAAACTAAGAATTTGAACTCACTGTCCAAAAGCCTTAAACTCTTTTTAACAATACGAATACAATTTCGAGTTCACATCATAAATAGCTGGTGGCTTGGTTGTGTTTCTCCTACCACTTGAATGTTACCTGAACTTCTGATTATTAATGGTGAAAATATGATTTTGTGTTATATCCATTGGAATTTTAAAACTTGCGAGCACTTTACTATCTAAAAATCGCGTCTAAAATTTTTACTATTAAACGCTTCGTATTTCGAGTGATTTCTGTTGCAGTTTTTGCACGCAAACCAATTACTTAAGCTCTTTCAAAAAATGTGTGTGATTTTTAGTCCGCCTGCAATCCAGCGCGCTGTGGAATGCTGTTGAACACCATGTTGAACGATATTTCAATCTATCTAATTTTTATTTTATTACTCGAGTGTCAATTGCAATTTTCCACTCCAACTAAATTAAAATACATTTTTAAATGCTAAACATGCACATAAAATATTTACAGCACAAATCGCCACATGAATGCAGCGTAGAACTCGCAACGCAGACGCGGCGAAAAAAACTGCTAGAAAAAATCTGCAATTTTCCGAAATCAATCACTCAACTCAAGCATTGTAATGGGCATTGCCCATAAATGCCAAAACCAAAATTGAATGCAACCAAAAGCGAACGCTTGCAGCGTGGAAGCCAACGAGTGAGTGACGGAGTGCAGAATGAAGAAAAAAAAAAAAAAATTAAAAAAAAGCAAGCACCAAATAAAATGAGGTATCAGATGGTAAATAAAGTAAAATGCAATAAAAAGAGCAAATACTGCAGCTATATTAAACAGTAGCTGCAGCAATATTGGTTTAGAAAATTACAACGAAATTACAACGAAAAACTTGCAAAAAAAAAAAACAAAAGACCAACATCTAAATAAGTAATCGAGAACAGCTACGTTTGCTCTGGATTAAGATTAGGCGATGACAAGGCAACGACGGACAGGTCTTTGCACAGACATCTGCAGACAGTAGCTGAGAGAAGACGTACCATTGCAATACGTACGTTACCGCGACCTAAGGAGCGGCGTGCAGCGAGCGAAATAGACAGCCGACAGGCGGGCAGCTATGTAAACTGTTAGGTGGTAAGTCAACACAGCGCACTGTTAAGGCCGATAGCAGGAGCGCTGCCTGTAGCACTTGCATGCGCTATCCAAAAACAAACAATACATAAACAAACAAACACACACGCGTTCACATAGCGCAGCACCTGAACGCCAGCAGTATGGCTAGATGGATGGCTGGCAGGCGAGCAGGCTGGCTGAGTAGCTTGCTGGATGGACAAGTGGTGGACAGATAGGTGTAAGGCAGGTAATGCTTGTGGAGCGCAAAAAAGTAGCAGATTAGCGCTGAGTGACGACAGCCGCAGTGACGTCGCAGACGACAAGAGCAAGAACAGTGGTAGTAGCAACGTAAGCACAGAGTGGCTAGTCGCAAAAAAAAAAATCCAATTGAGTTGCGTGGCTAGTGGAAGGCAGCGGTTGGCAGGTTAGCCGCTGGACTGCTTGGTTGGCTGGGGTAGCAGCTTAAACTTACACGTACACGTTCTGAGGCAGCAATAGCTACTGGTTGTTGGCCCTGTTAGTTGTCGGGCCACAGCGTGGTAATCAATAACTTAAATTACAAAGTAATTGCTACGGCATTTGCAGCATGGCGTGCGTGGCATGCCACCGCCACGGCTACACACGTTTGCCATCTACATGGAGGAAGCAAAGGTGGCGGAAGGTGGTAAACAATAAAATCAACCAATAAAAAATTAGGCGATTAAAATGAGAGAAAAAAGGCGATACAACGAAAACAGTAGCAAACGCTGAGACATTTGGTGGTGCGGTGAGTTCTGCCGAAATGCTACATATCTATGCAACATCAGATATCCGAGGCTACGTCTGGGATTGAAGGTAATTATTTAAAGGATAAAATTCCGAAAGATCAAATTTTATTTTTCTACAGTGGTGGAAAATATATGATGATCGCAAATAGATTTAAAACTTATAATGTCAGTGCATATCTTACTTTTTTAGCAATGAAAAGTTCTTAGAATTAATGACAACAATATGGTTATTTGAGCTCGTTAGTTAAAGCCATTCGGAGAGTTAGAGCTACATGAACAGGGTACGAATTTGATAAATGGAAAGTCATTTCATACACATTGTTATTTTTTTTAAATTTTTGTTATATCGTTAATAATAAAATCGTCGTGATCTATATAAATACCGCTATCGAGTAATTAATTATCGATATTTTTATCGGTATTTTTTTTATGAAGAACACACATTTTTATTTGTTACCGATATTCTCATACATGTTGTCTATAGTCGTCATTTTTTGTAAGCGACCAGCAAAAGAACCTCCAACTCGCTTATAATCGACTCTCTTATATTTTGAATACACTTTACAACACTAGTCTGTCAAAATTAATGGTCGTTTGCAAAATTTGCAAGCTAAACAAAACTGTTTACTTGTTTTGATGTTTAGCGAAAATTTTCCAATTTTCCTTGGTATGTTCCAATGATTATTCACAAAAGCACCACTTTCTCACTTTCAATGAGGTCGGCAATTTTTTAACGAGTTTATTTCATCCCGTTTATATTAACTCAACTTGCCTATTTCTGTTGTTGCACGCTTTACGATACGCTACCAAGTGTTCATTTGCAAGTCGCTTACAAAAAATGAGGTCTTATATTGTGTATATTTACGTGATAACATAACCTTTAATTTATCTTTGTTTCGATAGCTTCAGGTATTGGTAAACAATTGATATATTCATCGTTACACGAGTATATCGTTATCGATATCATTACTTTTTTATTTATCATTCTGAACATTCCTAATTTCATCCTATCTATATCAATTAGGTCATCGAGTAATTAGTTTCTCTATTATCGATATTTTTATTGGTATTTTTTTCATGAAGGACACACATTTTTAATGGTTTTCCATATCGTTGTTCTAATAAATGCGGTCTATATTTACGTTGTAACAAAATCTTTAGTATATCCTTGTTGATTTTGATATTTTCAGGTATTGTTAATCACTTGCTCTATTTTTCGATGTATTTATCGTTACCGATATAATTAATTTTTCAGTTATCATTCTTAATATAATCGCTATTTCTAAGTTCGTCCTTACGTTACAATCTGATCGATAATTTCATAATATTATTGAAACGATTTACAACTTTTGATATTTTGATTACTTAGGCTAAAGTAGGGATTATCGTTTTCGATATTGTTTTCTTTTTTAAATGATGTCTTAGATATATCAGTTGAGTAATCAATTTTTTTGTGGAAAGTTGTACTACAAATGTTAAGGCAACTATTTCTTTTTTTGTTAGCGACAAATTGTTGTAGATTTTTTCAAGAAAATTACACCAGTTAATCTTTATCGGAACAATATTTACTATATATTGGTAGTTTTATTTTATGGTGAATACTTATTAATCACTATAGATATTTCTGTTCTAATTAATTGGTTCTTGGACACATCGCATTTTGTATCGATATCTGTATCGCTATTTGTATATGTTCAATTTTTAAATATCGATAGTATCGGTATGCATATTTTTCTCTTTCTTGATATACGATCGACAAAGTGATAGTCACATGTATGTATGCCACAAAAAATTTACTTTCGCTATTCGCATTGAAATTCCTTATTAAAATCATTATCAATATATCAATATATCAATACTATTTATATTAATATCGTTATATTTTTTTTTTTGTATCGTTAAAGTTATTTAGTTGTTTCGCTTAAAATCACTATCGATAACTCTTAATTTATCTAATTGACATCACAGTCATTTAATATATCGTTTTTATATCGATATCGATCAATATTGAAAAAATATCGATAACAATATCGGCATTTAAATCGATATTCATAACTTAAGTTACGTGTATTAATATCGTTATATATTTATGGGTTGATGAGACAGATCGATTTAAATGCCGATATTTTTTCAATATTGACCGATATCGATATTAAAACGATATTTTGTAGATATTTTTTTAAAATATTTATCTCGTTTTAAATAAAGTATTTTTTTGCAATAGTCTTTTGGGTTTAAATATACTCGTATATTTTAACTTTGCTTTTTTTATAATTTGAAAGTAATCATAAAAATTATATTTTTCCTTTCGCTGTAACGAATTTGATCTGAGATGTTTAGTTGTAAGTTATAGTTAAAGGGAAGTGTAAATAGTTTTTCAAAGTTCATAAAAAATCAAAAGTCTATACCAAATTCAAAACTCCAAACAGACACTTAAATATCACTTATAAGTACGCATATACGTATGTATGTATGTATATATCCACGAGCATATATAAATGAGAGGCAAAAAATCAACAGCGTTGGCTTGGTGGCACGTCAACAACACACAGTTGGGTGTATGCTGACAGCATGAAATGAGTGAGCCAGCTACTAGATGCTAGCGTTAACTGGGAAGAGTGTAAGCGGGAAAGCGTCGAAAAAAAAATGCACAACAACGGCGAGAACAAAAGCAACAATTACACGGACAACAGATTAGAGTGAACAGTAGCAGCATAAGCCAGGCAGTAGCCGGGCAGCTAGGCAGTCAGTAAGCCAGTCAACGGCGTGTACTTGCAACTTAGCAATGTTACATTTTGATGATAATGATGATGGACAGATTGGTACCAAAGTCACTCGCACTCAGTGGTCGCGCTGATGGATTTCTTGCGTTTAGCCGTAGCAGCAATGGCTTAAGGCATACTGTTGCTGCTGCTGATCCGTTGCTTAAAAACTCAAGCTGAGTCTTGGCTATGCCAAAGAAATGCAAGTTTTGGTTGCGTATTCTAGGCGCGCACCAGCAATTCGTCATTGAATTACAAACTGCTGGAGCTTATGGCTGGGGACGGGCGTTGATGGTGGATAAAAAAGAGGTAAAAAAAAAAAACAATCAAATCAGCACATTCAACTGATACACAGTATTAAATGAAAGAAAAAATTAGAAAAGCGACCAACGTTAGCAAAAATATCGAAAATGGAAGCGGAGCATTAACAGCCGAAACACAGAAACGTCCGTTATGGTAGATAAATATAGCAAATAAAGCTTTAAAAATTAAACTTAGGAATAAGAAAAAAAAACGTAAAGTTAGAAAAAGAAAAAATAAAGAAAGAAAAAACAAAATAAAAAAAAAAAAAACTAAATTAAACAGACGTAACTGGAGCTAGCCAAAAAACCTGGTAAATATGAAATTTAGATAAGTTGAAAATTGTTTTCAAATTGCACCGGCATGATTGAATGCCTTATGCAGGCAAAACAAAACACAGCTGTGAACATATTTGCAAAAACAAAGCCGGTGACAGTTTTTGCCAGCAATTTCAACTTAAACGGCACAAAGTTAAAAAAAGACGGGCACAAATTTTCGGAATACAAAAAAATTATTAAGTGTTAAAGTTGGATTCCTTAAAAAATTGCTGGATTATAAAATCATACTTTTTGAAAATTAAAATACACTCAAGGTTATAGAAAGGTATGCGTCGCAAGCATGAACCCTCTACCAGAAAAATAGCTAACTTGATAAACGAAAATTATGAACGAAATTATCGCCTAAAAAGAGGGATGGATTAACATACACTAAAATTTATTTAATTTTTTTAAATGTATTAAAGTAAGTTATCATGTTAGTTTTAGGCGTTTCCAAAAAAGATTTGTCATCGAATAACTGATTCAACTTTTTGAATAAAATATTTCTCGACATAATCTTCCTTCTCCTCTATACACTTATCCCAGCGTTTTTTCCAAATTTTTCATTTCTTGCAAATAAAAGCTTCTCGCAAGACTCTCAAAATAGGCATTTATTTCTGTGATGACTCTTGTTCTGACCATACCTCTTACCACCCAACCATTTATTCAGGCTTGGAAATAGGAAATATTCACATGGGGCTAAATCTGGAGAATATGTTGGATGGGGTAACAGTTCGTAGCCTAATTCATGGATTTTTGTCATGGTGATAACACACGCGGCTAGTTTTTTCAAACCCAAATATTCATTCTCCTGGTCATCCAATATCATTCCGTGGATTTTGTGGACGATTTCTGGTGTAACGACCACTTGGGCTGAACCGACCGCAAAGGAACTCAGTAAACCACTTCTTAACTATTGAAATTGATGATTTAGGAAAGGCTTGACATTTCTTGCTTTCGGTGATGTTTTTTTTACGCAAAAAATATTGCTTAATCAGCACTCGAAATTCATTTTTTTCCATTTTTGTCAAGAGGATATCTGCTTTCAACGACTTTTAAGCATAAATTACTATTCTATTAGACCGTAGTCTATTAGTAGATTGCAGTTAAGGGCAGCAGTGATAAATTTAAAGATTCTGCGTAGGAAATTCAAAACGTCACTAACTTATCAAACCGCTCTCGTACATGACTTCAGCTACTCGGTAATCCAGTTTTGCCAAAAAATATTGAAAAAACTTCTAATAATTGTCTCAGTAAGATATACTCTCCCCAACACTCGCAATAGTGACTGAGAGATTTTGATATGCAAACATCTTAGCTGCAAGTTTAGGGTAAATTTTTTTTTTTTTTTAATTTTAAAAACTTTTTAGGAAACTTTGAAAATTAGTACAAATATTTTTTGTTTACTTGTGTCATCGCTAGTAAATAACCTTCCGTGTTCGTAGGCAATAACTATGCCGGTCTGTTTCAGAGCTATTGCAGTTATATTAGACTATTTCAGAACATTTTCAAGCTTAATTTACGACTTTTTCAAAATAAAATTTCTGAGAATATTTTGAGGCTACGTTAGAACGATATACAGAAACATTTCAGAACTAGTTTTTGATCATTTCTGTCACATTTCGAGGCCAGCTTAGGACTATTTCAGGAAACTTACAGGACTAGTTTGGGTTAATTCATTTTACCATAGCTGCCTAGATGATGTCGAAGTGGGTTTATATCACACACTATTTACTTAGCTGCCAAGCATTTGCGAGATTTATGTGGATATATATTGACTTCCATCAACTAAATGCTTTTAAGGTGCTCTAGGAAGTTGATATTGGCCTCATTTGTAGTTTCGGCAGCGGCTTGTTTTGTTTGTCATTAAAATGAATTTATTTCAATTAACTACCATTTTATTTATCCTCTATCATTAACTAGTCCGACTTGTTATTCGAAAGCTTTACTTACATATGTAGAAAACAACGAGGTAGCGGACTCCTTATTACTGAAATCATCATCATTCTTTTCCTAATTAAGTAAAATGAAGACGCTCTTAGATAAAATTCCAGCATGATCTGAGTATCAGTTATTAATACTCTTATTTTGGTTCTTATAGAAATAACTCTATCTTTTTAAACTCTCTGAATTCCTCTAACATTTCTGATTTTTCACTAAATTTTCTTATTGCCCAACTTCTTCATGCTCACATATTTTGTCTATCAGTTACTATCTTTTTTAAACATCCCCATTTTTACACATCTCCGGTTATCGTGCATAACCGATCCTCATCATGTCTGTAGCAGTAAGAACTGGCGCCTGAGGTCAGGCAAGCTACAACCAGTGTCTGATTTCTAATATTTAGAAAACACTTTTGAAACTCGACCGAGTAGCTAGGTTAGTGGAAAAATTACACCGCGTTACACACATTCTGTCCTATGAACTAAATATAGTTTTTCGGAAAGGGGAGAAAAAATAAAAATACACGTGCATCGGCGATTTTCATGTACACGTCAGAATTTTTATTTTTATTTTTAACCCTTTTTACCCTTTTTCTGTGATCCAATCGAGCTGAATTTGTGCAGGCAGACTTGTGGAAATGTCTGTATCACGTTAAATTTAAAAGATTTTTTGTTCAATTCTCAGATTTTCCTGAATTTTTTTTTGAAAAAAAAAAAAAAATTCTGACGTTTACATGAAAATCGCCGATACACGTGTATTTTTATTTTTTCTCCCCTTTTCGAAAAATTATATTTGGTTCATAGGACAGAACTAAAGCTCGTTTTTGTAACGCAGTGTTATAAAAGCATCGATTTTTGCTAGCTAGCGAAACTGAAACACGACAAGTGTTCAAAAATTTTACACTGCCTCAAATAAAAAATTAATAAATAGTTTGTCTAAAAATTAGTATCACAATTCTCTATACACATGCTTGGCTGTAGCTAACATACATTTTTTTACCGAAATTTTCGTTAAAGAGTTTTAAAGGTCAAAATTATAAAATCCGAGTGATAAACACGAAAGATAGATATACATTTTCGTTTGATTAGGTATCGTTAGTGGAATCTGTCAGGAAAACATTAATGCAATGCTTTTCATTTTGCATATCTCTTTGAAAGAGAATACTCCAAAATTCTGAGAAATTTCATGGCTGGATAATTTTTGCTGGATTTTTACACGAACAAACCCAATGAAAGCAACTATTTTTATTTAGAAAACGTATAAATGTGAATAAACATTTTGTCTTGCAATTTAAATAATTAGTTTCTTGCAAACATTTTACACGTCTTAAAGGATTTCAATACTTTTGTATTGAATGAACATCTTCGTTTTGGGTTTTCTATTAAATTAACAAAACAAAACTAAGCAGCTGTTTTTTATTACCCCCTCTTTCACAGGTTACAAAATTTACCTGGTTACAATCAGCGTAAAATTCGATTTGGTTACAAAATTTACTGAATGGTTAATTTTAATACCCCGATAAATTTTATTACCTTTCTAGACTATCCCTACATATAAGTCTTAATATTTCTATATATTGTTACTCACTTTTCTTCTTTTCAAATTTCTGCTCGCTTATCCACATTAATTCCTATATTGTTCAAAATAAATAGCTTCAAAGTATTCACTTTAATACTTAAGTAACTTTTGTGATTATTACACGTTAAAAGACTATGTCTTACTTGTGTCTAAATATTAAATAAAAACAAATTTCTTAAATTTCAGTTTTTCATGCCACAACTCAATTTGAGTGCAACATTAAAGTCAGTCAAGATAATTTTTGCAGCAACTAATTTAATAGCAAAATGTCGACCAAACAGATATGGTACACTAGCAAACACGCGATGACTTAAACAAATAGACATAAACAAACATATTAAATGGAAGCAACATGGTATGTACATACATACATTTGTAGGTCTATGTGTATGCGTCATATGCACACATTCTATTTATCTACGAACAAGCAGATAGACAAACAGCAACACGACTTAAAAGCTGATATATGAATAAATGAGCGCTTCACAATGACAGGTGGCGCAGAAGTGGCAAGCAAGGAGGAAGCATAACTGTAAGGCGGTTGGAAGTCGAAGTATGAATAGTAGAGTGGTTGGTACGGTAGAGAGTTGAGAAGAAAAGTGCAAAACTGCGTAAAATGTGAAGTAAGTAGTAGACGATGGAAACTAGGGGCTGGACGAAAGAGATGGAGAGACCGAGAAAGGCGGAAAAGCTACTCCAGCAATGCACTCACTTCTGCTCGATGTAATAAATGCGAGCGGTGAATGTACATATGCTCGAACGTAGATAAAAACTGCGAAAGCCAATTACTAATTAGCGCCGTCAACTGAACATGATTACTTGACAGCCGGCTAAATGTGTAAGCAATGTGACAGCTCTGCGCTTGATATATGTAGAAAAAATAAAAATTTAATTTAATAAAATAAAGCAACGCAAACCATTTCAAAACCAATGGTGGGTAGAAAAATCCAAGCGTATATAAATCGTAAAGCAAGCAAGCAAAAAAAAAATAAAAGCAAATAAAAAATGAATATGAATTATTTAGCGAATGGCAAGCAATGTATGGCCGTAGCAGCCGTTAAACGGTGCAGAGCAACGCGGCAACAGTTAGAAGTGTGTTGTATATACAAGGCACAAACATATACCGACATATAAAAATATAAGAACCTTACGTTCTGCAGCTACAAAACGGCGTTTAAATGATATGTCAACAGCATATAACTTGTTGTTGGTAGCTGTTTGTGATTTTTTTTTTTTTTTTAATTTTTATTTAGCTAAACGAACAATTCCTTTTTCATTTTATTTACACTATTAATATATTCATTTGTGTTTGCCTGCTCGAAGTTGCACATGCGCATGCGCTTGTGAGTGAGTATTTGTTTGTATTATTGTTGACATTTCGAAGTTATTGTCATAACTGTCATGTGTGTGCTGTAAATTACATTGAAGGTTATACATGGCGATACAATGGAGTGTATTTATAGAATAAAATAATTTTGAAAATTAAAGAAATAATCAGGTTTACTGCCTAAGGATTTCTGTAAAATTTTAGTGAAATACATGCTAAATAAACTACAAAACCATTTTACAACTTTTTACCAACCACCTTGAAATCATGCTGAACTTGTTTTAAAAATTATCTACAAAAGAATATACAAATTTTGAAACTTGCTCACGCATGATCTTGAAAAAGTCGTGAAATGGTTCACTAATGATCCCGAAAGGGTCTAAAATAGGTATGGTAATGGCCGCGAAATGATTCCAAACTATTCCTGTTATGTTCCTCAAATATACACAATCGTTCTGAAAAGGTCATTAATTTGCCCCGAAATGGTTCTGAACTTGTCTGTTCAGGAGTCCCAAATTGTATAGAACTAGTATGAAAATATCCCCCAAATAGCCTTAAATTTGTCCCCAATAGAGGCGAAGTAATCACGAAATGAGTGGCCGCTGTGGTCGAGTTGGTAGCGGTGCGTGCTATAACTTGATATGACGGTAAGTTCGAGGTTCGAATCTCAGTCAGGGCAAGCAAAATCTTAATGATAGAAAAAGTTGTTTCTAATAGCGGTCACCCCTCGGCAGACAATGGCAAACCTTCGAGGGTATTTCTGCCATGAAAAAGCTTCTCATTAAATACATCTGCCGTTTGGAGTCGGCACAAAATTGTAGATCTCTCCATTTGTGGAGGAATATAAAGACGCACACTGTAAATTGTAGGAGAAGCTCGGCCAAACACTGAGCTATACAGGGTAATCGCCAAAATTATTATTATAATCACGAAATGAGCCTGAAATGATTCCGAAGTAATCCCGAATTGATCCCGAGTTAATATCGAAATGGTCCCGAATAAATTTAAACTTGTCTACGCTATTGCAGTTTTTTCGCGTTAACGGAATTATATTATTCTAACAGTTCCGATTCGCCCAAAATCACTATTTGCTCTATGCGAACAAAATCAGTAAGTAGCAAGAGTGAAAGAAAAAATATTAGTATTTTTTTCGATCAGCTATTCATAACGTTGTAGTAGACATATTGTCACAATTTCAACCCGCCTCACTCCCAAACATGTAGGTTTTTTCTATAAAGGCGCCGCATATAAGGATTTTGTTATAAGTTTGCTTCAGCGGCATCTGCCGGGTAAACTTTTTCAATGTTATATATTTGCTTATTAATTACTAATATATACCATATTTCGAAATTAGTCTAGATAAACGATTTTTCCCAACAAAAGCTTAACCAAAAATAACCAGCGACAAAAGTGGGTGTGGTGAATGGATAAATAATGTCATCAGAGACACAGAGAGGTGGGTGAATACGATAAACTTAATCATATAGACGTGGTAGGCTTGGCTGTTGTTAAGGTAATGGTATGACTTGGATGATCAGCGAAAAAAATGTCGGCATCTCAGAAAATGAAACGAAGCAAAGTAAAATTTAAATATCACGAGATAATAATAAAAGACTTAGGCGAAATAGGTTCTCCTTTTAAAATTTGTAAAATTAGTTCACTCATTAAATACATATTTTTAGTAACGCAGTCGAGAAATAATCACTTAATCATTTAGTGGAGGTGAGATATTTTGTCGATGGAACAATTTTGTTCATAGCCCTTGATCACCATTATATCTTAACACAAATTCGCATTGCACCGCCATCACATTTAACAAACAATTAATTTCTGAAGGCTATTGACGGCTACTGTCGCCTGAGTGCCTATTGTAGCAGAACTACTGAGCAAGTACTAACGTAAATGAGCGAGTGAGTGAGTGCAACTTTTGTAAACGCAGTCAACTGTCACTTGTCAAGTTTGCAAGCAGGTGTCTAGCTAGCGTCAAAGAGTTGAGAGGTGAAGGTAAGTATGAATATATATTAATATCGCTGTATGTACGGTTGTATAAATAATAAAGTTAATTACTAATTATGCATGAAATTAAATAATGCGCGCATAAGTAATAATACTCCTATTAGTTAAATACTCTTTGTCTGTCATAAGAGCGTAGACACTTTGTTGTTTAAATTGCTCAGCACAATGCACATTACATATGCACTTAGTTATGTGAGTTCCGTCAAGCAGGTGAAGTGGCTGATTACTGTTGGTTGGTGTGATGGAGGTGTGTGCCATTGGCGTTGAGGGATGCTACACGGCTTTTGCCTCAACTGTATGTGTAAGTTCGATGTGCTATTGACGCGTTGTTATTATTGCGTCAGCAATTTACCTTGAATTATGATATTTTGCATTGACAAAGATGAGCTTCGAGTTGCAAATTAAAAATAAAAATTAAATTTAAAATATTAGTTACCAAAGGAGAAGCTCCAGCTAGAGTAAAAAAAAATTTAAAGAGTTTATGTGTCTACCCGATTTTATTGATAAACAAAACAAAATTTCAAGTGATGCACAAAAAAAATCAGGGACTTTTCCATAAAGCTTTTCAACTATTTAAACAGAACTTTAAGTACATTTTCAAACTATTCTCTAATACAATTTAAAAATTCATAAAATATCAATTTTTTTTTTTAATTTAAATAACATTTCGAGTATGCAATCTTGTAGCAGATTAAAATTTAATGTTTGCTTTTGAAAATCTTTACAGTGACGCAAAAAATGTTACAAAAAAATTAAAAAAACAGTTGTTTGTTGTCAGTTTAGATATGCATTTATTTCATTAAAAAATTTCTGAAATTTTTTTAAGAAAATTTTTAATTTATTTCATTTGTCCATTAAAATATAAGTATTTAATAGACTAACAAAAATCATTTTAAGAAAATTTTACTGCTTTGTTGAATTAAAAAAAAATTTTTTTTATTTGATATAAAAAAATAAATATTTCAATTAAGTGCAAGTTTGAAGTGGCTAACAATATCCGTAGATATTTGAAATGTTTTTACTTAGGATAATAGAATATTTTTTATAAAAAATTTTTTTATATGAAAAAGAAAATAAAATTAAACGCCATTGCTTAAGAAATGACAAAAATTAACGGAAAATAATTTTTGGTCGGTTTAAACTTTAGTCAAATGAAATGGGCTTAAAATTTTCATACTGAAAAATTTTCTAAAATTTTTTTTTTTGAAAACGTAATATTCAATTTTTAGAATTTTTTTGTTTGTTTTTTTAAATACTATAAAATTAATATGCTTAAAACTATTATCTAAATTTGAATTGAAGAACAATAAACTTTTATTAAAAACGGTAAATTAAATTTCACTAAAATATTTACTAGAAAATACTTATGAAACCACCAGTGAAATTATCCATTATGGGATTTTTTATTTTTAAAACTTTTGTGTTTTTATTTCGTATTTTGATAGTTATATTAGACCACCAGCGAGCCATACTTAGAGGCTACTTTCTAATGAATCATAAAATTTTAAGCTAAATCAACAACAACAAGATTTCAAGCAAATTGGCGAGCCAAGAAAATCAAACAAATATTGCTACATGAAAATTAATATATAGAAAAAAGTTAAAAGCAACAATAATCAAATCGGTATGTATGTAGTATTCAAATCTCTTTGAACGACCATTAAAATATTATGGCAACAACACTTGTCGTAACAGCCAATTAATTGTATTTTTAACATGTTTACTGTTTGTAGTTTGCTTTTTCTTCTAATTACCATTAAAACTCATTTTAAAACATGTTCAAAAACATTTAATGCACCAATCGTGTTTAAGTTGTCCTTTTTCCACTAGTTAGACGGCAGTAGATGAATTTACGTATACACGAGTGTGTATATGCCGCTGTTGCTGTCATTAAGAGCCTGTCTATCGGCTTGACTTGCTTGCCGCCATTGAGGCAATTGCTGCCGCCATTATTGTCGCTTAATAAGCAATTATGCGTTAGCAATTTGTAGTGATTCGTGCTTAGCCAACAAAATAGCATAGTAAAATTTTAATTTCTTTCGCTTTTTGCGCCAGCTGAACGCGGCTAATGGAAGCGCTTTATGTGTTTAAAGAAAACAGAAATCGTAATAAAAAAAGTAAATTATTAAAAATAGCTTTTCTTCATTACTTACGCTACAGTGTCCCGCGATGGTCAAATAAAAGACTTAAGCAGCGAACTTGCTTAAATTCTCCGAATAATATTTTTTTTTAGTTTTGGTTTGGAAGATGTTCTCGTTAATTTAAAAGTATAGTTCTCATGTTAAGCAAATAGAAGTAAATGTTAATTAGCTTCGAACGATTGGATGGTATGTTTTTTTGTTATGTTAACAATAAATGGAAATAGTGTTTCGAGCGCAAGATTTTCCGAGCGTGGATGGAGTAAGAAAGAATACATTTCGTAACGATATAAGAAACAACACAATATCTTAATAATTTCAAAATTGTTTTTCAATAAAAAATTAGAAGCCATATTGGCTAGGGCTTCAGTAGATCAGGAATTTTTGATAAAGGAAAAGAAAAATATGCAAATTAAAAGTTAAAATAAAATAATTGAAAAGATTCCACGTAATTTTTTCACATATCTCAAAACGAAAAAAGCTCAGGCGGAATACAATATAATTTCTTAAGTCTGAGAAACTAAACCATTTATTTGATTGGAAAAATTTTCACTAAAAAAAAAATTAAATTAATTCCGAGATTTCGTTGAAAAATCTTGTTATAAATCAAAAGCTTTAAGAGTAAACATTTTTTAAAAAATTTGTAAAAAAAGTTGGAAAAATTAAAATTTTTTTTTAAATGTAATTGTTTCAACTTTTAATACAATATACGATTTTTGGTAGCAGTATTTTTTTTTTTTGGATTTTAATGCATTTTGTTTTTAATTTTGAAATGCACAAGTTGCAGAGCAATTTTTATGTAATTTGTTGATGACTAAATATTAATTTTGTTAAAACTTTTTAGTTATTATTTCTTTTAATTTTTATTGGCCTTGTTAAGGTTAATCATTGTCATTTTATTGAGCTCGCAGCCAATTTCTAGAAGATTTATTTTGGTATAATAGCAACCAATAAATTTTGTAAATTCATTAAAAAAATTTAGATATTTTTAATAATGAATTTTCTTAGTGCTGTGTTGATTCATTTGTAAGGAGTAAATATGTACTTTTTTTGTTTTTTTGACTTTTAGAGAAAGAAAAAACAAAAAAAATTATATAAAAATAATACATATCTGAGCGTATTCCAATTTCACGTCTTAATTATTATATTTTTTTAACACTAGCAGTCGTTTCACGAAAACAATTAAAATTAAATATAATTCAAGTTTTTTGAATTTTGTATACAAACTGTAAGAAATAAAATTTGAAATTCCACTTAATTTGCTGATGAAGACAACTCTAACGTTCACATTCTTTTTTTAATTTCTCTACTTGTTAAAAAGAAAAGTATTATTTTATATATTAAATATTTTTAATTTTATACATTTTTTGATAGCGTTTATTTTTTTTCGAATTTTTAATAATTTTTTGAAGAAACTTTAAATAGTATTTATTAAAGTGTTGCTCAATAAGAGTAGTATTTTAATATTAATTTTTAACATTGAATTTGTAAAAATAATTTTGTGGTTTTTGTTAAACTGAAGAAAACTTGAACTCAATTCATGCTCTATAAGTCAGTGCTTAGAGCTGAGCCGGCCAGTTCTTTAGTAAGTAGTAATTCGAATTAAAGTCTCATGCCATACTTTATTTGTTGGGAACCTTCGTAGTGGTGGGAGATGTTGTCATTTACGAGTGACTCACTTTAAACAGCACCCTGACCCTTTCCATTTTTTTATTTATCTACCACAGCCAAACAATGACTTCAACATAAGCTTCTGTCATTCCATAAAAGTAGATTTTATGCCACTCTATTGATGACTTAAGTATTCGCGTTATTAGTGCAGCTGATAAATCCGCACTCTAGACTGATTTTAGTACAATTTTGTAAAGAGCATACATACGCATACGCGATTTTCCCCTCACATTCGCATTGCCATTGCCATAGAAGACAATCAAGACAAAACTTAATAGCGTCCAAGTGGCAAACAGTGTTGCAGCCTAGCTAGAAAAAAAAAGAGGATGCAACAATGTTGCTAATCAGCTCATATAGCCAAGAATTATGAGTGCAAAGGGGAACTTTGTGCGACACAAAAGACCACAGAGTTTTTACCTCACACGCTCCAACATCTGAATACAGATGCATTCACACTTGCAGAACGTACGAGTAATAAGTTTACAAGCTACTTTGCAATCGCTTCGAAGCTGCAACATTAGAAAATGAAAAAAACAAAAAAATGCAACAACTTTGTTGATACATGTGTGTATCCCTAGATGAATAGTAATACGTAAGACCGGGTCAACAACTCGTTGTTAAAAGGTCGTGAGCTTGTCTCGAAATAATCTCCTTTGATTGGTCAAATATTTGCGCTCATATTTAGAGTTCATTGGAGAGATTCTCAAAGAGGGAAAATTTTGCTGATAACCTTTTTTATGTCGCCACATTTTTTAATGTAAAGAAATTCCGGTTTTTGTTTTAAATTTTTTTTCTACGAACCAACTTAATGCATGCATGTTGGAGTGCATGTAAACAGATGCTTGTTTATGAGAAATTGTTTTCATGCATCGATCATAAAAATGCCTAATCCTTCCCACAAAACATGCATTAGCCTTGTGGCAGCAATCAAAAAATAAACAAGAATGATGATAAAATTGAAGATTGTAAAAAAAAATATAAAAAAAATAAACAGCAAAAAGCAAAAAATATGTGACTGTGAGAGCGTTGCGTTGGAGGCTTACTAAGTGCCTTCACTATTCAGGTATTGTAATAAACATTTTTTTTTCTAGGTTCAGAAGTTAATTGGCTTCATATACTTAGACCGAATACGTCTTTAGTAATAAAATATTATTTTTTTAATGTCAAAAACAAATTTTGGAACATTCAAAAAAGCCTAGTTTAAAAAATTATTTGTCTCAAAACCTGCCTTTAATTGTTATTTGAAGAAAATCTTAACCCTTTCAGTTCTCTTACTGACTTAAACAATGGGTTTTTTTCTTAATTAAAGAAAAAAAATTTCATAATTCTTCGATACATTTTAATTGTTGTTGAATGAATTAGAAGAAATAGTTTTGTTAAATTTTTTATTATATGAACATTTAAATTTCGTAACTCTTTCTTGCGCAGTAAAAATGAATACAATGTCATATTTTCCAATATTTTTTAATGAATTTTATTTAATGTAAATTAATTAATTTTTTTCCTATATTCGGTGCCAAATCTAGGTTTTTAATGTTTTTTTTTGTAAAAATTTTTCAACTGAAATTATTTTTTTTAATATTGATTTTTATATTACTCAATTTAAGTAGATTAATAATTTTTTTTAATTTTTGCGATGAGAAATTATTATATTTTTTGGTTAAAATTGATGTTGCGTGATAGTATTTGTTGTATTAAAATGTATTTTTATTAATGTCTTTTATCTTTAAAAAATTTAATGAGACTTGCTTGTAAAAATAAATTACTTTCTACATTTACAACTATTTTTTGCTTTATTTTCTGTTATTCTCAGTTGTAAGGATTAAATATCCTAAAAAATAAGTAATACAATTTATTTCTTGCTAGTTAAAAATAATCATTTTCTGATATTAGTTTTTTATATTAAATTAATCTATTTCACAATTTCTTTTTAAATTTTTTTCTTTCCACTTTTATTAATTGGCACAATAAAATTATGTATTTAAAATTTTTATCTTTATGAGAAGAAGCTTAGCTTTTTTTATGTCAATTCCAAAATTTATTTCTTTTAAATTTTTATACAATTTTTATCAGTTCAAACGCACAATTTCAGAATCTTGGCATATCCATTGGATGTGATTCAGATAATATTTTTTTCCGAGAAAAAAGTTCTACTAGTACTATTGAAACATTTAATAAGTATTTTGTATTTATTATATTACAAATTTATTTTTGATTCCCATCAAACAAGAATTTTAAAAATTATTTTTGCTGTCAAAAAAAAATAAAATTTTTCCCACACATATTGAAAGCGGGAAAAAAAAATTTGTTACGAGCTTTTTACATTTGCAATAAATTTTTGAATGCGAAATATATTTTGAATGAAAAGCAGAATTCCAAAGTTGGAAATTTTTGAAATAATATTATTTTTAAGTTTTAAAAATTAACTTTAAAATTAAATCCAATTTTTTTTTGTTTAATATCATGGAAAAGTTAAACCTCTTTCCCTCTCGTCTCACCGCCAGCACAAGTTCGCGTCTTAAGTCTTTTGTTCACACTAACCCACATTGCGGTCGTCTGCTGCCGATGCGCATCTTTAAATGTGTGTATGTGTGTGCATTCGTTTGGCACAGCAGCATAACCATCAAGTTCATAGCAGTTTCCTAGAAAGCCAGGCGTTTAGCGTTATTTGCAGCTGTCGCTTATTGATTTGCTGAAATTTATGCAACGCAAATTCTATGAAAATCACAACGGCAGTCACCGCAGACAACTACAACAACAACAATAACGGTAAGAAAATTCAATAGAAAGTCGTAAAAAGTATGCGAAATAAAAAGTTAGTGGAAACGATGACGCTGTGTGAACACAAAAGTATTTGCGGTTTACTTAGTGTATTTGTGTTGTAGTTGTTGCTTTTGAATAACCAAACAGACACACACACACACGCACACAAAATTGTTGCGCCTAACAATTCAATGCGGCATATGCCACTGCTCTGGCCGACTGTGTTCAACTACCGATGCGCATAAATTCAACACGCCAAACATAAGTGTAACAATATTTTGATAAACATGCGAAAAGTGGCGCGAACAATGCAAAAAAAAAAAAATACAACGAAACAAATGCGCAGCCACCACAATGCGGCGAACAATGTAATGCTTGCCACAAAATGTGCTGGCGTAATGGCGGCAGAGGTTGAGTAAAAGTGTAGCGAAATTTGGTGGCAAGTCAGTAGGCAGCAGATATTTTCTTTGGTAGTCGGCGAAAAAAACAAAAAAAAAAATGTATTTGCGCCACATTGTTGTGGCACGGCGGGAGCGCTGGCTTGCCGCAGTGGTTGCAGACATTAGACAGTGTGGCGTAGCATATACTCGTACATATGAGCGATGATGGCGTCGCAAGCGATTGTTGCACGATGTTGTTTCTCTGAAAGAGTGTTTTTACATTTTTTCTCCCCATTTTCCTTTGGCTTCTTCATGCAACCCAGTGCGTTGCAAGTAATAAATTTTCGCTTGTAAGTGCCACAATTGGTAGGCAAAACGATCGCGCTGTGCTGCACCGCTCATTTGCTGCTAACAAATCGCCGCTTTGCGGCTTGTAGCGCCGAATAAAAAGGAATTTGTTGCAGTTAAAGAAAACAAAAAATGAAATACTTTCAACAAAGGGACAGTGTGCCGCAGCATGTGGCAAGTTCACTTGCTCGCCACACATCCCCAGGGAGTTGTTTGTTGTGGCTGCAACTGTGATCACAACGCCAGCTAGTGCAACAGTGGCGGCAACACCTAACAGCAGCGTGTAAAAAGGCTTTAGTAGTGCAGAAAAAACAGAGTGTGGTGTGTTGCAACAAAGCAAACGCAAATAAGGCTACTAAATTTTTAGACGCTGTATCACAAGCTTTAGCTGTTGCTAACCTTGTTGCATGGAAGCATTTGCTAATGTGTGTGTCAACCACATTAGGGGGTTGGTTGGCAGTAAAAGATTTAGATATTTCTCGAGAAAAAAAAAATATAAAAAGTAATTTGGTATGAATTTCCATCAAAAATATGCGCTGTTGCACGTCCACTTTATAGTGCAACATTGCCAAAAATATGCATAAGAGTGTAGGCATTCGAAAAACGTCGATTTTTATCAATAAAATATTTATCTGAAATGTGTTGCAAGTGCTTTTGATCTTGCAACACATATTAAAATGCCTGTTTTGTTTATTTTTTACTGATTTGAAGCTACTAGTTTTAACTACTTTACTATTTATTAGTTTTCTCTGACCGCATAATTTTGTTTTGTAGTGCACGTTTACGATATCTTGCAACATGCTTCTTTTTAATATATGTATGCCAATACAATTAAAGTTGCTAATTTACTCTTGAACGTTTTCAATCATATTGGAAGCTAGTATTGTTAAAAAATAAACGTATATATAGTATGTTGCAAGACAACGTAATGTTGCCACATGCATCAAAATAAGCAAAAACTCACTCTTATTTAACTAAATACATATTACACAAGTAATAACGAAAATTTTATTTTTGTTGCAACTTCAATGTACTTGCAACATTTTAAAAACACACATTTTCAAAATTTTCATTTCATTTTAAGTAAATGAAAATAATTAACTTTTTGTAATGTTGCACGTTGGTTATTTTGTTGCAAGATGTCAATGAGGTAGATATGCGATTTAATAAACATCACTTTAGAATCAAAAAACAAATTAACAGTTAATAACACTGCGTGAAAACTCATAAAAATCGCCTTTTCATACGTGCAACATGCGAATATTTAATTAAGTACGACTAGTTTTGCCTTGCAGCATTACCACCCAACGTCTGCATAAACCTAAGGCACTTCAATGTACAACCAAATATTTATGCATTCATGTATGCATGCACATGTGTGTATGTGTGTGTGCATGTGCGCCTCATTGCATGCTAAGCTGCATGTAATCACTTAATAAGTCAATGTTGCATGATGATC
Source organism: Philophylla caesio (assembly GCA_963971545.1). Lineage (NCBI taxonomy): Eukaryota > Metazoa > Arthropoda > Insecta > Diptera > Tephritidae > Philophylla > Philophylla caesio. The sequence continues at coordinate 15,659,427 of OZ020608.1, forward strand.
AATGTTGAGCTCAATAAGCGGCGCTTGCTCACGTGCAACTTTTAAAATGTAATTAATTTGCCAGCTAGTTCGCACAGCCACACATCAAACCACAAACATACGAGCATCAATAACAACAACAGCAGAATCGTTGAAAAAGTAGCAAACGAATTGATCGCTTTTGCTGCCACCGCAGCCGCCTGAATGAATAACTTAGCTGCATGTTGGCGCTGCGGACAAAGTTTTGAGTGTTAGCGTTGGCGTGGCGACAAACATGTGCGAGCACTCGATCGACACACTGTGTTGCAAAAACATTGCAAAAAAAAAAAAATTAACTACTTGCCACATGAAAAAAAAGAATAAAGAAAAATAATAAAAACACACACTCAACAGCTTCGTATAATGAAAATAACATCAAGCAACGGCGACATGAATGCCGCACAACAAAAAAAACACCAACCAGCCGGGACATACTGTGTTGCACGCAGTTGCAAGTATCTCAAAGATGTAGTGTAACGACTGGAGTGTCTGAAAATGTTACCACAGTGGGTTAAGGCGCTGCAGCCGCGGTGGCAACAAATGAAGACAAATGACCAACATGCAAACCATTAATTTTCCTACACTTCATTCGTTGCCACTGTGGCAGCAATAGCAGCGACAGCAACAGCGGCGGCCAAAAGAAATGAAGCCAACAAGCGCAGCAACTTCTATTTGATTGCTTTTCAGTGCATACGTTGCATAAAAATATACAACATACATACATATAAACAATTCTGTGCGGTCACATGCAACATGCGGTGCACGGTGACATGCCACAACGTATTGGCTGCACGCTTTGTCGGCTGGTCAGCTTAAGCTGCAACACATACATTTTACGAAGTTAAGTGGCAAACTGCTCTGTATTTATTGTACGTGTTCTTGTTGTAAAAGTACATAGCAATAGTTGTTGTTGTTGTTGATTTTCTTGCCAACCACCTTGTTGGCTATGAGTTTTGTCAATTGCCACATGATTTGACTGCGCTTTGTCACCAATTAATCACTATTAATCGCTTTTAGTTGACGCTTAAATCAATTAAATGTCACATGAAACGCTTGTACTCGTATGGCAGTTACGTTTGCGGTTTTACTGCGGCATTGCTACTAAATTCACAACACGAAAATTTTAGCTTTAAACTATTTACCAACGTTTTGTCTCATACGAGGTGAACTGCATTGTTTCTAGATTTACTTGAACTCTTCGGCGCGATTGCCTAGAGCCTCTTTTGCATTTTACTTGAAGAAATAAAGATCTCTGATATAGTTTTCTCGAATATAAATTTTATTATTTTTCTATCTTTAATAAACTGGTCTCGAGCTCAATAAAATTGTGAATTATTATAAATTTATAAGGCCAATAGAAAAATTACAAAATGTATATATGCAAGGATGAGCACGCCTTAAATGCATTCTAAAATTAGTAAAATAACTAAAATAAACATAATTGCAAAAAACACAAACAACATCCACACAGGCAAGTTTTAATTGCGGCAGATCAGTAGTGCGATTCTGTAACTAATTTAAACCACATTTCACATTGTTATCGTTAGTTGGCAACTTTTTTTGTGGTTTAGTGATTCTCTAACAGCATTGACAGCATTTGTTATTGTAAATTAACAGCAATGCAGTCAGCTGTTTGTTTTTGTGGTTTACCTGCCGACGTCTCGTTTTGAGTTATTTACTAACAATTTTATTTTTGTTTTATTAATCGTGGAAGTACAAAACTGATTTCTGCGATTTCTCGTTATACCTACAAAAACAGAATATTACTAAAAAAAGGAGATTCAGTCTTATGTATTGCTTACCCAGCTATCCTCATATTCACTTGGTAAGGTGTTCTGCTGCGAAGGTAATCTGCCAAATTATTGCAGTTAAAGTGTGCTGCTTCCTTGGGAGACAGCTCGTAATATTTTCGAATTTGTACAGAGCAATATTTTCGAAATGAACTCGGTAAACTGCACAGTATTACCCGATTCTCCCATTGTTGCAAACACGATACTGTTTGAATTCTTATGAATTTTATTTTCATCTGGCATAAACTAAAGTAAAAGTTAAAAAATGCATGTTAACGTAAAAGGTCAATTATTTACCTTTTTTCATTCCTCTTTGTGTTTTTCTTATATTTGACATTTGCTTCGACTGAGATGCCACATGTAAGCATTTTAAAAAAATCCTAATAGTCAGCTGTTTCTCATTGTTAAGGAAGAGTTACAGAATCACACACTTGTTAGCGCAAACAGCAAAAGTTGTTAAGTAACCACACAACTTTTGGGTTGTTAAGAGTTACAGAATCACACTACAGTTGATCTTGTTTGTCGTTGGTTTGTTTAAGGAAGATGAAATAAACACAACAGCCAACTCGGCAAGCGTAGCACAGCATGTAGCGTGTTGGCTCTGCAACTCCGAGCTCCTTAGTTCAAGGCCTGTGAAAGTGGTGTGAAGAATAAATAAAATTAACTTAATAAAATGAAGTCTGGTGATTTCGGAAATCTAATTTATAAAATCTCGTGTCGCGGTATTTGTTGCCAAACTCCTCCGAAACGACTGGACCGATTTTTATAAATTTTTCGAACCTCTATACGTTAAGGGTGGTGCAACGCAATTTTTTTTTAAGTTTTGGGAAAAAAATGTTTGTTTTATTTTTTCGTGATTCGGCATTGATTTTTAATCGCGGCTTCCTTTCTCTTACTCGATATACAGTTTTCGTCTATCTTTTTTTTTTTTGGTTTTATTTGTGTCTCGATAATAGCAGTGACTGAGATAGTAACTTTTAATTTTAATATTTCAGTGCAACTCTCGAGTTAAATTTATTCTCATAGTGAATTTATAATTATTTCTCAGTGCTATAAATCAACACGATCACATGCTTTAAGATCCATCTGCCGTAATTTTCTCAAAACAATTGTTAGATTTTGGCAATGGACAAGTTGCTGTACATGAAAACACTGGATGCATAAAATTTCCGACGGATTTTTGCACAATCATCAACTCACAAAATACTCTCATCGACAATATATTTCGCGATGTACCCACAAAATACAAAAATCTGGAGTGGCTGGCAGAAAGAGCGATTTTGGCAGCAAAAAATGTGGACGTCAATGGATTAAATTCCAAAATACAATAGTTGTTGCAAGGAAACTTGGTGTCATACAAATCTATCTATGCTGTTTGCGATGCCAACGAAGCTGTGTCCAATTGAGTTTTTGAATTCATTGGATATGCCGGACATGCCACCGCACCATTTACAATTGAAGGTTGGGTCTCCGATTATTTTACTTCGTTATTTGAACCCACCACGGTTTTACATTGAAACACGATGAGTCATTAAAAAAATTAATGAAAAACTTTATAGAAGCCACCATTTTAAATTAAAAGATCCGAGGCGATAATGTATTGCTACCACGAATCCTAAATACAGACTGACTGACCAAAAATATTGTAAATTCTATTGCGTTGAGAGATTAATATTTGTTTATTTTTAAATTGCCATAATTTGTAGTACAAATATGAACTATTTTCGATGCATAGATAGCTATAAATTATTGTCATTTTATATATATTTGTTACTTAAATAAAGAATAATTTATTAACTTAAATAACGTATAAATACTTTAATTGTCTACAACGCATCATTCCTATTTAAATAATAATTTCATCCCCACACACTAACCGTATAGTGTTAGTTAGTTTTTAAACATTCCGTAAAAACATATTTCCCAGAAATAACGTGTATGGCCAAACAACGTTTCCCGAGCCAGCTAGTAGTATACGTACTATAACTTCTATCATTTAAAAACTGTTGTTTATCTTCAATAAACTGGCTTCGAGCTGGAATAAAAAAAAATGTAAAGCTCTTAAATGTCGATGAAGAGAGAAATAGCAATGTCAATCAGGCACTGACTAACAGTGTAATTTTTTTCATTTTGCGCGTATGTAAATATTCATAAATCAAACTTTTTGTTCTAAAAAAAATTCAATTTCGATTAAAAATAAAATAAGCACAATTTTATTTAAAAATATTAAACATTTCAGAGTCCCATTTTTGACAACTATAGGGCGAGAGTGCGAGATAACAGCGCTGTAAAGCTTTACATTAAGACCCCAAAAAGTATGTAATATAAACTGTAATATTTCGTTCGTAAAATTTGTGCTTCTCGATAGGTTAGTAAGAAATATACATATTCTATTATTACTTGGACACAACAAAATTTTCTTAACCGCGTGCAAGGCCTAGCGACTAAATTTTATGAACAAACAGAAATACAAAATATAGCAAAGAAACCAGAAATATTTTCTCTCTGTGTGTACCAACTAGTGTACCAACTACAATTTATTCCAAAAAGCGTTGTAAAAGCTTATAGAATGCTTGCTTAAACATCCACATTGTTTTTGTACTTTTTACTAAACATGTGGATTGAAAAGTTTAGAATTTTAATCAAAAGTATATTAAATTCAAAAAAATGTTGGAAAAGGATTTCAACTTTCATTTAAGTAAGTTCAAGTGAAACGAATTTAGCGACAATAGTAAATTGAAAAATCAAGACGGCCAATGCGATGAAGTGCTAAGTATATCCTTTGTTGGCGAAATTAGAGTTCACCACACTATGACTCACCAAACTTAAATTCACCACATCTAAGCTCACCACAAATAAACTCACCACACCGAAACTTAGCATGCCACCTCGTAATAAAAATGCTTTTGAAGAGAAACTTCTTCTTCTTGTCATGCCTAAATTCATTACATAAAACTCACCAAACTTTAATTCCCCACACCTAACTTGCTTTAACCTAAAACTACCATTCTTAACACCACGATGTCTTAAATCACTCTCCGACCTTTTTCTGATCTTACCTCAATTCATCTCACTTCGTCTCACATCTTATTGCTGAAAATTATAAATACATTTCATTGCTAGAACTGTGATTAGGAAAAATTAAAATAGTGAACAAACATAATGGAATGACTTGGAGATAAAACCAGACACATTTGTTCTTTTCTCTTTCATGGCAGCAATTTGGTCTACAAATACTGGTTTACACGAAGACAATTGATTCTGGTTGCTTTGTGTAAAAGGACCTGGTAAGATAAATAAAATCAACTAACTAAAAAAATATTGCATGCAACGTTGCATCTTACTCTTACAATCGAACCTCGCTAAAATAATCTCAACTCTGCGATCAAACGGCAGATAAGCTTTCATCACTGACAAATCAAAGTGCCAACTGTCCATTCCCACAATAAATTGCTCCAAAAAAAAAAAGAGAGCACAAGCCGCTAGAACGAGCCACAAGGAAGAACAACAAATAGCTAATTTAAAAAATAATAAAAAAAATTGCATTTCGACTCAAACAATGGCACACGTAATCGTCGAAAAATAGCATCAACAACTTAGAATAGCAACAATGCCAACAATACGCGCCGAACAAGCGCACATTTGCAGAAGCGCGAATGTCACACAATTGATGACAACTAAATGGATAAATTGTTGCTCGTGTCAGTGCCAATCGGCGCTGTGTGACGCGCAGCCACTTGGGGCCGACACTGACTACTATTGCGCAATTGCAACACAGCAGGCAACATGCAACAACGATAAAAAGCTAGTGAGCAAGTGTATAAAATAGTAGACGTACATATGTACATAAATACATCTAAGTATTTATTTGTATTTATCGTGAACTTAAGTAGCCCAATGAGTGCTGCCACAACTGCGTTAGATTATTGGAAAAGTATTGTTGTGTGGCAATTTTTCGCTCTACGGCACTTTGTCGCTATTAATGTCGCACACAAATCAAGCGGATAGCAAGCTAATGTGAGCAAACAAATGTGATTAGCAGGCTTGGTAAAATCACGCATTTGGGTTAGTTGACTCTTTTTTTGTGGCGTAGAAACAATTGATATAGTTCGAGCTGTCTAGCAAAGCCCTCAACAAAAAGAATAATACATGCGAAATATTTTGCTTTATAGAAAGAATTCATTTACTGTCCCAAAATCATAAAAAATGAAGGTTGTAATGAAGAAGAAACGTTGCCGCTTTTCAAATAATTTCCAGTTGATATAAGCGCCTAAAAATATGCAATTAATAATTTTGATTTGCATTTCAATCCAGAATGTGATTTCGAGTTGCATAAATAGACGGTTTATTAAATTTGTTATTGAAATTAAAATTAATTTATTAAATATCTTTTTCTAATAGTCGTCAACTCTCTGTTTCTTTTTGGAAAAGCCTTGAACAAAATTTACTTGCCATTTTTCTTCTAAGTGGTGATGAACTTGCACCGATATCTCTCAGCCAAATTACTATTTGTAACCTGGGTGCAATTGCGTTGCTCTTAAGACTGGTTGCGAATTTCAGATTTTTTTATATCAGGCTTTAGAAGGTCACCATTGAAGCATTATCACTCGTGAAGAATAAATTAGGGAAGCGCTTTGCTCTTGGTGAATCAGGACTACCAGCGACCAATATGGCTAACTCAAATTTTCGCTGCAAATCATTAATTGTAGCTTCCTCTGAAGAGTGAAAGAAAATTCCTTTAACTTTTTATTACCAAACTTTCTGAAGTTTAAAGCAGGCGTGCCTAAAAGATTTTGCGGTATAGTTTTAGGCGCTGTTATAATTATAATAGTGATAGAATTGGTTTTATGTTAAGCACCAGAATATGGTTTTTAATTTGAAACTACCTAACTAACATCGCTTTTTCTTGCTCCTCATTAGCAACTAATTTTTTAAGATATTTTTCGCGCCTAAAACTGTGCAGCCTTTTTAATGCTACCTTACGAATTAGCTGAAACAAAAAACCGGTGAATACCTGTATGTACATACACGTAACTGTCGCCGCAATAGTATGATGATTGTTGTTGTTATTCAAGTTGCAGACATTTTATAAATGCACAGCAACACCGCAGCGCAATTAGCCGCCAATCAATACAAATCGCACCAGATCACATGAAAACAAAGCCGACAGAACGCCAAGATTGCTGTCAAGTATAGTAAAACAAAGTTTAAAAAAAAAAACAACAGAACAACAGTAGCAGCAAAAACAAATACTTAAGTAACTAGAGGGGCAAAAAAAAAAATAGTAGCCCATAGTTATAGCAACAAAAGCAACGCCGCACTCAAGTAAGTATTAATGTTGTCCTCAACATTTGTTGCACCCCTCAAAAATTGTAATCGTTTGCTGCACGGACGTGCGCTTTTCTCACACCAATTTTTCTTATGTTGCTCATTGTGTCACAATGTTGTGCCAATCGCCAATGCTGTTTTCTTTTTGTTTTTGTCTTTTTAGTGCAGCATCTGTGGTAATTGTGTGGCGCGCTCTTGTTGTTTGGTGAGCTGACGGGCAGCTGTAACAATTAACTCAAACAGAAAGCGCCATTAGGCACAACAACAACAACACAGACATACAAGCAACAGTGCAGCCGTCGAGCAAAAGTGCAACAAACGACGGATGCTGCAAGAACAACAGCGACAACAACAACATCACAGAATAACCAAAACCAAACCAGCAGCTAGAAGGCAGTGAGAGTCAAGAAAAAGCGCTCAAGTCCAACTGTATCACATGAACCAGTGACATTAAATGTCAACAGCAATGGACGCGCGAAGTCAGCAGCGCGGTAGCCCAAAAGTCCAAGTAGCAAACAACAATAACACAAGCATAAGCACTGTGGGACAACTCACAATGGGACATGCCGCATGTTGACAATATCAGCTGCAGCGCTGCAAAAACACCAAAGCAAAAAAAAAACAAAGCGACAAGCCCAAAGCAACTCTCTGCTGCCAACAACAATCGCTTTAAGATATTGTGGCGTTTGCAATGAAGCGACCGCTTTTGTGGCGGCCTGCCACAGTGAAATATTTGCGCGCAGTCAAAGGCGCCGAATGAATCTTCGAACAATCGACCTGCCGTCAGACAGTTACTATTTCGATTACTGCCACAGTGACTAGAGCATCTTCAGCAAGTGAGCGTCGACGGTGTACTTCAAAGGGTTTTTCATTGAATTGCCGCAAATTTTTAGTACCATCTGATGTGGGGCAAGATTAAGGACAATGGGGCAGGCATTGCTGGTCAAATGGATTCAAATACATGTTGAGCTGCGCCTTGCTTAGAGGCACTATTTTGCTGGTGTGGCAAGTACAATTTGCCTCTCATAACATAAATAGCTGCACTTGCCTACTTTGTTGGGTTTGATTTGTAATTCGGCGTTTATTTGTGTAAGTATTTTTGGAAGTTGAAGTACTCGAATGCTGATGAAAGACGCTTCGAAATCGTACAATAAGAAAGTGATATATGTAAATAAGTTAGGCGGCATTTGAAATTCGTGAGTATTCGCATTCAGATTAGTATTTAAATACGTATTCGTATTCGTTTTAGTACTAGTATTCGTGGTCTTATTCGTGGAATATTGATATATCTCTTTTTAGACACCTTCTGTTCACAAATTAAAGCACAAACACATATTGACACATTGGACAATTTATTTATCTTCCAATTATTTAAAATAAATTTTCTATTAAAACACAGTTAATTCTCTAACAAATGCCAAAGAAATCATTTTTAAAATTTTATGAAAACTTCATTAAAATTTCGAACTCTTTAAAAATACTTCTTTACATTTTTTGGGATATGTAACTCATTCAATTTTAGAACAGCGAAGTGCAAGTTTTTAATATCTACAAGTAATCACTTATTTTTGAAATTTTTTTTAATGACACTCTTTCACAATTCAGATCAAAACTTATTTAGTTTTCTTATAAAATAGTGTATGAAAATATCGCCAAAGTCAAAAAAGGGAGAAAAAGGGTAACAAAGTTTAAGTTTAAAAAACAAATAAATCTCTTCAGCTTTATTAAGAGATCTATATATCATTCGAAAGGGATGAGTTTTTTCTTTCTTAACCCTTAAATTAAACATCAGTTGATAATTAGCTAAGATGTGGGCTAATAAGTGCGCTAAAGTACGAAAAATCGGGTTTTAAGCTTAATTCGAGATTTTGGGGGTGTTTGACAAATTCCAAAACTGGATTCTCGTTCAACTCGATAAGATCTACAAGAAAAATAACAACACTTCCCAGGGTGTTTTGGAATGTCACACTGTGTTATTGTACATTTTTTCCAGTTTGTGGTAGTTCACTATTTTTTTTTTGTTTTTGCTGCATTACACAGAAAAATAATATTAAATAACACAATTTGCAATTTTTCAAATTATATGACTTAATGACAATACGACACATAGCGACACCTTGTGAGTTACCTAAGTTTTATTTTTATTTAAATCTTAAGAAAAATGCACATTTACATTTGACATCGGTCTCTTATTAATATTAGTTTTTGCTTTTTTGAGATGCAGTTTTCTCTTATTTAAATTTTCATACTGAAACGATTTTGAATTTTTTAGCAATGTTTTATCGTCGTCTGAATTTCTGGAGCCGTCGAATTCTGTAATCTTAATTTTATGATTCGGAAAAGCTCTTTTTTTGTAGAAAAAAATCTGATTTTTTTTTACAGTAAGAATACAGTGAATATCTATAAGAAAACTGCTAGAATATATGATTCCTAAGTAAAATTTTCTAGTCATCACTTTTCCTTAACATTTTTGAAGCTATGCAGATAAATAAGAAAGGATAAATTCACAGGGTATGATTTAGGAAGTATAGGGTATTAAGTCAGAGCAGAGACTACGCTTTGGACTCAGCTCATTATTGGCCAGATAGTGGCTATTGACGATAGGATGACGGCTGTCCTACAATATTTCGAAGCTGAAGATATTCCTGAGAGTCTGACCTTTATAAATACAATGGTTATGACTTTACTTGTAAGATATACTGACCAGATGATTTTTGGGGTTCCGGACCCCCCGAAATATCAAAACCTTACACCGAGAAAAATGCTTAAGATATTTTACTATTTTTTTTACATAACGGTTCATCAATCATGATTTATCTAAAAAAATATTTTTTTGGGAGACCCCCTCCGCCCCAAAATTATTTTTTATATCCGCCCCTGAAACTGACTCTACTAAGTTAGGTTAGCTTCTCAATGCCTGTTGTGATCATAGATCAATTAAAGGAATAGGACAGTAGGGTAAACGAAGGAGCTTCTGAAAACAACTGGCAGCAATGGTGAGATCAGATCTGCTTATAATACAGCTCTGGCGCCACACATATGATAACCTGAGTTTTGATTGTAGTCGGGTGATAATCATTTTACTTAATGAAAAAATATGCTTGGTGCCATTTAAAAAGAAAAACAATTTAGGATAAAAAGGGTAACGATTTTACCAGCTACGGAACCGCTTAATTTGTTTTTTTTCACTTTGAAGATTAACTTTTGCTTGTTTTGTGGCAAATGAATTACCATAATTCTATCTTTTGTAATGGCTTTCATGTTTACGCAATAATTGTCAGTTAATCGTTTCTGAAATAACATTTACCATTGCTTGACATTTGCCTAATCTTGCACCTACAAATGCACAATAGTTAGACAGCGCAGAGACTTACGTACTTGCAATAAAAAAATCAAAAAAAACACCGCACACTTCTGCCCACTCTCTACTCGTCTCTCGTACATTATAGATTACTGGCAGGCGTATTGCCACAACTTAGAGTTTACTTTACCAAATGAGTGGACAATATCATTTAGCCATAACTTTTTTACTTTTAAATTTTCAGTAAATTTTTTTTGCGTATTAATTTCCAACGAAATGGAAAAATACGCCTGGGACTACCGCTAAATGAAATAAATCACACAGCAGCAACAATAACAAAAAAAAAAACCACAACAAATGTGGCAAAAACAATGCGAGCAACAGAAGTCTGCAACAGTGACAGCAGAAATATGCAACCAAAAGTGGTCAGCTAAGCGAACGATCAACCGAGCGACCAAGCAAAGCGACCAACTAAGTGCATACGAGTACAGTGACTGTCACAAATGCTGCTGAAGCAAGATGTTGCATGCAATTTGGAAGTTTGCAAGCGGCGTGGCATCGCTGGCGTGTCAGTAGGTGGGGTGCACTGTCGCGGTTGGTAGGTTGCCAGCGGCGGCGGCGGCGGCGGCGGCGGTGGTGATTGTGTTGCAGTCGCAATGCGTTGATCGTTTGCCACCTAATTTGGGCATTAATTGCTGGTGTGTGCGCGCTCACGACTAAATTCTCGAAATACCCAAAAGGCATAACTGAAGCTCATAAATAACAAAAATTACCAGCGACAGACGCATGTGCGCCATGCTCGCAAATACAGCCGAACGTTTCGTTGGCAAGTACGTTAAGCGAGGGCATCAAGAGAAGTCGAAGAAGAAGCAGTAAAATCTGCAACCAAAAAAAAAAAAAAACAAGCAAAAAAGAACACCAAACCGTTTGGCGCATTACAACGCAAGTGACAGCAGCCGCCGTTGATATTAAATATAATAAATGTACCAAAAACAACAAGTTCAAATATGTCTACAGAAAATTATAGCAGCAACAACAATGCGCGTGCATTGTACAACAAAAATGGCAATAGTGAGTAAAAAGAACAACTAAAAAAAAACAATTCAATAACCGTACCGTCACATAGATCACTCCGCATTTGCGCATTTGCCAGATCTTGTTGGCGTTCACGCCATATGCGACAAAGTCAGAGCCGCCTTCGCTGGTTGCTGCAGCAGCATCAGCAGCAGGAGCAGTAGCAACAACAGCTATTACATCAATTGATCGCTGATCGCTGGTTCGCCATGCCATACCTCATAGCTATGGTCCTCCAACGACGCCGCTAACGCTGCAGCAACAATCACAATTCGAGCAAACGTTTAAGCGTTTTTGGGCGCTACCACATATGGCACACACTATCACAAGCAATTGCTGCGCGCTCGCCATTGTCCGATAATGGTAAACGACGATCAACGATCAGCGATCAGTGATCAGCAATAGTAGACGATCGTCGGCCGATCAGCAGCAATCAACACAATAAAGGCATATTGTTGCATATGGTCATATGCGCTGTTGCCGTTGCTGTCACCGCCGCTATTGCTACTTCTTCTGCCGTACGATTCGAACGCAGTTGTTGGTGTCCATATGCGGCGAAAGATGATCGATGACCAACAACAGCGTGATCGTGGTAAATGCTTGATTGTCAACGCCGCCCACTCCACCGTACGTGCAGCAGTGTGAAGGAATCATATCAATAGCAAAAGTTTTGAGCGCTTGCAGCTAAATCACAATCAAAGTGTTATGTTGATCGTTGCTCCTATTTCCAGCACTTTGATCGTGCTCGAATAGTGAGCTCTGTATGCCCGCGGTATGCTATGATTGATGATCGTACACTGTGATAGTGCTGCCAATACGAATGTACATAGTTGGCGAAGTAATAGAAACAACGTTGTGTTGACATGATCACTTTAATCTGCGATCGCTATTAACTGTTGATGATCGCTGTCGATCAATTGACAGGTGCGCTGATAAGGATTCGCCAAGCGACTCGAAATGTGTGAAAAGAAGCGAAGCTAGGTATATACACTGGGGTTGCATCAAATGGCTGGCTTACTCGTGTGATAATTTATTGCCTTGCACTTGCGTTTGATATATCGCTAAGATATAATCACTTAAAGTTGTTTAAGTATAAACTTAGTACAATTAATCTTTCATTTTTGTTTTAAATGAGGTTTTTGAAGAAAACCCGATCGCCGCTCTATCGCAATCTTTCAAGAACATAACGCCAATGAACTCATGTTCGCTACAAACTGTCAAACAATCTTTTCGAAATGGCCTTCATTTGTCTTTCAGGAGCGGCGAAGTCGGTTTAGTCACTTTATAATACGAGGAATCTTCTCATATATTGAAAACTGTCCACTACTCAGACATGGTTGGTCTTTAGTTGCTTGTTATTTAGAGGTCCAGTAGTTGATGAGTTAATTGAGATGATTCCGCCTTAGCAACGAAAGGAAACTACGGCACATCGCCTAAGCAGCAATCTGGTTAGAACCTCTAACAAAGCAGCTTTCTAAACGCTTATCGAACAAAAGGTCCTTGCTACTTGCATGTCGGAGATTCCGAGCAGAGCTTCGTGAGTCGCCCAAGAAAATAAATTGTAATATACTCGTATCTATAAGACGGAAAGGATAATGAAATAAAAGGAAAAAAAGTTTAAGAAAAGATAGAAAACCTAAGAGAAGGTAAAATGAAAATTTAAACAAAGGATTCTAAAAGAGATCTTATGGTAAAAGTAACATGCAAAGAAAATAAAAAGTGCCAGAAATAAAAGTTTTAAGACTTCCAGAAAAAAATAGTATAGGAAAATATATTTTAAACAAAAAATAATAAGAGCAGACAAATTAAAAACCAGAAATTATCCGCCACTAGGTCTTGAATTGGTGCTGAAATGGTCGCAAAATAATTCTAAAATGATATCGAACAAATACTGAAGCCGTACAAAAATGATCGCAAACTAGTCCCGAAAATGTCCTCAAATACTTTCTAAAACGTTCGGAAACGACTCTTAAATGTTCGTAAAAGAGCTGTGAGATACTATTGAAATGGTCCATAATTAGTCCCGAAATAATCCTGATACTGCCTCAGAATCCGCTTTTAAATAAACCAGAACTGATGCAAAAATCGTCGCAAATATGCAAGAAGTAGTCTTTAAATAGTTCGGAAACAGGACCGAAGCGATCCCGAACCAATCCCGAACGAGTCCCGAAATAATCTAAATATAGTATTGCATTCGCAAGGACTAGTTCATGATACATGCCAAAAATGGTAATGAATTTATCTCGAATAAGTGCTGAAAATGTTCCGAAAACGTGCCGAAATGATCCCGAACTAGATCTGAAATTTTTATGTGAACATAGAATTTTACAAGCGATGACACGAGCGCGGGAAAACTTTTCCAATCACTGAGTGCTACAAAATTTTATAACCTAGAAATTATACAAAATTCACAAGAAACAGTTATTTCAAGCTGCTGCTACCCATTTTTTGAACAATATTCAAATATGATTTTTTCTTAGCTGCCGTTTTTGTACTTTAGTTTGTGTTTGCTGTTGTCTAAGTTTTCACCGAAATGCTATTTTCTTAACTGTCCTCTGTCTGCTGTCCTACTGAACTCTTCAAGTCTTTGGGCATTTAAAAGTGTGAAGTCACCAAATTTAACCACACAGCAGACAGCGGTATTTATTGCAGAGCTTTTCACTGAAAATATCATACAATGGGCAGATAGTGCATATAACCCCCTCTGTGGTATGCAGGAATTATTTGAAAATATTTCATTAATGTAAATAAAAGTAGCCAGTTCCGCCATTTGATTTACTGCAAATGATGTAGCGCATTTATTCGAATCGTTAATGTCAAACGCCAACATTGCTTCCTCGGAGTGATGGTCATGGCAAGTGAAGTGCCTTTGTGCAGCTTTGCAGCCAGACTGTCTGCGAAGTTGAGGAGGAGAAGCAAGTGTTGGCAACACTGCTTTGAGGCGCTTGGCCTATTGTATTTTTGAAAATTAGCTGCTACGTCCATCGCCATCACCTACAACGCGCAATCGCCAGGGGACCTCATATTGTTCACCAACTATACAATTATTTAAGGCAAAATACATCATATTATTGACATGTTAGTGAAGAATGCTTTGGTGTTGTTGCCAGAGCGCAGCTAACGCACAACTGTACTGCTGCGATTATACCTTAGGCGCGCCGGTTGCAATATGCATTTAGTTGTGCATTGTGTATTGGCGCGCATTTTTGGTAAATGCTGCTGACGATTATTATGAATAGGCCACTACTTCATTTTTTTATTTCGCGCCCATCCGCATTTCTGCCCGCACAAATACCAATCTAGATCAGTTGTGTACGCGTATTTATTTCTATGAAACAGTTTTGCGCATTAAGTGCATGCCAACTCAGCGCCTCGAATTGCCAACGCGCGCATACGTTCCAATTTCCTAATGTTTTCAAGCGCGCTCGACGCTTTTGAAACGCTAGAGATTTATGTTAGCGTTATTAGCAATAAATCATGCCGTTATATGGGCAAACCAATGCACGGAGCGCTGGCTAGCTGTGCTGCGCAACTACTTGCAGCGAAAGCGGGCGCGCGCGTTTACAACTTCACTCACACACACTTATCGACGTTGCGTTTTACTTTTTGTGTGCGCAATAAAGATGTAGCTTGCTACTACCGTACCTTTTATACTTGGCCGAGCGCGCTTTATTCGTTTTCTTTGCTCTATCATCTTTCCGATTTAAATACAAATCACGTGCGCGCGATGTTGCCTGCAACGCCGCTGCCGCTGCCGCCGCTGGTTTTTTGTATTCACAACGTTTTGCGGAGAAAGGCATATTAGCCACTTAGTCATCTAAACACACCGAAATTGTGCCGCTCAGGCTGTGTACATCCTCGCGCGCCATTACAAGTGGAGTCCCTCAGCTCTTTGTCTGTCGCGCGCGGATCGTTGATCCTTTTGGCGTGATAATGTGCGTTTTATTTGAAAAAATTTCATTTTATGAAAATCTTCAGCTTACACCAACAACAACATTGAACATCAACCGCAGCAGTTGGCATTTACTCTTGCCTCTTTGCTATCGCTATCACCTTATATTACGACGGCTCATAGGTTTTGTAAGATGGCCAATGGCTGATAGCTGGCGCAGACACGCGTCGTCTGTGAACCTAAGCAATTGGTCCGTCGATGAGTGGACATTTAAAGTTTGCAAGCGTAACTGGTGATGGTGAATCTGCTATTTCAACTTTCACACCAACGCGTTGTGTCCGAGGCATATGTACACTTACAGTTAATGGCGTTCCATTAAAAAGCCCATTTGCAGTTGCCGTTGCGGTTGAGGTGGCCGCCAACGTTAATGGACAGTAGGTTATAAGAGATAAATCATAAGTTAAATTTATTTATGACGATTCCATTCAATACGCAAAAAATTGAATGTTGTATATTACATTTTTTTTTATCAATTTAGAAAATATGAATTTTATTTACATCATTTGTTTGTTATCTTCCTGTTAATTGCTTCCTTGTATTTCTGTTGGGCTTTTTTAAAAAGTTCCTTTTATGTGGGAAGAACTTGTCAATGCCGGTGTTAATTTGAAAAGCTTCAATTTACGATTATAAGTTGTTAATACTACGAATAAATTGCAGTTTATTGAACATTTTGTATGAAAAAAGCTTTTGTACGGGCTGAGTGAAAGCTCTTAAGGCTCCAGCCTATAAATGTCAGTTCAGCCGATCACAGCTTTGAACTTATTTTCATCAGGTTAAGGTTTATCTGATAGGCAATTCTCTTTCATTGGCAATAAAGCCATATGCTTATAAATCAGCACTTTTTATATTTCTGGAGCTTTTAAGAGCTTTCGAAGTTATAACGTATCTCAAACAATGAAAAAAATAACTTTGAATAAATTTGATTGTGAGCTAAATTTTATTAAGAATAAAAAAAGCTTTTATTAAGCGAAAAGCTCTTAGGTGTGCAGTGTTCTAAAAGCTCTAGCCGTTAACCGTCAGAACAGCTGATCAGACTTTAAAATAACTTAGATATGATAAGCGTGTATCTGATAGATAACATTCTACTACTGCAAGCAGACATATATGTAGATCTGTTAATCAGCACTTTCTTAAGTTTTAAGGAGCTTTTTAGAGCTTTCACAGTTACAATGTACCTTAAATAATAAAAAAAGAAATGACATTGTATATGTTTGATATTTGAATTTAAAAAAAAAGTAACAATAAAGCTTTCGGTAAGAAAAGCGCTCGGAGATCTGTATTTAATAAAGTACTCTTCATTTTAATAGGCTGAGCTTTGACTAAGCAAAGTAAATATCACTTAAACTTTGGTGAAAAGGTACTTTTGAACAAAATATTTATTGCAGGTAATTCTTTTGAAAGCTCTGGAATGCTCTCAGTGGTTTATAGATTCGGGGCTCCAAACGGATGACTAATTCAAATCATATTAGGGAATGCTTAAAAGTTCTTCACTGGCTAAGACGATGGTAACAAAATCATCCACCAAGGCAAGTAATATCAAGGAACAAGTTTTATTTATTTGAAAAAGATTTACTTTCATCATTTCAAAGAATTTAGGTTCTTTATATATAAATACTAACCGCATACCAAGTATGCTTAATATTATTTAAGCTCTTCAATATCGAAAATCAAAACACTGTGCCTTTATCTGCACTCTGATTCACACAACACACACACACACCTGCATACATTGTATCCGGTTCACCCACTGCCTAAAAGCATAGCCAACCGCTAAGTCGATGCCATCTCATCTGCTAGTCCGTCCGCGTAGGCAGGTGTCCATCTGATTGCGTTTATCTGATTTGTGCACAACACAGCAAGGCGTTGAGTGCGTTGTATTTCGCAACTAAGCCGAATGTGAGTGTGTGTGTGTATGTGTGTGCATTTGGCACTCTCAAGATATTTGTAGTAAATTTAACACTATCGACTATGAATTATGCGGCCGCCGTAGGTGCGAAAACCATTTCAATTCGAGGTTAGCGTAGAAACCAACCCACTAACTGTGGCCGCCAGTTGGCAGCATTCTAGCCATTGTGGCACCAGCCGTCGCCGCATGTGCCAACTCCTTTATTGCGCTCCATCTGTGTCCGCCGCTAATCAGCCACATATCTCTACTAACTACGCTGGTATCTGGCGCAGCACCTGCAGCTGCAGTCAGCTAATTTTCATATCTAACAAAGCTTATAAATTTATTGCGCGCATGCGCTGCACAGCGGTAGTTACGAACAGTCGTAAGCGAACGTAAGCGTGGAGTGCAAAGCTGTCGAAAGACGGGCGATGGTGTTGCTGCTGCTGCAGCTGCTGAAGGTAAACCGCTTGAAAATGCAAATATTTTACTTGTTGTAATTTTTTATGACATTTATTATTGTATTTCTTTATTTTTCATATTAATATTTTATTTGTGTTGGTTTTTTTTTTCTTTGTTGCTGCCACTCTAGCCTTGCTTCGCTTGATCAAATCAAAATTAAAAATTACACGAATCTGAGATGGCGCGATAATGTCAGCGATCTTTGCAACTGCCACTGATCACTGATCAACGATCGGCATGGAAGGTAGTAGTAAATGCGAAGTGGTTGTTGCAATGCTGTAAAATGTAGTGTATGCGGATAATATTACAAATGTACTTACTATTAAATAAAGATGTCGAAGGTGAATAGGATAATGCTATATATAACAGTAGCGCGGGTATGTGTTTACTGAGAATAAGTTCAGACACTAACAGAGAATACCATTTTAAAAAGGGAGTAAGACTTTTTTACATTTATTTCTTAATCGTTTTAGTAAACTAAAATATACTACTAGGTTACGATAAACTTAATTTAGTATAAGATAAAATATGGTAACAAAGCAAAAAAAAAAAATTAAAACTTATCAAATTACAATTTAATAAAGTATCGTCATTTCATTTTAGCTTTCCTTTTTATGACAAATAAGTTAAGGTGAAGCAGTATAAAGTGGGGTGAGGTGCAAAGATATGGTAGAATAAGATTAGAAACTGCAACCAGTCTTCCATATAAACATTAATCGCCGATTTGCTTTGTATGGAGGAAATTGCCAGTAAAAAAATTGTCAAAAATCAGTGATAACTTGTAGACACTTGAAACTTACACTTTCTTAGACTAAAATTAAATGAGCCAAGCAACTGCATACTTAAAAAAATTCTAAACACTTTTTTTAAAAAGTTCGAAATTTTAATAAAACTTTGTTAAATCATTGTACACTTTGTAAATAAATAAAAAAAATTATATTTTGGGGGTTTCTTAGAGAATGAACCATATTTTACCTGAAAAATAATTTTAAGTAATTAGAAGAAAAATAGAGTGCCCAAATCTGCCAATATGTGTTTGTGCTATAATTTGTGAACAGAGTATAGTCAAGTCTTTTCCACTTGGTCTTTCCAACGCAGAGGAGGTCTTCCTACCACCAGCGGGTACCGCATCAAAAACCTTCAGGGCTGGAGCTATTTCATCCATTCGAACGACGTGATCTAGCCAGCTGAGCCGCTGATTCTTAATTCGCTACAATACGAGTATGTATACGTCCTTGTAAAGCTCGTACAGATCATCGTTCCATCGTACGCGGTATTCGCCGTCGCAAAGACGCAAAGTTCCATAAATCTTTCGAAGAATCTTTCTCTCGAACACTCAAAGAGCCCTCTCATCTGATATTGTTATCGTCCATGCTTCTGCGTCATACAATAGGACGGGCATGATGATAGACTTATAGAAATGAGCTCGTGCATGCAGTTAACCCTCTCCTCCCCGCCGTACTTGAATAACTCAGCTGGTAAGCCGTCGGCCCCGGGGCTTTGTTGTTCTTCAGCCGTGCTAGCGCTTTTCGTAATAGTCGGGCGATGGTACATCGCGTCCATCATCATTGGTTGGGGATGCGGGTTCATTCGGGTTGTTGCAGTTGCTTCCATTAAGCAGTGTGAAGAAGTGCTCCCGCCATAATTTAAGTATGCTGTGGACATCAGTCACCAAGTCGCTGTTGTCATTCTTACAGGAATTATAAAACTTAGCAAAGCAACATTTAATATGACAACATAATACAATGTATAATAATATAACATAAAAAAAATAATAAAAACAAAACTTGATATAGCACAATATAACATTATTTTAACAAATCATAACATAACATTAAATTAAAACCAAAGCATATAACAACATTGAAAACACAACAATGAACTAACGTAACAAACTATAACCTAATATAAGAAAACATAAACGCAACAAACATAACATAGCACAACATTAAAAATATAACATACCATAACATCACATAGCATAACATAACACAACATAAAATAACATAACACACCGTTACATAACGCAACATAATGTAACATAACTTACAAACCGTAAAATAATAGAACATAATAGAAGATACACATAATGGGTTTTGATGTGGTCAATTCAGATATGGTGGGCCAAAGAAGTTGTTGTTGACGTCACATATCAGATCCGTATGAACCATTCCTGTCGGCACTATTTCCGTCGCATTATTTCCATCGTATTCGTCATATTAATTTTACACCAAACAACTACCAAGAAGCTCCTTCATTCCAGGTTTTTAAAACTAACGATGTAGATAAAGCGGGGAAGGACAATCTTCCGCGCAGTTCCGTGTTTACCTTCCGATCGGCAGACGCTCTGACCTACTTTGGTCTATCGTGAAGCATTACGAGGGCAAAATTTTTTATATCGGCTTTCGATCCTTTGAACCGGGAAAGAAGGTTGTTAATGACCTTTCGGTACGGAAAACTCGCTAACTAGGAGGTCCATATTTAGAAAGGATTATTATATCAATTGGAATTTTTAATGCGAAGAACCAAAAAAAGCAGGTACTTTATTGCTTCGCGATATAGAAGAATCGATATATAGAGTGTCCAGAGCGCACTTTTTTGGCGGTAAAAGTGTTTTTTTACTTGTAGTATCCATAATGAACAAAAGAGCAACCACCAGACCCAACGAGTTTTTTCGCCCGAGGAGCGTGGGTAGAATTTCCTGCATTTGCTTTACATATATGTATGCCATACTCTGTGAAATATCGACAATATTTCTTAATTACAATTAGACGACACACTAAAAAAAGAAAAAAAAAATCTCAAAATAATTTAGCCATCGCCAGTTTGTCGCGACAAGTAAACTGTCGCATGCGACAAATGCAACATCACACCAAAAGGCTTAAACTGTACATGCACACTTCTGGTGGCGACAATTATTGCGCGCGCACCAAAAACAAAAACAAAAAAATGCACAGCGCGCCATCGCAAAATGACATTTGACGTGACAGTAATCAACAACGTGTCAAAATTAAATAACTGTCAGTTTAAATATGGCGAATGCGACGCCAAGCAATGTACGATGCGCGCCCGGCGGCTAGCAATGAGGATATACGAGTGCGAGTATGTTGCGCATGCGTATGCGCAATGGAAAGCGACCAGTGAAATGAAGCGAAGTGCAGTCAATTCAAATGAAAAGAAGTGAAATGTGTGGAGAAAAATCGATTGGCAGCAACACGGACAGCAACAAATACAACGCATGCTCTGCAGTAATAGCAAAAAATATAATAGCGAGTAATAATGGTATTAACAGAGGCAATCAAAACGCCAGCAATGGACGCTTTAAAAGCTACCAATTGTAGCTGCTTTTTGCTGTTGCTGTTGTTGTCGCTGCGAAAAGTGTGAGAAAATAATTTGCCACAGGCGTTTTGCTACCATTTTGGTGTGTCGTTAGGCCAAATGGCCGAATTGCGGAAAAAGCCAGTTGAGCTGTTATGCGCATTTGTGGCATGGTATGCAGCATGCAACAGCCGTTTCATTGCAAATGCAACGCAGGCGGGCGGAAAGCAGAGATTACGTATTTTTTTTTTTTTGTTTGTGCGTCCTCGTAGCAATCGCGAACGCTTGCTAGCAACTATTCAAATGTATTGTAGAGCCAAAGTCACCGGCACTTGGCACAATGTTGAGAGTAATTGCAGCTTAGTGTCGGAGAGTGTGGCGCGCATACCAGTGATGCGCGCACAAAAGCAGCGAGGCGAGTGTTCGGCTGCGGCGGAATGAGAGCAGAAAAGTAATAAAAAATCGTACAACTAGCCACACTGAGTGCAATGCGAGATGCGCTGGCTGACGCTCGTTGTTGTTGTGGCATGCGTAAGCACGTACAACGCGGCATTTATCAATGTCAGCAGCAGCAGCGGAATAACCCAGCGACTAGCATCGGCAGGCAGCCAGCATACTTGATTGCCACTTGTCCGCGCAAGAGCTTGGCCCGCCACTTACTTAGCCGCCCGCTTGACTCGTTGGCAGCAAAAGGTCATTACATTGTTATTGGCTGCTTTTATTTTGCGCTCTTGCCACGGCAATTGTGTGGCATGCTTATTGTTTCGCTAATCCGCTAACGCGTTTTGTATGCACATTTTGCATGCGGGTGCGCGTGCGCGTGTGTGTGTGTGTGTGAGTTCGCGCGATTGTGCGCTCATATTTGGTGTGAATGCAAAAATGAATGAAAGTCTGCGATGAATGAATTTTTTACCGTCAACCGTTTTACTTCTCCCTCATCGTGCATTGCCATTGTTTGCTGCGCGTGTTGCAAGTTCCATATTCTGCCATATTTTTAAGCGCTGTAATGTGAAACGCATATTTAAGTTGTGGATTAGGTAGATTTGCAATGGCTTTTTGACATAGCATTGTGGCGGCGGGAAGTGCAGCGTGATGCTTGAGAGATGAAGTAAAGTGTGAAGGATGCAATGAAATTAATTGAAAATATGACAAATGGAGAGGGTGGATTTTTCTTTTTTTTAATAATAAACAATAAACCACTTCCGCTGCGACAGTTTTGGAGTTGCCAAGAAAAAGGCCTTCTTCGAGACTATAGATGGTGACTTTGGATAACATTAATTTGTACTGTTAAATTTGTACTCGATGAATTTGAAGATTGTTTGAGTAAAAAAAAACAAAAAATTTAAATGAAAAAGAAATTTATTTATGCCTTTGCGAATATTTCCCTCTGGTCAGATAGGGAGCTTCAATTTCTTTACCGGCTTTTAAAATAAACTTCTTTCTCTATAGTCATGCCTTTAATCCATTGATTGCCAAATGTTAATTTGTTTGAGCCTAAAATTATGCCTTCAAAAACTTTGACACTATCTTTCTCTCAAATATTGGTTAATCACCAGCTCCATGGTGCCTTTAGCTCACCTGCCTTGTCTGTTGTCATTTGCATTTTTGGGAGGGTGTAAGCTTTCAATCGATACTAAGTAACTCGAGTTATTAAAAGGCCTTTTTAATTCAGTTCGTGGCATCTCCTAGACGTATACGCTGAGGAATATGCTCCTTAATGAGGATTACAATTTTGATTTTAACTTATTACAACGTCAATCTATAGTCGAACATAACAAGTTTGAGTCGCTGTTTCGTAGCTTCAGCGTTGCTTCCGACAATTATTGAAGAAGAGTGATCAGCGTATTGAAGCAAATATGATTCTTTGTTAGTTCACTGAATTCGAAACGTTTTTAATATTTAGGATAACGTGTAAACATATATGCCGGGAAAGATGATGTCGAAATTTTTTAATTCAGATAGCACCAATATTCTCCCTTGTGACATCCACCGTCGTCTTTGCAATTTGGAAACTTTTTTTTCTTTTGGAAAGATCTCCAGCAGCTTCAACGCCGAGCGGTTTCCAGCAAATTTTAAGGCCTGAATGATATTAGGAAATCTCCTTTATCAGGAAAAAATCAATTCATACTGCTTTCAATTTAGATTAACGGAAAAGTTTCCAGGTAAAGTTGCTTGCTAGACGTGACGGCACCCAAAATAGATTGCGATGCGACTTCATGGGAGCACTCTGCGATGTTAAATTTCAATCTTTCTTTTAATCCCCCTACCTTTGCCAGCATCTCACAAGCGGCAGCGTTTGGAATTGAAAAAAAAAAAAACAGTCAGGTGTCTTAATAACATATTCCCTCGGATAGCTAGTCGACACTCTTGCCAATGAGTTCTCCGGCGATTAAGAGAAATACAGGATTCAATTAACAGTGCGCGTTAAACTCGACAGCCCAGTAAATGGACAATGGTTTCTACTGCGTTTCTAGTCAAAGAAATATTTATGGAAATAAGAGAGACGCCGAGTTATCGTAAGCCGGAGCTTCTCTTGATTAATGCGAAGTATAGCCAATAAACTGCTTAAATACTCGAAGTAACAGCAACTAAAATTTTT
This sequence comes from Philophylla caesio, assembly GCA_963971545.1. NCBI lineage: Eukaryota > Metazoa > Arthropoda > Insecta > Diptera > Tephritidae > Philophylla > Philophylla caesio. Next base: position 15,683,154 of record OZ020608.1, read on the forward strand.
ACGTATGACTGATATACGTTGGAACAACCTCTAAACTTGTCAATCCACGAGGAAAAAATGCCCACATTGCAACATAAACAGATAAGCTTCTGAAGCGGTCTCGTATAGACAAAGGCTAGTAAAGGACAACGATAACGCTGAGCTGACCCATGAAAAGCTTTTATTTGTCAGCAAGAAGCTCGAAGGTTTGCAAATTTTCCCTCGTTGATCAGACTGAATCAAAAACTTTTTCATCTCTCCTTACATCGACTTTATTAACAACAGTTTCACATAGTCGCCATATTTTGTTCCAACAAAAAAATTTCTTCAGTTAATTAAAACTTTACCACTCAGCAAACATTTCTCAAACATTGAAATGCGTAAGAACACATGCAACCACGCAGGTAAAAAACACAAAAAAAGAAAAACATTACAACTACTTTAGTAGCCAAAATGTCTACGCGCTACATTCACTTCAGTGAAACAGTCAATTTGTTTTGCCCCAAGATGGTGGCAAGTGGCAAGTGACCGCTAAAGGCATCAAAAAGCCGCGCAATTTATCACCTTTTAGTCGCTAGCAACACCAAAAACACAAAAACCAAAAACAACGATGTATTTTCAACTGTCGTGTTCTTGTTGTTGTTGTTGTTGTTGTTGTTGTTGTTGTTGCGCATAGCTATTTACGAAGGTGGCATGCACCAATGTGACCGCACAGCGTGTAGTTACCTTAATTACTGCGCAACCCTTCTTTGTGCATACTCGTACATGCAACAGCAAGTTGTATGAATGTGTTGGCAACATTGCTACCAGCCGGAGGTGTTGTTGCACTTGACATTGGCATTGCAGTGTAACTCAAAGAAAATAAAATAAGAACTAAAGAAGAAGAAAAAAAAAAGAAACAAGACAATAAATATGTTGGCTCACAATTGACCACAGTAATGTTGCAAGCGCATGTGCGCCACGCAGCGCTGTGCAATTTAATGTTGAAGTGTTGCTGCCAGTAACACCTGCAACAATTGCATTTGTTTCATGGCCAGCTGCTACGCGATGCGTGTTGCACATATGCCACAAGACATTTGCCCAAAAATGCCATAATGCACGATTTTCTCACACTGCATGTCACATGCAACAAACCGTTCAGCTAGCCGCTTGGTCCTGAGTCAGAGCTTTCAAACAATCGTTCGACCAACCGACCGATCCGAACCACCATGACATTACCATTTCTGCCCTTGTTGGCATGGCAAATAAAGTTGAAAAGTGTGTTGTTGTTGTTGTTGGTGTTGTTGCTGTTATTGTTGTTGTTGTTAGTTGACAGCAGCAACACTCACTTTTGACGTATATGCCTTGCGTATTTTGTTGCCACATCGATCGATTTCCACTGACATGGCAGCGCTGGCAAACAAATAAATCATTGAGGTGGTAATTTACGAGTACGACATTTATGGGTTTGTTCGCGCAGAGGAAGGAGCTTCAGTGTGTGTGTGTGTGTGCAACAGAGTGCGTGCGTGCGTTGACAATGTGCGTGGCGCATTTCACGCTTTCACTACTACAAAGTGCAGTCGAATGCAGCAAAATTGCTGATGTTTATGACAGAAGTTTGACCCAAGCGAAGCTGCTAAACTGAAAACTTTGTTAGAATATTCTGTTCACATTGTATTTGCTGGGAAATCAATGTCGGAATTACTAAAATTATTTATGTTTGTAATTGCTCTTTTGGCATTTTGGATGTATGGGGTGGTTGCCTCTTACCACTTGTAGACTTGATGCCTTACTTTGTAGTTTGTTTCAAAAGAGAACGTCTTTTAAATTGAACAATTCAAACTGCGAGTAAGATTTCGAAATTTGGAGTAAGGAGTCTGGTCTACTCAAGTAATATAAAACTAGTAGATTTATATAAAGAAAGGCATGAAATATCCAAAAATTTTTGGGCACTCCGGATTTTTTTAAACCTGGTTAAATGATTTTATTAGTTAGATATTATAAAGTGGCAAAGTTTTATCAACAAATTTTATTGTTTACAACCATTTTATCTTTTCATTAGTTCATGTTCTAGGTGTGCTCTTGCCACACTTTGAATGATGGCTAACATTCCCAAAATTTTTAAGAAAGATTAATATACTAACTTCAATATAATCAATGTGCTGCATATAATGTTGCCAGATTTATAGTTTAATTGCTTACAGTTTTTAGACAAGCTTGCAATTTTCTTAAATTACCTCCTGATACAAAATAAAAAATAAATAAATTACAGAAAATGTGGAAAGAATATTTTCCCAAATCAATTTAAATAAAACAAAAATAACAAAATAAATCGAAAATTCCAGCAGTCTCTGATATATTAAGCATAAATGATTTCTTAAAAAAATTCTTCAGATTGTACTAAATTTGAGGTTTCAAATGAAATGTGTTAAAAAATAAGCAAAGCAATTTAAGAAAATTATTCTAAAAAAAATGTGATTTCAATATTCCAGTATATAAAGGCTGTTTTCATTTAGTTAAGTATAATTTAAACTTTTAATGTTATTTAAATATTATGAATTGGTTTTGTTATCTATGTTTATTACAATTTAAAAAAAAACTTAAACTTTCTATATCAAACTCTTCGTTTTGTAATAATGTTTTTAATGCGCATAATAAATGAGGTTTCATAAGGCTTTTCAATGGTTTTATTGTGAAAAATTTAAGAATAAAAACTGTGAAATTTTGATATATAAATGAGCTCATAAAACTCTGAGGATACCAAAGAATCCACTTCGTGTTCCAAAAATGTTGCTCTATTATAAGAAATGTGTAGTTTTTTGTTAAGGTAACTTTGAATTAATATTTTTACGTTAATCTCATAAAAAAGGCTAGCCACAAGGTTAACTATAGAAGGATTGTGGTATTGGACCAACTTTCCAACCTTTCTTTCTACATATATTTTCACGAACTATTTCCCCTGCTCTTAGAAAATCTGCAACGCCTTTTTTGATTTTCTATGTGGCCAATTGATTTTGAATGACTTCAGCAAATCCCATATTAATTTTATCTAAGGTTTTCTATATTTCTGTCATTAAAAAAGTTCCTGAATCACTTTGAGCGATTCATACAATTTTTTTGGACGATTCGTTAATGAGATCAAGCTTGCCAGTTCTTGAAACGGCTGGGTAAACTTCATTTCACTGAAGTACACTACATATAACAGATCTCCTTCCCTTCCATCCTGACAAAGGTTTTTTTTTTATTCATTCATAACAAACACAAACACAACAACCAGATGGTTATATCTCTAGTGTTTGATTCATAAGTAAAATAACATAGAACATTGAACTTAAAAAGAGATATCTTACATTGCTATTATATTTACATGGCATTATTACTATTTCTTTTTTAAGCATTAAAGGTGGGATAGGTGTACGTATAATTTAAATAGTGAAAGGATTAGGTTGAGAAAGAGGATAAGATATTCGGTAACAAATGACTTAGTGTTTCATGAGTGATTCTTATTGATAGAACCAAACTAGCATCCTTCTGAATTGCAATGTATTTCCAACGCCCCTAATCTCCAGAGGCAAATTGTTCCAAAGACGGACTGCATACACGAAAAACTGACGCTCAGATATTTTGTAATTAAAATTTATGTGGAGCAATTGTGTGGAACGCGAAGAACGAGTTGCGTGAAGTCGTTCAAATAAATAATCTGGATCCTATATGTGCTTGTTATCAGCCTTTCATCATGAACCCGACGAGTAGCAACGAGTTAATACAACGCATTTGTGAATAACTACTGAAGCTTTAAATTATCCCGCATGAGTTTACAGAGAACATCGAATTTCCTAGCTACATTACATTCGGAAAATCACCAGTCGAAATGTTTGTTATCTACTGTTCGTACCACTATGTGTTTTTTTTATAACCAGCATACTGAACTATGTACTTAACTATATAGGGAAAAACTGTATGAAGCATCAGCGAACAAAAGAAAAGTATTTTTTATTTTAAAAATGTTATAATTTTAATGAGTCAAAACTATTTCCTCACTGTTAGGTATAAAACACAAATCATTTCAATGGCAAAACCTTAAGAAATTCGTCAGTTCTTCTCTGAGCTTGTCACACGAACATATGTACATATGTGCCTTATTATAATAATTATAAATGGATGTATTCAGACAACCTTCTGTTAACAACTCTACTGCAAAGTTACGAATAGCATTGCAGGTTTCTGTTAACAACACCGCCAACATGTTTGACTGCTATTAGCAGCGTGGAACACTACGAACATTGGAGAACGAATGCGGCTGGTTTGTGGATAAGCGGAAATGTTCTATATTTGCATGCTTCTGTCTAGAAATAAAAAAAAAAGTTTGAAAAAACTGTTTTTTAAATTCAAAAGTAAAATGTTTGCTATTCTTATTAATTAATTAATTAATTAATCAAATTAGTTTCATGGTTTTTTTTTGTTGGTTGCTTGCCAGTGTGCTGTTAAAAACACCGAAGTACACATGGAACTTTTCACTTAATCTTTTCTACACATACGGGTTACTAAAGGGTTTTCCAATAGGGATGATATGGTTTCTAAGTGTCGTTTCGACCAATTTTAATACGTCATGATCTGTCATTTTTTTTATTGTACTCTGTAATGTTTTCAATTTCATAATGGAAAGTTATACGCAAGAACAACGTATACAAATTATTCAATTTTATTATAAAAACAATCGTTTTCCAATTGCAACTTTTTTAAAAAAATCATCTTCTCCGAAAAGGCTCACTTTCATCTGAGTGGTGCAGTAAATAAAAAAAATTGTCGATTCTGGTGCGAAGAAAATCCACAAATTATTCATGAACAACCATTACATTCACCTAAATTGACAGTTTGGTGTGGTTTTTGGTCTGGTGGAATCATCGGTCCGTATTTTTTTCGAAATGAAGCTGGTGACACCGTTACTGTCAATGGAGAGCAGTATGAGAGCGATGATAACCTAATTTTTATGGCCGCAATTAGAAGAAGTTTATCTTGACAATATCTGGTTCCAACAAGACCGGGCTACGTGTCACACAGCACGTGCAACAATGGATTTATTCAAGAAGTTGTGATTTAACACCATTAGACTACTTCTTGTGGGGCTTTGTGAAGTCGTTGGTCTTTAGCAATAAACCAGACTCTCTTTAGAAGTCAATATTGAACGTGCTTTTCATTACATATGACTTGATTTAGTGGAAAAAGTACTCGAAAATTGGGTTCATCGAATTCGTTCCTGAAAACGAAGTGTGAAATTTACTTGCAATCATTTTAGTTTAGACGCTACAATACGATTAAAAAGTTATCTTCATCCCCAAAAATATATTCGAGTATTTGTATGTACATACAATATATATATAGCAAGTATCTTTATTTTTGGGAAATTTTTCCGCAACACTAATTTTGATGAACACCTTTTTGCATTACATACATTTTATTAACTATCATTTTGGTTTATGATCGATTGCTTGCTTCCAACTTACACCAAATCAATTTTTACTCAGTTCGATAATCAATATAAATACGCTGGACAGCAATTAATTGAATTAAAGAATGAGTGATGTGAAATTGAAAACAAACCCGCATCAATAGGGGATACACAAGGTATCGTTAAATTTCGTAAAGTTGTAAAATAGAAGTTGTCATAGAAAACTTTCTGTAGTCTTAAATTTTTTTTTCAATTGCACAGAGAAGGAAAGTTAAATAACACAACTTAAAATTTTTTAAATGTTATTATTTTACGATAGTAAAAAGTGTGAATACCCTTATAAAGTGTGTAACAAAACATAAATTCACCACATATTTAAAAACCTTAAAAATTTTAAATTTAAATTTTTTTTTCTATATTTTAAAATTAACATTAAGTCGATTATATAAAGAAAAAGTGTGAATACCCTTATAAAGTGTGTAACAAAACATAAGTTCACCACATATTGAAACACTTTGAAAACTTTAAATTTTAAATTTTTTTCTATATATTTAAATGAACATTAAGTCGATTATATTAAGAAAATTTTATCTGAATTAAAAAAACTTGCCAAAATTTAAAAAAAATTCAATCTGAATTAAAAACTTTTTTTTTATGAACAGGTTCGTAGCCCATTATTATATATATTATATTATGAAAGGTATAAGTTTGAAGTTGACATTATTTACTGTTGATTTTAAACAAATTTTTGAGTGACGAACATATGTTTATATGTACAAGAAATGCGTGCCAATAATTTGTGGCATTATTTGCAGAAGAGTGGAAGTAGGAATGGTATGAAAATTTAAATAAAAGAAATATAAATGGTCGTTATATATCATTTCCTCGTGTAATATTCTGATTATCTGCTAGAATTGCTGTTTTGCTGGAATTAATTTTTATTTTTGTCAAAAGTAAGTAATTTTAAAATCATTTCTCTTTCTAAGCGCTACGTTTTATTTACTTCAGTTGTGCCAACAACGAAGGTGCTAAATGGGCGATGTTAATAGTACACATATACACACACACTCACACACACACACATAACGAACGCACAAAATAAAATACATTAGCTCATTAACACTCTTAACATTGCTCATTGTACGCGGACACACATAAACACCTTGACCAGCGCGAGGACCTCGAACAATTGCAGAGTAAAAAAAAAAAAAAAAAAAACAATGAAATGATAGAGTTCATTATTAATATTTTGACTTATGGGTTTGTTACCATTTATACATTTATACTCGCGCACACTGAACTCATCCTTGAATGTCCTATTGTTCGGCGATTTCTGACACTACATTGACTTTGTAAACTAATGGCTAACTGAATAAGTGACGAGGGTGACGGAGAGTAATAAAGCAAATTAAAAAAAAAAAAACACACACACACACAAATAAAATAAAAATAGTAAAATGTTGCTGCTGAACGCAAAAGTACAAAACGCAGAGAAAGAAAATAAAATTCGCTTTTCGGCAGATGCGGGCAACAACAAGATTTGGACTTGCGCACGCGTTTTTTTTTCCACACAAAAATCACTTAAATGTTTGCTATTTTTGTTGTTATAAGTATTTACTTGCATTTCACTGTTTGGTTTTAATGCTTGCACAATGCCCTATACGCTCTGTGGCATGTCCTCTGTCAACAGCTTGCAACGTAGTATGTATTTAGTTGGCATTCATACATACATACATATAAGTGATTTGTGTTATTGTTGTTGCTGCTTGTTGTCATTAAAACAAATTTATTGATTAATGTTTTTGCGTTTGGCAACAATAGCAACATCACTTTTGTGTGCTCTTGTCACTGTGGCATGCAACACTCATACTAGTATATAAACGAGTGTATAGGCGCATGCGAAGCGGGCTCATAAATTATCGCCAACATTAAGTGTTGTGACATTTGTTGAAAGTGAAAACAATCAATACTTTTCAAATGTGCTTACAAATATTCGCTCGGATGCTTAAGAGCGCCAAACTAATAAACAAACTTTTCTTTTCGCTTCACAGCATTTAGTTTAGCATTGTCTGGCGTATTTTGTTACAGCTCAGCCAGTCGTAGCGTTTGTCAGCTGTAACGAATTTGCTACAATCTGCAGTTCATTATATTGCCATAAATTTTGAATTTCAATCCTATTGTTGCGTGGTAAGAATTTAAAATTTTTTGGATGTCTATAAAATTTGGCGGCATGAAAATTTATTAGCAAAATATTTTGAGACACTTATGTTTAAATCGTTCTGCATATTAACGTTTTAAAATTTGTATACCATTTTTTAATGATCTCGGATACACGTCCGGGTGAAGCCAATGTAAAGTTAATGAATTCGTTACACTCAGGAAGGTAAATCGATAATTGAACATCCGTGCAGGGATATTGAATTGAAAAACATTTTAGTTGTGCTAGAAAAAAAGGCTTGGAATCCTTAACTGTAGCAACAATTGAATTTAAATTTCTCAAATGGTTTATAAACATTGGTGTACCGACGGGCTGAGGTCAGGGGACTGAATTGAGTTACAGACCATTAGTATTCGAACTTCTTATGGGCATGTTTTAAAAGTTTGTAGAACGGCTTGCTTATAACGCGATCTCCTTGAACTTCAACCTACTAACGGAGAACAAAAAACTAAGAGGTTCACAAGTCCATTCCGTGAAGCCACTAGAAAACTTCTCAATCTTAGCAGAAAAAAACTTAGAACTCTCACCGGGTACTTAACAGGTTACTGTAGGCTGAGATGCCATCTTCATAAAATAGGACTCGCGGAGGTTGCAGGCTGTAGGTTTTGTGGCTTAGATGCGGAGTATAAAAAGACTCAGGCTTATACACCTTGGAGAGCGACTGTTATCTCCATCCAGAATATGGACAATCATACCTTCCAAAGTGATTAATTTCATAAATAGCTTAAGAATAGAGTGACAACTTAAAGGGTTAGCAAAATAATAATAATAATAATAATAATTTTTAGATTGTTTTGCCCCCCTCAAAAGTATCAAAAGGTAATTTTAACCGAAAAGTGGGAAAAGCGGCTATTATTAGCAGAGAAAAAAAACACATGTTTTCCTTTGATAAAATATTCATTGATAAACTGTTCAAAACATAGTTTATATGTCAGTAAACTCACATTAAAACTATAGCTACATAAAAGTCTTAAAATCACAAAATCATCGCAAATGCATCTAATTTGTATTTTAACCTCCAACTTTTAAATGCGCCTATAAATTTTCATACATTCATATGTATGTAGATTAAAAGTTTTCCATTTCAAAGGGCAATAAAATCAATATCATAACGAGTTGAAAATAAACACTTTTGATATGCACAATTAACATTAATAAACTAGATAAGCTACAGCAGTAAAATCGTCTAAAATTTACATAATTATTTCACAGTGGTACATTTTATTCAACACTGGTTAGACTACTTTTGATAACCTCAGCTCAACTTTGCTGGCAATAACAGTTGATTGTATATAAATATGTAAAATACATGCCACTTGTTTAAATTTTATTAGCGATGAAGAGTAACCAATTGTAAACAAAACAATATTTACGAGCTTATACTTGGCATTTATAAAGCTTGAAGCATTGCGGCTCTAATAATTTTGTTTACCTATAAAATCATCATCGTAATGGACTGTTCATAAAAATTGGACAAGCAATGGTTTTGGTAAAAGTGTAACGTGTAAATAGTTTTCAGAACTCACGTTGCTTTTTTTTTTTTTTGGGAAAGTATGTAGTAAAACAGTATCGATCCATCTCTTCGAAACGGCAACCATTTGCCTTCCAGCAACGGCGAAGTCAGTTTGGTATTCCTCGATAGCAATACACACAGTTTCACAGTTCAGACTAGGTCCCACTTTATTTACTAAACACTTGGATTTTAAGTCATGACCTACCATAATTTTAGCTCAACGGACTAAAGTTTTTTCTAATTTTATTAAAGTTGCCGGGTGGCCAATTATTCGTGGAAATAAAATATGGTAGGAGATTTTTGAGATACTATTTTTGCCGATCCTCCAATTTTTATTTTCCATTATTTTATCCTTACAAATGACTTTAAGCTGAAAATTATATGCAGCAAGTTGACACAATTATTTATATATTCGCAGACTATAATAATGACATGAATACCAAGTGGAGGATAACAACGTTTTCTATTCGAAAATAATTTTTTCTAATTTTATTGAAGGACAGGCATTCTACATAATATAAAGTCTTTTAAAATTATATATTTTAATATCCCTGAAAGTTGGAACTTAAATATTAAAAAAACAGTGAAGTTATAAAAAGTTGGGACTATTTCTATAACTCCACTTCTAACTACATTATTTATATATCTAACGAAAAGCCAATCAGTTTAATCTGTTAGGTAGGTTCTAGTTAGGAATATATAAAGCAACACTATAATCTCTCTACTTGCTTACACCTTACAGACCTGCATGGGATAAAACACGAGCTTGTTTAGAAGTTTCTTTCTCTTCCCTGCAGAATCTGCAACGTTCCTGCGAATAAATTCCCAGTTAATTGGGTGATAATTCAGCCTAGAGTGTCCTGTAAGGATTCCTGTGATCATTCTTAAGTTGTTCTTTGACTAGCCCATGCATTTCCTAAATCTTGTTTGGTTGTAGCTACCCAAAAGTGATTTGGAGTGTTCCAGACTTGATAGATTGTCCCAGTGTGATTTACTGAGAGCTTCCTTCTTTCCTCGTTAAGGCTGATAGTGTCCCTTTCCCTAATCCTGAGAAGTGTTCGGGACCTATGAACGGAGTTAATGCACCCTTTTTTGCGAGCATGTCCGCCATCTCATTTCCAAAGATACCAGCGTGACCTGGTACCCAAATAACCCAGACCCGGTTCGTTAAACCAAGTGTGTTCAGCTTATCAAGACACTCCGTTACCAGTTTTGAGGTTACCTGGTAAGATTTGAGGGCCTTGATAGCTGCTTGGCTGTCCGATAGAATAGCAATATTCCGTCCCCGGTAGTTACGCTGGAGGTTAAATGACGCGCACCTTTCTATAGCATACATTTCTGCTTGGAGGCAGTAGAAAGAGTATTGATTTCAGTAGCTATTAGTTTATTTATTTTTAATTTGTAATTTTTTATGTAAATAAATATATTAAATAAAAATACATTTAGAAAAAAAGTAAAAAAGAAAATAAACAGTATCCGATAAATTTAACTGAAGAGATCTTCTTAAGCACTAGAGAGACGGGCAGGAGTCATTTAACCAATTTTCATATTTTTAACCAATTTCCATATTTGCCTACCCTATTTCATTCACTACATTATCTTCCGAATTCAAATTTTGTGACATTTAATAAAAATGTGTCAACCTTAATATAGAAACATTTGATTCTAATGATGCATTTTCAAGTGAAATAAATGCTACAACCACCTATAAAATCGAATTGTGAACAGGCAAACTTCAGTCGAAAGTGTTTTATAGCATGACACAATAGGCCGAAAAGTTACTATTATTTTTTATTACTATTTTTATTTGCAAGGGTGTTGCGTTCTACTTCTACAAAACTTTTTTTATGCGAATATGAAAAAAAAAAATTGTCTAAGCAAATTTAAAAGAAGTTGTTTAAAATTCGTTTGTTATGTTATGTTTATTTTCCAGTCTTTCTAGTGTTAATTTTTGAGAAGTTTACGACCTATAAAATTGACTTAAACTATTTATATTTGTGGAACTTAAAATCAAATACAATATATACAGGCATGTTCTAAAAATCGTACGATTTAAAGATATTAGAATGATTTTTATTACACGTTTATACATCTTTTACAGTTTTAAGTAAAAATATTTAGGCTCTTCATAAGAAGTAATCAATAATATTTAACAAATCGAACGAATTTAAATCGTACGATTTTCAGAACATTCCTGATAGTTTTTGTTTAGCTGCGATTTCATAGTTTACGTCCCACTTGTTTCCTCTGCTGGCTCTCAAAAACCCTCTAAAATAAACTATCATAAAAACTTTACACAACCATCGGCGCTGCTCCAAAAAAAAAAACATAAATTTTTAGTTATGACAATTATTATGCATGTATGTTGCAACTCCATTTTTCTGCTTAGATGGCGACTGAGAGATGCGCCACATACTAGGCAAATGCGCATACCAAACGCTTTGGAATTCTATAAATGTGTACAAAATAGCAGCGCCACCAAACAACGCTGCCGCTAAAACCACGAGCAATGACGGTAGCATAAATATATTTTATATGCATTTACATACACACATAGATAAAAGGTACCACTACCAATATGCGTTCACCATAATACGAATGTGGCAACATTCTAGTACAAGCCGCATGCCAGCCGCTCTTTGATGGCTAACTGACAGACGACTGCCCGGAATGAGTAGACCAACTGGCTCGCTTGCGCGCCGATCTAGCCGGCCCTGCTGTCTGGACTGTCATGGCAACATGGACATCTTGCGGCGTGCGCGTCATCAACATTGCTACAGATCCGTCAAATGTCGCGCACCATACGGACAAATATAGCAGTAAATGGCTGGCGATGCATTGAGCGCGCTGAGGGCTGGGCTGCGTTTGTTTTTTTGTCGAGAAGAGGTGAATGGAGAGGATGAGGGGTTTTGGTGAGTTCGCATGTGGATTGGAAACATTGCCAGTGACGGTGCATGCGTGCACGTCCCGAGGCGGCGTTCACATGAGGCGCACTGTGCACTGCGTATCGAGTACCGCGCGTCGCAATGTTGCAACCAACTGACTGCTTGCGGCATGGCACGGCACGGCACAATGCAACAAGCTGAAAATGGTAACAAACAATTACATAAATTTATGCGCGCAACACTTTAAAGTAATTTTATTTGAAATATTTCTTTGGTTTTTTTTTTGTTTTTTTTTGTCGCACATTGTTTTGCTTTCTTGTTTGTAAACTCATTTTTATTAAAGTTGTATCTGTAGCGACGAAAATGGTAAGCCAACAACATGTCGCGCGGCACATGCTGCACTACAAGTTTCGGTTACACACACAAACATTGCGGGCGAATGTGTTTGGTAGCGGTGGTGGGGCAGGCGTGTTGCACGCCGTTTTGCTACTGATACAGATAATGCCACACCGTGCATTATATCTTACTAAACTAACAACACGTTAAAAACCAAGTAAGTTCTTCTTAGACGCTTGCCTGTTCGGCCCACCCATTTAGGGGCAGTCGACACTTTTCAACGCGCGCTACAAGGCGATAAGTAATCAGCTAAGTGGTCGAATCGGTGGGTTGCTCGGTTGGCGATTTTCTGGATCGGTGCGGTTGAGGGCGGCTGTGGTTGCATGGCACAGGTATCTAATTGTAGGTGCGATGATATGTGTGCATGTTGCACCTTCAACATTGATTAGTTCTAGCCATAAACGCTGGTGAGCAGCAGCAAATGGTTGTATGTGCGTCCGCAGATATCAACGCTACTGATGGCTATCTCCGCTCTAATGGTGCGTTTCAAAAGTTTTAATAATGTAAGCCTCAAGCAATAATGCGTCACGAAAGTGTCATTAACGACGACACATGCCACGCAAATATATTAATTTAAAAAAAATGTGCGCAGCTCACTACTGACTTCCTTTAATAGCGTCTGTCGTAGTCACACAACACTATCTCTCTTTCTCGCTCTCTTGCTTTGCTCACCCCATTTCTGTGGCTGCATAAATTTCTGTTGTTTACTGATTTTGCAACACTGATAGCCAAATTTCTCACTTCATTGCCAGATCATTAGAAAATGTTTGTCTTCACAGCGGCACTTGCTGCTCATTTGGCTATCTTGATTAACAATTTAACGCAGTTCAAAGTCCAAGTCTTGTGAACTGCAAATGGCGTGCGAATCCCAGTGGGCCAGTTCTTATTCGTCACAGTACTACGAAATTATAAGAATTCTCTAATGTTGCATAAAATGAGGTTGTTGCTGTGAATGAGTGCATATCCGTCCTGTTGCTGGTGAAATACGTTTAAAGGTGAATTTTTAGCTGAAAAAGATATGTTTGCTGTTGTAGTAAAAGAGCTTTTGAGAAGAGTAGTCAACTTCATTAGAAATATTAAACGAATAGCGTATTTACTTTCTTTAAGTTTTGTACATAGCCGTCCTTCGACTTTTTTAAATTTTAGTTAAGTCTTGACTAGCCAAATTTAATCGGAATGTGAACAACAAGAAAGATATTTCTCTTTTCCTTTGGAAGTTAGACGTACTTACGCGCCAGATTATCATATTTAAATGCGTAAATGTACATTAAGGTGGATCAAGAAATATACATTTCCAAGCCTGTTAGTTAATTTGTAGTTCGAACAGAAAATAATTTTAAATCCAAAGTCTAATGCCATCGCATATTTTTAATTGTAAGCTAACAATCAGCTGTTCGTCAATAAAACTTCAGAGTTGAAATCACCTCATAATGAATAATTTTTTTTCGTGGTTCTCCAAAAATTTTTTTTTTTTACAAGTCACCAAATATTTAAAAAATACAATTTCGTCTCACATTTAAAAAAAAACATTTCAACTAATTTAATTTCCAATTTTGATTAAGAAGTAATATGAAATAACAGTTAACACTTTGTATTCACTTCAATTGTCCTAAAAAAAATATTTAATTAAAAATGGTTATTTAAATTTTATATTAATTTTCCAAACTACTATGATTAGTTAATTGAGAAATACCTGAAAATTACAATTACGTCCCACATTAACAAAACAAAATTTAAATTAAATGAATTTATATTGAAGTTTTCAGTATGTATTTGTTATGTAAAGCTAAGAAAATTCCAATAAAAATTTTTAAAATATATTTTCATTTTGTTTAAATTTGATTTAAGGATGTTTTAATTTTATATGTACATAATTCATTTTTCTTCAACTTTCCAAATAAAAAAATTAAAATAAAAACATTTCGTCTTTCGTAAACAAAATTTATGGAACTTGAATTTTTTTCATCACAGCAATATATTAAATTTTAAGTGATTTATTAAGCAGTTTTTAGTATAGTTTAGTTTATAAGAAAAAAGTTTTGATTGAATGATTTTTAATTTTTTAACTAACCCAAAATTCAATCAATCAAAATATTCAGTTTTTTTAGTTTCACAAGAATTCATTCAGTTTACATAAATAAATAAACAAAAATTACTGCATTGTTTCTTCGCAATATAATTTTAGAATTTGTTTTTGGAGTTTTTTATATGTGTTTAGTCCCTTTCATCTTAGAAAATAATAAAGCACAATTAAAACAAAATACATTTTTTAATTAATTTTAGCATCAATTATTCAAAACGTATATTAGTTAGATTTTAAGTAATATTTTATTGCAATTTTTTAGAGTTTTTTTGCGAGACTTTAGCTTAGCTTTTTGGTAATAAACAATTTTTGTATTTTAAATATATTAGTTCTTAAATTAATTTAATAAATATTCAAATTGTAACTATTTTAACTAATAAAAAAAATATGTTCAAACTCCTAAACATTTTATTTTTAAATTGTCAGTTTTAAATTTTAATATTTTTGTTATATAAATTTTTATGTTTCTAATATTTCACCATTCAGAAATTCAAAAATTTCTAAAAAAACATATTATATGGTATTAAATTTTTCCACACATTAGTGAAGAGTTGATATTGATTTTTCATCAAGGAAATTTTTCTTTTGAGAAAATACAAAATATAATATCTAGGTCCTAGTAGTACACATTGTTTTTTCAAGATATTTCGTTCTCTCCTCTTCTAAATTCTGCGCAAAGAAATTTTATCGGTTTGATTTGCTCTAAATAAGTACAAAAAAATACTTTCAAGCAGGCAATAAAGTCACGTACAACCAAGCGGTCTAATAACAAGGATCATCGACGTAAATTTAGGCAGAGATGGACTCTTTACAATAATAGTAAGAAAATAATAATAACTGTTTCCTTTCCAACTAATTGATCCAACTTAATACACCTTTACATACATTAATCCTGCCAAGCATCTTTATGTTAAACAAAAAATCACAGCTTAAGTTTTTACATACAGTTTTACTATTCCGACTTATGCTGCCACCTCAGCCGACGAGCATAGAAAATTACCCTGGAAGTAGGTAATGAGTCAAAGCTGGGTTGATTGTAATCAGCCGCGAAATGGTCGATTTGAAGCGTTTTATTATTTTTGCGTGATTTTAATTTAAATATTTTAAAAGAATTTCACAGCTCTCGAATGCCTGGAATGATGCGCAAATAGTTCCATGCAATAATAATGAATTGGAGACGACATTCTATTTACTACAGATAAAGCTATAGAGTCTTTCGAATATATCCTAATAAGCTTTGTAGATATTGAAATACGATTAGTTTTGTCGGGATGGCAGCAATAAATATGTCATTGCCATATATTGGCAACATTTCAAAGGACTTTTGTGACCTATCCGCGAATAACATTCTGAGGTCTTGCAATGTAAAGGGTATTAAGGCCATCGACCATACTAACGTCGAAAAACTCTCGACACAGCACATAAAAGAAAAAATATTAATCTTTTTAAAAGGAACTAAAATTTACGAAGCAAAAAAAAATTTTAAACATATTCACCTTAACTTTACATGACGACATTGAATACTCACTACGAAGCAAAAAAGAAGTTCTTGCCTTCCATAAAAGCGGGTATTAGAGATAAAACAAATGTCGCTTAAAACATCAGAGGAAAAGCTTTGATTGTGGTTTGAGTTGTAAATTAATGAGCGGAACAAAAATTTTTTGAAAATACTCAAACAATTCTTTGTTTCGATATTACGATTTCGGCATCAATTTTCTGGTATACTTTTTTTTTTTATTTACGTTTATTTTAAAGTTTAAAAATATTCCCCTTTACAATTTCGAGTATTAAATTTATGTTAATATAATATAAATATGCGTACAGTTATGTGTATGAGCCTCATAAAATGATCAGACAACAGCACACAATTTACACATTCACATTATATCACTAAATACATATACACATCTGTTTTTTAAATAATATTTTCATGCAAACTAATAAATGCGCGGTGTTCAACGCACAAGCGATTCTGAAGCTTCACATACTTGTATGCATATTGAAGATATTATTTTTGACTGCACCTGCAATTTATTATAATTGTAAACATTTTAACATGACAATAACTTTCAAGTGTGTGCATATTTAAATATACAAGGAAAACAAATTGCACAGGGTTACTCGTTTGGAACTATACTTACATGCATGCAAAAGAAAAGCAACGCGAAGAATCGAGGTCGGTTTTATTAATTTTGAGAAAGGATCTTCTGAGTTTTTCTAGTGGATAGCTTTGTATTCGACAAGGCAGCACTTAAATCGAAAAGTCCCAGGGAAGAGTTGTTAAAAAATAATATAATTTGGTCAGAAAAATGGTGAATCGCTTACGCAATCATAAAATGTCGAGCCTTTACCGCCATTTTAGCGTAAGCGACAAAAACCAAATTTTACAGGAGAAGGTTTTTTTTAAATATTTTTTTTTTTGTTTAAGAGTGAATGTCGCTTACGATAAAATGTAAAGTCGTACATCTCCATAACTAAAGGGTGTTTTTTTTACAGGTTTGTTTTTCGAATAGAGATAAAACTGGCATTTTGTGGTCAAATCTGGCAACTCTAATGTCATTTATGTTCAGTTTGGTTTGCCATTTCATCATGAACAGGTTGACAGAAGAACAACGCTTGCAAATCGTGCAAATTTATTTCGAAAATAATGGTTCAGTTCGCGAAGTTTACCGTGAGCTCCGTCCATTTTATGGTCGACATAATCGTCCATCAGAGCAATTAATTCGGTTAACCATGGATCGTTTTCGCACTACGTTTACTCTATGTGATAATACGCATCCGCAGAGACGTCGAACAGTGCGCACCGAAGAAACAATTGCCGCTGTAGAGCAAAGTGTTGAAGAGGACCCGAATGAATCGATTCGCCACCGTGCACAGCAATTGGAGCTTTGTCCATCAACTTTATGGAAGATTTTGCGCAAAGATCTTGGCTTGCGACCTTACAAGATCCAGCTTGTGCAAGAATTAAAGCCACGAGACCATGCAATGCGTCGTGATTTTGGTGTATGGGCCGAAAATGAGATTGATCTCGATGCTGATTTTCATCGCAAAATTTTGTTCAGTGATGAGGCTCATTTTTGGTTGAATGGCTACGTCAACAAGCAAAATTGCCGCATTTGGAGTGAAGAGAATCCACATGAGACCCTTGAAACGCCATCCACAAAAACTGACTGTGTGGTGTGCTCTATGGGCTGGTGGAGTCATTGGGCCATACTTCTTCCGCAATAATGCTGGAGAGGCAGTTACCGTTAATGGAGACCGGTATAGAGCCATGATAACCGACTATTTTGTTCCCGAATTGGATGGCATGAATGTGGATGAGTTGTGGTTCCAACAAGACGGCGCTACATGCCACACAGCGCACGTCGCAATCGATTTATTGAAGGAAACATTCGCTGAGCGCATAATTTCGCGGAATGGACCTGTCAATTGGCCACCAAGATCGTGTGATTTGACACCATTGGATTATTTTCTTTGGGGATATGTGAAGTCGCTCGTCTACACCAACAAACCAGAAACGTTAGGGGAATTGGAAGCCAACATTCGTGGCGTTATTGCCGACATACGGCCCCATATGCTCGAAAAAGTGGTTGAAAATTGGACCTGTAGAATTGGCTTTATTCGAGCCAGCCGCGGCGGCCACATGCCCGAAATCATATTTAAACATTAATGGCATAAAATTATCCTTCCAATAAAGCCAAATTGATGGACCTTAAAACGATTTTCTTGTGTTTTATTTCAATTCGAAGTTCTATACCCCTAAAAAAAACACCCTTTATAACGATTAGCGAAACAATATTTAGCCAGATGACGTATTATCAGTTCTGCATCAAAAAGTTAATTTTGGAAAAAATGTCGCTTACGTTATTTTCGCGGTTAGGGCTCGATGTGGTCAAAGAAATTAGCAGGAGAAAAAAATGTTCTGAAGGATATTCTCTTCATTTCAATGTAACCATTATGTCGAACCAAATCCCTTCCTGTCTTGTATTCAGAGTAACAAATTTGGTGAGATATATTGAGAGTAACTAGATACATAACTTTCTAACACACTACTAAGCTAATGAGTGGGAGCACACTATTGAAGAACCCTTTTTTTGTTATTAAAAACGTATGTTTAAATTGCTTAGATAAAAAAAAAAACGCTTTAACTATATATTTAAAAAACTTTAATTTTGCTTGTAATTACACATTGAAAGGCCAGCCCAGTGTGTTTTATTGATGTTTATTTAATTTTTGTGATCGGTGTATTGCATGAGCATTCATCTGGCAGTGGACAGCCAGCCAGTCAATGGGTAGTCATAAAGTTCACTTGTCAATCAAGACAGTACAATATAGTCAGTTTATAATGTAAAACTACAAGAGGAAATTTATACTAAGCTGGTAAAATATTGTGAGACAGTCGATGAGACAATTAATGGGGGATAACTGACTGAGTGAGAGAAATAATAATTCCTGAATTAGACAGAGAGGCAGTCAGTGAGTCAGGAAGTGAGTCAGTCAGTGAGTGAGTTATAAAGTAAGCTATTATATTCCGCTATCGTGAGTTGTTAAGTGTGTCAGTGAGTAAAGGGGTAGGGAAAGTCTTGCGTGAGGTAATCAGCCTGAGAGTAAGCGAGTGAGTCATAAAGTGAGCAGGTCAATGTATTCCTCGTGAGTTTGTAAGTGAGACACTTAAGTGACGGAGCAGGAGACTAAGTAAGAGAGGTATTGACGCCCATGAGCTCATCAGTGAGGCAGTGAGTGAGGTAAATGAAATAAATAAATGAGTCGCACGTGAGTTAGTCAGTGAGGAAATAAGTAAGAGAGTCAGTTAGTCAGTGAGGTGACCCCCGTGAGGTAACTGGGGGTCGATTGGAAGAAAGACGAGTAAGTGGGTGAGTAAGTGATTTTAGGTTTTGTGAAAAGTTCAGTGAGTGAATGTGTTTTTCGTGAGTTGGAAAGTGAGTTAGAGAGTGGGTTGGAGCGTCAGTAAGTCAGAAAGTAGAAAGTGAGTTAGCCAATGTGCCTTGTGTCAGTCACATAGTATGGCGGTAAGGCAGTGAGGGGATGAGTAGGAAAATAAGCTCATGGAATGTGGTCGATAGTAGTTGACTGCGGAAGAGCGCTTGTTGGTAGATAAACAAATGAATGAATAAATAAATGAATTAGTAAGTTTAGCTGGTAGTTATATTAAAAGATAATTAAAAAAGTAAATGGCTAGACAAAATAAATCCATGATTATCTTCAGAGTCTTACAATGACTGATTCCAGTAGAGAATAGTGACTGACCGCTGTAGAACCCGCGCGTAGCTACTGCTCCCTAATCTATCTTTCCTCCTCTCTCACCAGGTATATCTACTCTCACCAGGTATATCTCCTGGGTGAGTGATCAAATTGCTAACTGCTTTGCTATCGTACTGACCGATTGTCGGATTGTCGGATTGTTTGCCCATTTGACTGGCAGACGTGGTGCTTGTTATATTTCTAAAATTCTGAACTATTGCTTTGCCAGTGAGTGGCCGTCGGTCTGTTTGACTGCTTTTAAAACTCATTTGGCGGTTGCTTTGGTTTGATTGGCGCTTTTGCTTGATTGCTAGGCGCTTAACAATTTTTTCAAGCACAAATTGAATGCATACAAGTAAATGTGTTCATAGAAAATGCAAAAGCATTTGAGACTCTGAAAATTTCTTTTTTTTTATTGCTATTGCGCTTTATTTGCTTTTCTTATTTTCTTTTGCTGCTTCTTTGCTATATCTTCAATGTATTAATCTTTGTTTAAAATCAGCTTTTTTTCTCAGCAATCTTTTTAAACGTGTTGCAAATCTTGTTATTGTTGTTACTTCTTTGTTTTATGTGTTGTTTTTGCGATGCTACGCATGCAATGTGGCGATTAACTTAAAATACAATTTTTGTGGGCGTTTGAAGTCAATAGGTTAAATGCCTTCACCTCGCTGCGCATGCGCTGAACGCACATTCAAGCATACGCGGTCACAGCAATCGCTCGCTTAGAGATTAGAAAAATTTGAGAGATTGTTTGTTGTGCGGACACTAGCTCGTATAGCATAAATACATTGGTAAAGATTATAATAAAATTATCCAAGCGCAATGGTTATAAATTTCGCATTTTTGCATCTTATCGACTATGTAGGATAGATAATTTTTAGCAGCATGCCAATTATCTGGCATCTTTTTTTTTAAATGAAATTTAAGCTTTTAAGTTGTAAATATTCTCGAAAGTATGCCAATGTCATCAAATAGCTTATTGTTATTTAAGGTGCTTCATACCAACAGAGCTCCAGAGGCTTTTATATTTTTTTTATATTTTTGTTTTAACTACATAGTAGTTTTGTATCAGAAATATTGACAAAAAAAAAATTGCTTTTATATTCAGTTTGTAAAATAAAGAAACTTATATTTGAATTTCCTTGTAGAATGAGGCAAAATTTTCTAATCCACAAGCTTACTTTGTGACAGAACTGTAGAACGATAACAAGGATGCCACAGGAGGTAATATTCTTGACTTTTTTCTTCGTATTATAATTGTAAACTATATTTGAAAAGGACAAGTAAATAGCATTCTGCACGCATACAAGTTCTAGAGAACGTACACTTCACCTCTGAACATGCAGAAATGAAATTTAAAAAATCCATGAATGAACAGAAAATCAAAATATCTCAAAAGACGGAGTAAGGCCATTTTAATCCATTTTTTTTTTGTAATCTCCATTAGCAAGAAAAAAATTTTAATTTTGAAATTCAAAAATGGTTTGTTCATTGCATAAAATGAAGCAAAATAGTAACTTATAGTTTAGCGCAGGGTTAAAAAAAAAAATGTTCATATAACACTTGAATAAATTTTTGTTTATGAGGGAAAAATACAACATTCTCTATGAGAAAAATTGTTAAAAAGTAAGAGTTACTTTTAGCCGCTTAATACCTATAAATTACTTTATTATTATTGAACGAGATATAAAACTACAAATTAAAATTTTGAAGAAAAAATTTTTTAAATAAAGAAATTTAAAAAAATTTTTTTGTTAAAACTTACTGTCCAATGATCCGAATCCGCCCTTATGCCTCAATTGAAAGGTAATGATTTCAAAATGGTTTTAATTAATTTTTAATGAAATAAAATACCAATTCAAAATGAAGAAATGTTAAAGAACTATTGAAAGACAATTATACAAATGTGTCAAATAAACACAGCCTATCTTTCTGGCATTAATAACGTTTACTCAGTTGATAATAAACCATCAATTTTCTTCATAGCCAGAAAAATTTAGATAAACTATATTATTATAATAAGTATACATTCTCACAAAGCTACATTCAACGTCAAATATTTAGCAGAAGGTCAGCATAACAATATTTCCGTATTTAAAATAATTATGATAATTCAACTTACCACTTTTACATTATTATTGTCAAAAAAATAAATATACATCTGTGCTCATTTTGTCAAATCACCCAAAAGAGCAGGGTCATATTCTACTTACCTTAAAGCTTTCAACAGGCTTGTCTGCCTTTAATAAAAAAATAAAAAAATAAACAAAAACAAAACGATTTACAAATACATACAAGAAAGCTTAAATAAAAAAAAATTTAATAAAAATTGTATCGAGAGATGCCGCTGATAGACATAAATAAATGTAATTTAATGCCCGCAATTGTGCCGTCTATCAACTTGGCAATATTTTCTAGCATTTAGCGACTTGCAACATTTATGCCAAATTAGTGCAACAAGCGCAGTTGACATTTATGGTTGCAAGGTAAGTCAGTGGTGGCACTTAAATGGTTAATCGGTAGCAATAAATGACAGTTTATGATAAGCAAAAGGCAAACAAATATAACAGCATATAAAAGGAAGCGCAAGGGGAAGGTGGGAATAAGAATTGAAATTATTAAATGTGGTACACATTTTTTTTCAACTATGGGTGCAGCTTATAAATGAGTTTTACTTTGTTCTGTCAGTTCTTTTTAAGCACACTAATCGCCTGAAATGTAGTTGAATGGAGAATTAAAGAAACAAAAACCTCAATAAAAATAAAAATAAAATAAAATGACTAACACACAAACTGCAACTCTCTACATTATTTAATGAATTGCCACAAATTTATTATAGCTAGCTCGCACGGGCAGACGCTTGCCGTAATGGCTGCTCAAAGGCAACCAGCTGAGAAGGCCAAACTGCGCATATATTCTCAAAACCACGTTGAATTCATTGCTGTGGAGTAGAGTATCTAAAATTAAAACTAAAAAAATGCTAAATTGTTAAATGAACGCCTCCCAAATGCTTAAGTACTTCAAACTCAGATTAAATATCTTCGCGCGCTGAAATCAATCAGCCATGAATTTTTTTTGTTCACCTTATAAGAATGAAACTTTCCGCAATTTTAGACGTATGCTGCATAATGAAATATTAAAAAATAACACTGATAAATGACCAACATGCAATCTTTCCGACCACTTTAAAGTGTATCAATTGCAAAAAAAAAAAAACAAAAAGGACAAAACACCGAAAAAATTGCCGAACCCAAAAAAGTTGCGCGCAAGCCAAAAAGTAAGAAGAAAGCGAGTTGAAAAAAAATAATATAGAAGCAGCAGTGTGTAAATACATATTTTAGCAGCAACAGCGACCCATATTTAAACGATGTACTCATCAACAAGCTGACTCATTAAGCAGATAGCTTCGAAATTGATATCAGTTAATGAGCGACGCGTGTGAAGTTGATAAATTTGCGTGGTGTATTTCTCTGTGCCAAGATTTTTGAATTTTTTATTTATTTTTTAGTAAACAAACACGAAACACGTTAAGTTGATTGTTAAAAAAAACGACTCACCTTAAAGTAAAACATTGAAAGGGGTGTACATTTACGCCTTGCCTCTTTCGACTATCGACAAGCAAAGAGGTTGGACACGGTTTTAGGTTTGTGGCGAGAAAGTTTTATTGAGAATTTTTTTTGGAATTTTTTAAGTTGGTAACGTTTGTGTCTTTTATATCTGTCTAAATGACTCATGCTAATGTTATGGAGTTAAAACTATTCACCGCCAGTATAAATATAATATTATAAACGATGTCGCATCGGGGTTGCACCCAAAATATTTTCTTTAATGATACGATACACTTGTTGCCCATTTCTATTTTTTTTTAATTTTCACGAAATATTTTATGGTAACTCATTTGTTTTTAATTTTAAATAAAACGTTACTTACTTATGTCAGTTAATGCATATCAATCAATGTTTCAAAATTTGTTTGTAAATACACAAACATTTCCTTTCATTTATGACAACTTTTTGAGAAGTGCCTCTAGAAATATTTGAGTTACACAATTTTATAGTTCATTCAGTTTTAGTCTAACAAAGTGTCAAGTGACTCAAGAGAACAATTGCAGTTTTCTGGAACGTTTTATAATTTTAAAAATACGTTTGTAAGTTTAGTAAAAAGTTAAATTATATTAATTTATTTATTTCTCTAATTACTATTCAAATGCAACATTTCTTACAAACTATATAAGACTAGAGGAATACAAAGATATATACACGATGATATTTATTTTAAAAATTTATTAAGTAATCGTTTAAAATTTTGCCTAGTTAACGAATTCTCAAAAACGAGAGAGTTTGATGCTTTATTAAATTCCTTTAAAATTCAAAGTAAAGTTTGTGTCACTTTAAATGTTTATATGTTTTTAAATTTATGTAACCTTGAGCTGTAAATGACAAAATGTGGAAATTTTCACAATATCAATAAAAATAAAACAAAAAGTTGATATTTTCAAATTGTCATTAAAAAATAAAATTTAACTTCTGATTGTGGAGTAATCTACAAAATATATTTCCTTCGATACGGTTAAGTTCTGAGTTAAGAGCTGTTTAATAGTGAGAAACATTGGTTTAAAAAAAAAATTTGGTACAAAATTAAACTCGAGATACATTTCCAGTGCTGCCGGAAAATATCCAGTTGAGTTTCTTTTAATTCAAAATTGCAGCGAAACTTAGTAAATTAAATCCAAAACCAGCCTCAGATTAAATAATTGTTGGTGGTATATTTTTTTTTTTTTTTAAATTAAAAAAAAAATTAAAGTAAGAGGATATTTTTGAATTGGGTTAAAAATAAATGTAGTCTAATTTTTTGATTACATTTCTGAAATTAAAAATTAAAAAGTCTAAACTCTCAAGTCTTTTCCACTTCAATGATTTCGCCTATTTCTTTGCCTTTTATTTCCCATAAAAGTAAAAATGGTAAGTTTTTTTGGCATCCCAGTATCTTTTGAGTTGAATTCGAGCTCATAGAGTTTAAAAAACGTCTAGCCAATTTTGTCCAATGTCTTTGGTTTCCATACCTTTTTCAATAGCTTAAGATCAGAGATGTCTGTCTAAATTTAAGAATAAGGAGTATATTAAGATTGACTTTTATCACTTATTAAATTCAGTTTTTCGTTCAGAACAAAATCGATATACTGAAGATGGCACACCGAAACGAAATTTGACAAGGTATAACAGAAACTAATTCCAAAACACTTCACATTCTATCCTCTCTGAATTTTTAGAATTTTTCGCACCAACTCCAGATGTGTACTCGTATGTCACGCCAGTAAGGTCCTCTGATGGTGTAAGCCTTGTTTTTATTCAGGCTTGCCTCGTCTTATCGATAGTTTTGCAGGCATTCCTGCTGAGTGGGATTATTTATTTTCCTTGCTTGTTAGAAGTCGATTAAAGATGTCCTTTTTGGGAGCACCCGGCTTAGCTAGCCAAGTATGTTGAAAACCTTGGGCAAATTTCCCAAGCAAACTATACAATGAGCATGGGAACACTTAACTTTGAAATTTTTAGAGAGGGTGTATATAATAATAATAACATAATAATAATCCCAACGGTTGTATCCCTCCATACCCGCCCGACCGACGCGAGGAGCGCATCTGCATGACGCACGGATATATAAAAAAAAACAATTTTGTTTTTTCATATATATTGCGCCGAGTCATGAAAGGCAGAGGTTTGTTAAGTGTCGAGATCTAAAACTGTTCAGCTACAGAACAAATGCTCATCAGCTGATCGAAGAGTAATATACATATGTATATGTATGTATGTATTAATTATTGAGAGCATTGAGTATAGTTTTCTTTATGTAAAAAAGTGAGTCTGAAATATCAAAAGAACCGGAGTGGCTCATTTAACTCAAAATTACTTTTACATGGCTTCAGAAAGAGAGGCCGGAAATGTCTTGAAATTCTGGAGGGAACGTTTAGTTTTATTTCGCCAAGAAGAGATGGGCTAGAGATCAAGCCTGTCAGTAACTTGACCAAAAATACAATCCCTAGCATTTCTCTGAGACTAGCAAGTGTAGGAAGATTAATGAGTTTTAAACGACTTATATATGGCGGCAGGCTGTACTGAGAATCCCAAAGAAAATGTATTAAAGCAACAAGGAGAAATTGTTTTTGAATTGACTCTATCCGGTTGGAATGAATTTGATAGCACGGACTCCAAACAACATTTTTATATTCCAGTATTGGCCTCACTAATGTTCTGAACAGAGCCTTCGTAATGTATGGGTCAATGAATTCTCTTGACCGTCGTTTTACAAATGCAAAAACACCTTTGGCTTTGTTAACTAAAAGATTAAAATTAAATGTCGGGTCCATTGTAATTCCCAGATCAACAAAGTTAGACACTTGTTCGAGGTTATGTTTACATATGTCATAAGAAGCTGGTTGAACTGCGCTATGAAAAAAGCTCATTGCTTTACATTTATTTAAATTTAGTGGCATGATGAATTGATATGATCTAAAAAGTCTTACATCATCAGCATACCATGCAATTTTTGAATTATTTATTACAGAAGGTATGTCATTTATAAAAAGGAAAAACAGAATCGGACCAAGGTCACTTCCTTGCGGGACCACTGAAGAAACGTGAATAATGTTTGAGGAACTATTTTTAAAAAGAACTCGTTGTGTTCTGTCAATGAGGTAAGAAGATATCCAACGAAGGAGATTAGGTTGAAAACCAAGGAGATCGAGTTTATGGATCAGTAAAGAGTGGCTTACTCTGTCGAATGCTTTACTAAAATCAGTGTATATAACATCAGTGTGCATAAATTCTCTGAATCCATTTGAAACATGAGTTGTGAACTCAAGCAAGTTTGTAACGGTAGATTTATCCTTAGAGAACCCATGTTGTGTGCTAGAAATTGTAGAGGATATGGAATACATTAAATGGTCAACAACAATAGCTTCGAATAATTTAGGAATAGCAGAAAGCTTAGCTATACCGCGGTAATTTTCTATAGAGGACCTACTCCCGGTCTTATAAAGGGGTATAATGAATGATTCTTTCCAAGCTGAAGAAAAATCCCAAGCTTAAGAGAAAGATTAAATAAATTAGTTAAGGGCACATAAATATGTTTAGCACAGTTTATGAGGAAACACGTCGTGATCGAATCGGGGCCAGCCTTAAATGATTCGTTTAAGTTACTCAAATAATAAAATACTTCCTCGGAAGATATCTGCGGAATAATAGCAGAGGTGAGGGAACAGAGTTTATAAGGACAAGGTTAATGAAGTAAATTGACCTGAAGAATTGGGCAAACATGTTAGAAATTGATTGGGAGTCACAAGAAACGGTATTTTGATATTTCATAGCAGACGGAAAACTAGTCACTCTGCGCCTAGAGTTAACGAAGTCATAAAATGATTCAGGGTTTTTGATTGGATTCCTTTTAACTTTGCACAAATTAGATCTGTAGCATTTTTTATTTAATTCAAAATAAGCGTGTCGGATAACTGAGTATTTAATATAGTTAGTGTGCAAACCAGTTTTTTTGTACAATTTAAACGTTCGCGACTTCTTATTTTTTAAATTTTTTAGTTCTTTAGTAAACCAAGGTTGTGATTGCTCCTTTTGTACGCAAACCCGTTTTGGTACAAACTTTTGAAATAAGCTAAATATAGTGTTATTAAAATGCTGGACGCAACGTTCAACATCATCTTTATACGTCGGCCGTGATAATTTTGATAATTCTCGATCTAATTTCTTGAAATTGGCTTTCGCGAAAATAAAACGAGCGTTTGAACTATTTGATTTATCAACATTATTTCCAAAATCACC
Source organism: Philophylla caesio (assembly GCA_963971545.1). Taxonomy (NCBI): domain Eukaryota; kingdom Metazoa; phylum Arthropoda; class Insecta; order Diptera; family Tephritidae; genus Philophylla; species Philophylla caesio. The sequence goes on from OZ020608.1 coordinate 15,710,747, forward strand.
AATAACTTCGTAATTTACCTCAACATAACCTCTCTAACATAAACCATAAAAATCAAAGTTTTAAACTTCGTAGAAAACTAAAAAAAAAATTCGAAAAATTTGTTTATAGATTTTCAACTTTTTTTCCAGAAGTGCTAAATTTCTTTGAGTATGCTATTTTATAGCCTACTAAATTTTAGTCTCACAATATAAAAGTTTCAAGCGGCTAGGAACTTACTTATTTACTTAATTGGCACATCAACCGCCTCAGCGATTTTGGCCGAGGTCAACAAAGCACGCCAGTTGTCCCTATCTCGTGCTAACTGGCGCCAATTGGAAATCCCAAGTAAAGCCAAGTCTTTTTCCACTTAGTCTTTCCAAAGCAGATGGGATCTTCTTTTTCCTCTGCTACCACCAGCGGGTACAGTGTCAAAATCCTTCAGTGCTGGAGCTATGTCATTCGTTCGAACGACGTGACCCAGCCAGCGGAGGCGCTGGTTCTTAATCCGCTGCACTATGTCTACGTCCGTCTACAGCTCGTACTGCGCCATACAATAAGACGGGCACGATGAGAGACTTGTAGGAACTACCGTTGATTTATTCGAATTTTTTTCGTCAAGGGTTTTGCGACTTTCTTCCATATTAAAATAAGTGTTGATTTTTCGTTATATGGAAGAAAGTCGCAACACACTTGATGAAAAAATTCGTATAAATCAACGGTACTTCTCTCTTGAAGGGCTATAAAATTGCAAATTCAAAAAAATGTTAACACCTCTGAGAAATTTGTCGATTTTTTTTAGGTTTCTATAAAGTTTAAAACTTTGAATTTTATGGTTTATGTTAGAGAATAGACTGAATTTTAATTGAAAATTGTACATACGAAACTTTAAACAGTAATTGACAATTTTATTGAGCTCGAGGCGAGTTTATATTACATTTTTATTTGGAAAAACAAGCTGGCCTTGAGCTCAATAAAATTATCAATTATTCAAATTTATAAGGCCGAAAACAATAGAAACTCATGAACCCATCTATATACTTTACAAAATACTCCTACATTTTTTCAGTTTATACTCTCTTATTAATAAGATTGATGACTTCTCAACAATAAAACTTATCTTCTTTTGTAAATGGTGATGAGCAGAAACTCGTCAGAAGCATTGCCAAGATTTATGCCAAACAGTCCAGCAAGCGTCCATATCTGGTATAATAAAAATTAATATTGCTTCAATCATACGCAAGTTCTCATCTCCTATTGCTGTTGATATTTCTGAATTTTTTTTTTTTTGCTACTTTTGCAGGAGGTGCGAAAAATATTGGTTGCAACAAAAAATATATTACTGATTGTTGGTGGGAACAAAAATTGTGCAGCACAAGCGGGCTTCAGTGTTAACAAAGTTTATTTGTTGTTTTTTTTTTGTTTTATTATGCTTATTGCAAGCAATTGCTGCCTGCCATGAAGCCTTTTTTCGCGTCATAACTTTTTCTAGATTTTCCTATGTTCAACGAAGGCCACCATTTACTTACCTGCTTTAATATGTGGCATGTTGCTGCTACTGCTCGCAGTCTTGTTGTCTGATTATTTATTGAGTTGTTATTAGCGCAAACTACTGTCGAATCTATTAGGTATGAGCGTGAGTAGGTGCATACTTGCAACATTAGCCACACTGGGGCGCTTCCAGTCGCGTTACACAACAATAGCTCGCATCGCTATGGTTCTTCATCATTCTACTACTTACAACTAGTCGGTTAACAGCTGCCACAATATTCCACCAGTGGCAGCTGTAGTTACTTACTGCATACTATACGAGTATATATATTTTGGTTGCAAGTCTTACTATTCACCTTAATTGTGCGTCATCTTATTGCCGCTAGTTCGATGCGAGAGTGTACAATTTTTTTATTGTATTTATAGTTGTAGTTATTACTACTGCACTGCCACTATTTGAAAGTAACCACAGCAAATGCATCAGTTCGTTTGTGTGAAGTGCGATGGGCATTAAGTTGCAACGCCTGCCAACAACATCACACGTTTACGCTGTTATATGCAATTGTGGCAAGTAAGTACCTTGTGCTGGCAATTTTTATATATGTGCGTACACATGTTATCACTTAGATATGCGGCAGGAAGTGCTGCGCGCACAATTGCTTACTAATAAACTGCCTGCACTGACATGAAAAAAGTTAATAAACTAACTAAAAGAGAGAAAAAAATTAACTCCATCATTTGCGATAAAGTTGTGGCTTTTGTAGATTTTATTACCACTTGTTAAAGGTAATAAAGTTGAGCGAAAGAACATTTAAATACATTCCCACGAAATTTTAGTTAACAGTGCGTAAAGTTCTTTATAGAGTTGAAATGGTGTTTGATTTTTTTGAATTCTTTTCAAAACTTATGGGCTTATGAATAACATGTGAGATGTACCACAGCATCTAACTGCAACATTTTCGTTTGCTCTATGGCTTTTAGACGATCTATTGAACTTTTTATTTCAATCTTAATTCCCTTTTCTGCAATAATTTCGCGCGACCCATTTCTTTATTTTCAATTTGAGTTCAGAAAATTCTCAATCAAAACACATAGCTATAAGCACAAATTTTAAACTGTATACAAGGTCTAAGATATATATTTAGTTTTTGGTTTTCTGAGGTTGAAACTAGGAAAAAAAATGTGTATCGTGGTATAGTGGGATTAAAGTATAAGTTTCGGTAGCTTAATAAAAAGGAGTCCCATACTCGTGGCGGCGAGTGTAGGAACTAGTAGTCCCGGTCAGTGATTTTATTGGTTAAAGTCCATACTTAAGTTAGCAGCAGCTTTTTGATATACATTTTAATGAGCTATCTGTCAAAAAAACTGAAGCTAACTTTATAGTCACTTTAATTTGATTAATATGATTATGGATCAATTAATTTCATTTGTATTTAAAATTTGTTTTACATGGCTTCAGAAAAAAATAACCACAAATGTAAAGACAAAACATTACTCCGCAACTAATAAGTATGCAGTGAATTTATATGCTTTATATTATTAGTTTGGGAGCGGTACGTGCTATTACTCGATATGCCGCTGGGTTCGAGGTTTGAATACCAGCCAGGGCAAGCAAAATCCAAATCATAGAAAAGTTTTTTTCTAATAGCGATCACCCCTCGGCAGGCAATGGCAAACCTCCGAGGGCATTTCTGCCATGAAAAAGCTTCTCATAAAATACATCTGCCGTTCGGAGTCGGCACAAAAACTGTAGGTCCCTAAATTTTGTGTTATAATATAAATACGTACCCCACAAAACTGAGCAATATGGTGTAAGCGCCAAAATATTATTATATTATTATTAAATTATAATTTACGTCATATAATAATAATTATTAGTGTAAGGGGCTTATTATATGACGTATCCAGTTAAAAGGTCAAAATGTAAAATTTAGTATTGTTTTTGAATTGGGTCTTGTCTGATCTGAAATGACCCTTAAGCGACATTATAACCGAACGAGGGCGTATTTTTTAAATAAATTATTTTTTTTTCCGTTTTGACGATAAGAAAAAAAGATATCCGACAAAATAGGTTAATTGAAAACATGGGCTAACGAATAGTAAGTAATTAGAAATATTGTCAAATGCAATTCATATGAAAATGTGTGAATCTACATATATAAACGGTATGCCCATTTTTTTCTAAAAAATTGTAAGTTCCAGTAAATATGGTATTAAAAGAAGATTAGTCTTTGGAAAACCCATGTTGGGAGCTTGCAATTGCAAAGGGTATTGACTACATAAAGCAGTTCACAGAAGTAGTTTCAAATAATTTTGGAATTGCAGAAAGCTTGTTCACAAATTATAATACAAATACATATTAATATACATATATGGTCAATTTGTTTATTCTCCAATTATTTAAAATTATAATGAAATACATTCTAAGAACTACAAGAATTGGTAAAAACCAATGAAAAATTTACGCACAGAATTGCAAACACACATTCAACAACTACACAAACAAGTTCAAATAGCGGCAGATCAGTTGCTCTTGTTTGTAGTTGGATTGTTTAAGGATGATGGAAAAGACGCAGCAGTCTACTCGGCTAGTGTAGCACAGCATTTAGCGTGTTGACTTTGCAACTCCGAGCTCCTTGGTTCATAGCTTTGCATAAGTAACATTATTTCGGCAAATAAAACATTGTTAATTCTTTTATAAATAATATTAATAAATTTTTTTTAAATATATAAAAAATTGTAGGAAACTTTATTCAAAATTTAATCAGAACTTCGAAGTTTTACAAAAAAAAATTTAAAGTTTTTCTGCGTAGGTAGTAAGAAAGTTCATTCAATTTCCGTATTAGAAAGTGCAAGTTTTTAGTTTTACTGCCACCCTTCGCAATTACTTTCTTGTAAAAAAAATTATCGCGATTTTGCGTTGTATTGTGGAATCTGCCATTAAAATAATTGTCAAAAACCATTACCAACTTGTAGATACTTGAAACTTGCATTTTCTCACACTAAAATTAAATAAGCCAAAAAAAAAACTGCATATACAAACAAATTCTAAAAGCGTTTTTAAAAAGTGCGACTTTTTTATGAAATTTTGTTAAATCATTGTACATTTTGTAAGTATGAATTATATTTAAAGAATGAACTATATTTAATTCTAGTTATTAATGTGGTTGTGCTATAATTTGTGAACAGAGCATACACAATTAATATTTTATAGTAAGCCTTTTAATCGGTTCTCTGAATTCGCATCAAAATGATTATTTCCAAGCTAACGGGAAAAGAAGAAGATTAGTGGATAAAAGTATTAAGTTAATTAAATAAAAAAATTCCAGAAATAGACCAGATCCTGATGAAAACCTTATAATATACTTTCGCGGAATATACAGCTGGGATAGAAGCAGAAAACGTTTATATATTTAAGATATATTAAAAGACTTTTCCATGGTATAATTCGAGAACTGGGAAAAAATATTGGAAATAAATTGAATGCCACTAAATTTCTGTTATTTTATTAAAAAAATTTCCACATTTCTACCACTCTCAGACTCTGATAAGTATACGTAATAATGTTGAAAGAAAAAGAAAATGAATTTCCTGCTGCCTACTCACTGATCAAAGAAGCATTTTGACAAAATTCTCTTACAAAAATTTTCTATGAAAACGGACAATCATAGAAAATTATTGAACATATGAATAAAGAAATAGCCACACACATCCGTTTAGATCGATATACGATTTTCTGTTTCCAGTTCAAGAGATAATATACACTTTTCGATTCAAAGACATATTTCTATTCTACATGAAAGCTATATTTCGCCACCGAAAGCAGCAGCAACAACACTTCCTTGAAGATATTTTCATATGCGTGCTTCATTCAAATTGGCCAGCTCCGCAGTATTCTCGGAATGGCAAGCGCTTTACATACATAAATACATATTCAAATGCTAACAGCGCGATAACCCATTCAAATGTCACAAATTGTTTGGCAAATCTCTCCAAAAAGCGACATGAAATAATTTGGACAGTTTAATTTGCCATCAATATTGTGGCTAAGCAGCAACAGCGGCGAACAACAACAACACAAAAAGTAAACAACTATTTTACAATGCCAAACCAAGAATAGTAAAGCAACCGCCGCCGCCTGGCATCAGCAGCCGCAGTAGCAACAAAATACTTGCAAGAGCAACCGTGCCACGCCAAAAAGAAGCGGCGTTGAAACACCTAATGTGGCAGCAAGCGAGCGAACAAGCCATGAGTGAGTAAAATGAGTATAACGCAATAATACGCCACGCCACTGTCGCTAGATGGCGCACGCGCAACGGTATTCAAGTGCGATTGCGCAGCAATAAGGAGGGGTGAAGTGGGGAAAGGAGGCGCTTGGAATTTGACATGGCTTGCCACTGCCACACATTTTAAGCGCGATTGTCGCTTACGTCGCATGGTCATTGCAATTGGACAGCTTTGTTGTTTGTAATTGTTGTTTTTTTTTGTTTACTTTTGCTTGCAATTGCAGCGCGCTTTCAAATATTTTTGGAGGTGATAGCTTTTTAATTTTTGCCGCCAACGCTGCTTGCAGCGGCAAACAAAATCAAAAAATGAAAAAAAAAAAAAAAAGAGGAATAGCAAAATAAGCAACAGTTGTAGATTCTGAAGAGCACTCGTGGAGAGAGTATGCCGTGCAATGTGACAATTGGACTTTAGCTGCTTTTTGTGTGCCACACAACACCACAATGTTGCACCGCTGCCACCGCCGGCCGTCATCATCGCTGATTCTTATCAATTGCGATTTTATTGCTGTGGCGGTCACAAAATACGCTTACTGCGATGCCAATTAGCGATAACGTACAACTTTTTGATGTCGCAAGCATTCTTGCTTGCCACAGCCAAACTGGTGAGTGTACTATATGGCAGCATATCAAATTGCTGCGAATGGTTGTGTGTCGGCCATATCTATTCAACGTCTAACCACCGCCAGTAATGTCGTCTATTTCTCTCGCTCTCTCGCTCCCTCTCACTCTTCCTCTTACACTCTCTCTTTCTCTTTCCTTCTGTCGCCAGGCAGCATCCAGCTCATCCAGCTGATACAAAGCTATCAACAATTTTGCGCCAATCTTTTTGCATAAGCTCGTTTATATTCATTATTGCTGATGTTATTGTTGTTGCTGCTTGCTGCTTGCTGCTGCTGCTATTACTCTTGGTGACAATGGCAAGTATTTAGCCATAAATTGGCAGCAGCACCAATGAACTTTGAAAATGTTTTTACCCTTGTTGATTGTCACCCGCACTACATATGTAGCTCTGGCTCGAATCTCTGTGTTGCTTTTCCCTCTGCAGCATTTACTCGATTGCTTTATTTTTTAATCCGTTTAAACTACCCGCCAGCTCACCGTGTTCATAGTGAATGCAATAATTTTGTTGGCCCCTCATTACTGAAATTCAATGCTAGTTTTACTAACCTCAATGTTGTTGCTCGTTTAATAGTTTGTTGCTTCTGATTTTAATCTTTTATTACTCATCTTTCTTTATTGTTTCTGTTCAACTAATTTCCTGTGTCATTTGCATTCACTGCTTGTCATTCCCATACGGTTGCACATACTTAGTATAGCTGTTGTCATTTGTGATCTTGTTTTTTATTGCGAAAAATTTTTTATGAACTTTTGTACAGACATACAGTGACTTAAACAATGACCTTTTTCTTTTGTGTTTTGCAAAACTAAAATTTTTTCATAGAACTTTTATAGTAATCATAAAAAAAATTCAACTTAATGAATATTACTTGAATCTAAATTCCAATTTTAAAATATTTTTTTTATTAAAAAATTTTAAAAATATTTTGTAGTTTTTATTTAAAACTTAAAGCAATTACTGTACTAAGTTTAATTTCCTTTATATATCTAAAATAATTTTGGTAAATCTAATTCGCTTTTTTAATTTTTTTGTAATTTTTTTTCTCATTTTTTTTTTTCTAAATAACGCAAACATGTGTTGAAAACTTTTTTTTTATAAAATTTACAAGTATATGAAAAAACTTCGTTAGACCAAATTTTTAAAAAAATTTCTAATATCAATGCAAGTATTTATCATATAAATATATAACACCGTGTCGGAAGCAATAACAACAAAAGATCAGAATATCAATTAAAATATTTTGTAGTTTTTATTTAAAACTTAAAGCAATTACTGTACTAAATTTAATTTCCTTTATATATCTGGATTAATTTTGGTAAATCTAATTTGCTTTTTTAATTTTTTTGGAATTTTTTTCTCATTTTTTTTCTAAATAACGCAAATATTGTGTTGAAAACTCTTTTTTTTATAAAATTTACAAGTATATGAAAAAACTTCATTAGGCCAAATTTAAAAAAAAAATTCGAATATCAATGCAAGTTTAAAATCTCTTGAGGAAATGTATTTATCATTTAAATATATAACACCCTTTGGGAAGCTTCAACAACAAAAGATCAGAATATCAAGTTTTTTTCGATTTGAAATGAAAGGCTCGAAGCTTTATGAAAGTTTTTCGAACTTCGAAAGCTTTGTTTTACTGATTTTGCAAGTTTTGTTTAATTAAGTTTTTTCTTCTATTGCTGAAGAAATTAATTTTATGCTTTCAGTTCACTGTGACTGCCCTACACTATATAATCCATCTCGCGATCTGATCATCTGAAGTGAACTTGCCGATAAGTTGAATAGCAGTCTTAGGCTTAGAAAAGCTTAACCGATCCAGAGCTGTATTTTGGTGCGTTTAGGCTAAACACTCACACGGCTTTGCCACTAGAGAACCGACAACTTTGTGTATGCAACAGACTTGTTCTAAATGGCCAAATATCACTTTAAATCTGAACAAAACTAAATATTTTATCAGCTTGTTACTTTATGAATTTATTTCTTAAACCCTCTGAGAATTACAAATAATATTACAAGTAACATTGCATACCTACGGGAGTCAAAGGTGTAGCGATGCAAATAATACTATTGCATACTTATAGGCGTAATTTTTTTACAAAAATTTAAAATGGCTAATGCAGCATAGACTACATTAGCAACTTACTTATTCAGCTGAGTAATGCAAAATTTATGCTAATGAACATAAGCTGGCACTATTTTTTTAATTTTACTTATTCCATTGATACTCAACGCCGCCAGCGCTGCACTTTTTGCGCAAAACAGACTGTTTTATATGTTGCAACAAGCACTTCCTTACAACACGAATTGCGTAAGCGAAACTCACTCCACACAGAAAGAGGCTGAGTGTCGATAAAATATGCAAAATGCGGCAATACATGCCAGCAGCGCCTGCTAAGTTCCAGCCAAAGTCTACTGCTTCCTGTAATGTCTCACTCATACGTTTGTGCAGCAACAAGTAACAAGCCACAAGCAGCCATCTGCGGCATGCCGCAAAACCGCCTCGTTCTGTTGTCAGTTTGCGGCGGAGGCGTTAACTAGAAAATTGCTATGCTGCCACAAGGATTTCGCCTTTTTTCCGACTTGTGTAACCAAAACCTACCTTGCGCTGCTCTAATAGCAGACACCTATAAAGTATGCAGCTTGGTGGTAGTCTAGAATTGCATGGACCATTGCGTTTGGCGGCGAACGGCAGCCAGCCGCAGGAGTATCAGAATAAAAAAAATCAATGTAAACTCAGCGGCAAGGAAAAAAGGAAATAAATTGGCGTTGAGCTCTTAATAGAAAACTTATTGGTAATTGTAGGCTTTTGTAGTTGCTGTAATCGTCTACTAGTTGTTATTGATTCTTGCTGCATGTTGCAAGCAAGATAAAAGGCTGTGTTGTTACATTTTTTGTTTGTTTGTTAGCTGTTTCTTTTTTGTTTTTTTTTTGCCACAGCAATTTTTCTTAAAGCTGTTAAGTATTTCTTGATTATAGTGTAGTAATCGTGTTGCCAGGGCATCGCCAGTAGTTGTTGCATGATGTTGCTTGCTTACTTGCTGCTGTGTTGCTGCAGTTTTCTTTGTTTTTTTTTTATATTATTATTCTTTTGCCACTAACCGCACGTAAATCAGTAGGTGTTATCGTTTGAATAAATATTGATATTATTGCGGCGCATTCGTTGTTCGCCACACTACTCTGGACTCTATACAGTGTTGGCCATTTGTGTTGTGTTGTATCCAACTTTAGTAACTACAAACTTGTGCTATATACACTCTTTCTCTTTCGTCGTATCGCAGTCAATATTCACTTACATAGGTGTGGCTAATGACGTGCGCTTATTGGTAACGCCCCGACACTGATTGTGCCACACTCCTGCACTAGTTGCCACATGCCGCCGCTATGGTTTGATCCTACTGAAATCTTTTTTTATACAATTTCTATGATAAGCATACTACAATTCGTAGACGTTTTTTTTCTGTAGTTTCACACGTTCGTTCTTGGTCTAAGTGTTCTTGACCATTTCTAGTAGGTGTAAATGGGTTGAAATTAATTTATCGCATTTAAATTAAATTTTGATTAAAATGTGTATTTATTCAAATGGGTTGGACATTGCTGCTGAATGGGCGGGAATATAAGTAGAAAAACAAAAAAAAATTGAAAACCAAATTAATGTATATACTTACTTTCAGTGTGTGGGAACCAAAATTTGCGGAGTTTTTTGCATGAAGAAAAGTGAGCCGGCAACTCGGGATATTCTATAGATGGGGTTTAGACGACTTCAATGGTTGATTGTAGATGTTATTAATAATAATATAATTTTGGCGTTTACACTTTGTAGCTCAGTGTTTGGCCGAACTTCTCCTACCATTTGTGGTGTGCGTCATTATATTCTACAACAAATGGAGGGACCTACAGTTTTGTTGCCGACTCCGAACGGCAGATGTATTTTATTAGAAGCTTATTCATGGCAGTACGTAGGTTTGCAATTGCCTGCCGAGGGGTGACCACTATTAGACAACAACTTTTTCTATGTTTAAGATTTTACTTGCCTTGGCTGGGTTTCGAACCTCGAACTTAGCGACAAATCAAGTAATTGCACGCACTGCTACCCACTCGGCCACAGCGGCCAAATTGAGTTAGATATTATGAATGACAATTTTTATAAAAAAATACCGAAATTGTCCAAGGAAGTTAGGCATATTGGTACTCTTAATGTTTGAAATCTTACATTATAAATATAATGTCTACTTTTACTGCCTTGTTTGTTTCTTTAATTTAATATATGTCTTAATTTCAATACAGCACTTAACTTTCAAATAAAGGAATTCAAAGGAGGTTACGAAAATCCGGACATACAACTTAATTGATGCAAATCAAATTATGCCCTGACTGATGGTAGCATTGTGGATCCGGATAAATTATAAATCTATTCTATAGTTTGGTCTGTATTATTTGGATCCACGTTAAAAACTTTTAACAAAATTTATTTTCTAAATTATATTCTATCAAATAAAAAAAAAAATTTATTTGTTATTGTTTGGTCATATAACTATTTTTTAAAAATATTTTTTAGCTTACGGACGAACTCCTACCGCTTTGAGTATTGTGGTTTTTTCCTAATAATTTTTCCAATAAACCGATCGGCCTTATGCCCAAAAATATTTAAAAATAAAAAAAAATGTTGAATTTTTTCTATTATTTAAGTTGTCACCCACCTTCCGGTATAAAACAGAAATTATTAGGTGTGAACTTTAAGATAGCTATGGTAAATTTTTTTCGAAAAATGTACATTACAAATTTTATTTTTTTTTTACTTTGTATCACTTTGTTTTCTTGCATTGCTGTCTTCAAAAACTGTTCTCACCATTTTAGGTTTTGAATGGTTTCTTTAAACCTGTTCCAATTTAGAAGCAGTTCGTGCTCGAGTTAAATGTGATTTAGCGAGTTATCTATACCAGCACTGCCATCTGTAGACCCCTCTAGGTAGTTTTTTATATTAGCTATCGATGCTTTTAATTTTATTTTTCGATATTTCTTTGGTGATTGACATCGTTCTTGTTCTGTGAACTAGTTTTGCCAATTCATTTCATTTTAAATAAAAAACCAACGTATTAAAAACGATTTCATCGCGACTCTTTTAGTTTATGTCAACATTTAAATTTACAGTTGGCAACCCTATTGAAAATTCAAATATATATCTTCTCTTCTCAAAACATATTTTTTAATCAAAGCTTTTTAGTCCTTAGACAGCTGGCAACTCTATTCCAAAAATGTATATAAGTTGCTTTAAAAACACTTGGGTTTAGGAAAATATTTTTAAACCTTGTATCTTAAAGAATTTCAAAAGATGTTTTACATATATTTTTTCATATGTGGCAACTCTACACCAATTCACTTTAGTATTTTCCCAAATACTCTTAGTTGAGTGCACAAATTCTAAATGCCTCATAATTTTTAATTTATTATTGTTCGTTTCACAATTTTTTAAGTATATGGCAACTCTCTCAAAATATGTATTGCTTTAATTTTTTTTTAATTTTTTATGATGGATTAATCCCACATCCATGTGATATTTACCCATATTTTCCAAACTTCTTAAACATTTTAGACCCATTTTCATTAGAATAAAGTAGTTAAAGTGTTTTTCGTTTATTGCATATACTCGTACATCTTTAGCCAAATTTTCTTGGTTATCATCCGAAAATTTTAATATTACAAATTCAGTAATTTATTTTATATTATTTTTTAATTTAAGTAGACGGCAACTCTGTTCTTTATTTTATTTTTTACTCAAATTACTGTTTGATATTGCAATTAATATATTTTTCAGTGTTTATTCCTTTTGATTCTTTTTGTATATGAATATCGCAACTTTAGTAAAAAATATGGTTTTATCAATAAACTTCATAAGTTTTTTACGCCATAATTGTATAAAATAAAATTTCTCCAAATATATTTATGTAATTCATCTTATTATTTCCAGAAATTGACAAATGTGAAAAAAACAAATTGTACACTTTTGTTTTTCCATTTATTTTTTTAATATAAGAAAATGTTTGAAAATTCTTCAGCTTAATTGGTAATATTTCGATAATATTTAAAGGAGGCAACCCTGTTTCAAATTTCCTTTTTTTAGCTTGTAATCTCTTGAATATTTTTATTAAAAAATCTATAATGAAAATATTCAACTAACTTTTTCGATATGAACCATGTGATCTATTTACTCCAGTGTATTTTTTTTTCAAAACCTTTTTAATGAAAATATATATGCATTTCTTTTTATATTTTAAGCAATTATAAAAATCAGTCATCAATATCAATTTTCTGCACTTACATGTTGCAATTTGCCTACTTTTGAAGCGCTCACGCTCTACTTAGTGACGACCCTCAGCATTCCATGCAAAATTTCCAGCACAATCACAATGCAACATTGATGGCAGCACCTAGCCATTGACCCACAATTATATTACAAAGTGTCCACTCAAAGTTCAAAAGCAGTGGCAGCTAAAGCGTAAACTAGACGATGGTAACACCCGCATTTGACACCTTTGCACACTTCAGTGATTTTGCGAATGCCAGCATTTGTTGCTTATTTACCAAGAATTTGCATCCAAATGCAATTACAGTTAGCAAGTGGCAAAAAGCAAAAAGCTACAATAGGCGGGTCGCACAAATGACACAATTCCATAATAAACACAAATCTATGCACTTACTTTATTTAAGCGATTGTGAAATGGTCAGTTGCATGCAACAGCAACCAACCAGCATAACAAGGAAGAACACTTAAGTTGCTTGCGTAGTGAAAAACTAACGGTAGCAAGTGGAAGGCAATCGACTAGCATCAACAGCAACGAAAATAACAATTTGAACAATAATAATAATAAGAACAATAACAATGACAACTGAGAGTGTGCATAGAGCAGTAGCTACGAAGTTGCGGGTTCGTTGGAAGCAATTGTTGAAATTGTAAATAAAAAAAACTATAAATAGAAAATATTTTGAGAACATCTGTAAAGTGTGGTTATTTTTCATGCTGCAGTTATATTTTGCTCGAATGTGACACACACCCTAATTTCACTCTAGGACGCAAACGGCAGTGAACTTAAAGAAAATATTTTTTCTCATATTTAAATTTGCTTTTATGCGACTTTTTATATGGAAAAAAATTGCGAAATACTGTGAATAAAAAGTACCAAAAAACAACGCTAATTTTAAGGCAATTAAAATTTATACTTTAGAATAAAAAAACCGAAAAACTTGGATCCTGAAATGAATACATTTTTTTTAAATCGTTTATATTATTCTTGTTGTGGAATTGATCGGTATTAAAACTAAGCATATTTTTAATTAATTTTCAATTAACTTAAGAAATTTATAAAATGTTTATTAGTTTAAATGCAAAAATATTATCGAGTAAGGTTGCCACCTAAATGTATATATTTTTTGTTAGTTAAAAAATTATTTATGGATATTAAAGGCACTATTATGTTTTGAAAGGTTGTGTTGGAAGAGGTTCTAATGATTTCGATATAATATTATATGCAGATAAAAATTGTTTTATAGAATTTTTATGATCTATTCATAAAATTAAACGAGCTTATTAATAAGGGAAAACATTTACATTGATAAAAATTAGAGTAGAAATTAAAAAGGAAAAGCTACCGGTTTCTATAAAATAATAATAAATTTTAACGAAGAATAAATACAATACTACGTTATAAAAATTAAAAAAAAAAAACAAAACTATTTTAATCAAAATTTTTTTTTAATTTGTTAATTTATTATCAAGTTTATATGCAATATTGCCAACCCAACATTTTTTAATATAATATATTAAAGAATATTTAACGTTCTAACTGTAATGTTAATAAAAGTATTAGTACGTGGCTTCCATCAATTTTAAATAATATAAACGTTATAGGAGTATTAGAAAATACCACTTCGGCACACAATTTTTGAGACTTAAATTTGATGCACAATTTTAGAATCAATTATTAAAATGTAATTCTAACTTATTTCATTTAGTTTGCTTAAAAAAATTCTGCATTTTATGAAAATTAATATAAAAATAGTCGCACCAAAATTTAGTACATTTCTAAGGCAAAAGAACTTGTATCTACTTTTCGTTTTCTTGTTCCACTTCACTTCTTACCTCGGGTGAGGGATAGTGAAGAGCGCAAGAAATAAGTAAGATACGGTGAGAGTTCTGTGTTATTTCTTCAATATTTTCTCTATGACAGCAAGGTTTTCATGTTCATTCTTTATGAACAATACTGAATTTAGATAAACAAGTAGCCAAATTATGCGTGCAGTATGCTTGATACTACTTGCTAAGGAGTATAAAGTACCGAAGGTGGCTCTGCCAGAGCTTAATGAAATCCGCTTGAGTCTAAAGAATAAAGCCAAATTCCTGTACATTACTGTAGACATGAAACTTAGCTGTAGGCATAACATTGTTCAGCGTCATGGGAAGACTTCTGCGGCCCTATACTCATGCAGGAGGGCCATTGGCAAAATATCGGGTTTGAGCTTTGGTAATTGTCGCTGAATTTATACAGCGGTGGTTAGACCGATTCTCTTTTATGGAATAATCGTATGATAGCTTAATTTAAGTATGGTTGCAAAACTAAATTTACTTAGAAAGGTGCAGAGGTTTAGTATCATCTGTATAAGCGGAGCGTTACGTACAACACCAAACGACCCGACCCCGGGCAGATGTTTTCTCACGAAAATCAAAGGTTGGGTGGTGTGGTCAAGAAATGTTTACACTATAGCTAGAAATTTTCGCTGCCTTAACTTATGGCTCGAAACATTGAGGGTAAATGTTTAGCGGATGAACTTGCTAGGGAGGGAACAACCAAGCAGATTATTTCAGGTAAAAACGCATTTATTTGCATTTAGTGACTTGGAAGGTGCTTTTAAAAGAATTTGCTGTAGGATTCCTAGATAAGCAAAGACCCGAGAAGAATGTAAACGGTCACCTATTCTATATTCTTAAGGAAAGTGATTGGCGCGCTAACAAGATAATGCCTCTCAGATAATCACGCGGAGCTTCTTGGAGTACCCTTTAATAGATGCTATATAAGTTGAAAAAAATTGTGAAGACAATGAGATGGTTCTTCAACATGTAATCAAAAGTCCTACGCTATTCTGAAGCCGGCTATGTTTTCAAGGGGCCCCTCTTTTTTTTTGACAACGGAGAAATTGGGACATAAACGTGAGGAGCTCGATGAGGTTTGTCAAGAATTCTAAAAAGGGAGTGTACGAATGACTGCTGGTATCACAACGGCTCTCTGACTCATGATCTAAATTTGAGCCACACCCACCAACTTACTAATGTTTGGTATTTATTTTAAATGTCTTTCAAATGCTTAAGCGAAAAAAATAAATTACCGGTGCTAAAGTTCTAGCTCAAGAATAAATAAAGCATACAAGTAATTTTAACTAGTAAGAAAAGATAAATTCGGGCGAAACCGAATTTTATTCGTTACAATTGAAAACATAAGTGGGTATTCTGACTGTAATATTCTGTTATTCTCATAATTCATAGCATAAAAAGTTTTAAGTTTAAAAAGATTCGATATAAGTCATAAAAAGTAAAACGATTTAAACACACATTTTTTTGTAAGCTGTAGTTTGTAGTATTTGCATTAATTTATTAATATATACATGTTTAGCTACATGAAAAGTAATAATTTACATAAAATTTCTTAAAAACCACGTAAAGTTGGTATGTTAAAGGAAGATGGAATAAATACAACAGTCCACTCGGCTAGCGTAGCACAGCAACTCCGAGCTCCTGGGTTCAAAGCTTTGGAAAAGTGGTTATGAAGAATAAATTTAATTAATTATATAAAAATAAGTCTGTTGTGGTGATTTCCGAAATAGTACTATAACTTATACCATTAAAAGCTATTGTTCTTTTTTTAACGCAAAAATCATTTATAAACTGGCCTTGAGCTCAATAAAATTGTCAATTACATCTTTAAAAAAATATTTAATATGAATATGCTAATTACTTCCGTTATATGGCAGGTTGGCGTGGTTATGGCCCGATTTGCTCATAGTAAGGCCGCTATCAAGGACAAAATGTATACCAAATTTTGTGGCGATACCTAACAACATTATTGAGATACAGATGGCAACGACTATATTTCAAAATTTCAAAAATGTACAGTTTCTTTTATTTAAGTCACCCCATATACTAAATTTCACTCAAATTTCTTTAATATTAATAATAATATCAATAATAATTTTTGCGCTTATATATTTAAGCTCAGTGTTTGGCCGAGCTTCTCCTACAATTTGCGGTGTGCGTCTTTTAAATTCTACCACAAATGGAGGGACCTACAGTTTTGTGCCGACTCCGAAAGGCAGATGTATTTAATGAGAAGCTTTTTCTTGGCAGAAATACCCTCGGAAGTTTGCCATTGTCTGCCGAAGGGTGACCGCTATTAGAAAAAAAATATTCTATGATTAAGGTTTTGCTTGCCCTGACTGAGATTCGAACCTCGAACTCACCGTCATGTCGAGCTATAGCACGCACCGCTACCAACTCGACCACAGCAGCCACAATTCGCTTTAAAGGATACCGAAAAAACGGAGTTTTTGCATTTTTCAAATTTTCCGTTATATGGGAGGTGGGCGTGGTTATCGTCTGATTTCAAAAATACTTAACTATGATAAGAGTAAAATCAAGAACAATATGTGTATGAAATATTGTGGTGGTACCTGTATCCGTTATTGAGTTTCAAATATTATGTCATAAGTGGGCGTGGCAACGCTCGTTTTTCAAAATGTCTAAAATACTTAATTCTTAGTTTAAAGCCGGTCCAAAAACCAAATTTCACTAAATTTGCTTTAAACGGATACCGTAAAAACGGAGTTTTTGCATTTTTCAAAAACTTCCGTTATATGGGAGGTGGGCGTTGTTATTGACCGATTTTAACCATTTTCAATACCAACCTATCCAGGCGCGACAGCAATATATATATTAAATTTCATTGAGATATCTCTGTTTTTACTCAAGTTATTGTAACCACAAACAGACGTATATATGTCTATATCTATCTCGATTATTTTTTGGTGTTACAAACAACCGTTCTGCGAACAAAGTAATTATACCCTTGTGTACAAGTGCGCTCGGGTATAAAAATATTGCATTTACACACTATAACAGTGGATTTTTACAAAAAGTACTCTAAGCGACAGCGAACGTGCAACAAATCATTGCAGTTTTTTTCATAGCCAGCAATTTTGTGCTAATTTTACACACGCACAGATGCACACACATACACGTGCTATCACAAATAAGCCAAATATATGCAAAGCATACGCTAGTTACATAAATAAGACTCACACACATACACATTTGCGCCAACTTCCTGCTTTACTGCCACAACCGCTGCTAATCGCTGTCTCTTCTAATTTGTATACACATTTATTTATCTACATATATGTAAATATTTTTGCGCTTTGCTATAACTTCCAAGCCGCATTTAATTTACACTCATTTAAATGCGACAAGATTGTGTGGCAAGCTTGTGTTGCCATTTATGCAGTTTTATTTATATGTATGTATGTATTTACTCGTACATACATGAGTTGTGCGTGTGTTGGCTCGTCGTGCGCCGATTAGGCAAATGCAAAACTCATGTTAAACAAACAAATTAAATGCGGACATTTGCGCTGCTTGCGCTTACACTTTTACACTCCATCTGCAGCACTGAATTTAACCAACAGCGGCGCGCTTTGTAGCATGTTGCTTTGACATGCACGCATTTTAATTTGTAATTAAAATGTGCAATATAAGGATGCGCGCACCGCGATGTGGTAGTTAGTGGCGGTGACTGCAGTAGCAGGCAGATGCTGGAAGTATGTACATATGTGTTGGCTTCTCTTATACTTTGGTAGATGTTTTCTTGTTGTATATTTTTGTCCGTACCATGAAGCCTCTGGCATGCATACATACATATATAAAATCGATAATAAATTAGTTTACTTTAACACCCAGCACTTTTGAGACTCACTAATTTGCATATATTGGCAAAAGAGAAGTGATTTTTTTTCACTTGGAATCTGTGCAAGTAGGAGTTACTAGTAGGTGGTGAGAGGGGTAGAGGGTATAGATTAGCTCGCGAATTACATAAATTCTGTTTTAGTCTTTTAATTAACTGATATATTTTGCTTTAAGTATGATTTTAGATGTTAAGTGCGTTTTATTTGACTAGAGAAGCTTTTCTTTAATAATACTACTCTTAATGAAAGACTTAAGCAACGAACACGTTTTGCTTGCAATGTTATATTTTAACATACTAGATATTATATTTTGGCATTTATCTAATGTTCTATATCTGATTTTTTTAACATTAAATGAATTACTTTATAATTGCATTTGTATTAAGTGGTAAAACTCAGAGAAACGCCCGCACAGTGTACTCTTTTGGGTCTATGACTTTTGAACAGCTGCGTTATTTTGGATGCGGTTTCTTGTGAATAACACAAATTCACTGGGTTCACAATATATAACTGGGTTCACAATATATGTATAACTGTAATACGTCACCTTAAAACTATTTAAAATATTGAAATAAAATTCTTCCATAATGTCAAGTTTAGTAGTGAAACGCATTTATTGATTTTACTTAAAATTTTTTAACGATTGGATTTCGTTCACCGTGTTCATCACTTACTGAACCCAGATTTTGATATATCCTTGTGACCTAATGCTGACATTAATCCATTAATATTATTGCAGAACACTAATCCAACTTGCTTTGAATAAAAGGTAGCTAAGGTAAGGTGACGTTTTCGATAAGCTGTAATTTAACTTTTAAGTGCAGTTTGCAATATATTTCAATGTTTTAATCGCGAGCCTAATATTTCAGATTTTTCTTTGATCAAATCTAAATCTCTAACAAGGTCATTTAGTTCTGATTTACTAATCAAATTTCGTTCTGTTTTTTTTTATCTATAAATACCTTTTCGCTATTAGAAGGGCCTGCTTACTCTTCTTCTTCAATAGTACTCGATAAACGTGACGAAATACAAAATCTTTCCACAGCTGGAATGTCTGTAGAATGTGGTAGCGGCATTGACACTGATGACACAGTAGCAGACTTTACCGAGTGTTTTGATTTTTTTGAAAAACCTTTCACATTTTTCAAACAAAGGCGAAATTAACTTTTTTTCACTTTTAGAAGTAAATTGACCACAAACGCAACAAAATAAGCTAGGAGAATTAACACAAACACGTGGCATTTTGTAGATTTATGAATAATCTAAATGTTTTGTTGACTTTTGTACACACCAATGATATAATTTTATAGCTACCCTCAACAAAGTGTAACGAAAAGTAAATAAATTAAGAGTACCGTTATTTATGTTTTGGAAGGTGATATCTAAATATGAATTTGTTTTCTGTTGTTAACCTAATACTAATCACCACTCGGGATATAGGTGATTTTTTTGATGATGCATATTGTAGTAAACATTATATCTCTTGAAATTAAAAAAAAACAAAATTGGCTACACGTTGTTATATATAATTTTGGCGCGTACACTATATAACTCAGTGTTTGGCCGAGATTCTCCTACCATTTGTGGTGTGCGTCTTTATATTATACCACAAATGGAGGGACCTACAATTTTGTGCCGACTCCGAACGGCAGATGTTTTTAATGAGAAGCTTTTTCATGGCAGAAATACCCTCGGAGGTTTGCCATTGCCTGCCGAAGGGTGACCGCTATTAGAAAAAACTTTTTCTATTATTAAGATTTTGCTTGCCCTGACTGAGATTCGAACCTCGAACTCACCGGCACATCAAGTTATAGCACGCACCGCTACCAACTCGACCACAGCGGCCACCCTACACGTTGGTAGATGACTTTAAATTGAAGAAAATAATTAAGTTAAGTATCTTCGACATAACGCATTTGTAAGTCTTCATTGCAATGGAAATTTCAATTGATTAATGTTGGTTAATTAAGGTGCCCATGATTTCTTTAATTGTACACTCCAGTATATATCCATCCATTGCGTTGTTTTTTTTTTGGAATTGCACACTTTTATTTGCCATTCCTTTTCCGTTAGCGAACTAACGAGGGGATCAGAATAAACCATGTACATGGCCATGAGGTCTAAGCTTTGACACTTTATGCTCATTTTTCTCGTGTGATTTAGACGAAATTAATTTCTAATATTTTTTTTATTTTTCGCCATTTGAGTCTCACCTTATAACTCGCCTATTGGAAAGAAGTGGTATTTCATTATATTCCCTTGAATTATTGCTTTATGAAGTAATGGTGATAGACATCTCCAACTTCCGTAAATTTTATTCCAGCATACCAGTTTGATTATTTAAAGCTGCAGACTGAACGCTTCTTAAAATTTTATATTACTATTGCGTTATTGTTACACTTAATTCCTTTTTGGGTTTCACTTTTTCTTTACCTTTTGAAAGAGTAATTCGCCGTTTTTGTTTTAATTTCTAACTAAATACTTATGCGCCAAGTTCCATGAAGTTGGTCAATGAATTTAATTATAGCGAGCGTGGCCGCAGTACTTCGCAGGCAATTATTATTGTATTGTTTTCTTCTTTTTCTTGTCCGATAGGGTGAATTGGTGATATTTGTTGGAACGATTTTCCGTCCAACAAATATCAATTATTATTGTATTAAATAATTATTATATTTAAGAAATATCAGGAGAATAACTTAAAAATGGCGTTCACATGTCACGATGTTAAAACTCAAGGTAAAGTCAAAATTTAATCTAGAAATTATAATTTTTCCAACAATTATTGGTAGATCTCTCAGTAGTCACAGTCTTCTTCTTTTGGGGCTCTACATCAACTTCTCAGTGTGGCTCGAGCAAAGAAAACTTCGCTTTGCTTATCCGCTTCGCCAAGATAAACAATTTTGTCATTCCAAGTGTAGATAGATTCTTCTAACCTTGAACTATTCGAATCAAAGGATCTTTTCGAGATCTGAATATGGCTCCTAAGATTTCTCGATATTAACAGAGATGGTCCATATTTCTGAGCCACTTAAAATTACAGGATAATAGGATATATATTTAATAATATAATAATAGGTTATATAGAGCGACATTCTTGTTTGTCGAGAAAGTTGCAGAACTGTTTCTACTAGCGATTTTCTTTGAAGTATAGTATAGCATAACGATAAGCTTTAATTTTACATTTTTATGTTTTATTCTTCTAATTAAATTTCGCGCCAACACGACCCACATATTTTTTCGTGTGTTACGTTTGGCAATAATTTTGCAGATATAGTACGGTGACATAGGAAAAAAGATGTAAACATTTTCGTATACTTTAGTGTCTACGTATTCCTCCCCGCTGATGCCTACGTAAAATTACGTGCTGAAAATAATAATAATAATAAACAATTAAAAATAAAAATTCCACCTTCGCATGCCAAATACTATTGCAATTGAACTCACAGCATCATCATTATACCGCCACCGCTATAACCACCGCCACCACCACACATTTACCATTTCCATTTTAGACATTTGTGGTCACATCAATGCGGAACTTGAAATCTCAATCACGATATTGTCACAAAATGTTGCATGCCACCACATTGCATGCATACGTGCGCGCCCAAAAATGTGCAATTTTAACCGCAAAAAAAAAAAAAACAATAATCACAATAACAACAAGCAGAAGCATGCCACTAAATATAATCGCTTACGTTCGGTCAACGTGTAAACGAACATACACATAAACACACATAGATACACATGCTGGCTGGGCTTATTGGTTCGCGGGCTGGCTGGCTAGCTAGTCGGCAGCTGCATGCACAAATGTGGTGGTGGTGAACGAATGATGCACGCATGCAACAAAGATGCCAAAAATGCTCCAACTAACCCATAAAAATGTTACTGCAACGGTGCAATACCAGCCGATTCGGCATTGGCAGCATGCGATTAGAATAGAAGCGGCTCTTTTGTGGCAAACATTTACTCGCATAGAAGTTTGGTGAATTGCTCATCCATTCACCTGCCTTACTGACTAACGACATTCGCCGCGTGTTACACTAGAAATTATTAATACATACTTATACGAGTATAAGTAAATTTATGTGGTTGGTATTGAATATTCTCAACGCTGCGCTGGGACTGGGACAGTTGCATGCACTGTGTGTGTGTGTGTGCGTGTCTGGTGGGTAAATTGTGTGACTGTGCCTCTGCGCATACATATATACATATATATGTCATGCCACATTTGGTGCCACTGCGTATGGATTTTTATGTCAAATTTTTAATGTGTTGCTATTTTGCAATTTCCATCACTGATTTGCCACAATATTGATATTTATTACTTGTTTTGACGATTGAATTAGCGATTGTGATGACATCGAATTGACAAAAGACTTTGGTTTGCTGTTGGGTATATTTCAATTATGTCGAATTTTAAATAGCATGTTGCTGAACGGAGTAATTATCAATTTGAAATGACGACACGCGGTACACGGGTTCAGAAAGTATATTTTTACGCTAAACCCCTTAATTCTGGAAAATTCTTATAGTCGTCAAGCAAGTCGCTTTCTGTAAAATTAAAAAGAAGTTATATTTTTTTGGCGTAGAATACGTCTTACCCATACCGACCCATGTCAGGTTTTTATTGTTGTAATCTCTATTTCTTTAATTATAAGGAAACGGCTCGGTTTCTTTTTTTAAAAATTTTTTTGTAGTCAAATGAAGATGTTAGCTTTCGTTTGACATACATTTCATGTTGGTTGATATCTTCCTAATATTTAAATTTCTCAAATGAAAATTGTATAAACACATGCACACAAATATGTGTGTGGTGTTTGGTTGAGTGTTTGCTGTTGGGCGATTTAAATGTACTCGTGCAGCCCTTTCTTTGTATTGCATAATTTTAGGCGGGCAAGTTAAAGTAGAGTAAAGGCAGAGAAAGCGCTGCCAACTACTGCTTATTGGTGGTGATTTTAACACAGAAATCACTTCAAATACTAGATTGGCGAAATTTATGAGCGATACGTTTAATTTGGATTATATTCGAAATGATGCTCCCACAACTATTGATAACACAACCATTGACTTAGTTTTTGCGAGAAATTTAAATGTTAATTTAAAAACATATTTATCCTATTTTTCCCATCATAAGCCTATATTCTCAAAAGTAACTTTCAAATAATCAAATAGATTTGGGTCTGTTATTTATCATTTATCTTTACTATTGATAACTACCATTGACTTCGTTTTTGCGAGAAATTTAATTGATAATTTAAAAACATTTTTATCCTATTTTCCTATCATAAGCTTATGTATATCATCAAAAGTAACTATCAAATAAAGAAATTCATTTGCTTGCATTATTTATCATTATAAATTATCATTATACATATGTTTTCTGTCTTATCGGATGGCGTATTCTACGTTAAACTTAATGGCCGTGTCTCTGACACAGCCTCCTTCTTTTTATTCTTATAAAACTCTTCGCA
This sequence comes from Philophylla caesio, assembly GCA_963971545.1. Lineage (NCBI taxonomy): Eukaryota > Metazoa > Arthropoda > Insecta > Diptera > Tephritidae > Philophylla > Philophylla caesio. The sequence continues at coordinate 15,734,594 of OZ020608.1, forward strand.
AAAGTTATGATTGTAAATATTTTTAAGTTTTCAAGGACGGTACCAAATTCGGGACTAGTTCGGGATCAGTTCGGGACTAGGCCCTAACTCAGTTTTGTCAGGAAATAGTCCCGATAAAGTCGTGAACTAGCTGTTAACTAGTCCTGCAAAGGTTACATAATAGTCCTGAACTGGTCGTTAACCAATCCCGAAATGGTACTGAATAAGTTCCACCCTTCAAATCTTAAATATGTTTTTTTATTGGGAAGACTTTTATCATGCACGTCTCAAAATAAAAGTCTTTGAAGACTTAAAAAAATATTTTGCAGATAATTATATTGAGAAGACGTTTATAGTGTAAGTGTCGAAACAATACTTATCGATGATTTCAAAAATTGTTTCCACTTATAACTAAATATTATCAAAAGACTTTTACAACTCTATTGAAAATTGGATAACTATTTTAAAATAACACCATGCAAAAATTTTAATTATGAATCTTTCCGTAAAACGTATTGCTCGAAATTCAATTCCTGTACGTGGGGACTAACAAAAGTTCGCTTAGTTGGTGATCCTAAAATTAAAAAAAAAATCCAAAATACTAAATCCTTTGCAATAATTTTATGAGACTTTGGTCTAAATATCAGAAAAATCGGTTAAAATATAAACTTGAAAACGTAAAATATCTGTCGTCAGGTCAGACGAAATTCCTTCACCAACGCAAACAGAAATTCGTTATATGATTCTCTTCGGTTTTTGGCATAAGCTAAAGCTTCTTCAAATATTCAACGAATGCCAAAATGCATATGCAACGATTGCACGTTGTCCACAGACTATTTCTAAGTGGTTCCGAAGATTTCAGACGCGAAATTTTTCTGTAGAGGACGAGTCACATGAAGGTCTATATCATCCAGGGTCAGACGGTTACTGCGAAATGGTATACGGAAGAAGACTGTTTACTAAAAGTTTTAAAAAATATGTGGAAGAACGAAAAGAAAGAGCATTCGCGATGATTTTATTAACATAATGACATCACACCAGCTCACAGTGTTAAAGTAAAAAGTAATTCTATTTAAATTTGAGGGGAAAGGTATTTAACTGCAACGCGGAGATAATTGATGCGGTTAATTCTCCACTTAATAAGCTTAAAAAGCGAAATTTTAAACAATGTTTTTAGAAATGGATTTATAGGCTTATGAAGTACTTTAGAATGAAAGGCGATTATGAAGAGAAGATAAAAACAGACAAATATCAAGAGTTTTTACGAAATGATTATATTTTTTTCTAGTCAGCGAATTTTTTTCAGCCATGCGAAGGGGCACTTACTTATTTCACACTTTTCAATCAAGCAATGAGATTAACATGGCGGGCATACACATTTTTTTTTTTCAAAATATTGATGCGCGGCAAACTCATTACGGGTCTTTTCAGCTTCGACTCTTCTTGAGAAGTTCACATTGACTAATGTTTTTTGACTCAAAGAATCAATGTTTATATTCAAATTGTTAGTAGCTGTACATGCACATCGAAAGGAAATACATTAAGACAAACGATGTATAAGAAACTTTGTAAAATTCACAGCAAACAGCACATTTGCCAACTTCATCCCACAATTTTGTAGCCATAAAAATTGCTTTACAAATCATATTTAAAAAACTTTGACTTAAACGTGCAACATCAAAGTAGTAAGTAACTCTAGGAGTACATTGAGAATTAGTGCTAAAGTAGCAAAACTTTTTGGTAGTAGCAGCATACAATGCGTGCCAGCAACAATTGCCAAACGCAAATAGCAATAAAATTGGATATGTGTAAATGCAACAAAGAGCAGACAGCAATCACAATAACAATGTATAAATATAACAAGTAAGCAAGCGCGAACCGCATGCCGCCAACGAAAAACAAATAAAAAATCACAAAATTAAAGTGCTGCCAACTAAATAGTTAGTACTTCACACACTGACAATAGCAACAGCGTGCAACCAGCAACCGACAACACATACTCGTAGTGAACAAACTAAACATACTACAATGTTGCTTGTTTAACTGCTGCTGTGCAATGTTTAGCTGCTGTGCTGTGCGCCACAACATAACATTATCAACAAACAACAAAGTGGCAATTAACATATAAAGTGTGTGGTGAGGAGTGGCGATTAGCAGTGTTAGGAGAATGAAGGGCGCGACGGACACAGCTGCGCAGAAGCGGTAGTTCGCCGCAATAATGTGTATGTATGTATGCACATTAGAATGTGCCAAATAAATATAATATATATTTTTTTTTGGTCCCATATCTAAATTTCGTTGAGAGTTACGAAAAAAAAATTGTGTAAAAATTTAAAGCCCTTTCTTCTTCATTTTTCGGTTAGCGATAGTTATAGATAACTAAATAAACCAAATATAAAAAATCCTTTTTTTTATAGTTTATTAAATTATAATTCGTTCTATAATTTTTAATTTTAATTATTGACGAACACTTATTGAAATACTTTCTAACGAAAAGAACATATTAACTAAATTTTTCTAGGAATATCTATGATCTAAAAAAATAGTTTTTATGCTTCAATTGATTGTAGTATGGTTCTATTGAAGTTAAAAATAATTTTATAAAATTTTGTTTTATATTGGCCTTATAAATGTTTAATAATTGACAAATTCATTAAGCTCGAGGACAGTTCTAATGAAGATTTTATTTGGAAAAACAACAACAGATTTCAAATGGTAGAAGTTATAGTAATATTTCGGAAATCACCACATTTCTGTTTATTAAATTAATTAAATTTAATCTTCATCTTGGCCTCGAGCTCAATAAATTTCTGAATTATTAAAAACAATTTTATTAACAAAAATAATGAAGACAAAAAGATGAATCCTTTTATAATATTCTATTTATAAGCCTCATGGACTTAAAAATTATTAATGAATTAAAATTTATAAAACATAACTTTTTCTGACATTTTTATACATCAACGGAGTCCTTAAAAATTATGAAAACATATAAATAAATACAAAAATATGCTAATATATCATTTTTTTACTTTATGTAAAATTTTTAAGATATTTCGCGTTTAGTAACTATCTATTTCTATTCAAATATCAATGATTTTTCATAATGTCATAGATTTGTGAAATTTGTAATGTAAACAGAAATTTTATGAAGTTTTGAATCAAAAGCAAAAGGAAAAATTTAATTTACATAAAATTCATTATTTTAATAACAAAGATTAATAATTGCTTAACAGTATTTACATTTATTAAAGTATAAAAACTATTTTTTTTTTATCATAAATATTCCTAGGAAAATTGAGTAAGTATGTTCATTTCGTTAGAAAGTAGCTTAATAAGTGTTCGTCAATAATTAAAAATAAAAATTATAGAACAAATTGTAATTTAATCATCTATAAAAAAAACGGTGTTGATATTTTTAATTCGACACATAATCATCTTTGTAGAGAATTTAATTTCCTATAAAACCATATCAAGGGTTTTTTATATTTGGTTTATTTAATTATCTATAAGAAGTGCAAAAAAACTTTTTTTGCTGAAAATTCTAATTTTTAGAGCGCTAACTGAAAAATGCTGATAAAGGTCTAAAATTTTGACACAATTTTTTTTCGTAACTCTAAACAAAATTTTCATATGGGTCCCTAAAAAAATTGTATATTTATTTGGCACAGTCTAATGCACATGTTGAAGCATATATTTGTGCGTTACGTGGCAGTAAAACATGTGGCATGCCATATTGTAGGTGAAACCATATTTTTTAGTTTACTGCCACACAACATTGACCTTCTCAGCTGCTAGCGATCGGTAGTTGTTCTCTATTTATTTTTGTACTGCTTCACGCTGTTTTGAGTATTTCTTTTAACGATTCCACAATTTACATATTCTACTTACTGTGGCAGCTCGGTGAATACAACATGTTAAAATTGTGATTTATGTGTCTTGCAACAAATGATTTGCACTTGTTGTATATGGAATTGGTTTTCTTGTTTTTTGTTTTACAGCTTCTTAGAGCTTCAAATCAGCTCGTTGTTATATGTCAAAAGTAGCGAAGGAAGTTGGCTGTTAATACTGCTTGCTGCTGGAAACTTTATTATTAGAAGTTAGTAGAAGGATCCACTAAAATGTTTGGAACTTTCTTCGCTCTGTTGCAAAGAAATTTCCACATTTTTTGCAGTGTGGTAGTGTCGTGTTGTAGTGTTGTGTAAGAATATGACACAGCGAAAAAAAAAATCTGCATTTGCTGTTGGAACCAGCTTTTTATTTCAAGATTTTTTGCATTTATAAATTTTATAACTTATCGAATTCTTTGAGTATGTTTTAGCAACAAACTATACGAACTATATTATTGTCGGTTATTAAATCAAAAGCGCACTAAAAAGCAAAGACATTTTCTGTGTTAAATTTGCTTAAACAAGTACGCAGTTTTCAAATTTTTTTCTAAAACATTAACTTTAAAGTCTCAGTGTAAAAACTGTAATCAGTGACACGCTTTTTAAAAAGTGTCTGGATTAAATAATTTACATATAAGAATTAATTTGTTTATAGTTTTGATTTTTTTCAAGTAAAATACCTTTTTGAATAAGCTTCTGTTGGCACCATGTCACCTTTTTATTAAATTTTACATTATTTATCATATTTTTTTTTGTTGATGACAACAACACTTAATATTGTTTCAGGGTCAAATTTTCAAAAACCTCTCGATTTCGACATCTACTTGTATACTATATTATTATATATTATCTATTCTATCAATTTAATTGAATAACGTTTTTTAAATATGTGGCAACCTTCCTTACAAATATTTTCTAAAGCTCATAATCCCTTCTAATCTATATAGCTTATTCTGTTTTGTTTACTTTATCAAGTTATTTCAATTATACTTTTCAAACATGTGGCAACCCTTTCCAAAAATATTTACCAAAGAAAATGATCTCACCAATTTATGTTGTTATGTGTTACTTAGCTCATTGCTTAGATATATCTTATCGAATAAATTAAAAACGATTATTAAACATGTAGGAACGCTTCTCAACTTTTTTTTTGTATTATTCTAAAATTTAAAACATAATAGATATACATGTATGTAATTTGTTTACCTTATTGATTAAGTTGTATTTGATTTTTGAAACACGTGGCAACCCTATTAAAATATATTTCTGGAATTTCTTTTTCTTATTCTTAAAATAGATATCCTTAATTATTATATGATTTTTATGTTATCAAGTTGAAAAAGTTTATTTTGTAAACATGTGACAACCCTCTTCAACAATTTTTTCCAAATTATTCTCTGAACTAGATACTTCATACATATTTTTTTTTTGTTATTTATATTAAAGATTCAACTACATTAACTTTTTAAAACATGTGACAACCTTTTTCAAAAAGTTTACAAAATTAAATTTTCTTTACCTTTTTAGTTTGATAAACCTATTGTTAGAATATGTTTTTGATTTTATGAATTAATTTTAATTAAATTTTTGAAACTTGTGGCAACCATATTCAAATATATTTCCGAAATGGAACTTTCGAGGCCTCTTTAGTTTGATAAACATATTGTTCTAATATAGTATATGTATATACTAGTAGCTAAACCTCAACGCGCTTCGCTGCCCATTATTTTGTTTTAAAATTAAGTTTATCGTCGCGGAAGTTGAAAAAAAAGTGATTGAACCACAAAAAGGGGTGCAATTTATAAAGCAGACAAACCAGAAACAAATATTAAGTCATTATTTTGCACGAAAACAGCGACCAAAGTTAACAGACTCAATAATTTGGTCACAACAACAGGCAGAACACAACCGTTTCTTAGCAGCATTTTGCAAATATCTTAAACACGGTAGCTGACATGCTTAGGTTTAATTAATGATAAGAAATCTGTATCTAAGTTGTATACAAATAAACGCTCACACAAATATGCCAAGTTGAATGCTACACTCTATATATATACGAGTACTCATACAAGAAGGCAAGCGAGCCATGAAATGTTGTGTGCTCAGGCATGTGGCATGCAGCTGCCAAACTCCTGCAGAATGGCTCCCACTTGTAATGAGGATGCGTGAAATTCACGCCGATCGTCTCCATATCACCTTCCTTTTCAGCAGCATGCCTACCTTACTCCATTGATCGGCTTGTTGCTCTGAGCTTTCAAGCGCTTGTCGTTCGAGTTATTTTTTTTTGTGCTGCTTCCGCACGCCAACTCTTTTAAACGCTGATCGGCAGTTCAGTTGATCACTTTGTTTTAAATTTTTTTTATTTATTTTTTTTTTTGCTCTTTAGCAGTCAGCGGGCATCTCAATCGCATGTAGATTTCGCGCGCTAATGTGTGTTGTTCACTGGCTGTTGCGCCTGCGATGCTGTCGCCGCCGCCCAAAATCTCGAAAATTACAAAGTCGCCGACGACGACCACTGATTTTGTTTAACAAATACTTAGTCGTTTATAAACACACATGCATGTGTTTTGGTGTTGTAATTGTTGTTAGCTGTAGCTGTTTGCTGCCGCTATCGATCGCTCGTATATAGAGGCATTACCACACCATTAATTAGTTGAATTTATTAGATTGAAATCAAAGTGTTTGTTGGCATGAAAATCCGGCGTTCATGGGAATTCTTTGGTGTGGAAAAATTTGCGCGTGCGCACATAGAGTGTGACTCTTGGAGATTTCCGCAAAGATGTCGGGAGCGTATGGGTGTGTTGCATAGTTGCAAATGTTTCAGTTTGTTTTCGTTGTTAGGGGAGATAATGAGGTTTCTGGAGCATTATTGCGAGTATATTGTGGATAATAAAGTATTGGCATGAAAATATGATTTAATAATATTTGTGAGTAAGTAACGCCACTCCAAGTGATTTCCGAGAAGAGATATTTTTTTTAATCTGCCTGGTAAGAAATATTTTTAAGAGGACCTTAAAAAAAAGTTATTTGGAATTTTTTTTTTTAATAATTTAAGAGATAAAATGGCCTTTTCTTCTATTCTTTTACCTTTGTAAATAAACATTTTCACGTATAGCTCTCTAAACTTTAATGGGTTACCTCTTTTACTTATTTGTGTGCCTATTGAAAAGGTAAAGTACAGGTGCTTGTCAAGTTTTTTATTGTTTATTTTATCTTTCTAACTGGGAAAATATATTTATCTTATTCCTAATTTCTTTTCACTAAATATTTTCATCTCAAAGTTCTGCCGTTTTATGTTTTAGAATTTTTATAATTTTTGTAAATAAATATTCTATAGAATTATATTAGAAAGTTTATCGGAAATTATTTTTCAAACAAACCTTCTTTGTATATTTCTCTTCTGCGAGTAAAAACATTTATTTGCTCGGAAAAATATTTCATGAAGTGCGGTTTTTGATGTTGGCTGTGGGTTTGCGGAAGGAATTTACTCGTATAATCTCAAAATTACAGTGTTAACAGACCGTTGGTTAAAAGTCCGTTGGCAGTTTTAAAATTAAGGGCTTAAATAAAGCTTTTAGGAAAAATCACTAGAAACAATTTTCTTTATTTCAATTGCTTGAAAAAGTACTTTGCCATTGCTGAAAATTTTCTTTAAGAAATTAACATACAAACATTTTTTTGTAGCGAGCTTTAGACTGATTTAAAAAATTTGTATAGAAGGAAATTTCATTTTTCTATTCTCGTGAGTGCTGTGTACTGCAGGCATTCGTTAAAATCAGGGCTGCTCAACAAACGAAACGATACCATTTTCTTTTGTTAACGAGCAAAATTAACTTAACGAAATTAGTTTGTTGCGTTTCGGCGCCATGTTATCAAAACGAAATCAAATCGTTAATGTTGCAACGTTATAAAATTTCCGTTTTCGTTAATTTTAATGTGCCTAAAAGTATGCAGCGCTTCTGTTTGGGCGTGTTTGCGCTTCTGTTTGCGACGAGTGGATCTCCAGCGTTTTTCTTAACGTTTTTCTTAAGGTTTTAACGATAACGCCAGCATTTCGTTACGGTTAAAAACGTAATGAAATTTATTATGATAATTGCTTTAACGATAATATTTTGAAATGTTTCAACCGAAACAAGAACGGAAATTTAACGGAACGGTTAAATTTAACGTTAAAATGCATCCTTGGTTAAAATATAAAAAAACGACATAATTTTTAGTTGAAAAATTGGCAAATAATTTTAAATGCTGCCTTGGTAAAAACCGTAAAAAATTTTTTTTTAATTTTTACGTGAAATATATTTTTTTTTGACACGTCTACCATCAGAAAGTTATTTTTTGTTCAAAAATTTTCAACTATAAAACCTTCAGCTTCTAAATGTATCTACAATCTATTTTAAAAAGTGGATTAATTATAAAATAAACTAATTATATTAAAATTAGTGATAAAATATCTTAAAAAATATAACGAAAAATATTTATCGGAAAAAATGCTTCGAAAATAACAAATTCTTTTTTCTTTTACTTTTTCACAATGAATTATGTATGTGGCTTCGCAGCTTTTTAGCTGGGAACAGCGGGAAAAATAAAAATATAAGAACTGCACAATCCATGAAATTAAGCGTACTTTGACTGTCTGAGGTTTCTCCGCTGAACTGAGTGTATATATTTGTACATATATGGAGTACAACAAACGTTTTCTTGCTTAGCAATTTTCACTTCAATAAAATATGCTCTAAATTGCTATTTATTGGCTATTTACTAATTTCGGCACGCTAACAATGGATAGTCGGCCAAAACATATCAAAAGCAATATTTTAAAGCCATAATTTTCCAATAAATTCAATCAGCCAATAAAGAATCACTTCATTAAAAAGTAACCGCAATTGTTTGTACAAAGGCGTGAATATTTTTGTCACTCGTGAATACAAGTATGTGATTGCACAAAGTAGTTGCTACACATTCCACGTTAATACACTGCCGCCAGATAGCAGCACATTTTTGCTCAAAGCAGCTAAGCGAGAGAGCACACAAAAAGCATAAAAAACAAAAAAACGCTCAAAAATGCGTGGCATGTTGCACATAGTTAGGTACGCCCGCTGCTGTATAGCGCCAAAAGGATACAACCGCGCCGCAACGAGTGCAGATTGAACAAGAAGGCAGCTACATAGCTAGCTAACAACTTAGTAAGTCTAAGCTTTTGAAGTGGCTTAAGCAAAAGTAGGCGACATACCAAGTGCGAAACAATTTTGAAAGATGCATATCGGCGGTGGTCGCTGTGGCAAGCGATAGAACTGGTGGTAAGTAGGGTGTTGACCGTTTTTGTTGTTGTTAGCTGAATTGAGTGTTTTTTTTTAGTTTGCTTCTCGCGCAGACGGCGTGACTAGGCTTGTATATTTTTCGATCTTTTATAGGAATTTTTCCCAGTAATGCGCAAAATGGCATATGTAAGGCATTTTAAAACTATAGCGCACTTATTTGTATTTGTTTTATTTAATTATTTTTATTTAAGTAGAATAAATTCTATAGCAAAACTCGTATATATCTAAATTTCGAACCTTTTACAAAATAATAATAATCTTTTCGAAGTTTTAAAAAATAATTTCAACACAACAAAAGCCTTTTCTAAAGGTTATTTTTTACAATTTCAAAAAATCGAGCTTAGAAAATTTAAGTCAGATATTATCAGACTGTATGTGGTAGCTCTTTTACCCAGGTTCGCAGCTTAAGTCTATTGTTCAAAGTGATTAATGGCCGTGAACTGACGATTTGCTTCAGTAAAAAAATTTTTTTTATTTAATTTATTTTACGTTTAAAACAGAGTTTGTTATTTAAAAAATACCATATAAGCTTATTATACATCTCTCAAGCAAATTGAAAAATTCATAAATAAAAATAAAATTACACCCAAGAAATGAAAAAGAATTTTTTTTTCTAAACAAATTTTTTAAATCGATTTGATGCTCTCAAAAAAAAAATTGTATTATATTTATTTCTTAAATCGAAAAATTCATAAATAAAAATAAAATTACACCCAAGAAATGAAAAAGAATTTTTTTTTCTAAACAAATTTTTTAAATCGATTTGAAGCTCTCAAAAAAAAAATTGTATTATATTTATTTCTTAAATCGAAAAATTCATAAATAAAAATAAAATTACACCCAAGAAATGAAAAAGAATTTTTTTTTCTAAACAAATTTCTTAAATCGGTTTGAAGCTCTCAAAAAAAAATTGTATTATATTTATTTCTTAAAGAAAATTTACAGCATTGGAAAAATATTTCTTCAGAAATAATAAAAAATATATCTTGTAATTTTTCTTGGGAACTTTATTCTAAGCGATAAAGCGAAAATTTAAAAGTTGACGAAATAATTTGCTATTCGCACAAAGTTTTTTAAACAGCATTTTTGGAAAACATTTGTAATAACAGTTTTGTAGCTTTTTCAATGTAAGAATAAGAAAGTGTTAGTTAAAAGTGATTTTTGAGTTGCCGTTGATTTTTAAAATTTATTTTATTGACGGTGTGCACAATGTTTTTGTTCATACAAACAAAAGGTCGAGCACTTTTATGCCAATATTAAAATCCATTTATAACTATAAATTTTTTTTAAATTTTTTTTTAGTTTTCTACAGAGTTTGAAACTTCGGCTAGTATTTATGTAGTTACCATTTTATTGTTATTTAAAAAAAAATTATGCAAATTTGTTTAAAAAATAATGGCAAATATTTTCATTTTTGAATGTCCCTACTTGCGCCCGCTTGCTTAAACAGCTAAATTAACATAAAAAACAATTAAGGCTATCGCCGCGCGCTGCATTACAAAATTCATTCTAACTGATTTTGTTGTCGCATTGGAAGTGCGCACTGTGTAAGCATGTGTGTGCATGAAAATTGTATATGAAGTTAGTAAAACCGAAAATTCCGCCAATATTTTGCCAACTTTATTAGTGTAACCAAACAATTTCAGTTGCAAATTCGCTCCTACATGCAGCAAGCAGGCCGTAGCAACTCCTGCGCACCGCAAGACCATAGAATGCAGTGTTCTTTCGTGATAGTCTAGAAAAATTCTAACAACACTTTGCGCCTGCGCCTTTATGCCTGTTGGACACATTCCACTAACGCTACTCACCACTGCGACTGCCTCCGTTCGCTTTTACTTATTATTTTAACAAATTTTTGCTTGTGCTTGGCGTTGTCTACCTCTCGTATTTTTTTTGCTGTGTTTTTGTTTTCGGTTATCAAAAAATGCGCATCTTTTTGTTGTTGTCTGGGTTTTTTTGTTTGCGCTTATTTGCAGCTTACTTGTGCAAATTCTTAGCTGTTGTTTTGAATGTTGTTTCCAAGTACAAGCGTACTCATTACTCGTTTGCACCAGATATATTTGAGTTAACCCTTTCGGGTATTTTGTCATATGGCGAAGTCACCTGTTTTAAATCAAACAACTTATGGATACATTTATTTTATAATTTTGTATTTTTCTTTGAAGTTTTTTTGTATAAACTCTTAGAAAAAATATTTTGATAGGTGTACCCAGTAAATTGTTGGCGTTCAGAAAGAGAGCGTCCCTCTAGAGTTTTATTTTTTGTATAAAAGATCACATCATACATTTGTACGTTTTATTAGAAAAATTATGTCATTTACTATCTTTGTGTAAATAATTTGGTCGATATTTTGTATAACTATTTAAAACTCATTACAAATAACTCTTAATATTCAAATTTTTGTTTTATTTCTTTCCTTTGATTGGATTCCATGCCATATACATATCATGATGCCCAAAAACTACTTTTGCACAAAAAAAAATAAATTTAATTTTTTGATTTTTCATTCCGAAGACCTTAATAGTAAGAAAATGTAAAATAATTGATTTTAAAGTCAAAAACAAAAAAGAAGTTCCGAAAGCGGTAACATGAAAATTTTACTAGAAAAGAGGCGCATATGTGTTCAAATAATTGTCGCTGGTTGTAAGGTGTTGGTGTGCTCATACAGGCGACACTTGGAAGCGGTGTGATAATTTTTTATTCAAAGGGCTTTCGTTATATATAATAAAGCTTTTTCGTGATCTAAAATTTTTAGACTGTAAAGTAAAGTTAATTTTATTCCAAAAAATGGCCAACTTATGTATTTGCCTTTCAATCTATTGTTTTGTAAGCGAGCTAAATAATCTGGTCAGACTTAGATTGCTTATTCCGCGATTCAAAATTAAAATATTACATATTTTTCCTCATTAGTGAAAAATCGATATGAGGGTAGTATTATATGGAAATTTGACTCCTGCCTGCTGCTTATTGGTCGCTGTGCTTGGATGATCGAAACTCTTTAAAAACAGAAACATACGAGACACCAGTGTTGATAGATAGATAGATATATATTACAGCACTTTACTCAGCAAGGGCTTCCAAAAAAATTAATGATCCATCCAGCGGGTGATGTGTGTATGTATGTGCTTATCTCGGTCTCACACACCAGGCGTCACACACCAGGAGTTGGTGTGATCGTCCTGCCCGTCCTCTATCTCGTTTTTTTCGATGCCTGTGTGGCTAGGGATCCATAGAACATCGAAAAAGAGAAAAATAAAATAATGCATGAATATAAATATAAATAAGATGATGGCAAACTTTTATCTTCAAGTTTCTACAAAGTTTAATTAAGAAAGAGTCCACAGAAAATAAATAAAATAAAATAAAAGCCATTAGTGTTCTTGATATTTACTAAAAATTATAAGTTTAATATTTTGTTTTATTTGAAATAAAGAGAATTATTTTGATGAGAAAAACCATGAAATTGTATGCAATTTTGACGTTTACAGTAAAATTGACACACATTTGTATCGTGATCGGGACAACATTTGAAAAATTTTTTAATTTTTTGACGAGCACCTATACTTCAAAATACTGTTAATTTAGGTGCCATTACCTCTTTTTCGGCTTTTTTTTCGATTGTCAGAACATAAGTCAACAAAAATTATAATTTTTAACTCGTTATTTACCTAAAATAAAAAAAATTTTGAAAGAAATAGTGAATGAATATTTGAATAATAAATTTATTTTATCACGTTTCCCGATTTCTTATCGGCCGCCTAAAAAACTTTACCTAAAAATCTATATGGTGATAATTGATGAAAATATTATAACAAATTTCTTTACCTAATAATCTATATTGCACAAATTCTTAAAAGTAATTGATAAAAATATTATAACAAATTTTTTTGGCATTTCCAAAATCTGCTCTTACTATTGAATCTGTATAGTGTTTCTGATTTTGAATTACAAATATTTTTGTGGAAAAAATTTAATGTCCCACATTCATTCACAAAATCATCACATACATATATAGAGACTATTTTTTTTTTTCACTGAGCGTAATACGAGTATATACATATGTACATAAATACATGTGACCCGGGTATGTGCTTATTCGAGGATATTAACAAAAACAGACATTTTCTATACAGTAATTTATATAATAAGTGTAAAAAATATTGTCAGGTTTGGTTTTAAGACGAACCGGTTTCGGCGTTGTGCCATCTTCAGTGTCAATTTTCGTTCTGGTTAATTTAATTTTTTCATCCGTATTTATAGTTACGTTCCGGTGGAATTCATTGTCTATGTTCGTGTAGGTCAGGTCAGTTGTAGGTCAGGTTGTTACTTAGTTTATTTCAGGTACCACTCAGGTACTTGAATTATTCATGTTATGTTGCCTTAAGGCTCCCGTTTGTTAAGCCGTTATGTTGTGGTTTATACCAGCAGGTAGATAAAAATCTGTAATTTTTTCCTTTATTGGATTTTGTGTCTTCGATATTTTTTGTGTATTGTTTGTTTGTTGTTTCGACGGTTATTTCCTGGCTTTTGTTTTTTCATCCGTATAGTAATTTCAACGGTTCGAATATTACGTCTGATTCGGTGTTTATTTGCTCGTTTATTATTTTGCCATTGAAGTTTTTTTGTTTGTATATTTCCATGTTTTCCTGTATATAGAGACGACGTCCTTGCATGTGTAATACCTTAGCCGTTTGTCAATTTGTGTAGGTGTACATTTTTGGTTAAACATGGGGTTTGTTTGTGGCAAAGTTTGACTCTGTTGTTGTTTTTGGTTTCAGAGTCTCTTTATTGTAGTCCCTTATGTGTTCCCGGAACTTTGTTCGTATTTCCCCTCCAGTTTGTCCGATGTAGCTATATTGACCTGCACATGTTAGTTTGTACACACTTTGTTTTTTAGTGAGTCTTCGCTATTTGTGTTTGTCTATAATATCTGTCCTATATTGTTGGAAGTTTTAAATGCTGTGCGGATATTATATTTATTAAAGAATTTGGCCAGTTTGTAGGTCGAACTCCCAGTATAGGTTAGTGTCGTCGACATTTTTTTTGCCGTTATCTTCTTTGTATGTTATCGTTTTTTTGGACTCTCTTCTTATTCTATCTACTAAGTCTCGTCCATATCCGTTATTTTATGCTATACAGTATATCGTCTTGAGTTCTTTCTTGTACGCCTCTTTTGTTAATGGGGTTCGTTCTAGTCTGGTTACAAGCTGTCTAAACGCTGCGTTCTTGTGTTTTCTCCCCGTTTTACTACTTTAAAAATGCATGCCACAGTTAAGACAGTCAGCCATTTGGTGAAATCGAACTGACTTCACCATGTACGCGCATGTAGCTTTTATTTAGGATTTTTATTTTATTTTTTATTTAACGTTATTTCTCCTAATTAATATTAAGAATTAAGTTATAATTTTATTTTATTTATTTAACTTCTTTTTATCAAATTGTATTTCTCAGCTGAACCCATGCTCCCTGTCGTCCACTACTTTTCCCTTTGATCACTAGCAATGGCTTCCGTTCAACCTCAGAAGCCATCACCCGAATTACTCTTCTATTTTTCATACGCATAGCTACGCTCTCGCTAGTATACCTCGCTTCCTGATAATCTTCACAGTGCATAGTTGAAAAATTGTTTGGTGTCTTCATCGTTGCATTTTCGGCAGAGCCACTACCAATAAATGTTGCATACACATGTTGCTGATACAGCTTGCTGTATGTTGGTGCATGCAACGCCAATAAAATGGGCATAATTGGCAGCAAAAAGAAACAAGCTGTGGTAAAAATAGTTGAATGAGCATAATTCATTGTAAGCAACAATAGCAAAAACCATCAAAATTTATAAGTACAAACAACAAAGTTCACATAACAAAAAAAACACAAATAAAAATAAAAATAAACAAAAAAAAACTTAACAAGTTAGAAAAACGTGCCCGCCAATAAAACACAACAACAAGTGTGCTATACGGCAATCGGTGTTTGGGGGCAATTGGAAAATTGGAAATTGCCAATTGGCAATTGTCAGTTGGCAGTTGTTGATAGGCCAGTGCTGATAGGCTGCTGTCTGCTGCGCTAGCCGCCACCAACAACCGCAACAACGTCGCTACTTTAGCTGCCACTGCCACTGCCACTGCTACAATCGTATGTTGTTCTATTATTGCTGCTTGGTGTGGCAACATTAGCATCTCTTCTACTTATACATATTTGCTGTTGTTCGCTACCGTTGCTTGTTGTTTTTAACCTTACTTTTGCTATTTTCGTTGGCGTGCAACAAGTTGCATTTATTATTGTTTGTACTCGTACAATATGCGTATGAATAAATGCTTCGCACGCATATTCTGTTATATCAGTTTATTTGCAATTATGTTGTAGCAATTTCTTGCCAATTCGAGGTGCAATAAATTGTTGTTAGCGCGCTGCTTTTTCTATGTTTCGTTTTGGTAGTTGCTTGCTTGGTGGATAATAAAATGTTTGGGATATCCTTGAACTAACCAAGGGGAGAGGTGTTAATAAATTTGCATAAACGAGTATGTATTGTGTTTAATTAGTTTTTTTTTTGTTTTGCTTTTTACGTTCCTAAATTATCAAAAAACTTTACTCTTCGATTAACTGTTACAAACCTTACATATCACGCAACATGCAGCAATGCTTAAGTTACGGCGGTTACAATATTAAGCTCGCTAAAAGGAGGTTACATTTTTTAACATACAGAAATCATTTTGATATTTGACTGTCAATATTTCTTTCACTTTTCATTCCTTAGAATTGATTTTTCTTGAATTAAATTTCAATAAATTATATTTTAAAGCATGTTCTTTTAATGAAGTATTTTAATTTCAAATAGGTAAATACATATCACGAATTTAAAGACAGATAGGCGCTATTAAAACATATTGACAAAAGAAATGTTTGAATATTTAAGTACAAGCAAGTCCCATTCAGTTCGAATAATCTAATTCGTTGGCTTCGCCCGATATTTTTTCATTCGCCCAGAGTGAATACGCCCTTGGCGAGTTTCAACTGAAAAAAAATTTCGCTTCGAAATACCTGGAAAGAAGAAAGCAGAAATTACAACAATGCAATTTTTATAAACGTGAAGTGTAAATTTATTAAATAGTCCAAATTAAATAGTAATTTTACAATATGGTTGTTGGTAACAATTTTGAAATTAAGGCTGGCGCAGTACTCTTTAAGTCAGGTCTTGTCTGAAGTTCTCGAAAATTACGATTCCATACCATTCCTAAATAAGAACATTAGATTCTGCGAGCATTTAAGTAATTAATTGTTAATCTTTTTCGATTTGGACTCAATTTTCGTTGGAGGCCCGGAGCTTTTCAGAACTCAGTTTAGTTTTCCTTGTTTTCTTTAAAAAAATCCTTTTGCAATAACCGGCATTTCCTGTTTTCTACTTAATTCTATCTCACTTTGAACTTTATTGATTGTTTTGCTGTTGGAGTAAACGAATTATGTGTTAAGCAGACTGCTTTTAATGACAAATGCGTCACAGAATAATTTATTTTATAAAGGAACTAACTTATTATTCAATTCTCAACCGATAGAAAGTAATTGAATTTGTTAAAGAAAATTATAGTTAAGATTTAAAATGTAATTTTAAATTCTTATTTATTGTTACTAAAATATCGAAATTGTCAATAAGTACTACTACTACTACAAAAAAAAAATTATATATTTAAGAACAAAAAAATAATTTAAATTACTTATGTTTTGAATCCGTGTATCTTGTTGCCTCTCAAAAGATAGTGAACAAATTCAATTAAACTTGTTACGTTTTTCGCCTTCGATAGGTGTTGCCAATTAGAGGAAATTATATATTTGAAAACGAAAAACTTTCGCCCAAAATTTTAGCTACTGAAGCTAATTTGCTCAAATTTTGTATATGCTGTTGTATTCGAGCAGGAAATCCTACTGTATCAAATTTTTTAACATGGGCGTGGCACCTCCACTTATGAGTTCATATGTATATCTCTGGAACCACCTACCCGATTTTGTTCAAATTTGGTATACGTATTACACTATGCCTATTTAAGCGATATTTATCAAAATATAAATAACCACGCCCGCCTGTCATATAACGGTAATTTTCGAAAACACTAAAAATCGGACATTTCAATAAATGTTGAAGTGAAATATCTTGAGTTTAGTATGTGGTGTTTTATTGCAGCCAGAAATCCGACTATATGAGATCATATATATATGGCTGGAACTACTTTATCGATTTTGTCTAAACTTGGCACACATGTTAGATTGTACCTAGTTAATTTAAAAATTTAGCTGAAACCGTCTGCCGCGTATATATAAATTTCGATCGAACTTAGCCACTTCTTTACTTGTTGTATTTAAGCTCGATTTAATAGAAGTATTTTATTTCATATGAGTAAATTTATTTTCCTTATTTTTCTTTCAATTATTTGCACCTAGATTGAATTTATTGCAGTTCACATCATTTGATTACTTTGCACTTGGCTAATTGTTGAAATGATTTTTCGTCATACCTTGTCAAGTTTGGTTTGCACTTCCTTTTCTTTTAATGTTATTTTTATATAAATTTTTTTTTTTTTATTTTACATAAGTGCTTCTTTTATGTTAAATCATTTAATTTCGTTGGTATTTGCTTTATTTCACATCGTTTAATACATTTTCATGTCGCTTCACTTTATTTTACTCATTCTATTTAATTTATTTTTCATTCATTTTACATCAGTCCAAATTCTCAATTTATTTTGCATCACTTTATTCAATTTATTTCTTACTAACTATGTACATATATCAAATCCATTTCACTTCAATCCTCTCTGAACGTGATTCATATAAGCGTCTCTCAAGATTAAACAAACTGTTATATGAAAACTCTAGTCACCGTGAATTTACTTCCATTTCGACAGGAAAGTAGTTTATTGTCAAGTTTGCTTTGAAAATGGACAGGCTTCGGCACTATGCTATCTGTAGTGTAATTTTTCGACAAGGACCTTCCTTTTCTTCTAGCGTTCACCGTGCATCGATTAGAAGCTTTAACCGCAACAGAAGTGAATGCCGATTTATATTAACACTAGCGTTCAGTGTTTACATATTTAATAACATTTTATAGATCACAAACATCGTATTCTTGTACAAATGGAATTTTTTGAATTTTTATATTTACGGCGATGTTGTGATGGATGTCTTCAGAATCAGATTTTAACTAAAATATCCATTAGCATGAGCAACTAGATTGCGAATTTCACCTCTGATAGATTTGTTTCAGGAGCACAATTCTCACTGGTTACCTCACTGGTCTACGAAGACTCAGCTTCAAATCTAACGCTAAGCTCTGTCCACTGTGCATATTTTAATATATAGTAAAATACCTATAGAACACCCAAAAGGTAGCTTAAATATCTCCGAAATGTAATCTTTTTGTGTAATATATAAGCGTTTACTATAAGTCAAGTGTTACACCAACCACAGTGAAGATCAAAGTTGCCGCCGCCACTGCCGCCAATAGCATGTTCCAACACTCTATTGCCATGTTATTGACATTTGATTGAAGGCAAAAGAGGCGCTAAATACTGCCGCAAGAAGCGACCGGAAGGAGGTAAAAAAAAAGAGACATAGACAGTAAGACAAGATAAACTGCATTCATTGATTAGTTACCGCTGCTGCCGGCGCAGCAATGTTGCTACTTAGCTGCTCTAAAGCACAACATTGTCACATTTACGTCGACAGTTTGTCTGTTGCTGCTAAGTCGGGTCGCGCTTAGTTGGGTGGCAAAGTACGACAAATCGCTGCAATAAAAAAAAATTTTCACAGGCTACTGTTGCAACATTTAAGTGGCAATATGCTAACTTACACTTACACATTGTTGTTGCTTGAAAAATGTGTTGCATTTGTGTAGCTGCTTGAAAATTGTCTCCTCTACTTGCTGCAATTCGTTGTTGTTCATGTTGTTTCTGTTAGGTGCTAGCGTTAGAGGAGGTATTGCTGTTGATATTCGCCAACTTGCCTATTAATCGATCAGCAGATGTTTTGCAAGCGCGCACAGCAACTAACTAACTACTTAGTTTATGCACCAATTGAACGCGCTCTCATCACCTACGGCCGCTTTGTGTGACTGGGCCGCGCTGCTGTTGCCACTTACTTGCTGTTGCTGTTGCAACACAACATAAATCCTTCAATATGCCAGACATGTTGCTACAAGCTGAAATGCTTGTAGAAATATGCGAGTTGCATGTGTGTGTGTGTGTGTTGTGGCAAGCAAGTGCTGTGTGTGGTGGCCTATTCTACTTCGTCTTGCACTTCTCCTTCGCCCCGTTTTCTGCTTGCTGCTCGCAAATGGCAGGTAATTATGTCACGTCGCTGATAAATTACAATCACTGCAAGGCGATGACGCTACGTCGCTGATAGGGTGTTGCTGGTGTTGCATGCAACTTATCTGAATAAGCGTGCATGCGCATGTGAAAAGTGGCAGTGGCATGTTGGGTGTTGCGCTGTGTTAAATCGTTGCGCTGCAATAACAACAATATGTGGCATGCAAATTTATTGGAAATTAAATGTGAAAATATACTTTGCCATATTTGGCCTTTTGTTTATTTTTTTTTGGATTTTTTTTTGCTGTATTTTAGAAGTTTCCCATTAAATTTTTTTTCCAATTTTTTCTTTACCGCAGATAGTACATTTATTTTTCTTTTCTAGTAGCCCGCAAAATGCGTTAGTATTTGCCATGCGCATTTCTCTCACTTTTCACCAGAAAGCCATTGCGATTATCAAAAATGAATTTGCCACAATGCGAAATTTTTGGCAAATCTGCTGTAGCAAAAAAAAAAACAACAAACAAAAATTTTGTTTTATTCTTTCGCATGCTTGCTAGCATTTTGGCCGCTTAAAGCTCATATGGTTTTGTCCGAAAATGGCAAACGCATAAATAATTCCGATTTGCAGTGGCAAATGACAAATTCATATTTTATTACTCGCTGACTGCCGCCGCTGGTGCTGCATGTTGCCACCACTGAGGCGCACAATAATCGCGCTGCGTTCGTAAAGAGGTCAGTGGCGAGTAGCAGCCGCCTTAGTTTCAGCCTCTTCTTCAAACTCAGTGTGATCGGCATTCTTGGCTGCATAGCTTTGAATTTGGCGGATTTCGTTAAACAATGTAGCAATGTGGCATATACGGCATCAGAGATTGGGAAAATCGATGAAAGTGGCCAGAAGCGTACGATTCATGTCGCAACTGAATGCAGTAGCGCGCAAACAAATGTTTCTAAAATAATAAATAATTTGATAATTTAATTAAAAAGCAGTTCGTTCTTTAACATAAAAATGAAACCCCAAGTTTAAATAATTTTTAGAAATAGAAAAAAATAAATTAAATTTAAAATTTTTTTATCAGAGTTCTAGAAAAATTAATTAATTATTATTTGTTTTGTTCAATTAAGCAGCTAAAGATTTTTCTTGACATAAAAATGAAACCCCAAGTTTAAATAATTTTTAGAAATAAAAAAAAATAAATTAAATTGAAAATTTTTTTATCAGAGTTCTAGAAAAATTAAAATAAAATTAAACAGCTAAAGATTTTTCTTAAATTTTTGAAAACGTTTTTTTGTGAAGAATGTTGCGCAGTAAAAAAAATATATTATTCATTAACATTGAAATTTTGCATAGCACCATCGGTAAAAAATTTCAGGTCAGGAATGGACGTGAAGATTGTTGGCTCCGCATAGTGGGCGAAATGACCAATCTGGCACGTATTTATTCAAATTTTCAAATTTTAAATTGCGCTGATTTGTTTTTATTATTCGATAGAGAATACATCACTATAACTCTAAATAATTTTTGTTTCGTTTTTCTCTTTATATTCGCACAGCTGTAAGCAGAGTACGGAAGTTTTTCGCGCTTACACATGGGAAACTGCAGACATATTCGTTAGTACATATCCGTGGTTCTGCATGCCTCCATCTGTCCATAAAATTTTAATTCATGGAGCAGATATAATAGAAAATATATCACTTCCAATTGGGATGATGTCAGAGGAGGAGGCGCTAGAGGCGCACACAAGAGATTTTCGTTACTTCCGGCAGCATCACATCCGAAAAATTTGTAGATTGGCTACAATGGAAGATCTTTTACACTCATTGTTGGTTTCTTCAGACCCACTCATTTCATCGAAGACCACAACATCATTAAAATTCACAAAAATAAATATTAAATTGGACGAAAAGGGAGAAATTGTTGCTTTCAGCTGAAAATGACCTGATAATTAAAAAAAAAATTAATTTTTTTTTATAAAATTAAAAATTTTTTTTTTTATTTTCGAGGTTAACCGAAGTTTGCTCTTATTTTTTAATTATTAAAAGGAAATAACTGAACGGAGTTTGCTCTTTTCGTTCTGAAGTTATTAATTAATCCGTGCCAGATTGGTCATTTCGTCCACTGTGCACCGGTGAGTTAAGAATGGGTGTGTTCAAGCGTGGTTTGCTTAATTGTGAACAATTTCTGCACCATTTCCGATTAATTCGCCATGTTTATTTATTCTTTGCTATTGCAGCTAAAGAAGTTTAACTTAAAAAAATTGACTAACCTAATTTACTTTACATAACATAACGTGACATAATGCAGTTAATATAACATAACTTAAAACAACACACCAAATCTAAACATAAAATAGCATAATATATTATATTACGTTTCGTATAACATAATAGTATAACATAACATTACATAACAAAACACAACAAAACATAACACAACATAGCATAGCATAATATAAAATATATTTAATATAAGTATAACACAACAACATAACAAATCTAAACATAATATAACAAAACATTACAATACAATACGTATCGTAATATAACATAACACAACATAGCATGACTTAACGTAAAATATATTTAATATAAGTATTACATATCATTACATAACAAAACTTATCACAATACAACATAGGTCAACATAACATAGCATAACATAAAATAAAATAACGTAATAAAACGTGACATCATTACTGTAAAATTAAAAAAAAATTCGTGAATATACTTTATTTTTCATATTTTGAAATTAGTTTTTTTTACAACTTGACGCCTGAAAATTAAAAAAAAAACATATAATTTTTAAAATGTGACAAGGATTAAAAAACTTTTTGTCAACGAATTTATTTAAATTTGTCTCATGTTTCTAAGTTTTCCTCCACTACTGTGTATTGTTTGCTCATGTGTATTAGCATTAAAATTACAGAAAAATAAATTTACAACGGTTGCACGCATACTTTTTTTAACAAACAAAAAAACCAAATTGGAATACCAACACACGCGAAAATATTGAAAAGGCAAATATCCATGAATTTCCTTCAATTGTAAGCGTTTGCGCATGCGCGTGATTCTGTGCGTTTAATATTGGCAAATGCTTATTGGCCTCCTCATCTTTATAAATGTAATGTGATCCGTGATTGTAATGTAGTCGCCACACGAAAATGTGCCATAATCTGCATTTAAGCCTCTATTGTTTGCATGATTTCGTTTATTGCTTGCACTTTGTTTTTCAAATTGTTTCCTTTTTTCTGTTTTTGTTTTCTTTGTGTGGTAAATTGTGTACTCACTGAACTGTTAAGTCGATAATATGGATGCATATATGCAAATGCTCACAGTTATAAATGCTATTAGTGATTACATTTTGGAAAGTTAAAGAAAAGTGCAGAAAGCAGAAGGTTAACTCAGTTGCATTAAATTTGTTAAACAAATATTTTTGTTTTTCACTAATTATATTTCATTACCCGACAAGTTAAGATTTCAGTTATTTTGTGGAATTAAGTTTGGCTGTTATGAGATTATCAGCTTTGTTTTTATTTTGATTCCGAATTACTTCTGGTGAACTCGCAGCTAAATTATGCCACACTATTCATATTACATTCAAGTGAAATTCGTTTTTGTATAATTTTTGTACTCTTTTACTACTACGAAAAGTAACGAAAACTGTTGAAAAGGCAGAAACGTTGCATTCAAAAAATTTCTATTACTGAGGTTGAAAATGTTGACTCAACGTTATAGTTTGCTTTTCATGCTATAGAGAATATTCGTCTAGTAAATAGTAACCATTTAAGCAGAATAATCATTTTTCGTATTATATGTTTTTTGTTTGGGGTTGAAAATGAGTTGTGTGGTATGGTCACTGCGAAAGATCTGTCTCCTCAGTGTTGTCATTGAATGGCAGGAGTCAATGATGTATTCTATAAAGAAGAGTTGGTGTCTATGTGGTATTGTTTAGTAATTTTAGTGTATACTAATCGTCTTACTATATTCATTTGGTCTAGTCTAGTAAGTGAATTTCGAGGAATATTTTTGAGGTAATTGCTGTTAAAGTGTGGTTTTTTTTTTATAAAACTGCTAGTACCTGTTAGTAAAATTTTGTAAGATTTTTTATGCTACGTTTCGTTTCGTTCTTTAAAAATGTATGAATATTTTTTGCGTTGAGATTTTGAGTACTTACTCATTACCAATAATATTAAAATGTAAAGGTATCCGAAGTCATTCCATTTTTGAATTGTGCTTTATTAGGAGTGACCTGTAGGCACTTAGACAAACTTCATTATTGTTTACATTTAAAATAGAGTTTAATAAAAAGAAAGAGTAATGACAGTATAAAAATATTCATAACGGAAATAGTTATGAAAGTGATAAAGATCGGTACGAAAATAGCAAAAAGGGTATATCCAAATAAAGATTAAAATTGGGGTATTTTGAACGATAGCACTGACAATTGTGTAAACAATAAAAATATATACTATTAAGGCATAATAAATATAAAAAAAATTATTGAGATTGCCATAGTTTTGAAATATCGATATCGATAATAATTCATACAATAATACAAATAACTTTGTCATATAAAATCCTAAAAAAAAAAAATTATACAAAAAACTTCGCGCGATGTCATTAACGATAACAATGCAGATAGCAATACAAAATCATAAATCTTCTGACCTCAATATTTATATATACAACAGTAATAATATGAAAACGAATATATTCGTGTGCATTCTCATATGAGTTAAACAAATAATTTTTGTTTTGGTCCAAAGCCGACTTAATTTAGTTATAATACAATATTTTCGATTCGATTGAAAACAAAAACAGTTTATAATATTTATAAAATAAATTTAATTTAATTTAAAATATGTTCCTACTTTAAGTTCTTTCGAAAATAAATCTGTCTTTTGGAAGTCAAAACCGTGTTTCTTCTGATGTTTAAGTTAAAAAATTATTTTAATGTTTATGGGTAAAAAAATATCATTATCGAAAATTCGTGATCAACAATTTGCTCATGCCCTTAAAAATATTAAAAGAATTCAAGAATGAAAGGAACTATTTGAACTGCACAAGTGTCAAATCACCGATAAGTAAAGAGATGGCCCTAAAAAATACTTAGTTTTGTTTGAGAAAAACCTACTGAAAGTAAACTTTTTTAACTCGTAGGTATTTTGAAAGGCTTGTCTATCTTGTTTATCACGTCTACCAATTTTTTAATTATATATGTATAAAAAATTCCAAAAATTGCATTACATAGTTACTTTTTGATAGAAAACGCGAACCACGCCATACCATAATTTTAGACTCCTGATGCATTTAAAAATTTTGTATAGAAAATTTTTTTTAGAATTTTATAACACACACAATTAATTTCAAAGCTGCTTTATGCAATCTTTTCGATAGCTTTGTTTTATGATCAATTTCAAAATTTTTGATCTTCTCGACTTCTCGAAAAATTGTAGCGTGTGCCATCGAATATTTGGGTGTGTTTAACAACAGCAACAGCTGCAGCATACATAACTTTGCCTGCAACTGTTTGCTGTTTCACTTGTCGAGCGTGTTACTGTTGTTTTATGAAAAGCTTTGCATTGTTATTGGTTTTAGTTTTTACTGCTTAAGTTATGCACCTGCTATGTATTGCATAATGAGCGGTGAACTTTTCGTTCGTGTACAGCAAAAAGTACCCAAAAAAGTATCAATAGTCTTACCTAGTCGTAACGAAAAAAAAAATTTAAAAAAATTAAAAAAAAATCATGACCAATAAAAGCCAAAAATAGTAATCGAACATTTGTGTTGCGCATGTAACGACCAAATGGTGCATATCACATGCAGCTACCACAACAACAACAACAGCAGCGACATCAACAGCAGCAGCCACTGTCCCGGCATGCGTTGAGTGCCATCTTTTTTATGGTGCCTTAAAATGCAGGTTGTCGAATTTCCAATTTTTTTGTTTTTTTTTTTGTTTTTGGTTACTCCCATTGTATGAGTATGTATGGCGGTAGCGGCATGACGTGGAGCATGTTGTTCAGTTCGAATATTCAAATGCAAAACACACAACATGTGCCACATGCCACCACATTTGAGTACGCGTGTATATACGAAAACTTTTAAGTTGATATTCTTGTTGGTGATGCAATGAATGCGAAAAGTGGCATTAAAATTGTTTATGTGCCTGGCACCACCTTCTTAAATGATGCGAGGCGGCTGTGAATGCGTCTGCGGCTATTCGCCGTTTAGCTAAGTATGTGTATTGAAGTAAATGTACATTCGTTACATGCGAAAAGGTTTGTGTTTATTTATTTTTAAAATTAATATTTTTATTGCCTACTTCTGTGCGCAGTGTGTTAACGAGCTCGTGAGTTAAAGTAACAAGCGTTCAATTATCTAGTTTTAAGTAAAAAAAATCCATTCTCACATAGACGTTACAAATTCAAGTTTTTCTTAAATTTTTCTTTTAATTTCAGTGCGCTGGAGATTGAAGCAAAAATTATATGAAACCTGTATGTATATGTAACGTCTAGTTTATATGTAACATGTATTTTTGTATGAAATCGATTTTTTTTTATTTTGTGGACAAATATTTTTAACAATACAATAACAAAAGGCATATACATATACAACTAAATAAAATAGTATGAGAAAAGAAAAATAAAACCGGATTTTGTATTAAAAATAATTCTCTAATATATAAAAATGTTGAAAATACGATTAAACAAAATGTATAAAGTTGCAAAAAAATCCCGAAATTCCGAGATCCCGTCCTTTTTTAACTCCCGAATATCCCGGGATCAGTTTATTCAATCCCAGGATTTGCAGGAAACAGTGAATTGAATAGCCATTTATTATCTTAATTTTTAATTTACATTTTTTTCAAACAAAAATAAACCTCAAATGATTTAAAACGGAAAGAGCTGATCGAATAAAAAAACAAATAGCACCTTTCAGGGTTGTATTGAAATAAGAAAATTTACCATGAGAAACAAAAACAACAAGTTTACAACTGTTGTACTACGATAACACACAAACACGGCTTGTTAACTCCCTGAAGGCTTTGTTTTGCCACTGCCATTAAAAATGAACTGGGGAATAACTTCCTCGAGTAGAAAATGAGCCATACTATGAAAGCGATGTTAATAGAACTAACGACGAGGCGCTTGAAGTGGCAGAAAGTGTCAAAGATAAATTGCATCTAGTTTTAACGACCAACTCGCAAGTGTCCAATAATTGAAAGACACAAAATTTATCTGAATAATAATAAATGAAAATAAATTGATAGTTTTTGTAATGAGGCGATAAATGCGATGTCCTACAGAGAGCATTGAACTTTTTGTCGACAATCCAACCAAAGAGTGTAGAGTTGGAGCGGTGCTTCTCTACTGCAGATATTAAATGCAACAACTTTAGGTCCAGGTTGGAGGATAACACACGAAAGGATTTAATTTCTTAAAGAAATTGCATTTTTATCAAAATAAGATATAATTCTTCCCCGCTCAAAATGGAATGCGTGATGTGTTTAATTTTTACTTGATGCATTTCCTTTTTTTAATGAATAGTAATATATTAATATATAATGTTGGTCGCAAACAGTAATTAAAAATAATTTTACTTTATGTAGGTGCATTTGCTTCGGTACGAAATATTTATATTTGTTCTTGAAGTATACATTTTTTTGTATGTGTGTCAAATTTTACGTGTATTTCTTTTTGTTCCTGAAAAGATCAATAAATACGTACATGCATTTCACAAATCGTTATATTATTGTTATTTTGTATACTTCTATAAAACAACGATTACAGACGTGTTACATTTTTTGACAAATTAAAAATTACGAAACAAAACCTCGTGAAATTCGGAATCCCGGGATTGTTCCGTGATTTTTGTTTTCAGATATCGAAAATCCCGGGCTCAATTAAATGCCCAAAATTGACATGCCTAGTTCGGCCGTAGCGTAGTCGTATACCTTAACGTAGTCGTTCATGGCAAATTGAATTTACTGATAGGATTATAATTATCGCTGATTCGTACTACGTTGAATTCAGTGATTGCTAAAATTAAGAAAAAAAAAAGATTATAAATTATAGAATAAATAGCTTTTCTTGTGAAGCCGTTGAAATCACGAAAGCAACACTTTTTTGTTAAAGTCAAAATTAAATAGTGGATTAAACAATTTTGCAAAATCTGAAGATTCCCTAAAAGGGATTTTAGATAGATAAAAATTTTGTATTAAATAAAAAAAAATTGAAAAATATATTTAAAATTAATTTTGTAAAATTAGAAAAATATTATATAACTTAAATACATCAATAATAAAAGCAAAAATATGGAAAAATTAAATAAGAATAAATACTAAAATTAGAAAAATAACAAAAACTGAATTTTTGTTAAAAAACTTTATTATAAAAATTGCGAAAAGCGTTTAAAAAAGTAAAAATATCAACTAAGATGATTTTAAGTTTTTATTTCGGATTACTAGTATCTTAAATTGTCTATACTAATTTCAAAACAATATATATTTTTTTCAATTTGATAATATTTTTTTTTTTTAGAAATAAAAAAATTAAAGCAATTATTTAAAAATAAATTTGTTTTTATTTTATCAAAAAAAAAATTAAAAACGATGTTTTATAAAAATAATTGTTAAATAAAAAAATAATAAGTTATAAAAAAATGTTAAAAAAAATTAAGTATACTCGTACTTTTGGGGCAAAAAAAACTTAAAAAAAAGTGCACTATTACGCAAAATTTTTAAAGTGCGATCTAAAAATTTAGAATAATTTTCTGAATCCGAATTTTCAGTTGTTTTTCCGTTTTTCGACCGAAAAATATTTATATCTAGCTGTATTTTATAACATTGCTTTAATGGTTTATAGAAGTTTGTGAAATTGCTTATAACATCTGTTTTGTTTCGTGATTTTTAAGGAAAATTAATTTAAATTCAATAAAAAGTTGTATTTGGAAACTTTGTTTAAGATACGTAGCTATATAATCTTACAGATGATAAGAAAAAAATTTTAAATAAAGAAAAATTATAAAAATATATATTTTGTTAAAAACATCAATCCAAAAAATGATGTAACACTGGTTATTAACTTTTCACAACTGCTGGTATGTTATATTCCTTCCATACTACAAAGATATTTATTCAAAAGCATCCCGACGCACTAAATCCAACATTTCTTATACACAAAAAGCTTTGCAGATTGCCAACACAAATGAAAAAACCTCAGCTGCCAGCAGAGTAAGCCTATTTTACCTTCTTCTAGTGCTCTACTATACAACTACTTAAATATAAAAGTAAAACGCGAAACAAGCACCCAACTATCTAAGACATGTTGAACATATCAATGACAACGTTGCACATATCAATTGCATGTTGCAAGTATCAACACGTTTATGGCAGTTAATTGTCACGCATTCATTGTTGCATGCTTGGCATTGTCACATAATTAATTTAGAGCGCATTAAATGCATTTAAGTACTTACTATGTACAAGCAGTTAGTGACGTAGTGGCAACCGCAATAAGTATGTAGTAAATTGTGTGGCATAAGTGGAGCGCTTTCGAAGTGTCCGATCTCTATTGCAGCAAATATGTAACAGTTATTAAAGCTAAGTATCAAGCGAGCGCGTCATAAAGTGCTAATTGCATATTTACAATACTGGATGAGCAATTAGAGGCACAGTATGTGGCATGTTATTGGTGTACGCACAAACGTATGTTTATACATATGTATGTATGTGGAATTATTAATGATTGTTAACACTTATGCACCTGTTTAAGCAATAAAAAATATCTATAATAACTATAATACGTGATATGAATAGGTGTGATTGTGCGTTTGATGAAATATGAAGTGAGTTGGTATGATTTTTCGTCTTTAGCTGTCATTAGAATCAATTGCAACATAATTTTTGTTAAATTAGCTTTTACCCGAACAGTAGCACACACATTATGTCATCACATCACATCAAAACATCATATGATCTTGTCATATGTTATTGTATCCAACAAATTATTGACAGGCCTATATATATTAAACAAGTGTTAGAGTCAAGTACGCGGGCGATCAGCGACTTTCTAAATTTCCCGCGCAGAAACTATAAATTTATCACTGCTGCCCTTAACTGCCATCTATGTTATTAATAGACTACTGGGTCATTTCATCTCTAATCGTCCAGGCAGTTAGGGTAAAGGGTTCCTCTTAAAGTAAAAAGTATGAAACATGATATATTTCCAAAAAAAATTATTAAAAAAAATCAAAAAAAATCTCACCTAAAAAGTTTCGAATATCATAATTTTTTTACTTCATTTTTTTTTTTAATTGTCATATATATAATCGCAATTTTTTAGCAGCCTCTACTAGTCTAAATTTGTTATTTAGGAATTATGATTTTTTAAAATCAAAGTGAAATAATGGCAATTTATAATGCATTTATTAGGCACATTTGGTATTAGAAATATTTTTATACACTCAAATTCATCCTACTAAAGCCCATTCGTGCTGACATGTTCTTGCGAAGTACATATACAAAGGTTTTTTTCGGTCCGATATACAATTTTTTTTTTTAAATGTATCATGTTTAACACTTTTTACTTTTAGAGGAAGCTTTTACTTAGAAACGGAAAAAAATTTCTAAGATCGATAACTTTTTCGCAAAGTTATCGAATTTTCAAAAGGAATAAACATGCACCAATAGAGCAAAATCGAGTTTTCAGACAAATTTTCAAAAATTCCCCACGATGAAAGAACTGAAATTCAAGCAAAAAGAAAAAATACATGTCTCATGGTTTTCGATGTAGAAACTATACAAAAACATTATTGGAATAAAAAACCTAACCTTAACTGCCTGGACGATTTGAGATGAAATGACCCTACTGTCAAATTTAGGAGCAAGCAGAACCATTTAGCTTATGCTCGAAAACAGATATCGTCGTATTAGCACAAATGAGGTCGAACGTTCAGGTCACTCAGAAGACGTCGTTACACCAAAAATCGTCGATAAAATCCATGGAATGATATTATGATATGAATGACACGGCATCTCAACTGCGCGAGTACATCAAATTTTACACAAATATTTAGATGTGAAAAATATCCAATTATATACTCGTCGTGGGTGCCGCTATTGCTCACACTCGATCATAAGCGCAACCACTTCGAAGTATTGGCACACATCTATGAATTCGGCTGCGAACTATTTTGGACACATGCGACTGTTTCCTCTTTCCAAACTTGCAGATGTGGCTGGGTGGTTAGAGGTTTGTGTCAAATGAAGAGGTCATTACAGATGCAAACACCTATTTTGAGTGGCTTGAGAAAAGCTGTTATTTTTAAGGAGAAACAAAAATTTGAAAAACGTTGACTAAGATAATAAAATTAAAAGAAGATTTTGTTGAGAAATATAACGCTTTTTAACCGAAAAAACTACCTTCGTATGATGAGCTTTAAAACGTTTTTTCTCAAAATTACAATTTTGCAACTTGTGTACAAAAGTACGGGAAAACTATTTGACTTATCAACCTGATTCAACTTGCGTTTTGTAGAGTATTATAAACTATTCTATATGAACCACAGTTTCAAGCGACTTTGATTGTTTTTTACAATGTAAACAAAAAAAATATACAAAAATTTTGAGTTCAAATCTGATTTCCAGATTCAAAACGAGAAAAAAACTATTTGCGGTTTCTACCGGTTTATTTATGTTCATATAGAGTAAAAATGTATAACAATTAACGATACACAAAGTATTTTTGTTTCAGTTTTCCGGCGCTCCAGTGCACTTTTGTCGGCCATTTTTTAACTTTTTAATTTTTTTTTTTTCAAATATTGCTTCAAAGTTTTCTGAAATATATCTTTCGAATAAACAATTTATTAAATTTCCTTGTCATCAAGAAAATCCCAAAATATCACCTTATGTATGCATCACATGAGAAAAACCCCTTAAAGGCAAAATTGTACCCATCTTAGTTTTAGAAATACCATTGTTTTGGTATCACCTAACTATCTATGAATGGTAAGTGAACGTCTTTAATATAAATGTACGCAAGAAAAAATATTACTACTCAATATAAGCCACATCGTGATATGATAATTTGATCACATTATATGTCAATAGCTCAAATAAAATTATACTGAAGACAACACTGCATCTTTAATGGTTTTTTAAACAAAAGCAAAAATAAACCAATATTAATTTAGCTTTAGAAATTAAATCTTGAATATATAACACCGATTTAATTTGTATTTATTCTTTAAGTAAAAGTATAATATATCACACACTACATACAAATGAGTCACCATTTACAAAATGGTGGTCTATTGCATGTTTCTTGTCTACTTTTAATTGAAAACTTAAATTGTACGAATTTTTGTGATAATTAAGAAAATGGTTTTTTATTATACTGCGTCTCTGGCAACACAAAATACGTGTTTGAATTGTTCGATACTCAACAATTACAATTTCCTTTTAAATAACTAACATTATTAAAAATTTTCATTAGTCTTAATATGAAATTCTAATGAAATAAAACAAGATTTAAAGTTAAAAAAAACTCGCCTAAAGCAAAAATGTATCATAATTGTTGCCTATTTTTTGTCTTCAATATATAGTAATTTAGCGGACCACGAAACACTTTGGTAGATTTTAAGGCATAAACTATCTACTTTTCATTTCAGTTCATGCATTTTTACCAACCAACAAAACATGAATTCATAAACTTATTTAGACACTTTACAGCCAATTAAATTTACTCAACTTTTTACTTATTCTTTGACATTTTTCACCGCTCTGCGTTCATCAAATTACTTATCAACCTTATCCACCTACGAAATGTGCAAAAATGTCTTATCATTCGCATCATTAAAAACTCGCGCAACATTAATCGTGCACATCTTCCACAACTTCATTTTCTAACTCATTATCATCATCATCAGCAGCAGCAGCAGCAGCGACATGCGGAATTCATGCTAAGCGCATCTCAAACCAAACCACCACCACCATCAACCGCAGCAGCATTATTATCCACACCATCACCTCATTATCCACATCATCCATGGTCATTACGAGCCATTAGCAGTGCAGCAAACTGACTGGCTCATCTTTAGCGTGATCGAACGCGCTGCCACCAACATTTCGTACACACCACTCTTCCCAATCGCCGCCGCTATTAAACCGCTTGCCTTTTGTCGAGCTGCGCAGCTTTGAGTGCCGCCCCAAATAGCGTTTGTGCTGTAACTAGTTGGTATTGTTGTTGGTGTTGCTGATGACCTCCTCAGCCTGCTATCAACACCTAGGCATCAGCAGCAGCAGTTCATTTGATGCGCCACAAAACTCTTGAATCTGTTTGCTTGCTAAGGTACACGAAGATCGATCACTAGCGAACGGGCGACCAACGACCAGCGGCATCAAACGATCAGCTTCAACTTTGCTACAAAGCTGACTTCGCGCTTGGCGTGCCATTGTCATCGCGCTCAATAGCTCTTTCCTTGCAGCTAATGCTTCAAATGCGCTTGTCGATTATAGCTGTCGATTTTAGTTTTCCATGCACTTGAAACGTGGGAATCAGAACAAATCGTGCCAAAACTATTTACCACTTAAATGACTTCACCGACATTTTTCATTTTCATTCAATTTCGGTTGATTATTGCGGCTGCCCGTTGCCTGTTTTCGTTTTTGTTATTGCTTGCTTGCTTCTGCAATTCTTTCATTGCTCTCTGTGTGCTACTAACTGAGTTTTGTTTTATTTCCTTTATTTACTTCATTATTCCCTTTTTAATTCTCTGCTTTTATTTTCTTTTTTTGCTGGCATTCAGTATTTTGCTCACTCAGTCAGTTTTTTTTTGAGTTTTGTAGTTGCTTCGCTTCTTAAATTGCCCGAAATTCGCTAATGAAAGAATAGCTGAAAGTGTTGAGTTGTGATGTTTGCTAGCGTTGCTGGTGTTGCTATTTGTTCATGAAGCGCAACTAAATAACTGTAATTGCTGAATATTCAGCAGCTGGTGTTGATAAATTATAATGAAGGCTGATTGTAATTGGTTTGATGGTAATGATAATTGCCATTTTGTGTTGGTGATATTGAAGTG
The DNA here is from genome assembly GCA_963971545.1 of Philophylla caesio. Taxonomy (NCBI): domain Eukaryota; kingdom Metazoa; phylum Arthropoda; class Insecta; order Diptera; family Tephritidae; genus Philophylla; species Philophylla caesio. The sequence goes on from OZ020608.1 coordinate 15,768,155, forward strand.
AAGTGAAGTCAAGCTCATAGCTTCAAAAATATGTATGAGAAATATAAAATCATTTCAAAATGCAATTTTGAGGAGAATAAATTATGGGAATCGTGGAGAAAAGGATGTTAGGAGATAAAGTCTTAAAATTAAGTTGAACGAATAAGGTATCTTATAGGCGTAGGCAATATGCTGTGATCCATTTTCTAGCGATATCGTGTGTGCGAATGATGTGATGTGATTTTTTCTCTAGCAACATCATTTAATAATAAGAAATGATGTGATGTAACTGAGTTTCTAGCAGCTTTATGATGTGATTTATAATCTGGCATTATCGTTTAATGATATAATGTAACTTTATGGTATAATTTCTATCAACAACATTTCATAGCGTGGCGTGATACATTTTCTAGCAAAAACGTTTTTATGTGTGTTATTAAATTTTCTGGTATCATCGCATGATAATATGTTACAATATGATGTGATGTACTTTCTAGTCACTTCTTTTGATTATATGATATGATGTGAAGTATTTTTAAGTGACATCGTTTGATCGTTTTATGTTTTCCATCAACATCATTCCATGGCATGATGTGATGTAATGTGATGATTTTTTCTAGCAAAATCCTTTAATGATATATAGTGTGTGACGTGTGCAAATTTTGGCAACATCGCTTAATAAAATGATTCTTAATGATATGATATGATGTGATGTATTTTAAAGTATCATAGTTTGATGATATGATGTGACATATTTTCTAGCCATATTGTTTGATGACATTATGTTATGCCATGTATGATTTAGAAATATCATTAAATGATATCATTTACTGTAATGTGGTGCGTTATCTAGAAATATCGTTTGATGATATGATATGCTGCGTTTTCTAGCAACATCATTTGATGAAATAAAGAAATCGCTTGTTGATATAAAGTGTTGTGATAAATTTTCTAGCAACATTGTTTGTTGATGTGATAGGATGTGATGTATTTTCCAGCTTAATTGTGGTGTGATTTACATTCCGCCAGTATCGTTTGATGATATGATGAAACGTTTTGAGATATGGTTTCTATCAACATCATTTCATAGCGTGGCGTGATGCATTTTCTAACAAAAACGTTTAAAAATTTTATGTGTGTTGTTCAATTTTCTAACAACATCGCATGATAATCTAATGCAATATGATGTGATGTACTTTCTAGTCACTTCGTTTGATTATATGATATGATGTGATGTATTTTGAAGTGACATCGTTTGATGATATGATATGACATATTTTCTAGCTTTATTGTTTGATGATATAATGTGAAGGGATTTGTGTCTAGCAACATCCGGCGAGGGTTTGATTGCTAGCTATATCATTATTTCTATGAAATTTGATTTTATGAAGTGATGTGATTCCAATCTATGTACATCCTCTTAATAAGCTCTTTTCACAAATATTAACTGAATTTTGCACTTATTTATTCTTACAATTAATTCAAGTAAAATATGGTTCGTTCTTTTAAAAAAACCATAAACACTCATTTTTTAAACTATATATAGAAAATTTCATCAAAATTTTTAAATTTAAAAAAAAAGTTTTTGGATTTTTTTGAGTACGCAGTTTTTTTGTTCACTCCATTTCAGTATAAGAAGATGCTAATTTCAAGTGTCTACAAGTTGTCACTGATTTTTGACAATTTTTTTACTTGTAGGAATTGCTTAAGAACGTCAGTAAAAAAATTGTCAAAAATCAGTGGTAATTTCTAACCTCTTGAAACTTGCGCTTTCTGATAATAAAAATTAATGAGCAACATATCTGAATACCCCAAAAACTCTAACATTTTTTTTTCTTTAATTCGAAATGTAGATGAATTTTTTATAAATGTTTTATATATTTTTTATAAAACTAAAAAAAATTGTTATTAATGGCGAATGTAAGAAAGTTACTAATATTTTATTTGAAACATAATAATAATAATAATAATAATAATCCCAACGGTTTTATCTCTCCATACCCGCCCGACCGACGCGAGGGGCGCATCCGCATGACGCACGGATATATAAAAAAAAAAAATTTTGTTTTTTCATATATGTTGCGCCGAGTCATGAAAGGCAGAGGTTTGTTAAGTGTCGAGATCTAAAACTGTTCAGCTACAGAACAAATGCTCATCAGCTGATCGAATAGTAATATATGTATATGTATGTATGTATTAATTATTGAGAGCATTGAGTATAGTTTTCTTTATGTAAAAAAGTGAGTCTGAAATATCAAAAGAACCGGAGTGAGTGTTAAAATCCTGACACAAACTACGGAGTGGCTCATTTAACTCAAAATTGCTTTTACATGGCTTCAGAAAGAGAGGCCGGAAATTTCTTGAAATTCTGGAGGGAACGTTTAGTTTTATTTCGCTAAGAAGAGATGGGCTATAGATCAAGCCTGTCAGTAACTTGACCAAAACTACAATGCCTAGCATTTCTCTGCGACTAGCAAGTGTAGGAAGATTAATGAGTTTTAAACGACTTATATATGGCGGCAGGTTGTACTGAGAATCCCAACGAAAATTCCTTAAAGCAAAAAGTAGAAATTGTTTTTGAATTGACTCTATTCTGTCGGAATGAACTTGATAGCGCGGGTTCCAAACAACAGATCCATATTCCAGTATGGGCCTCACTAACGTTGTAAATAGAGCCTTCGCGATGTAAGGGTCATTGAATTCTTTTGACCACCGTTTTACAAATGCAAAAACACCATTGGCTTTGTTAACTGTAACATTTATGTGAAGATTAAAATTAAATTTCGGGTCCATTGTAATTCCAAGATCAACAAAGTTAAACACTTGTTCGAGGTTATTGTTACATATTTCATAAGAAGCTGGTTGAACTGCCCTGCGAGAAAAGCACATTACTTTACATTTTTTAAGGTTTAGTGGCATGTAATTTATTTCACACCAGTTATTCATGCTATTTAAATCCGCTTGTAGTAAGGACCTTTCCTCAACAGAATGATACGATCTAAAAAGCTTTACATCATCAGCATACAATAAAATTTTTGAATAATTTATTACAGAAGGTAAGTCATTTATAAAAAGTAAAAACAGAATCGGACCAAGGTGACTTCCTTGCGGGACCCCTGAAGAAACATGAATAATGTTTGAGGAACTATTTTTAAAAAGAACTCGTTGTGTTCTGTCATTGAGGTAAGAAGACATCCAACGAAGGAGATTAGGTTGAAAACCAAGGAGATCGAGTTTATGGATCAGTAAAGAGTGACTTACTCTGTCGAATGCTTTACTAAAATCAGTGTATATAACATCAGTGTGCATAAATTCTCTGAATCCATTTGAAACATGAGTTGTGAACTCAAGCAAGTTTGTAACGGTAGATTTATCCTTAGAGAACCCATGTTGTGTGCTAGAAATTGTAGAGGATATGGAATACGTTAAATGGTCAACAACAATAGCTTCGAATAATTTAGGAATAGCAGAAAGCTTAGCTATACCGCGGTAATTTTCTATAGAGGACCTACTCCCGGTCTTATAAAGGGGTATAATGAATGATTCTTTCCAAGCTGAAGGGAAAATCCCAAGCTTAAGAGAAAGATTAAATAAATTAGTTAAGGGCACATAAATATGTTTAGCACAGTTTATGAGGAAACACGTCGGGATCGAATCAGGGCCAGCCTTAAATGATTCTTTTAAGTTACTCAAATAATAAAATACTTCCTCGGAAGATATCTGCGGAATAATAGCAGAGGTGAGAGAACAGAGTTTATATGGATAAGGTTTGCTCAGAGGCGAGTTAATGGAGTAATTTGACCTGAAGAATTGGGCAAACATGTTGGAAATTGATTGGGAGTCACAAGAAACGGTATTTTGATATTTCATAGCAGACGGAAAACTAGTCACTCTGCGCCTAGAGTTAACGAAGTCATAAAATGATTCAGGGTTTTTTATTAGATTCCTTTTAACTTTGCACAAATAAGATCTGTAGAATTTTTTATTTAATTCAAAATAAGCGTGTCGGATAACTGAGTATTTAATATAGTTAGTGTGCAAACCAGTTTTTTTGTACAATTTAAACGTTCGCGACTTTTTATTTTTTAAATTTTTTAGTTCTTTAGTAAACCAAGGTTGTGATTGCTCCTTTTGCACGCAAACCCGTTTTGGTACAAACTTTTGAAATAACCTAAATATAGTGTTATTAAAATGCTGGACGCAGCGTTCAACATCATCTTTATACGTCGGCCATGATAATTTTGATAATTCTCGATCTAATTTCTTGAAATTGGCTTTCGCGAAAATAAAACGAGCGTTTGAGCTACTTGATTTATCAACATTATTTCCAAAATCACCAATAACCTCGTAATTTACCTCAATCGCAGGGTGATAAGAGTCCTCTGGAATAACCAAGGGTTCGCACATCTTCATAGATGACTTAGATACGTCATCAACAAAAACAAGATCCAGAATGGTGCCAAAATTGTTTGGAGTTAAATTAATCTGATTTAGACAGAGCTCAGCCATATCTTCTAAAAACACATTGTATCTATCCTTTGATGATATTGGAACGATAACGTCGTCTATAAGAGTCCATGATATGCCTGGCATATTGAAGTCACCAAGTACAATCATCGAGTCATGTGCAGTAATCATTGAACTTAAAGATCTAAGTAACGCAATATGTTGAGAATAAACCGATAAGTCAGAGTTAGGAGGGATGTAGCAAGCAGCTAAATAAAAGAAACCATTTCCTACCATAACTTGTATGGCTTTAAATTCGATTGACTCGATGAGGGGGATATTAACATCTTCGGATGGTATTGAAGAATTAACTGCAAAAAGAACACCCCCACCGATTCTGTCCTTACGGTCATTTCTATAAATTTGATATTGATTAGGAAGGATCTCTGAATTAAAAATATGTGGTTTAAGCCAAGTTTCAGTAAAGCAAATTACGTTATAGTCACAGTCTAAGCCTTTTAAATATAAATCGTTCAATTTAGTATTTAAACCTCTAACGTTTTGGTAAAAAATACTTAGTGTAGAATTTAAAATTAGTTTTTTGGCTCAGTGTCACGATTAGGAATTGAAGCTAAGTTATTTATTTTATTTTTTTTTTTTTATGTGGCTTGTATTCAAATTCGCGAACAAATGCCCCGGTTGGCCAAAAAGAATTGTTAAGCAAAGTATCAAAAACTTCAGGTGCCACATCAATTTTAAAAGATGATACGTTACGTTCGTATTTAAAGTTAAATTTTCGGATTGCTAAGTTACAAGTCTTAATTTTTGATGAAATGTAAAACTCTATATCATCAGAAGAAGTGTCCCTAGCAAATCTAGAAACAAAAATCGATTTTCTCAAAGGAACCACAACCAGCTTCTTTGCAGAGCATTCAGCCTCATCCAATGGTGCTACAGTTTTTGCAATAATAGGAGCAGATTGGGATGGTGGAAGCGATTTTAAATATTGGAGAATAAATAAATTTTCCAAATGTCATTTGTGCTAGCAGAGTTTGTATAATGCTTTATGTTTTTTAAATAAAGTCGTTTGATGAACTTTCTTTTCTTGCTAATTGAAAATTCTTGAAACCTTCAAAATTGAAATATGTATTGAAATTTTCTACTCGCACGACATCTAAAATATTCACCAATATGCACTGATTAACTAATGCAGCACAAATGTTTTGCAAACTTCCATCAGGTGATTTAAAATATTCAGCAACATGAGCAACATTCTATTTATATTATTGGTACTAATATTTTCAATTTCTTGCCGCTCGCTCTTAAACATCACGTTTGGGCAACCACAAAATTCCATTAAAAAACTGCAACCTCACCACCAACCTCCCTTCACAGTTTGGCCCAAATTCCAAGCATGGAAATTTTCTCACGCTTGTTAATTTGCAAAAACCATAACAGGGAATATAGATTTAGTTCGGGCTACAACAAGCAGCGCAAAAAAAAATTTCATTTCAACAAAGCCGCCTCAGCCTCAAATATGAATTGCCACTGCTTTTATCGCCGCCCACATCTTGCTTGCTGCCTCACTCATAAATATCGCCCCATGCCTCCTTTTTCCTTTAATACTTTCCTCTTCTACTAAATCGTCGCAACTATGCCGCAAACGCCTTACAATTTTTAACAACCAAACTGTAAAATCTATGCAGCAAATTATGTCACCCACTTTTTTATTTTTTTTAAATTTTATTTTTTTGTGTACCCCTTTCCATACTCCACTACTGCTTATTTCAAACCCAGCGCACCGCACAACATTCAATTTTACCACCGCCGGCTAAGTAATTTTGTTGCATATTTTATTTTCCTTAACTCGATTGCAACATTAGCACGGCTCCTATCAACACGATCTTTAAAAACTCATTTGAAATCTTTATTTAATATCAGCGCCTAACTGCCACTGCTGTCGTTGGTATTTTTTTAGTTGTTGTTGTTGTTAACCGCCTTAGCAGCGTCAACATTTTGTCGCCTCAAGCCTCACAGTTTGGTTATTACAGTCAACTAAGCCATCAATGACAATGGAATATTGTGGCGAAGGGAGGGCTGGGGTATGTTGTCGAATCGGCAAACGAGAGTCAGCATAAAAAATTGGCTGCAATTTACACCCACGACAATGATCCGACACGATCGATCTACATTGCGGTGATCGGCGATCAATGATCGCTGTGATGCGATGACTGCCATAAACTTTGCAATGAGCGAATGGTGTGGAGACGAAAGAGTGTACAGCTGTCTGTTTATACAGTTCAGGTATTCAGCAATGCTTTGTTCATCAGTTTGGTATCGCTGCTGATGCGAACGACTTTTTTGCCATTCTATTGGAAAATGCAAAATTTAAATATTGAATTTGGTAAAGTTGCCATTTTTTGTTTCAAATGATTGGATGTGCCATTTTTAAGGCGCTTATATTTTGAGATTTTTTTGTCCAGTGTGTAGTGTTTATTTTCATTTAATTATAAATTTGTTTTCAACTAAAAATTAAATCACATGCGGTAAGACAAAATTTACCAAATTGTACAAACCTTAAACTTGATTTTAACATTTTTAAAAATTTTATTGCAAAAAAACTGCTTACTAGAAAGAATTCCTAAAATTTTGTTAGGTTTGAGTTTTTTATAAAATTACTTTACATTTTATATAAAGTCTACAACTAGGATTTATAAGACCGAGTTTTATTAGAAAATTATTAAAATTTAGTTAAAAAAATAAGTACTCAAAACTTTTAAAAATGTCCTTAATTTCATTTTAATATATTTGAGGGAAAATTTAAATATTTTAATAAAATTTAAAAATAAAAATATAGCACATCTAAAAATGTCTCTTAAATGCTCTAATTTTTTATAAATATCTCCATTTACTATTAAACTAGAACATTTTTTTTTAAATCTGGTTTCACCAGCTATTGAAATGTAAAGTTGATTTTTATTTTTAATTTTCGTTTTTATTTCATTTTATAAAATAATTTTTATTCACATGCGAGCTTTTTATAAAACTAAACCAATTTTTGGCAAGTTTTTATATGAAATTCAAAAAGTAAATAACATTTTTTTCGCACTTAAGCAATCTTCTTTATTTAGTTTTGCTGTTTAACTTGATTGCAAATCATACCAGCCGATTTTACTATCAATTTAGATGCAAAAAAATTTCTTAATTGGTTTTTTTTTTATAAAACTGGTTGCAAAGTTCTCAAATAAAAATAAATAAGTCACAACCATTTTAAATATAAATTATCTAATTGCATTTGAAATTTTCAAACTTTATTTTGTATTTCAATAGCAATTCAGTATATTCCCATATGCGCTCTCTTAAGAACTCACCACACACACCTAACATTATCTTAATCGACCAAACGCATTTATCTATGTTTTTAACTGTGCATGCGTACATTTTTATCTGCGCATGCGTACACGCTGTAATCAATATCACCACACGCTATCGCTTGTGCATCGTTAGTGCCTAAAAGTATGCAATGAAGAGCGGCTGCATGACGCACAAGCCGGCAGAGGTGAACCAAACTAAACCATTGACTCACTGCTATCGATGTTAATCGCTGACTTAAGCTTTAATTTTTTTTTTATTGTTGTTGTGGCTAATGCTGCAAAACTAGTATTTGTATATGTACTCCTCCAATTACAAGCACTACATTAATTACGCGCTTTTCTGCTTGCGTGCAATTTTTTCAATTAATTAATTCAACGCTTTGTTAGATATTTATAAGATGACGCGTCTTACCGGAAAAATACTTAATTGTGTTGCTAATAATTAAAAGAAAAAAAAGAAAAAAATTAAATCAGTATAATGGCACGTCGGCGCTCACACCTAATTAAAATTCTTGGCCAGCACTTTGGCGCGCACTTTAATTAGCAGCAAAAGTAAAGCAAATTCTTTTTCCACACATCCGTAAGAGTATGCGCCGAGGAGCGCCTGCTTTGTATTTGTTTTTTATTGTAAGTAAGTATGTGCTAGCTGCAGTTGCAGCACTTGATTGCCAATCAGCACTGCTAGCTACTGAGCGCTCTTGTTACACTTACAAGTCGGTAATTTGTTGTAATGCGCCATTATTAGTTGAGTTGTTTTTTTTTTTTGGTTTTTTTGATCGATCTTGTCCGCCGCTGCAAATACTTAATATCGCAACATCATTCTCATTGCCTTTGGCTTTTCAAATACATAATTTTGTATTATTGTATTTTTATTGCTACAATTACTTACTTTACTCGGGTACTTTATTTCTTGCTGTAAAGGCTGCTAGCGGCTAGCTGCTTATTGCCGGTGCTCGCTTGTTTGTCGGCCAAACAGCTGTCACTTTGCCAATTGAATTTCAAATCAAGTGGCGCCTCGCATTCGTCACTCGTTGCTGCTTAAAGCGCGTTGCTTGCACTGCAACACACATACAAACAAATGCACATTTGTTGCTGTTGGTGAATGTATGAATGTTTGCGGCTGCAGTTAATTGGCAGCAATAATTCATTGCTCACTTGACTGCTGATTCATTGTGTTTTTTGTTTTTTTTTTTCTCTCTCTTAAATGCATTCAATCATTGTTTATTTATTTATTTATTCATTGCCGTTTTTTTAATGTTGCATTTATATTTGTTATTTGTTTTCCAATTGATTTAATTTCAACAGCAAATTGGAGCAACATGTTATGCATTGCTGATGAATTTGTTGGCGCTATAAGCAATTTGTGCTGCCAATGCAAATTATGTACGAGTATGTGTTTTAGTTAATGTAAAATACAAAAGCTTGTAAAATGTTCGAGCTGTTTTCCGGCAGTGTTTGCAAGTGAGTAATTTGTTATGGTGATTTCTACGGCTTTTGATATTTGTTGAAGTTTTTTTTTGTTCAAAATTTGTATCACAATAAACCTGCACAAAGCATTCTTCATTCTATTAAAATGAAAATTGGTTTCTTATTTTTATTTGTTGTTTTGATTTACTTTTGTATAGTAATTTGTATTATTATGGAAGCTTTTTTGTAATTAAACAAATTTTCTGCAAGTTTTAATTTAAAATTCTAGAAAAATAAACATTTTTTTTTGGGCTTAAGCGCCCTACTTTATTTATATTTATTTTTTAAGTAGATAGTTAATCGTACTAGCCGGTTTATCAGGAATTTAAATGGTAAATGATTTTGTAGTTTTTTCTTTTTATAAAAGAATAGTAATTTTTCACTAGTTCTCATATAAAATGAAATAAATAACAAATAATTTGCATCTCAATTGCTTTCGTAGGACTTCAAATTTGTTCTTTCAAATAAAGGACTTAAGACGCGAACCTGACATTCTCGAAAATGTATACGCGTATAAAATTAATAACTTTTAAATGTTCAAAGCTACAAATGGTAACATCTCACCGAAACTCTTTCACAGCTTCTGGCATTTTAAAACTATCTACTAAACTTAAACGCCATCAATTGTAGCCCAAATTTTTTGGTAGATTAACAGAGTGACCGCTGTGGTCGAGTTGGTAGCGGTGCGTGCTATAACTCGATATGCCGCTGAGTTCGAAGGCAAGTAAAATCTTAATCATACAAAAAGTTTTTGTCCTAATAACGGTCACATCAGCAGGCAATGGCAAGCCTCCGAGGGTTTTTCAGCCATGAAAAAGCTTCTCATAAAATACATCTGCTGTTCGGAGTCGGCACAAATGGTAGGATAATCACGGACTGCAGCAGGATATTTCCCTGTACTTCACTTCGCAGAATTGAAGAGTGGTGGCATGTTAAAGATTTAATGGCTTACCATGGTTTTTGGCGAGATAATAGTACGTTCTAAAACTATAGCAATAATATCACTACATATTTAAAATATTTAAAATATATATATTTTTACAATAAAATTCATTGATAGTTTAAAAAAAAAAACGATAAAATAAATTTTCATAAAAATCAAAAATAAAAAACAAACTTATTATTTTCGTGTTTGGAGTAATGTAGTACATTAAATTTTAGTAAACTAAATTGCAATTTCAAGCAGTTTAAAATTGTTAATTTGTGGTATCTCGACCATGCATTAAACCGAATCATGCGCGAACATCGGTAAAAAAATATCATATATCTACGAAAATTTGCGAAGAATTGTAATTTGCACTTTTTGTAATAAAATTAAATGTGCTTCAAAACTTACTTACTTAATTGGCGCATCAACCGCCTAAGCAATTTTGGCCGAGGTCAACAAAGCACGCCAGCTGTCCCTATCTTATGCTAAAGACTTTTTCCACTTGGTGTTTCCAACGCAGATTAGGACTTCTTTTTCCTCTGCTACCACCGCCTCAAAAACATTCAGGGCTGGAGCTATTTCATCCATTCGTACGACGTGACCAGCGGATCCGCTAGTTCTTAAACCGCTGAACTATGTCTACGACCTTGTACAGCTCGTACAACTCAAGACGCAAAGGTCCATACATCTTTTGAAGAATCTTTCTCTCGAACACTCCAAGAGCACTCTCATCTCATGTTGTCATCGTCCATGCTTCTGCGCCATACAATAGGACGGGCATGATGAGAGACTTAAAGATTATGGTTTTTGTCCGCCGATAGAGAACTTTACAGTGCAATTCCCTACTCAGTCCGAAGTAGCACTTGTTGGCAAGAGAGATTCTCCGTTGGATTTCAAGGCTGACGCTGTTATTGGTGTTAATGCTGGTTCCTAAGTAAACGAAGTTCTCTACTTTTTTAAAGTTATACCTGTCAACAGTGATGTTTGATCCCAGTCGAGAATGTGCCGACTGTCTATTTGATGACAGGAGATACTTCGTCTTGCCTTCGTTCACCTCCAGACCCATCCGCTTCGCTTCTCTATCCAGTTTGGAAAAGGCAGAACTAACTGCGCGGTTGTTAAGGCCGATGATGTCAATGTCATCGGCATACGCCAGCAATTGCACACTCTTAGTTCTGCGGCTCGAATTATCTTCTCCAGCATTAGGTTAAAGAAATCGCACAACAGAGTCTCCCTGTCTGAAACCTTGTTTGGTATCAAACGGCTCGGAGAGGTTCTTCCCAATTCCCACCGTCGGCCGCGGTGCTTTAAAACTGCATACTAAAAAATTAAAAGTTTATTAATTCATACATTTTTTGTAATAACATAAAATTACAATTTCTAATTCTTATGAATTTTGTCGGAGAATACACATTTTTAAATTAACAACTAATAAAAATAAAAATAAAATAATAAATTAATACCACATTTGCAGAGTCAGAGTGTTAAGTGCATTTTACCAATTGTAATTAATGAGTTTTTAAGAAAATTCACAGTTTGACTTTTATGAATCAACATTTTGTTGCATTCGAGACCAGTAAATAGAAGATTTTAATTTTGAAAAAAAAAATATAATCAACAAAAGTTTTTTTGGAAATTATTTTGCTATATTTAAGTTAAAGTGATCTCAATTAGTTAATACTCTAACTTAATTTAAACGAAGATGTTTAATAGCAAATAAGTTAAAACTCTGCGTACATTTTAAGCAACTTGCAATTTGAATGCGCCACCAAACTGCAAATTTGACAAAAATTAAATTTTTAATGAAAATTTTATTTTATTATTACTGTTTAATTTCGGTTTAAATGGTTTTTGTTGGACCATGAACTTTATTTTAATTGAAAGAAAATTTAATATATTAAAAACTGCTTACTCCATACTTTTCTAAAGCTTCAAAAAAAAAGTTTCAAATTTAAATGAAAATTTTTCGAATTATTTAGGCAAATTTGTTATCAATTTGAATCTTATTATATATACCGGTTTGCTAGGAAATGATTTATATTTCAACCGTGAAAAGTTATATAGAAAATAAAAGACAATCAACTACAAAGAGTTGCAAAATTCGATATTTTTTCTATTTAGCGGTTTTTAATGATTTTTGCTTCATTGCAATTTATTTTTTTTATACTAAAAGTTCAGAAAGTTTTTATAACTACTCTATTATGGAACTTTTATTTAGTATTAAAGTGTAAAAGTAAATAAAAAATACAACGCTGCAATTAATAAAAAGAAAACACAATTGTCTGTTCACGACACTGAAGATGGCACAACACCGAAGCCGGTTTGTCTTAAAACCAAACTTGACAATGGTTGACGGAAAATCGTTCCAAAATTCAGAATTTTTTTTTGTTTTTTTTTGTATCTCCTTTCAACAAATTTACACTGCCGCTACTCATTCGATAAACTACCACTCATAAAGTTATCACCCGACAACGCTCAAAGTAGACATCACAATCCTAAATCCTTATAAGTAAAATCGCACCCAACACCGCAAGCAACTTTTATTTTATTTTTCTTTTAATATAATGCCAATATGTCACTAATAAAGTCATCAAATGTACAACGCAAATGTCAAAAGCGTACAACGCACAGAACATGATACAGAATTAATAAAACAAGCAAAATTCAAACGAAAAATAAAAAAACGCATAACAAATCAATAAAAACAAAATATGAACAACATAACCCGCAACAAATTGCTAGCAATTTGCTGCTACAAAATCATATTTCTAATATTGTTGTTAGTGAAGAAATTGCAATTGTTAGACAGGAATACAAACAATAATAGGAAAAATAAAATTACAATTACAAGAAAAAGGCAAGTTGCACATGCACTTGTCATAGCAAAATTCATAAATACACAATTTAATTTTTTTATAAACCGACATATCAGTGCAGGTTAAGCAGCGAGCAACAAAGCAGCTGAAACAACAAAAAACAGTAACAGCAGCAGCACAAAAATGTCATAAATGTCAACTGCTGACTAAACGAGCAACGCGCAGTCTTTGTGTGCATGTGTGTGTGAACAATGTCTTCCGCTGCGCCACTCCAGCACTTCGCATATCTAACTCACTGACAGTTTGTTGTTCACCTATTTGTCTTACAATTCTTTTTTTTTTGCCGCTAAATTTTCTATCTTTTTACAAACAATTTTACACACAAACGACTGCATATTGACTTGTGTGCATTTGTATTGATCGAAAAAAATAAATAAAAATAAAAATAAATAACACAAATATCTGTTATGCGTCTGCGTCATATAATATTGGAAAAATTATTAGCACCAAAGTGTCGCATCAGTCGCATATTTGTTGACAACAACAATTGCCAATGCAAGCAATTGACGCCAGTTGACAAGCAACAAGTGAGATTAAAGTCTTGCAAAAAAAAAAGGCAGCACTTGTTCGTACGAAAACTGCAAGGAGATGAAGCAGCAGCGTTGATGCCAACATGTTTACATTTATAATTCTCTTTTTAGATATGTGCTTGTGTGTATGTGTGTGTTTTGAGTGTGATAGGCATGTGCGAAGTTGCCAACTTGTATGCATTTACAATACAAGTGTGTACGTACGTAGAAATATATCAAACTGCCTGCTTGGATCAGCTTACGAAGCGCCGACAGCTGAAACGATCAGTGAGCGCCTTTGTGCTCATCCATTGGCGTCGAAAAATAGCGCGCGCCGAGTGCAGTTATAGAAAAGTAAAAACTTCCTTATGATGATGTCAGTTATTAAAAGAAAAAGTAAATTTAAAAAAAGTACGTCTACGTTTCATTTCAGTATATAAATAGAGGGGAGAAAATTTACTTGATATGTTCATAATATTAGATCGGAGGAAATTTCTTTGACGCTTACCTTAATCCAAAATAAATACTTAGATAAAAATGCGATCTTCAGTTAACCATTTCGGTTATTCTATGCAATATGGCATAGTCGCTTTTCAGTGACTGTTTTAAATCAAAAAAAAACTTACCGAGTAAGCTTTCAGCGTTCAAAACGCGAGCGTCTCTCTTGAGTTTCATATTTTATATTAAAGATCACTTCATACATTTGTACGTTTTATTGCAAAACTTAGGTAATTTGCCAACTTTGTGTAAATAATTTGTTCAATATTTCTTATAACTATTTAAAAATAAATAAAAATCTTTCACATAATTCAAATTTGTATTTAATTTTTTTTCCTAATGCATTTTATATACCATATGGCGAGAAGCCCACAAATTATGTTTGCAAAATAAATAATTTTTTTTTTATTTATCATTACGTCTAAGATCTAATGGTAGGAAAATGTAAAATAATAGTTTTTAAAGTCTTTAACAAAAGAGAAGTTCGGAAATCAAAGAAATAAAAGTATGAAAATATAATGCTGAGTATCTGCGAATCGTGGATGAAATTCAAGCGTAAGAAAAGTATGTCGGAAATATTGGACAAAACATTTTGTTGATTGTTCAGAAGCAGCCGTAATATTTCATAAATCTCAATTTGAAAGCAGTTCTATGGTTTGATTAAAGAGCATGAGCTGTGTTTTCAGAGCTATCGATTTTAATACATATTTGGCTTTCATGTAACATTTTGCTTTAAAATGCATCAGTTTCTTGGTGCTAAATGCATTAAAAGGTTAATCAAAAATTTAACGTTCCAATAGCGCCTGTCTGAAATAAAATATGATGACGATTGTAGTAATAATTTATCATGAAATAAATTATTTAATTATTGAAATTTCATCAAATATCTCATAATGCATATGTTAGGAATAAAATAGTCGGTAAAATTTTTGAAAAAAAATGTATTCCTGAATTGTAATCATTATAAAAAAATTTATATATTTAATAAAAATTAACCGATACCAAATAATTAAGAATCAAATATGTGTTAATCACATGATGTGATCATATGATGTCAATACAACAAGTTCACCAACCATCATCAACTAAGTATAAATATTACTGAAATCATTAATTTTAAATCAACTTTCTCCGTAAGAGTTACCCCTATCATATAACTACTTATTATCTTTTTTTTTTTAGCTGTACAATTTCTTTAATTTTTATCAACCTCAAAACACTGTGCTTGCAATCAATTGCACTTAAGTCACTTGCCGTCGGCTAATTCATTGACAAATGTCAGGTGGTATGTGCCGACGCATACCCCAAGCGTATGAGAGGCGCAAATGCCAGAGATGCTTTTTACGCTTTTACACTGCTTTTTTCTTTGTAATTAATACTACTACTCTTTTGTTGTTGCCATAGCTGCTGTATTACATGTTGTTGCTTATCCGTTGATGCGCAATTGTCGCAATTGTTGCTGACAGCTGACCAAATGTCGCTCATACCTGTGTTGCTATTATAAGTATTTCGTTTTTGTGCCACATGATTTTCGTAATGCGTTGTAGGATGCTCATAAAATATTTCTGATGATTTTTTTATTTCAGTTTTAAAACGTGTTTATTTTGCGGAAGAGTATCTAACTAGAAAGAAAAATTTAATATTAATATATACGAGTATGTGATTTTTATTTTATATATATTTTTTGAAACATTTGGAAAATAAATAAGCAATTATACAATGTCTGTTATTCCTTTATCAGAATCAAATATTTTTCTAGTTTGAAAATATTGGTCTGTAGTTACGACATTTATTTTCTTTTGTTCTAATTTTTACAGAAACAAAATTCTTTTCAAAGAAATAAAATGTCAATAAATGAATTAAAAATTAACAAAGAAGTACGTTAAAGTACCGAAAATGTAACGATAGTGTACCTAAATGTAACAAGAAAAAATAAAAATATATCCAAAATTTATTTCAAAAATGTTCTGAATTGGTGGTTAAAAGTTACTTGAAAAAATTTCTTTAATTTGAAAAAAGTATCGAAATCTACCGAAAATATACCAAAAACCTACCTAAAATAAACCGAAAATGTAACGATCGTGTTCCGAAAAAGTACAAATAATGTGTCAAGATGAATTAAAATCTAATTTTTCTAAAATTTACCTAAAATGTACCGAAAAAAAATATCGAAAATGTACTAAACAATTACCTGAAATATATAAAAGAGTATTGGAACAATTTCAGGTTTTAGATCGAAAATAAATCTTAACATTAACGATAAAGTAACTGACGAGTACCGGAAAAGTAACGAAAGTGTACCTAAATTGCAACGAATAGTACCGAAAATATATCAAAATATCTACATATATATTAAATAACCAGGAAAAAACGGCTGAAATGTATTTGAAAATGTAACGAAAGTGTACCGAAAAGAACTTTCACACGATTAAAAGTACCGAAATCTTAACGAAAATAAACCAAAAAACTATAGAACGTATACCGAAAAAGTAAAGTAAATGTGCAGAAAGTAACGAAAGTGTACCGGAAAGTACTTTCAAACGAACCGAAATTGTACCGAAAAGAAACCAAAAAACTGTCTAACGTATACCGAAAAGGTAGAGTAAATGTGCTAAAAGTGTATTAAAATACGCTTAAAATTTAGCTAAAATTTAGCAAAAAAGTATTATATCGGAAAAAAACAACTAAAAATTAACGAAAAACTAACTGAAGTGTACAGGAAAGGTAATGAAAGTGTATCTTGACTTGAATGAATACTATCGGAAAAAGTAAGGAAAGTGTACCGAAAAGTGCATCTAATGTGACGATGAGTACCGAAATTTAATACAAAATATACCAAAAATGTACCTAAAATATTTATATAACATAGAGAATGTGCCAAAAGTTTACCAAGATATACGTAAAATATTCATAAAAAGTACCTAAAAGTATCGAAAAGGTACCGAAATTGTCTCCACATAATGCTGAGGAAGTTCAGCGTATTAGGTATGTACCTACGTATATACATATATATTTTTTCTCCATTATAATTATTATGAAAATAATTTTATAAAGTAAGTTCAAAAATGTATTTGTCTTTGAAGACTCAAAGTATTTATTTCGCTGACAACTATTGTGAAATGAATTTTTTTATATAAATTTTAAAATATTAGCTATCGATAAGTTAAACATTTTTTTCACTATTAATTTTTATTATCAAAATACTTTTATAATAAATTCAGAAGTTTGCATAACTTTTTTAGAGCTCCACCATTAATTATTAGTAAATTTTTAATATTTAAAACTGCTCTATTCCATCGGATGAGCACTAAAAAATATTTCGCAGTAAAACTTCTAACAACAGCTTTTCGTGCCTTTATTTATGCACCAACTCACATATGTTTATAAATGTTTGCCACTAATTATGTAACGCTATGCTCATTATTTGCTTATGCAATTAAAATACGTGCAACATGTGCAATATTTGTAAAACTATATAAATACATACATATGTACATATATATGACATTTAATTCTAAATTGGCTTTAGAAAGTCGCTTATTTGAATATTTCGTGTCATTGCACCATTCGCACCACAGCAACACCTTGCGACTTAGAACCTTTATAAGGCATTCGCATTAGCATTAACTTAATTAGTTGCTCGATTTATAAATAGCGCTGATGCAATATGAGTTATCAATGCAATGTAAACTGTATGTGTAGAAGCAGCAAGTATGTATGTATGTATGTAAATAGTGGCACTTTGCAAATAAAACCACTGTAAAAGACAAAAAAATGTACATTCGAAAGTGTCATCCGCAAGCGAATCGCAAAGTTGCAGTTATTGACGCAATTATGTTGCTCTGTGTATGCTTACATGTGTATATTCATATATTTTATATACATATATATATATTTATATTATTTATGCAACTATGCAACTAGTTTTGACCCCTTATGGCGTTGCATCAATTACGAATGTATACATTTGCTATTAAACAATTATATTTGCTCCTATGAATAATGGCATTGCATATTAGTATGCGAAGAAGTTCATTGCTTAACGCTTAAATCTTTCGTTTAGTGGCACTAAAGCGCCAAGGTAGTTGAGTTTTATTTTTTTTTTTAGTTTTATGCGTTGCTGGTTAGGACTAGAAATGCGGAAATTATGTGAGTATGGTTTATTAGTTGGCTTAGTAAGTTTTAAAAATATTGAAATGACTCAAGCAGTGTAAAAAAATATTTATAGAACAGTGAGACAACGTTGAAGTAGCATTTTCCGGAACATTTTTTTAATATACTTTTACTCTGTTAATTTCGTATTTGAAAAATATTCTTATGACGAAATAAATAAATAAAAATATTCTTTAAACGAAATTTTGAAATTTTTTTTGTAGGTTTCTAAAATATCGTATTGTGTAATGAAAAATTAGCAAATTGCTGCCGAGGAGTGGCCGCAAAAAAAAAATGTTTTTCTTTGACTGCAGATTTTACTTGTTTTGGCTAAAATTCTATCTCTCCGATCCCACAGGCTTATCGAGTAATAAATAGCAGGCACTCCTCCACACTCGTCTCCAGTGGCCATTTTCTTTCGAAGTCACTTTTTCACAAGTCAAAACAAACAGATTCGCTCTAGTAGGTTTTTACTTTGGATCATAATTCGGTTAAAAAAAAAATAGGAAAAATTTCTCTGATCGCAAAATCGAAAGTAAAAACAGATATTTCTAAGTTTTGTATGCATTTTGCACAAAATATTTGAAATTTCCGTAGTTTTACCCTCAAGCAATAAACCAAAAAAAAAAAGCAAGAGAAAATCCAAAAGTAGCAAAGTCGTGACATCGTATAAAATGTGTGGCATTCTAAGATTTGTCGCTGATTGGCGGCAGCATAGAAAAAATTAAAATCAGATAAATGTTGACTGTGCGATTTAGTGCAGCTTCAAAAAAAAAAAAAATATTGTTCTCATTTTTTGCATTTAATGCTAACATTTTACTTTAGATTTCCACTGCAAGTTTAGTTTTTGTTTTAGTTTCTGCTGCCAGCAAGCACTGCTAAATTGATTAAGCCACTGATTTCACCACATTTCGATTTTAATCTAGAGCGCCTGTGGAAACACTGAGCAATTAAGTGCTTGCTTGCAGGAGTAACTCACGTCAAAGAGACACTGCTGCAAGTAGAAATACATACTACGTACATCTATTTGCATGGCAAATAGAAACTACATACTTACATATGCAGGTACAAAATTAGTGGATTAAAGCTACGTATACATATATACGCGTGTGTCGTACAATCCTTTCAGTGCGCTATCGTTGCATGCATCTCTTCACCAGCCCTTTGCCTTTGCATTAGCAGTCTGTGAAAATTGCTCACTTTGTTTTGTTACTACGAGTATAAAGAAGCGACATGAATTACTGCAAAGAAATTAATTAAATCAATTTAAATGTAACACGTTTTTCGATAAACTACAAATGGGTTGATATCAAGCATGCAATGGAATTAGAAGGACACCACTTAAAGAACTTAAATGGAACTGTAGAGTTTTCTATTAACCCAAACTGAAAGCGCTTGACCTCATTCGAATGAGGTGGTAGTAGTTTAGCTGCACTGTGTATGTATGAAAAGTAAAAGCGAACTAAAAACCTTAATCAAATGGCATTTTAAATTTAAAATTCGTTTTAAGAGTTTTGTTTTTATGAATTAGGCCTTTAATATAATATGTGTTTTATTGAACTTAATCCTTTTTTTCTAAAAAATTTGTAATTCATCCGAAAAGTTTGGGTAGTTTTATCTATTACATGTAAAATGAAGAAAATAATGGAAACGCTAAAGAAATAACTATTAAGTAGCTTTTAAAATAAATGAATAGGGAAGGCATTTAAAAGGAAACCAGTAGTTTGTTGATATTAAATTCTTAGTTCTCCCTTAAACTAAATACCGACAAAAACTTCTTCACTTATGATTGGGTCAAATTAGTATTAATTGATTTTTGCCAACCTAAGAACAACTATCAGGCGTTACTTAACTTAGTGAAAAAAAGTAAAACATAGTTTCCATGGCAATTAAATGAAGAACATTGCAAATATTTTTACAAGTGTATTGAAGGACGAAACTGTAGCATTGTCATTTTTATTGAGCTCAAGGCCAGTTTATTACAGATTTTTGGTTCGAAAAAAAAAAAACAGAATTGTTTGCATTTCTAGCAGTTGTAGCTGCAATTTTGGAGATAACCACATCTTCTCATCAGACTATTTGTATGTATTCTTCATCACTGCTGATCAGGTTTGAACTCAAAAGCCTTGAGCCAACATATCCCAAATAACAATTTTCGTTTTCTAAGGCTCTACAGGCATCTAATGAGAGTAAACGCACTTAGCTACGAGTGCTTTATGAATGCGTTATCAGAATTAAATGGCGCACTTATGGGAGTTATATTTGTCTTATAAAAATACTTTAGCTATTTTTGTAAGATAAACAAAGGTTCAGAAATGGTATCCTAATAATTACATATATATGCGAAAAATAACTTTGGCGGTTTTATTTTTGTTGAGTAAAGGTAATTTCATGAGAATTAATTCATTAGCAAATCAATTCAGATGTCAGAAATTAAAGAAAGTCATCTTTTTAATATTATTCTTGTACCAACTTGTCAAATATTTAAAACATTTTAAACGAGACATTTTCGGCACCGATGATTTGTGTTGATTTCTAATAGCAATTTTAAAATAAGCCTAACACTTTTCAAACAAAAGCGAAATTGACTTTATTTTTCACTTTTAGGAGTAAATTGACCACGATTGTAACAAAATAAGCTAGGAGAATTAACAAAAACACGCGTCATCTTGTAGATTTATAATTAATCTAAATGTCTTGATGACTTTTATACACACCAATAATATAATTTAATTGATATTATTTAGTTGGGGGTAGCTCAACTAAGTTTAACGAAAAGTAAAAAAATTAAAATTACCTTTATTTATGGTTTGAAAAGTGTTAACTAAATATGAATTTTTTTTCTGTTCTTTACCAATCATACCTAATACGAATCACTACTCGGAATATCGGTGTTTTTTTTTGACATTGCATATCGAAATTTCGTTATATATCTTTTAACAAAACTTACTTAGTTAATTTTCTTTAAACAACATTACTCGCTTCAAAGTAACGACGTTTTTATTTGTAAAATTTCATTGTGCTTAACATCCTTGTTATTTTCGCATGCAGTTAAATATTTTCCAGTAAAAACTAACTAGCTGCTTTCACTGTTACTGAAAATAAGTTTAAGACTAAACGATTTTAAAAAATGAATATTAAATGCAATACTAAACCATGCAAAAACTAAAAATTAGTGGTCCCAACAGTAAAATTAAATAAAAACAGTAGCAGCTATAAGCATTTTTTTCTATACAACTCTCACCTCGCCAAAACCATAAAAAGGGTGAAAGAGGCTTATTTAAAATTTTTTATGATTGCATATTTACTAACAGCAGACTTTTGCAGAAATATTTGAAATGAAGCAAAACAAAACCACAAACAATAAACATACTAAAAACAATTCGAAACAATTTCAACAAGTATTGGCTTTTGCCAAGCAAAGTGGCTGTTGTAACAATGTTTATATCACCCTTGCAGCGGTTGGTAATTTTATATAGTTGCCACTGCTAGCGTTTTATTATTGTTTGTCATTGTTGCACGATAATACTGTTGCTTGCACTGTTTCGCTATTTTTTCATTGTTTTTTTGTTTTGCAAATTTAACTATTGCTAGTATACTTTTTTAATTTTTTTTTTTTTTTTTAATGTCAATCTGCTGCGCTGTTTGTTGTCTTGTTAAGCTCGTTGGGGGCATATAGCACATTTTAATATCCCATTTTGTAAAACATGGCAAATAAAATCGACAACGACTGCAACGAAAGCAGTGCCAGCATTAACAACGCAAGCAACAGCAACAACAACAACAACTGCATACTTAAAAAGCAACTTATTGCCATCTTCTAGCTGTTGATGCGGGTTGTGTTTTTTTTTTTGCTGCCATTCTTACGGTGGCAAGTGTGGCATCTTCTGTGGCCTCATTGCTACCACTTTTCCAAAAGTTTAACAGCTACTATTTTGACGGTCATGCGCTCACTGCCTGCTTGTTGTGGTTGGTCGTTTGGTTGAACTGTTATTTTAGCTATCGCTTAAGTGTCGTTTGGTGTTGTTGCGTTGCCATTGCTGTTGTTGGCGCTGCTACCGCGCATTTTGCGTTGCACAGTGGCATAAAAGACATCTTAACCTCTGTTTCGCCGCAGCTCAACGTCATTGAGTGGGCCATAAATCATTCGGTCAAAAGGCATCAAACATCAAAATGTCGATATCTCTAAGCGATGGTCTGCTCGGTCTTGACTGCCTGCCACACAGCTGCCACAAAACGGCGATTTAAAATACACACACAGACAGATAAGTGCAAAAATAAATAAAGCTAAGAATAACAGCAGCAAATTGCACGAGAATTTGCGTGAATGTGGCACAGTAGCAGGGCAGTGGCGGCAGAAAAAAAAAACTATAGAAAAATATTACAAAACTACTTACAAACTTGATATGCAAAATTCTGTTGAATTATTAGAGATTAACACAGAAAATCAAAGCAATAAAAGTTTTCCGTACGCCTTAAAAAATTATTTAAAGGAAGATAACATTTTGTCTACAAGTTTAGGTTTTTAAGTGAAAGTCACGAAAGCTTTTACTGCTCTTAGAAATTGTTGTTACTCTAGGTGATTTCTACTAAAACTATAGAGGAAAAAATTTTATTTACAAATGCTTTAAGTCATCTTAATAAAATAAAAAAGTTCATCTTTTCATTCTCTCCAACAATTTATTATAAATCTGCGCTAGTCGGAGGTAACAGTGGCAAATTCGTAAAATTCATGGAATAAAATCACTGTTCTATGACTATCAAATGATTCTATTAAACAAAATTTGTTCAGAGACCCATTTTATTTAAAAATAAAATATTTCAATCAAGCGTCTAAAAATGCCGTCTACTTTTTAGAAAAACTGTTAAAAGTTCTTAGTCGTTCGAAGTTAATTTAATTTGGTAGTTTAAAAGATTCTTCATTTAAAATTCAACCACTAATATTTTAAAATTTTTTTTCTGCATTTGTTATCTTTAATTCACGAATATAGCTTGTTATCATATCGAAGAGGATTGCGACGCCTTGGAAAAGTTATTAAATATCAGCGTTTAATTTTAGCAAATTGAAACTTCTGTTTTATTAAGTTGGAATTAAAATAATAAATAAAGTTAAATAGTTAGTTTGTTAAAAAATAATTAAGCTTAGTTTTATGGTGCTATAATTTACTGTTTATTTTTGACAAAGTATTTCCACATTCACTTTCATATAACGCATGAACAAAATATATTTTTTATAGGAAAAACGAACGCACCAGCTTTGGCAAAAAAGTTAAAATTTAGATATATTTTTTGTTGTGGTTCACGTAACCAAACTTGACAAGGGATGACGGAAATATGTTTCAGCGTACTCGTAAAAATACAAAATTTTTTTAAAAAGATTTTTGCCAAAAGTTTTGAATTAATTCTCATGTCTTTTTACATAGTCGGTCCTGCAAACTATTTAAATGTAAAACGCTACAATCAAAAATGAGGTATTTTAAATTCTCACTTATGGTTTTTTTTTAAATAAAATTTGTAATTACTAATGTATTTAGAAGAACACAACATAGAAGTTTTGAAACCAAATGAAACCTGCAGTGTAATTGTTTGAATTAGTTTTAATATTAGTAAACTATTTTTTTTTTATTCACTTTTTCAACGTTAAAATTACCGAATCGGATAACATCAAAAAATCGAAAGGAGCGAGCACTTCTCCATTTCGACCGAATGCTAGGTTAGGTTAGGTTAGCTTGAATTGGCCGGCAGCGATTACCCCAGCACAGCTAAGCCTTTGCTTAGGCTCATTGTAGTACCACATATGTTAGATTTAAAATCGCCTACATAAACCATCGTGAGTATTCTGTATATTTTAAATTTCTGTATTATAGTTGTGGGGAAATTTTTAAAAATTGTAAAAAGTGGTAAAATTTTGGGCACATTCCTACTTTTGTTACACCTTAAGCACAAGCTAATTGAATATAAATCAAATAAGTTGTCAAAAAATTGTCAAGACTGAAACTGAATGTTTCTTTATAGGCTTATCACCCTTATATCTCTATGCTACTTCTATGATAAAATAGTATTTACCAACCCAGTTTACTTTAGTTACTTTAGTATATGCGAGGCTGTTTTTCGTAAAAGCGAGACACTTTTAAATATTTCCGTGACAATGTTAGAAAAAAAATGAGCAAAATCAGCTTATGCAATATTTTTATTATTGTTTGGCCGTATAACAATTTTATTTAATTATTTTTGAGCTTAAGGCCGATTTGGGAAAATTATAATGCAAAATCTTTTAATTTAATTTATTATTTTGTAATCTAGTGAACTGCCCATATGTTTAAATATTATTTCTAAAATATAAAAAATGATTATTTAAACTTAAAAATTTCTGTTGAAAAAATTAACAAAACGCAAAAGATAATTAATTATATGTTCAAAAGGAAAAAAAAAACTCAATTGTACCCCATTAAGGGAAAGTTCTTTTAGATTTGGACAAAAATACATCAAAGTTTGGGAATTTTCTGTGGGATAAAGAAATTACATAGGAACATTCATTTTTAGTTTCAAATGTGTTTATTATTTCTGAATATGCTGATATTTTCATCATGTTGAAATTCAAATGGGCGGCTGAATAATGGCGGCTCGCGTCGACCTCTGCACGCAAAACATCGGCTCCCAATTTCAAGTCTGCACCCTCTTGTGGTCAACTGAAATGCGCGATGATTACATTTTTTAAAACCTATAAAATTGCCTATGACATATGTATATCTAATTAGAAAAAAACAAATTATAGACATTTGAAAAAAAAAAATTTCAAATTTTTTTTTTTTTGACCTCGTTTAAAAACTATCTTTTTATATCTTTTTATGCTCGTTTTAGGTATATCTTATATCAAAAAGTATTTATTGTTAGGTACATTTTGAATTAAGTTAATCGAATCAATAGATCAAGACTTGTGCCTGAAATTCCGATGAACAACATGGTTTAGAGAAAAACGCGTTTAAAGTTTTTAGAAAGCGCACAAGCGTACTTCAGTGAGCGCGACTGATCTAATTCTATAAATATCGATTGTATCGAAAAATCCTTTTTTTTTTTAATTCGATTTCCTCGACCAAATTTGAAAGAACCTCTCTTAAAAAAGAATAAATAAAATTTTTTAGAATTATTATATCTTTAGTTTTGATTAAAACATATTTTTTGATATTAACTATTATGTTTCTGAATAAATAAAGCACAGCTCAGCAATGTATTATTATTTTAATAGAACTCATAAGAACTATATGCCTTGATATTTGGCTACAAGCATAGTTGCAATTCCAAATTAAATATATAAACGCACTACAAAAAAATGGGACACAAAGCAGAAGTCTTCACAAAAATTTACTGCTGCCGCACTTAAATGCTCTGCATAGTTAGAAAGCAGACGAAAGAACTAAAGTAGCAGTTAGTTCACATTGACGTGGAAGTTAGCATCGTGTGTCATTATATCAGCAAAGCAGCAACGGGGCAAATACTATGATATTTTGTTAATTTTTTTTATTATTTATTTTTTATTGTGACAACACCGCAGCATGAGTGTGACTGTTTGCTCTAAAAATGGTTAAATACGCCAGTAAGCCATACTGTCACATACGCGAAAGGCAGCTAAAATTGTTAGCTGCAATAACAAGTATGTGTTGTTGTTGTTGTTGTTGCTCGCTTTTCACGGATTTTTAATAATTCATGCACACCCGCTGTGCTAAAGTTGAACGCTTTTCTGAGCACAAACTTAACAGACGTTTGTGGCAAGTGAGTAGCGCAGCTCCTTTGCAATTCTCAATATTGCCACACATACACACACACACACACACTCACACATACATACACATTTTGTCGCATTTATGTCGTGCTTTGTCCCTTGTCACTTGTCGCTTGTCGTTCGTTGACGCTGACTGTCTGGCGTAAAACGCGTAAATTACTACACGACGGGGTGGCTACCCGTGTTGAGTTGGCATAAATTATCGAAAAAGTCCCAACGCTGCTGCCTCAACACCAACACTAGTGGTATTCATTGCAATTATTGTTGTTGTTGTTGTCATTTCACTTTATTCGTTCTACCAGTTATCTAGCTTTTGCATCATTAAAGGGCATTCTACTGCTGTTTGTCATCATGGCAGAGAGCTATCCGGCACGCAGGTAGCCGACCAGCAATTGGAGCAGCAGCAAATAAAATCTTGACATGAATTATGACTTGTTGATCGATTGTTGATGAAGTTAAGTTGATAACAATTTAGCAACATAAAAAAGGAAGCAAAAAATAAAAATAAAAAATGAGAAACAAATGACATTAAAACATGCAGTTAGAGCGATTATATTTATGCGAATGCTGTCCTTAATTGCCTTTGAAGCAGAATTTATTTTTTGGTACAAAATACGAGTTCGCTTCTTAAGTCTTTTGGTTTCATGGATCTTTTATGTGTTAAAAATATATGTGTTCTCTTTAAATATAATTTTCAAGCTTTATATTAAAAAAATAATACTATTAGCTATAAAAAATTGAAAGCTGCTTTTACACACAGCAACTTGGCAGGTTCTCTTGACTCCGTTTAAGTGACATGGTAAATATCATGTAGCTGGATAAATTGATTTGTATTTGAGTTAACTATTTCTAGGCTTAAACTGATATTTCACTTAATGTCACAATTCTTTAATTGGAATTGTTGAGCGTTTGTCTTTCTTCAGTTCCTCGTTCCAACTTATCCTGAACCAATTACTCACCTAAACAGGGCTCTAGTTTTTGTGTAGAACAGTTCTCTCCAAAGTCTCCAAATTATTTACATCACTGTTCGACCTTGTCCATTTTTCTGCGCCATATAAAGGACGAGTACGATGAGGGATTTATAGGACGAAATTTTTGTTCATTGAACAAAATGCTACTTTTAAATTGACTATCATGTGGCCGCTGTGGTCGAGTTGGTAGCGGTGCGTGCTATAACTTGATATGCCTGTAAGTTCGAGGTTCGAATCTCAGTCAGTGCAAGCAAAATCTTAATAATAGAAAAAGTTTTTTCTAATAGCGGTCACCCCTCGGCAGGCAATGGCAAACCTCCGAGGGTATTTCTGCCTTGAAAAAGCTTCTCATAAAAATACATCTGCCGTTCGGAGTCGGCACAAAACTGTAGGTCCCTCCATTTGTGGTATAATATAAAGACACACACCACAAATGGTAGGAGAAGCTCGGCCAAACACTGAGCTAAATAGTGGACGCGACAAAATTATATATCATGTCCAAAGTAACATCTGTTGCAAGTTTTATTATTAGCTTCATTTCCAGGCTACCGCTATAAAAGGTGGTTATGCTTGCTCTTGGTATACAATGCCTCTTACTACTTCTCAATTGTTTTGGTTTTGTTCCTGCTTTACTGCTGGAAATATATTTTTAAAAATTTCTGATAAATTTTGAGTTTTTTCGATTTTTTCTTTTAATGAGTTAAGTGAATAAAATAAAGTAGAAACGAATTCAAGATATTTTTTTCACCGCACTATCCTACTTGGCCATATTTTTCATATACTGTAGATACTTTGCCGTTGAGTCCTTTTGATTTTTTCGATTTTTTTAGTTATATATTTTTACATAAATAAAATCTGCGGATCAAATTTGACCAAATATAAATAAGCTTAGAGTTTGTAAAAGACTTTTCTGCTTGTGGAATCGAACTATTGCTGGTCTCTGAAAGAGTAAAATGCGACAATTTGTACTTAAAAAATAAGACATTAAAATTGTTTAGCTCACCTTAATATATAATCATAAAAACTATCAATTTGCAAATTTGATTGCTGAGGTTCACCGTTTATATATGTGGAGTACATCGTTCAAATTAAATATTGTTTTATATTTTAGTGAGCTTGGTTTGATATCGAAAAATATTTAAAAATAGAAAATATATAAAAACATACGAAAAAGAAATTTTTTTTTTTTAATATTAAAAGGCAAATAAAAAAAAATATATCAATATACAAGTATATTGAATGGATATTTTAAGATAACATAGACTATTATAGGAGTATGCATAGTAAAAAATATCGATATTTCGTTGTATCGAATTTTTTTTTAATCAAAGCGCAATTACTTAAAATATTGTCAAAATATTCGGTAGAGAAAAAAATTATACTAAGTCAAATTATAATAATTATTTTAAATTTTCATCAAACCAGTATCCGTCGGATATATACATCAGATGTACTCTTTCTTTGTTGTGTTCCTGTGTGGACCTGCTGATACTATTCGGCACAGTCTGAATAGTTTAATTAATTTGAATTAAATATTTTAAAGCAATTTAGAAGAGAACCCATGTGATATGACGACAGCTCACACAAAACTCTATTGGGTTCGATATTTTATAAAGGCATATAATATATCATTATATATAATATTAGTCGTCATCTTTTGTAAGCGACTAGCAAAAGAATGTCCAACTCGCTTATAATAAATTATCTTATATTTTGAATACACTTCACAACACTAGTCTGTCAAAATTAATGGTCGTTTGTAAAACTTGCTAGCAAAACAAAACAAAATGAGTAATTCTTATAAGAAGTAGAATCGCACTTACGTCTGCTCTAGCTATCTTGGTTTTTTACTTATTTTAATGTTTAGCGAAAATTTTTCAATTGCCCTTGGTGCTTTCCAATGATTATTCACAATAGCACCACTTTCTCACTTTCCAACACTTTGAATGAGGTTGGCTATTTTTAAAGTGAGTTTATTTTAACCCGCTTATTTCAACTCAACTCGCTTATTTTTGTTTTTGCTTTCCACGCTATTCGATAAGCTGCCAAGGGTTCTTTTGCAAGTTGCTTACAAATAAAGAGGCCTAATTTATTATAAATTAAAAACATTTTGAATTTGATACAATTATTTTGAAGACCTTGTTAAGTTTCTTAAGTGATGATTACTGCGAGAACTTCCTCCGAATACTAACTGTGCTGGTAGTGTTTCTTAATTTTTTTTTTTATTTTATGTTTATGCAATTAATAAATTATACATTACAATAAATACATTACAAAGTTTGTGATATGTTTTCCAAATATAGATTTGCACATCTCGCAAATGTTCTTCAGCCCTTTACTAAACTGCATTTGTACTCAGAAACAAAACAAAAAGGCGTCTAAGCATCCTTTTGAGTCAGCCTTACATTTAATTGCCCACACACTGCCATTTATGAGTGCGCAAAGAAATAGTTTACAAATTGAAAAATTAACCGCGTCGCCGACGCAAGTGCAGCAATATAACATATTTATTTATTTTTGTAAGCAATCATCAATACAACTCCTGCTGGAATATCAATTTCAACATTTCTGCACAAATAACCAAACTAAAATTAACAAAATGCCAACATTTAAACGATGCGCGGAAGCATTTTTCGTTGTATGCACTTTACAAAATTGTTTATGGCCAAAGGTGGAACAAATCGAAGGAAAATTACGCTGTCAAAGCTAATTATTGCCAATTTAAAAACGTTTAATTAAGGTGCAGCGACAAAAGTGGCAGCAATAAGTGGGTAGAAATGAGTAAAAATGTGCTACTCCAAAAAGGGGTATTTAAAAAATTAAAAAAGGGGAAAAAAATAAACCAATAGCAGACAACAGCAGAAGTAAAGAAAAAAATTAAAAAAAAAAATACCAGACATTATTAATATGCGACATATAACGCCCCAATGAAAGCAGCATAAGAGGAAGATGGCGCACACATACATACACATGTGAGAAGGCCATAACACGCTTGACAGCAGCGATGACGCTGATGAGGACAATAATACACGCTCTTAACAAAGAAAACCAAAAAAAATAAAAAAATACAAAATAAAAATTCTTATAATAAAAAATGTATACTACATTTATATTTAAAAAGTAGCTAGCAAATAAAACATGACGCGTACGCATGCGCAGATCAATGATTGTGCGCGCGTCTCATTGCACGATCATTTACAGCTCAAAAATGCACCAAAGGCATGCTAAGGCAAAACAAAAAAAAACATCGCAAAAAAAAAAAGAAAAAAAATGTTTTCAACACAAAAATGCAGTAAAAATTAAAAATAATTTTGCACGCATCTCAGCAAAATAATAATAATTGCAACATTGAGTAGCAACGTCTGTCGCGCTGGCAACGCACATTTGTCATAATACCCGATATGGGCAGCAGCGGACAGTCGAGTGACTGGCGCGGCGACCAGCTTGCACTCATAAGGCGAGCAAAATTGTTCAGCACAGCGAAATTGAGAAGAAGAAGAAGATGAAGCGGCAAAAAGCAGCAGCAGCAGCAGCGACCAGCCGTACGTATGTATGTACGTACACATTCCTTATCTGAATGCTGTGAATTTTTGCAAAAAATAAAATCATAAATGACGCACATGCGCCACGCTCAGCGGCAACAAAGGCGAAAATTTCAACAACAACAACAACAACTAAAAGGCATCTCCTTGCTATAATTATGCCACAGCCATACAATGCCGTTGTCGCTTAGGCGTCATTTCATTGTCAACGCATGGAGGCAGCAACAACTCTCTTGATAATGACTTTCTGGCTACAAAAGTCAGTAAATAGTGAACAACAGGTCTAGATTGTTATTGTTATTGTCTTTTGTTTACGATATCAATGCGTTCGACTCCTTCACTCGCTTGCCTTTGCAATTCCACCAATTTGGTGTGCGCTATTGAGACCATATCTCACCGATTATTAATACCTTTTATTATTTTGCTTTAAATTTTTTATTTTTTTTTTACTTCGCCAATCATGCTGTTTTTTTTCTCACTTTTTTCCATCGTTCAGGAATTCAGAGCATTGTGTCATATTTAATATACCAAGCATTTTAATTAAAGCATAATTTGTAAAAGATGCACGCATGATCTGTACATTTGCCGCCCGACGATCCTCATATTTATATTTTTTTAATTTTCGGAATGTTGGCAATTTTTTTATAAGTATTATTATTTGGCTTTTTAGCACCTTTCTCGCTTGTGTCCTTTGCTTTCAATTATTCAATTACTAAATATTTTATGTTTAAATTCCTCATAATGGCTTTATACATTTTTGTGTATGACTCATTTGGTGAAAGATGTTTTTGACGTTTTTAGTATTTTCTATATAAAACTCTTGCGTTATTAAAAAAGACTAGTGGCCTGTCAAAACAAATGTCAAAATTCAAATTTCCGTAACACTTCACACAATATATTAAATTCCATTGGCAATAAAACAGCAAAGTTTTAAAAAAATTTCAAAATTTTTTTTTTAATTTAAAAATTCCATTCACGTGATTTTTGTTAAAATTCTTTAACCTTATTGAAATTTTTTGTATAAAACTGCATATCAAAGTTTTAAACGTTTTATGAAAATTTATAATTTTTTTTTAATTTTAACAAAGTTTAAAAATTCTTTAAACGCGATTTTGGTTAAAATTTTTATCATACCTTTAATAAAATTTTTGGTATAAAACTGCCTTAAAACTGCATTACAAGGTTTTTCAAGTTTTCTAAAAATTTCTCAATCTTTTTTTATGTTTTATAAAATTCAAAACTTTCATTCACGCGATTTTTATTAAAGTACTTACCATAACTTTATACAAATTTTTGTATTTTTTACAATATGGGCACTTATGTATGTATGTAATAACATTAAACAAATTTTCAACCTCAAAAATTATATTAAAAAGTTTCAAGTGCCTACAAATGACCGTTAATTTTTGACATAAAAAATTCGCTAGTTTGCGTCATGTGGAAGAAATAGCCAGTAAAACAATTTAAGAAAATCAAAATAATTTATAGCTTCTTAATATCTGCACTTGGTTATTAGTGTAGAGTTTTATTTACCACTCACACTCGAAAAATTTCAATCTTTTGTTTTTAAAGTTCGAGATTTTGATGCAATTTTTTTTTAAATAATTAAATGTTTGTGCTTGATCAATTTGAGTAATAAAATATTTCTTTGATGTAATTAGTTTATAATTTAAAAACAAAAAAGAAGAAATTGCATTTAAAAAAATTATCAAAAATCAACTATAATTTGTAGCTGATTAATTGTATTAAAATTGAAAGTGTTTTAAAATTGCGTACTCGAAAAATTTCAAAGCTTTGTTTTCTAAAGTACGAAATTTCTATGAATTTTTTTTTAATATTCAAATGTTTGTGCTTCACAAAATTTAGCAATACATTTTTTTTTTTGATGGAATTAATTTACAGTTAAAAATATAAAGATATAAAAAAAAGTAATAAAATGAAAAAAATGAAAAAAAATCTAAAATATAAAAAAATGTACCCATATATTACATGAGAGGTGGTAAAATATTTTTTTTTAAAACAAATAAGAAAAAATTCATTAGCAATACAAAATTTTTATTTTGATGGAATTAGCTTAAAATATAAAAATTATAAAAAAAGTAATAAAATGAAAAAAAAGATAAAAAATAGGAAATATAAAACAACTTTCCTATTTATTAAATGGGGGGTCGTAAAAATTTTTTTTTAAAACAAATTAAAAAAAAATTCGTATATATCTACCTAAGGATGTATAAAGAGTATATTATTAATAGAAAAGTGATTGTCATACAAAACTAAACTTTTCGCATTAAAAAAATTGTTGTGCTCACACATTTTACATTTAACGATAACATAGTCTAATTTTTTATTTGGAATTAAAAAGAAACACGCTTAAGCTAATAAAACCTTACTTTTGTGGCTGCCAGCTTATAAAAAGAAGAAAGTTAAATAAGAATATTAACAACTATTATGTTTACTCACAAATATATTTAATTAAAATACCCACTTTTATAAATTAAAAGCCTTCAATTATAATGTAATTTAATGTATTAGATTAATTAAAGAATGCAA
This sequence comes from Philophylla caesio, assembly GCA_963971545.1. Classification (NCBI taxonomy): domain Eukaryota; kingdom Metazoa; phylum Arthropoda; class Insecta; order Diptera; family Tephritidae; genus Philophylla; species Philophylla caesio. The sequence goes on from OZ020608.1 coordinate 15,801,227, forward strand.
TAATTGTATTTATTATTATTTGATGGTTTTTGTGAGCCTATAAAAAATATCAATATAGAAATGGAGACTTTGTACGTTAATTTTATTTTTACAGAGCTTATTTGAGTTTTGTAAAAAAATAGTCAAACAATTTTTTGAAATTATTCAACATTCTTTTGAAGTATTAAACTTAAAGTAATCATGTTCAAACAATTTTGTGGAAATAATGAAGAAATTTTAATATGTTTTTCTTTTTTTTTGTGAAACCTATTGCAGAAAGAATACAAATTTAAAGGATATATAGAACATTATGGTCGCACGCTTAACTAGTGACTGAGTATTTTTTTTTTGCATTGCTTTTAGTTCAACTCCAACATTGCAAAAGTGCGAACTAAAAATATCTTTTACTCTTTTCCACAACTCGACAACCATGTTTCGGTTTCAGTTGCAAGGCAATTACAACATTCGAACACGCATGCTGTTTGCTTCTGTTGGCAACGAGTGTCAGATGTTGCAACGTTCCTTTCGATTGTGTACATACATACATACATACGTGACATTGTGCGAGCACACACACAATAAAATAAGTACACACATACATACATACGAGTATAAAGCAGAGTATTGAGTATCAACCAGCATCTGTCTATTGAACCTTTCTTGCCCTTTTTCTGTCGCTTTTATCGCACGAAAATGTTACAATTGCAACAATATTCCGATTGCAAACAAAATTCGTGCGCCACCAACAAATGCGAGTTAGTGCGTGTGTGTTATTGTCGTAAACAATGGTGGCAGAAATTCGAGCAGCTTAATGTTTTTTTATATCGAAGTATTTGTATGTTTGCAAGTATAAACGAATGACACGAGCATGAAATTAAACATGAATTAAAAACATATATAGCAAAAGAAGAGTAGGTGATAAAAGAAAGGGTAGAACAAAAAAAAAACAAAAAACAAAAGAAGAAAAGTCGTACGCAACGGTGGCGACAATAGCTTTACCTTGGGTCAACTCGGGCAAAAAAAAGTATTTTTATACCAACATTTTTAAACTGGTAGGTAAACAAAACATCGGTGTGACACGACTGCGATGCAAGTAATAAAAAAAAATTGGATTTAAACATAGTTAAACAGACTTGCTGTGGTGTGATATTTTGCAGAAAGTCTTTACCTTATAATGATGTGATATCATATCATATGATTTAATAACACTGTAATTATCATCTAAAAGTGTTTGACTCTGAATTTGCGATAATTTTGGCCAACTAATTTGCAAACTTTATCAAAAATTTTGACTTGAAGCAAGGCCTTGCTAAGTATATATAAATATATAGTATATATCCCAGAATCAAAAATAAAGTCAATGAGTTCAGCTGTTTCGCTGTGAAATTGTTCTACTTTGAGCTTGAATACAACTCTCAAGAAATATCAAAATAAATATTTTTCATTATTTTTTTTTGCTTGAAAAAGCACTTTGCCATTGCTGTAAATCTTCTTTAAGAAATAAACATACGGTAATTTTGTTCAGACAGATTTAAGACATTTTTCTAGAAAAAAATTGATTTTTCATTGCTAGAGTATATTTCCAATATAAGTAAAAAAAAGAGCACAACTATTTAGAAAGAAAAAGGTAATTTGTTACAAATTTATGAGTGCTCTACTATTTACCAACCGACACATTAACGCGATCACTTTAGTGTACAGATTTCTTGCACATTAAAGTGTCAAAGATCAAAACAAAATAAATCAGATGAAATCTGAAAGAGCTGAAAACTTATAAATATGCAATCTCACGACAACATAGCATAATTCTGGCAGCATTCTAATCAAAAGGTATGTTCGTAATATGCTGACATCATGCGATTCCCTACGGGTTCAGTAGCCTTTTACTTTTTAACAATGCCGATTACTTATAGATTTAGACCAAATTCCATTTTAAACTGATCGAAAGTTCAATAGCGTAAAGATAATAAAAAAAATCCACAAACAAATTTGTATGAATACGAGTATGTGTGAGTGAATTCTTAAATGAATCTTAAACAAATTGCTTCAAAATAACTTCTTTATTGCTTTTATTGTAACGCCATTACCTTAACTGTCACTTTGAAATGAATTCTTTTCAAATATATTTCAATTTATCAGTGGCTTTCAAAGGGTATAATTATTTTGTTAAAGTGTTTAATAAACAAACAAATAAAAATACAACCAAAAAAAATCAAACAACTTAAAAAGTAAGAAACAAAAGTAATATATTTTGAAAGGGCATGAAGTAACTTAAAAGGTTAAAAAACTCAAAATATTGCGCACCTTCCTTAAAACTATCTTAACTAAAATTAATATGAAAATAATATAATTAAAAATAAAAGAAAACTTTCGAAAGAGAAGGTTTCACCTAGTGCTGTCTTATGATGGTTAGGGTAAAGTAAATTTTTCGTCGAGGATGCATTAATTTTTGCTAAAAGGTAAATATGTAAGCTCTGAAAAATACTAATCTTTCAAAAATTGAGTTGATAGGTTTTTGCAGAAAGTATCACATAAATGAACTGCTTCTCACAATCGCAGTTCTGTCGCTTTTATTTTCGTTCGAGTTTTTCATATTTTGATGTCTGCTTGGAGAATTTTTGTGGCAGCTACTGATTTTAGAGGCTGATATTTTTTTTAATAGCCGCATGCGTTAAAAATACAAAAGTGTGGATAAAATATATAAAAAAAAGTATGGAGTTACAAGTTACAACTTCGGCTGACTCAACAATACTTTCCTATATTTTTTATTGACTAAACATTTTCTAATGATTTTTTTTTTCCTTTTCACTCTGTTCTTTTTTTTTTTTGCTGGCTGCTTACAATAAAAATAAAGTCGTTTACTCCACTGGAAAAATTGCCAAATCATTTAACACTTGCCAGCTGTCAACTCTGCTCTTAGAGAGCTTCCAATTTCATTCAAGTAGTCGAATCAGTCGCTCAAGTGGTAGCGGGTGAACATGCCAACGGTTAGAAAATAACAAAGGCGAAATTCTTCAGTGAGGATTTAGCACAACAATAGACATGAAATTGTGAATAAATGTGTTGAAATTTTTTTTCTTTACATTTTTTTCAATTTGGAAACCAAAACCAAGAAAATTCACAAAAATTGTTTTTGTTTTTTATCTGCATAAAAGAAGATAGTTTTAAGTCAAACTACTTTAAAGCATTTGTAAGTTTTCTTTTTTGAAGCAATTGTTTGTTATTAACCCGACCTAGGAAACAATGACTAATAATCATAATGATTTTCAATCAAACGATGTTTTTAAGGAAATTATTTAATGATAAAATACCATAACTTACAGTTATTTCAAATAATAATTTGACCCTTAATACATTTTTTAAATACACGATTAACATTTATGTGTACAATTACTTTTTAATTTTTTATTTTTATAACTTCACTCGTAATTTAAAAAATTTTTAAATATTTTAAATTATTCTTGATTTTTTAATTACTATATTTATATTTTTATTTCATAAAAGTAATTTTTTTTATTTATTTTTAATTATTTCCACTAATTTTTGCTTCATATTAATTTTGTGATCTATTTTTACTAATTAAGAAAAAAATATTGCTTAATAATTTTTAACTCAGCTTAAATAAATTAAAACTAATTCAAATAAAAATCAAATAATCAATAATAAATTAAACAAATAATTAAAAATAAATAGATTAAAAAACAAACCATAATAAATAATCAATGATTATATTTTATAATATTTGATTGGCTTTATTTAATTGACTACTTTTTTCATTATTTTTTAGTGGAAAAATATGTCTTTATAAAGCGGCAAAAAAATTAATAATAACTTATCAAAATGAAAATTTAGCGGCTATTTTCTAAACTAATACGGTTTCTTCTGATTTTTATCTTGACAGTTTAGATTATTTTATTTTCCTTTTAATTTAAGTCTTTTATGGAAAAGAGTTTCTAAGAGTCAAAAAAATATATCAAAATATAATCGTTGAAAGTTTGTTAAAAGTTAAAGATATTTCAATAGATAATAAAAGATTTTTGAAATTTTGAACTAAATGACTTTTGTCGAGTTATTAAAAGAAAAATTACAAACAAAAATTTGAATATGAAAATTATTGCCTTTTGTATAAAAATAAATCACCCTGTGTTAAGTGTCATATTTTCGGCTAAACGTGAACTTAACATACCAGATAGAAGTTTTTTTCAATCAAAACTTGTATTACACAATCCAATGGAGTCTGAGAAAAGGCAATTAACTTGAAAGATTGTACTTTTGCTCTAGCACTAAAAAATTATCTTTATCAAAAATTCCCCATCACAACATCAATATAAGCATTCAATTAATAAGAGGTGTGAATTTTACATTCTTAAAACTTTATTAATTACAATCAACACCTAGAACATATTTATAAAGGTGTATATGTAACTCGTACTTTTGTAGGTAATATAAATTATGTAGAAAAGCTAAGAACTGATATTGCAAAAATGTGTAATCGCGAAGCAAAAGGTGTCGATCAAAATATGGCGAGCATAAAAAAATGAACAAAATTCCAAAACCAAAGTTAATGCAAGTCAAGGGAATATGAAAAATTTGCAGCAGTAATAAAATAATTATGAGCAACGTCAAGGAAGCGGCTGGCAAAAAAAAAAATTGCTACGATTGCTTCCTCTTTAACGTTGAGTTGACACTTACGTATATATTTTTGCTGACAATCGATTTAATTTATTTCAATATAATATGAAACGTGTTTTGCATTTTTTGAGCAACAGCGAATGTCAGCATTCAGTTCGGTGTAGAAATAAATAATATAAAATATATAAGTAATTGTAAGTAACAAAGGCAATCATTAAATGAACGAGCGACAATTATAACAGCCGCAACAGCTCGAGCGGTGGCAGCAACAGCAGAAGCGGCGAAGAGCAGTGATTTAATTGTATCGTTTTTTTTTATTTTCTCTTTAAATTGTTGTAGCACGTTTCGTGTCTGGGTATGTGCATGTCCTTGCATAAATATATATATATATATATGTAATAGACATATGCGTGAGTGTTAGTGCGCCATCTAAATTTGGTCAGTTGCTGCATGCCATAAATGTAAGAGGATACTTTTTGTTTATCGCCAGTAATAAAAATAGGCGGTACTCACTTACGAACATACATCTGTATGTCGAATGAAGTGATTAAAAAACAAATACAGAATACATTTTTTATTCAGTGTCTCATTTGCACTGCGTTATCAATACGAAAACTTTAACAACCTGAACTAAATGCTGCACGCCTGCGCATATTGAACAGTTTGGCCGTTTTGCTTTTGGACAACATGCGCGTTAAAGGGATGTAGGTACTTACGAGGGTAGTAAGAAATACAACGATCTGAAGGCTATACAGTAATTTCTGATGTGAAAAAACATTGGCATAGGACGCGAAAATCTTTTATTTAAACAAGGCTATGGATATAGGTAAGAGTAGTAAAAGAAAAGGATATGATAAGGATAGGATAAGGATAGGATAAGGATAGGATAAGGATAGGATAAGGATAGGATAAGGATAGGATAAGGATAGGATAAGGATAGGATAAGGATAGGATAAGGATAGGATAAGGATAGGATAAGGATAGGATAAGGATAGGATAAGGATAGGATAAGGATAGGATAAGGATAGGATAAGGATAGGATAAGGATAGGATAAGGATAGGATAAGGATAAGATAAGGATAGGATAAGGATAGGATAAGGATAGGATAAGGATAGGATAAGGATAGGATAAGGATAGGATAAGGATAGGATAAGGATAGGATAAGGATAGGATAAGGATAGGATAAGGATAGGATAAGGATAGGATAAGGATAGGATAAGGATAGGATAAGGATAGGATAAGGATAGGATAAGGATAGGATAAGGATAGGATAAGGATAGGATAAGGATAGGATAAGGATAGGATAAGGATAGGATAAGGATAGGATAAGGATAGGATAAGGATAGGATAAGGATAGGATAAGGATAGGATAAGGATAGGATAAGGATAGGATAAGGATAGGATAAGGATAGGATAAGGATAGGATAAGGATAGGATAAGGATAGGATAAGGATAGGATAAGGATAAGATAAGGATAGGATAAGGATAGGATAAGGATAGGATAAGGATAGGATAAGGATAGGATAAGGATAGGATAAGGAAAGGATAAGGATAGGATAAGGATAGGATCAGGATAGGATAAGAATAGGATAACGGCTGGATTAATAATAAAATTGCAAATTGGTTTTGTTTCAAATTTTTATTTAAACTTATTATTTTGTCATTTTGTAAATTATAATATGTACTTATTGCCTTTATATATATTCAATGACTTTTCTGAATGTTTGACGTTTATTAAAAGAGGGGAAAGTCAATGACTGGTGTTTTACTCGTTAGTATTTCTTCTGGTCTGTTTAGTTTTGAACTCACCCTCGCAAATTACGTTGTAGTGGCCTGTCATTTCGATCTTTTTATCTTCGTTTTATCTGATCTCTTCTTTCGTGTCATTTTTGTGCTTCTGCAGTTCTTCAAGCTACACAAAATTCCTTTCGTTTCACTGTTTTACACTTTTGAGATTTTATTTTTCCACCTTTGTTGCTGATGTCGTCTGTTGTCACATATCATCTGACGTTTCGCTTTATTAATGTCTAAAATCATATCAACGATCAATTTTTCTCGAGCTGCTTTTTTTTAGTATGAATTATTTGTATTGTTTAAAGTACTCCTACGTGGCTCTAGTTTTTATGCTTGACAGCTGGTTTGTTGAGAATTTCTATTGAATTTTGACTTGGTTTAATTTATGACGCCACTTGGGATCAAAACATAAACATATTTTTTAGAGCAGTTGTGTCCAAAGATGTGCATAGAAAACACAACAATTTTTGTTTTTAATATTTTAACCTGTTGATCATTTTAATAAATTATGTATAAAATAAATATAAGTAATAAATAAAGTATATTATCGTCGCCAATTTACTCATATTATTCAACTCATATTATAGTTACATATGTCAATGTACATTAAATAAAATATTTTTTTAAAACCGAAACGCCTACTCAGTTGTTTTTTGTAAGAACCCTCAAAAACCTGTGCATTGAAAAGTTAATGAAATATATTTCACAACCCAGTAAATATATTTCAATACTCATAAAGCTTAATTTGCAGTTAAAAATTTTAACACAAAAATATAATGACCGCAATCAAAACAAATGTGCACATTAGCTCTATGCTGAATGTAAATGTACAGCTACAATCGAATTGTTTCCTGACGTAATTCCAAAGTTAATGAAGAAAGAAAAAAAATATTCAAACTTGGCAAAGATAAAATTTTATGTTCGGATTTTAATGAGCTCTTGAAATGTGGAAACTGAAAAAATATTGAATAATTGATGAAATTTTTTTTGCAAACCTCAGCAAAATAACTTTGATATATATCTATCACAAAAATTTAAATTGTTCTAGAAAGTTTTGAAAATTTTTTCCGATCGTTTTTTATTTAAATATTAAAATTTTCATATTTCTGAGAATAACCAAATTAAACCGGAAATAATGACCAAAAATGTGCAAAAACTTGTCCATACCTTTTCAGATTTACTTAAAATGTACAAAGGAATACTCGTGTAAGGTTTCCGTCAATTTTGAGTTATGTAAATTCAAAAATTCTTTCACAGTTACGACACCGGATGTGTACATCAAATCGGCAAATGCTTTGTAATGCAATGCAACAAACGATTACTTTAAATGTAATAACAATAAAATTAAAATACTTATGAACATATGAAAGCAAGAGATTTAAAAAAAAAAATGAAGAAAGGGCTTAACTGCATTACATACTTACATACATACAAGTGTATGTTTGCCTGCCGATTTGTTAATAAAAAATTCACTGACATGTCCACACTTTTGTCGACAGTTGAAGTGGTTGCGGCGCTCAATGCAACAAGTGCATAAGTTGTGGTAGAATGGCATGGAAAACCAACCAATAAACTAACAATTAAAAATGTACTTGTATAATTTCTTTGAATGCAACAACAATTTTGCCGTTCATTCATGCCTTTGCTACCAACATCCAAACAGAGGCAACACACCTACATACCTTACTGTGCAAAGGTACGTTTACAAACCTTTCATTCATGCAGCGCTAGCACGTTGCACGTAGAAGAAGTGTTGAACGCTTTGGAATTTGAAGTGTTACTTTGTTAACTGCATGCATACATACATTTTATTTAAATATTGTATGTACGAATGTACGAGTATGTACTTACAAACATGTGTGCAGAATGCGTTTTCAACGTGTGGCAGCCGTGTGGCGTCGTTTCCTGCATTTGCTTTGCACTAAACGGTATAGCGGAGGCAAATGAACTGAAATTTAAAATAAATTAAAATTTTTTTAACAGTCAATCAAAGCAAAATGATACAATGACTAAGTAACAAACGCACAAACATGCAACTGGGCAAGTAATAGGCTGTGTATACGCCACACTTTTGAAAGGGTCAAAAAACTGTCCAAAATGAGGGGCGTGAGCAAGTTGCAGTGTTAAGGAGCAGAGGGAGACATTATTGAAGGTGGCGCAAAAGCATGCACACATAATGTTTGTCTGTTGCATTTAAAATGCAAGCAAAGTTTGTGATGAGATGAATGTGTACGCATGTTTATTAGAGTGGTTCTAATGTTTATGCTTTCGAAATGTAGCCGCGTTAACTCGTCATTTACTGCTGGCAGCTATGAAGTGAAGGCTAGATTTGCCTTTATTGTGTTTAATTGAGTTTGAGGAGATCGCTAGAATGGTTCAGTATGTGTGAAAATACTATAATGATTTTCTGCATAAAAAAAAATTTTGAAATATTGAGTGTGCAGGTTTGTAATTTATTTAAGAGTAATGGAACTAAATGCAAATTTAAAGTGGTTCGCATTTTCCTCCGCACAATTAAGTGGAAAAATTGCCAAAAATGAATGCTCTAAAAAACTGAATATTTAAAAAATTTTAATTTATTCATTAATAATGAAATTTGCGAAAAGATTCCTGCTTTAAATATGTGAAGACTAAGCTTATTTTATAACTTAGAATATAAGATGAATTTTATTGGGTTCGAGGCCAGTTTGTGGAAGCATAGCACAGCATGTAGCGCGTTGGCTCTACAATCCCGAGGTCCTTGGTTCAAAGCCTGGGAAAGTGGTGATCCAGAATAAATATAATTATTTCAATAAAAATTAGTCTGATGGGGAAATGTGCTCATTTCCAAAATATAACTTTAATTTCTACCATTAAAAAACTATTGTTGCTTTTTTCCAAAAAAAATCGTCTATAAACTCAATAAAATAGTCAATCATTTTACAAAAATTAAGAACTGGACTCGAGCTCAATCAAATTAATAAAATTAAATAATTAGTTTAATAAAAAAATACAAGCATAATGATATGGAATTAATTTAAAATAATCATTAGTTATATATTAATAAAAGACTTAAAAAAAATTAAATAAAAAATAAAAAAAAGCTTTAAAAAATCGAAAAAAATAAAACAAGTTAAAAATGCTACCTCATAAAAGTAACATAAATAAAGTGAAATAAAAAAGAGTTTCAGAACTGCATCTTATGAAAATTAAAAAAGCGTAGTAAGCATAATTTTAATTTTTTCCAAATAAAATCTTCCCCAAACTGGATTCGAGCTCAATAAAATTGTGAATTATAATTAATTTTAAGGCCAATAAAAATCTAAGCCAATTTATAAAAAAGGTTTGGATCAAATAAGAAACAGCCTAATGTAAAAGTTGTAACATAGGAACCCCAACTGGAAATTTAAAATAACAAAAGCGGCTGATCTACGAAGTTTCGTGTGACTAAAAACGAGAGCTTGTTTTATTGCTTATACTAAAAAAATACTTGTGCTGTCTTTTCCGAGATTTGTGACAGTTAAAATAACAAACATTAAAAAGCAAGTTTTTAAATATAAATTTCGTCACCAGCTGATAAAATTCAATTAAATATAAAAAACAAACTAGTAAATATTATTTTGTAATTTTTCTGCATTTTTCACCCCATTCAAAATTAAAAAAGTAGTTTAAAAATGCAATATTTACTGAGCTCAGGTGTTTGAAAAAAAATGTTTTAAATATTATGAAATTCATTACAAACAATTGTTGCAAATGAAAGCAATAAAACACTACTCACTCACGAACACATTCGCACGGGGAAACCTTAAAATACTTGTCCTCGGTGTGATACAATGACTACTTGATTAATGCACTATTCCTTCAAGACCGCAGGATCCAATAATTTAATAAAAAAAGGCATCCACTCTTCAAAAAGAACCGGCACTTGAAGACATAACCAAAATATAAAACTTGCTAAAAAAAACAATTTATTGATATATAAATTTGTTTTTTTTTTATTTGATCCTCTACTTTTATAGTACACCATTAACAATCCATAATATAGAGTCGTATGCCCTGGCAGCTAGTACTCTCTGTATTTCGATATAAGCATTTTGTTATATCAAAAAAGTAATAATAATAATAATTATAAAGAACTTGATACTTTTACATTTTTTTGTAATGTCCATCATAATATGATCTGATGATATGATATATGAACATATTTGATGTAAAGATAATGCTTAGAAAAAGTTTATTTTTATTAGATTTTTCTCTGTATCAAATTACATATCAAATTAAGATTTCTGATAATGCAATATTATGATGAGATCACGCTTTTATTCTTTAACAAAATAAATTGTTATTTAAATTAACTCATGCTTAAACGAAGGACATAATATAGTAAAGTAATTGAAGATTACAAATTTTTGAATTTTATTCATAAGCTAATGGTATGAATATTTACTGCCTGATTCTGTGTTCTTGATAAATTATCAAGCATTTACAAATATTCAAAAGTTTATAGTTTGTCAATATCATTTTTCATATTTATTATGAAGCAAAGGAAAGTCATTTTTATTTTTGATAGGAATAAAGAAAACTTGAGATATATTTTTTTAATATTGACTATTGGTAAATGTTTGGTAATTAATCAAGAACATAGAATCGGGCAGTTAATATGCTTTCCACAATCAAGTTGATATCTTTTGTATAATTTAATATGGAATATTATTGTAAGAAAAAAATTAAATAATATTAATAATAATATGTTAAGATACTCGTATCTCGTTAATTTCAAAGCTTTTTTCAAGTTCATTTCAGTTCATAAATTATCTGATTTTATTCCTAACTTAATAAACCTAGCCTTGCTTCAGTTTTGTCATCAAAAATGTTTTTAATTTTCTCTTTTGATATCCTCTACAAATAAACCTTTAACATAACTTCGAATAGTTTAGTGGTTATTATTTCTAACTGGGCATGTGTATCACAATGATTTTTCTAAATATGATAGCAACAACAAACCATAGAACAATAAATGTCTCTTGCTATTGAACTCTTTAGTCTGCATGTATTCACTAATTTCAATTTACTTGATTTAGTTGTATGTTGCCGCCCGTCTGGCGCCTGTTTTCAATTTAATTGTTTATTAATGTGCACATGCAACATGCAACATTTGCATAAGTAGCAAAGAGCTAATAGGTTTGAATGTTTGAATTACGCTTGTTAGGAGAAACATTACTAATTGGCATGCAATGTGCTCAACCAACATCTAATTTATACACATTTTCGTGGATTCAATTGGACGAAAAAAATCAAGGAATAGAGTAAATGCACATTTATAACACACTAAACAAGCTGTCAGCTATCCAAACGGATGACATTTTCCGCCTGTAAACATGCGTGTTACATTTATAATTGGTTGAGCCCTCTCACAGTCTTGCAAGTTAATTATGTACATATGTAGGTGCCTTTCCACAGCACGGACAGGGCAGGAGGTAAGCGTAAATGTGAAGATTTGAATTAAAATAACGAAGCAAAGCTCTGTTTAGATAGCTGAAGTCGTGAATTCTAGTTGTTGAACATCATAAAGTAAATAAATAGTCAGCTAAAGCGCCATGCCGCTGTGTTGTTTTCGTGTTGCATTAATCAATATGCCGCATGCCATTTAGCGACACAAATTCGTCACTACACATAGAAAGTTTCTTAATTATACCCACAACAAACCCTTACTCCGCTCCTCGACATACTTTTCCACACAATCCTTACACATCAATACTGCCTGTTTTCGTTTGTCTCGCCCAAACTATCTACCGCCTTTGATATTTTATGTTCTCAAGCGACAATTTCTATGCTAATTTTTCATGTCTTGTTTATTTAACATACTCTTATACAAACATATATTCATATGAGACCATGTGAGCATATCACTTGATGTCCCTTTTTGAATGATCATTGTTCAACTTAGTTTACACTATGACACCTAGTGGAGAAGAGAAGACCACAACAGAAAAAATGTAAGCGAAAAGGACTTCAAAGTCCACTGCCGCCCCCTTTGTGAGGCGACACAGATTTTTACAACCTTTCTAGCACCTACTTGTTGCGCGCATATATTTTCTTCACTCAACTAGACTTGTGCTTCAGCTCACTTTGGTGTTCTTTGCTCAAAAGTGTTGTTGTTACCTTGAAGTGTTCACAATTGCAGTCGTTTCGCGTAGATTTGTTGATCTTTGTAGTGCCGCAATTGTAACAACACAGCAGACACGGCGACAATTAGAATCTCTGAGTTGATTGAAAAACAAAAGACTTAAGTAACGAACTTGTTTCGGTTACTGAGGATTTATGAATGCAATATACGACATGCATACGTGCTATTCTACAGCTTGCTAGGTGGCATAGTATTTAAGGCTGTCATGGGTTTTCCAACATATTTGTGAATATGAGTAAAAGTTATTTTGAACACTCATCGGTACTTACTCGCATTGTGAGTTTGTTTAATGCCACTAAATAGTTTGTGGTTGCACGAGCTGTGAAGTAAGAACGGCAAAGCTTTTTAAATGCATGCCACCTAACCTAATATTTGGTTTTTAAAATATCAATTTTTTTGAGAACTTTTTTTACCGGTTTTTGAAAAATTAATATGGTGAATCCGACATGGCGAGGAGTGAAATGGCTCAAACGAATTGTTTGGAAGAGGCAATAAGTATATATCCTGTTTACAATACCTGATCTTACTGAACTAAACTCAACAAACCTAAACTCACCTTTTGAGAACTCACTTCACGTAAAATCGCCAAACAATAACTAACCGCTCAGAAACTTACCACACCTAAATTAACCACACCTAAACTTACCTTATTTAAACTAGCCATACCTAAACTCACCACACCTTACTTGAACTCACCACAACTAAATACATACAGTCTAAACTCAACATACGGTAAATTTTTCACACCTTTACTTATTACACCTTAACCAACCAATCTCACCACAGCTTAAATAACCACATCTTAATTCACCACATCATAATTCACTTTACCTAGATTCACAACACTTATATTCACGACACTTAAATTAACCACGTCTAAATTCACCATACTTTAATTCACCACACCTCAGTTCACCACAACTTAACTCACCATGTTTTTGTTCTATTTTATAATAAAATCGTTTTACTTTAACTCACCACAGGTATTTATTCACAGCAGCTTATCTCACCTAATCCGACCTTCCCTCACCTTAATTTATTTCATGGGACCACACTTCACCAACCTCTCCTTCCTTCACCTCATTTCACTACCCCTTACCACAATCTAGTATACTCACTAATTCTTAACATATTTTAAATACCAAATGGAATTGATGCGTTTTGACCTATTTGCCTCCTTTTGTAAATAGAAGTAAATTTAAATAAAGATAGAATTTTATGTATAACTTGTCACCAATCAGTGATGCCATGCCATGCAATCATATCCGGTACAAAGTTGTGTGCAAACTGTGACTACTTTTAAGGAAGCGCACTTAAAATTGGATCACAAGCTAAAATATGTATGTGAGTGCTCTATATAAACTTCCAATGTTGAGAAGATTTGCAATTTTGTGGCATGCGTATTCCAAGACAATTGTGCCACAATAAAAAATTCTTAGCGCAGCGGTGGTCCATTGACCGCCAACAGCGATACACTTACAGAAATTGGTCGCTGTACTACGCTTTTGCAATTTTCTTTCGCCAACCTCATTTTACATGGGTGTTTACGACCTGGCAAGCTATTTTAGTAATTTTTTGTTTGTGATTTTTTTTTATGCCTTTCCTGCTTTGACTCACTGTATGAAAACGCGCGTTTTCAATTAACATTTTTAATATGGAATTATTTTTACAGCTCATCAACAACACACAGCGCGCGACAGCCAAGTCAATTGCCTGTGAGTGGCTGCTGTTATATTCATTTTGTGTCTGTGCTAGAACGCTGACTTTTAGTACTAGTAAACTTAGCAGATTATGCAACAGCGCACAACACGTAAAGATACACCGCCGCCGAGCTAACGGTCAAATCAGTTGTACAACCAAATGTAGTATTGATACGCATGCGCACACTGCGCTTGCCAGTGCTTGTGAGTCAGCAAGCTGCTGGGCAATGGTCGCTGGGACCGACCACACACAGCGTAACTGGAACATTAAACTGATTGTGTGTTATGTTTTACCTTATGGTGTTTGTTTTTTTTTTTTTGATTTTTTGTTGTTGATTTTTGATTTTTTAATTTTTGTATACCAACTGCTGAGTGCTAATGATTGCGTGGCGCGTAAGATAGTATTTGCTTGTTTGTGCATTGCGTGCCAAGTGCGCTCCCTGAGTACTTTGAATGCAATTAGCTGATTAAAGCGGTAGGCGCGCCGTTTAGTTAAATGTACTCTGTTGGATTAAATGTGTTGAAATCATTTGCAGTTCATTGCAAGTTTTATTTGGATTACATTAAATTTTAAATCATTTGCAGTTCATTCAAGATTTTCTTTATATAATATTAAATTTTATTGAGCATAGTATGACCAAATCTGATTGCTGATTTTACCAAATCGGCTGGCGAATATAAAAATATCTTTAACTATTGATCTCGCTGGTGCGCTAAAGTGCTTGGTGGGCATTTGGTGGTGTTCCTTTAGGGGAAGCTAGCTGGTCTGATAGTAAAGGTGGTCACCAGTCGACATTAATCATTAGTTTGTATTTGTTCCCTGCGATTAAATAAGAGCAGTTAAGTTTCAACTTGAATTCATATAATTTGCTCTCGACCTTAAGCCTTCGGAAGCCTTTTTAGAAAATACTGCTTTGTCTGCTTTGGCATATATTTCATTAGCAGCGCAAGTTCTTCGTAAATGTTAAAAAAAACTTCGTAAAAACTCTTTTTTGCAGAACGCTATTTGAAAACGAGTTTAAAAAAATACATACTTGATAAAAAATTTAAATTTTCAGCTTCAGAATTTTATTTTATGAGATAAAAGTTTCTTTTCACACAAATTAAAAACTTTTTAAATATATTTTTTGAAAAATATTTAATTTTCAGCTTAAAATTAAAAATCGATCGAGCCCTTTTTTATGGGCCTAGAGCTTTTTTCTCTTAAAAATACTTTTTTTTCTCACAAATTTTTCTTCACTAAGCATTTGTGTATTTTTTTTTCCTGGATTAAACTAAATTCATTTCTTACGCTGTCAAGCGTAGTAAACAATTTCTTCTCCTTGCGTTATTTAAAATCATCATACATAAATATATTCTTTATAATACAAAAAATTCAAGCCATTATTAGTCCTTATTTATTGGCTCATCTTTTATAGATTTCATAAAAGTTGCAGTAGTCTCACGGCGGTCAAACCACAGCAAACACTATTGCCGACAACTCAAAAGATAAGTTGTGATCGTTTATTCTCACTTTACGGCACACAAGAAATATGTTACGAATAAAATAGTATCAATAAACGCAGCTTAACATAAAATTCTATTGAAAATTCATGGGAAAATATTACAAGTGGCAATTTCGTAAAAGAGAAAATTACAAAAAGGAAACAAGTAAAAAAACAAAGCAACAATGCTCTTAGAAAATATGTGACTGCCTTTTACTCCCTTGTGTCGCACACCAGCGATTAGATTGCGGCTGTGTACTCACCAAGTGTATTGCTCGCATTTCGACGCGACAACACATAAAAATGTCACGCAACTAACACTTGCAGCCGTAAGTAGCGCAAAGCACAAAGCCAAGCACAACAGCAAGGAGTTGCGCCACAAACTCGCCTCTTCCACTAGCGACGGCGACGCATGTGCGCAGCTATTGAAAATTGAATTTAATTTTGATAAGACGATACTTTGTGGCTGCGGCAGTTGAATGCATGCGACTTTTAACTGCCATCCGCGCTTAGCTGACACTGACGATGATAAAGCGTATGACGAAGATGATGTTGATGGTGATAGTGATGGTGATGGCGATGTCGATGCAGCCGCTTATTAAAGCACTGGTTTTGTTTGCTTTGTAATTTTTTTTCATTTGTTGTTGCTGCTGTTGATGGCGATGTTCACAATTTGTGTTATGATCGCTTTTGAATTTTATGACAATGCTGACACTTTATGACTGCCCATCGGCGTTCTTACACTCATTTCTTCGCCTTGCCTCCAATATGTTGGACTCTTCTTAAGTCTCTACGTTCGTCATCACTACCACAACCAACACAGCCGTTGCCGGCGCATCTGCCGCAGCTTAACAGCTTCTGTTAATGCTGTGCCGTTGTTGTTATGAGTTGTCGTTTATTGTCGTTGATGGCGTTGAATGTGGAGCGAAAGTGGCGTGTGGCATGCGAGTCATCATCGTTTTGAGTAGTCGGCATCGTCAGCGTCACAGCCTATGCCGCTCCCCTGCCGCTCCCCTGCCAATAAATTCACCTTTGTTATGCAAATGCGGTGCTACTTGAAAGCAGCGATTTCCATTTTTTATCCATTGTGAAATTTCGCTTTTCTGTTCACATTTTTTTTTTTTTTGTGCTCATTGTTTGTAACCTGCCTTTTGGTTGAGTATTTCATATGGAATGTTTGATATAATTTAAATTTTTATGTTCCTTTATTTATTGGTTTCATTCCTTTTACTTTGCGTTAAATTTTCAAGTCGTTCAATGATGTGAGCTTTTATGTATTTATAGTGCACTAAGTGGTGCACTTTGGCGGTTTAATTCAGAATTTTATGATTACTAATGGAATGAGTTGATGAGAAGTTAGGGAAGAGAAGATGTTGTGGGATATATAATAAAGCTGAGAGTGTTTATTTACTTTATCGTTGAAAAGTTATTTGAAAACAAGTTAATTCACCAAAAATTTTTGCTTGATATTTAACGAATCATAACGTTCGTAGCAAAGATCCCTTGCTAAGATAGCGTTGAGATAGCGCTAAGTTCACGTTTGCATTTAAAAAGCCTGAGAATTTGTGGCCAAAGGCTCCTAGCTATCTGGAATATAAGAAGTTAAATGCCAACGAAACTGGCAATGAATGAACGAGTATAATGAATTTATGATAATGATATTGTAATATTGCTATCTTATGTAACACAAATTTTATATTTTTTTCAGCATACTTTTAGGTGCTTTATAGGCTGAAATTAAGTTATGTAATAGCCACAGGAATAAGGTTATTTGTAAAAAAAATTGCTTATTGGTATTTTAATTCTAAAATTAATCATATAAATATATATCGTCTTAACTATTAGCAAAATGTGGAGGAATTTATATAATTTAAACAATCAACATGTAGCATATTTTTTGGCTTACCTTAAGTGCTTCAGATATCGATGCCTAATCATCAATGAAGGGTCAAATAATTTGAAAGCTTGAAATCAGGATTTTATAGCATACTTTTAGGCAAAGTGCTTAGTGCAATAATCGGGAAAGAATTTTAGGCTTCAAGAAGCTTTTGCGGTATACATAATTTTAGGCTGAGAGCTTATAACAATCATTATGCGGTGAAAAAAGTACACTTCAATTAAGAAATATATTTTAAGTGCATAAATTAGACCTTATCAATTTTCATGAATTTTTGGTGTTCCACCCTTAAATAGATATTCGCACTTTGCTTCTAAACGACAAAAAATATTTTAAAAATAAGATTATATTTATCAACATAGGTTTCTTAGCAGTTGGCAGTCAGTTTTCTTAAAAAAAAACCCACACCACCACCAATATTTGAATTATTATCCCAACAGAGTGACCCAAAAAGCGATCTTCATGGTTATAAAAAAAAATAGCCTCAAAGCTAAATTCACACTAAATCATAGTTCAGTATCATCTCTCCTGCCTAACCATGAGAATTCTTGCAAACAAGTTCACGAGTACTTGACCCACACATAATTAGCAAATAAATACAATTGATTTATATTACAATTTGATGCCTGCAGGCGAAATTTTTGAATTCCACAAAACTACGATACGAAACAAAAGCTTAGGCGAAGGAAGAATAAACAAATTAAGAAAAAAACGCGCGGTCAGCGGGCGCTTCGCTTCTTTTAGCGGTCAACTGCAAACAATGCGAAGGTAATCAATGCAAATGTAGTGAACTGCATAGACTTGAGTGAAGCAGCCGCCACCAACCTTCAGCCACAGCTGGGCAACCTTTGACCGCGCATAAACAAAAGCTTAGCTAAAGCAAACTGCATATGAAAACCTTGCCACAAGACAATGCAACATGCGGCGATGCATTGTTTTTGCAGCAAATGCGAAGAAGCGATAGAGAGAGGTAGAGAGAGAAAGCATGAGGTGGAAAAGCAGAATAGAAGGCGATGTATAGAAGAGGCGTGGCAGAGGAAGCCCAAGTGTCAGTGTTGGTCAAATAGCAGCAGGCTGAGGCGCCAACGGCCAAACAACATTCGATCAGCACTTTGAACTAAGCTGATGATCGGCAGTGGATCAGTTAACCAACTGACTGACTGACTAACTCAACTCACTGAATGGTGTATTGCATGCACTTTTGTATAGATGACTGGCTGTAAGTGGGCTGACTGTGGCTTTGTTTGTTTGCTATTGCTACTCCAGCTACTCCAGCAGCCAGCAAATGCCACTGCCCAGTGGGCGCCGGTACGCTTAGGCGCGATTTGACCTGTAACTAGCTACAGACTGACTGCTTGACTAACTGTGGCGCTGCTACAGCTAAGTGAATCGGGCCAGAGGGCGAGATGAAAACATTTGTAAGATGTTTTTCGCAGTTCGATTTGAAAGTATCTACGAGTATTTGTGTATATTTTTATAAAGCATTTTTTTTTTTCAATTTTTATTTGCATATTTTAGAAAATATATATTTTTTTTTATTTCAAGTTCCACCCTCAACACTTGTGGCATGCAGACACAATGCGCAGCAAAATCGTTTGCGCACAACAATTGCAATTGCAATCGCTCAATCAATAGCAGCACATCAGCAATAGATTTCTATTGTTTGTGCAGCAGTGGAAAAACTCGCAAAAAACTTCAATGGAAAATATCGAAAAATTCGAATCATTTGCCACAATTGAATTGGAGCGCCGCAATTGTTGGCATTTTGCGGTTGCTTTAAATTGCATTTAAACATTTTTTTAGTGCAACATTTTTGCTGCGATTGCACTGGTTTTCAACTGCTATAATGGAAATTGCATGACGCCGCCTCACATATAAATCTTTGTACGAATCAATGCAATGTAAAAAGCCTTAGATTTTGTCTAATAAATAAATATTTAGGCAGTCGGGAAAAAAAAGTTTCCACAAATCGCCTGAAAAAATGCTAATACGGGAAATAAATAAGGTAACAGCAAACTCACGAGGAGGAGTTGCCAGTTTTCGTAGCAGCAACAATCAAAATTCGCAACTAGTTCGAATTGCGAAAGCCAGTAATTGGCCTTTGGGCTTGTTCGCAAATCGAAAAATATTTTAAATAGTGCAAAAGTTTAAGCGTTCAGGTTGACTGTGAAATAGCGCTGCCTGCATACGTCTTGCGTTGAACTGTGGGTAAAATTTGGAAATTTTGTAGTAAAATTAAGGTGGTGGTGAATTGAAAAGCAACTTAGCTCAATAAACTTAAACTGACCCTGCCTGTACTCTCCACACATAAAAAATACATAAATAAACTCGCTTATTATATCATAATTTAATATGACTTCTAATATGCTGTGTTAAGTTTAGTTGTACTTTTATATTTTTTTATATTATGTAAAACTAGGTGCGAGCTAATTTATGATAACTGCATGGCGATGTTATGGAATCCCTAAAAGTGGTGAACCCTTTTTACTTCACAATAACGCATAATGAGAAATGTCTCTTAAAACTAAACACACCTAAACACCCTCGATTATACACCACACCACAAAGCCAACTTATCTTAACTCACCACATCCAAATACACCATATCTTAACTCACCACAATTAACATCTAATCTCATCACATGTGAGCTCTAACGAGCTTATCACTCTCCACCTTAACTCCTTTCACCTCACTGCATCACTGTTAACCATTTTTACCTTGCCTTGCTCCATCTCATCTAATCTGTCAGCTAAAGGGAACGCAATTAAAAATATTGTTGATTCCTTAAATTCTAATTTGATCAATCTAAAATTACAAAAATTATGAACAATTGTAATTTTTCATTAAATTATTGTATTGAAAAAAAAATATTAATTTAAAATTATTAAAAATATCCGCGTCGTATTTCATGTTTTTGAAAAAAAAACTTAAAATTTTCCGAACTTCCAAACATTTTTTTTTTTTTTTTCATTTTGAATTTTAGGCAAATCATTTGGCATAAAGTAAAGTGTAAATATGTAAATTAAATTTAATATCGTTTTATTTAAAAAAATGCGCAATAGAAAATTATAAAAAATAAGTGGAAATTAATTTTTGGGCGAAAATTTTAAT
This sequence comes from Philophylla caesio, assembly GCA_963971545.1. NCBI lineage: Eukaryota > Metazoa > Arthropoda > Insecta > Diptera > Tephritidae > Philophylla > Philophylla caesio. Next base: position 15,821,992 of record OZ020608.1, read on the forward strand.
TTACGTTAAAATATGTTAATTTTTGTCTAAAATAAAGCTTTAATTGTTTTAATTTTTTCTTAAAAAAGGTGGTACATTTAAAAAAAATTTCAACGAAAATTTCTAAAATTTTTGTAAAGCTTGTTTTAAGCTAAAAATTGTATTGTTGAGAAAAAATTTTATGACACAAAAATTATTGCTTCTGTTGAAAAAATTTAAATTAAAGTGTACTGTAAATTAATCTCACATTTGTTTAGGTTGATATTTGAGTAACATGTTTTTAGAGAATATGAAAAGATATTTGTTAAATTCGAATGAAAAAGTTTTAGGGAAAAATTCTGCGACTTAAAACAATTATATTTATGTTTATGCCAGCTAAAAATTTGTGTTTTATTCATACTGAGTGGAGAAAATGTATTTTCAAAACAGTGCACAATTTCAATCTAAACAGTATTTCATCAAGTAAAATTCATATATACTCGTACAAGTATTTGACAAAAACATACTCGTACAATAAACCATTCAGTTATTTCGCAATGGCATCACACTGTGCCCGACATTGCCAAACAACCAGCTTGTGTAGCTCTCACATCGCGCTCACCCTCTCCCTCTCTCTCTGTCGCTCTACATACATACAATATTTTAAGGTTTTGTGTGGGTGGAATCACAAACGTTTCTTTTTAATATCCTGACCAATTTTTAACTCACTCTACTTTAGTTTCAAGTATTTTAAATTTCATATTTCTTAAAATTTTCTCTTTTTTATTTTAGCTAACTGCCTTCGGCCATTTCGCTTGACTTCACAACAGCTCACTTTCTCACTCTACTCCCTCGTCTTTTTGCCACAAGTGCGCACAATTCAATCGCTCCAAATGATTTTATTCCAACATTCTTATTGCGCTTCACACTCACACTCACACACACACACACACACTGCGATTGTTATGTTTCAGTTGCTATCTTATCTGTATGTAATGCCTTTTGTTGTCATATTTTTGTTTGTGTTGTGTTGTTTCTTGTAATATTTATATATGCCTTGCAATGACCTTTAACTGTTATAAGTGCGGCACGATCATCTGGAGCTGATATTGAATTGAAGTTTGTCTGACTGTAGTGGCTTCGTTTTTTTTTTTGTTTTTTGAGTTTTGGTTTTCGGTAGAGGCTGTGGCTGTCTGCTGGGCATCTGATTGTTATTGTTGTAATTGTGGGTTAACATGTTGCATGATTGCAAAGTTTATGGTTTAGTTTGTGGCATGGGAACTGGCGCAGAGTTTTGCGGATGAGCTGAATTTAGGAATACTTTCAATGAAATTCCAATGTATATACGTTTTTTAAGATAAGCAACAATTTTTATTTTTTTGGAAGTTTCAGTATTCCTACTTTTTTAATTAATCAGTATACACAATTCTCATGCGGCTCATATACTCGTATACTATTTTTTTTAAAATAATAATAATCCAAACAGTTTTTTTGTCTTCTTTAAGTAAAAAAGTGAGTCTGAAACATCAAAAGAAGCGGAGTGAGTTTAAAAATCCTAACAAAAACAACAGTAGTTTAAAATTACTTATATGATACATGGCTTCAGGAAAAGAGGCCAGAAATGCTTGGAAACTCTTAAGGGAACACTTAGTTTTATTTTTTCAAGAAGATATGGGCTAGAAATCAAGCCTGTCCCCGCCACTAGTAAGGGTAGGAAGATTACTGAGTTGCAAGCGACTAATATATGGTGGCAGTTTTCAAGCGACTAAAACATGATGGCCTCGATCGCGGGCACTCCTCTTGTGCTTTTTGAAAGAGTCAAGTACTTGGGGGTCATTCTAGAAAGGAAGCTTAATTGGAGATCTAACATCGGAGATAGGTTGAAGAAAGCGCCGGTCGCCTTATACTGCTGTAGGAGTGCCATCGGGAAGAAACGGGGTCTCTCTCCCAGAGTTGTCCTCTGGCTGTATGCTCTATGGTGTTTTTATCAGGTTGAACTCCTTGGATAAATATACTCTAGCTAAGAATCTGGAACGTGTGCAGAGAGGCGTCTTGATTAGAATCAGCAGGGCACTACGCACCACCATAACGCTTACCCTAAATGTAATGCTTGGCTTCATTCCTGTGGATTTGGCGTGCAAAATTGCCGCCGCCCGCTCTGCCATCATACTGCGAAATACCGGGTTCTCCCTCACCCCGGAGTCCGGGAACTCAGGGATCCTTAAACATTTCGAATTCATCCCGGAGGATGTCGATCAGTGCGTACCGAATATCACCCCAATAGGATCCTTCACCATTCACATCCCGTCAAGGGAGGAGTGGAAGGTGGATGACTTCTGGGGCAAAGACGTAGTGAATATGTTCTCGGATCGATCGAAGCTGGAGGGAAGAGTGGGATGGTTGTCTTCTGCGAGGAACTATCGCTCCATAGTAAGTTAAGACTTCCGGATTCCTGCAGCGTCTTTCAAGCTGAAATAGCTGTCATCAAAGAAGCAGGTGAGCACTTGCGCCGCAGCACTACTACTCCACAGAAGGTGGTAAACATCTACTCGAACAGTCAAAGCGCAATCAGAGCCATGGGATCGCTGACGCTGCGGTCGAAGCTGGTCGGTTAATGTCTGGCCTCGTTATCGGCCGCCTCGGAAATCTTACGTATTCGTTTGATTGAAAACACTCGGTTGAAGAAATCACTCCCGGGAGAAAAAGAATTTGGATTCCCTTGTCCACATGTGGTCTGCTCCTAAAAAATGGGCCTTCAGTCGGGTCAGCAAACGCTGGACGAAGACCCCGACTTGCAAAGTTGCAAGGTCCTATTGGCCAGTTGCTGACCGTAGACGGTATAGGGAACTGTTAAACACTACCAAGCCATTAATCTCAGCCTTGATCGATGTTCGGACAGGGCACTGCCCGATGCGGACCCACGCCGTTAGACTGGGCATCATTTCTGATTGTTGTATGGAGGATGATAAAGTGGAGTCATCTCAACATTACCGTCCAAGCTGCCCTGCTTTCGCAAGGGTTAGACGCAGGCACCTTGGCTCATACTTCTTCGATACTCCCGAGAGGCTCTCCGGTGTATCCATCGAAAGGCTACGCTTCTTCAGAAGAAACACTCGTCGTTTCTCTTAACAAATAAATTATACCGGTGGGTATCGTTTTCTGTTCAGGGATGTAGACTTATATAGTGGTATCACAATGGACTATAAACTGAAGTCTAAGTGTGCCCTTAGGAGCTAACCTAGTCTAAAATATGGTTCATTTCTAAGAAAAAAATTAACACCAATTTTTAAACTATTTTCAACATTTGCAATAATTTAACAATATTTAATCAAAATTTCAACTTAAAAAAAATTAATTTTTTTGAGAATTTTTTTTTACTCATTACATTTTTTAGTGCGAGAAAAAGCAACTTTCAAGTGTCTAAAAGTTATTAAGGAATTTTGAATACCCCAAAGAATTCTAAATTTTTTTTTTAAAGTTTGAAATTTTGATAAATATTTGCTATATTTTTTATACAATTTAAAAATTTGTTTTTCGATATTTTTATAGAAAAATAATTTCTTATACATATAATTTGTGGACAGAGCGTATTAACCGCCCAATAAAACCAAATCGAAATGGCATTGTTCACACAAAAAGCTTAAAAAGTCAAAAAAAATTCGGCAGAAAACGGAAATCAAAACGATAACAATAGTAAAAGAAAATCAGCAGACAGCAATCCAACAGCTAGCAGATATTTTGCCACCACGCAACTTGCCACAAAAGCCCAAAGTTGTGGCAGAGCGCCACAGTTTGCCAGCTTGCGCTGCATAGACATGCGACTCGTAAGATCGCTAACGCGCTGCCGATCCTGCTGCACATACATACAAACATCATTCACAACAACTAAGGTGACCAAAGGCCAACGAGCTGACACAAACGCGCGTCCGCACACACACACACACACACACTCACTCACTATAAAATGCTTGTCTGCCGCTGAATTCTCACATCCAATTGAACAACGAAATCTTCGCGCAACGCGTTGTGTTGCCAGCCTGCGGTTGTGGCACCAAAAAACCAACCGATAAGATAGCGAGCAAACTATCTTAGCTGCTGATGCGCGTTTTTTATAGCTTATTAGTGTTGTTGCTATTGGTGTTGTTGTTACTATTGTGTGCTCGCTTTGTGAGATGTTTGTGTGGAGGGCGTGCGATTGCATTTGTTGCAAACTTACACACAGCAAAGCGATTTTTGATTTTCGCCTCTTGATTTCGCATTTTTGTACTCTCGCGCAAAATCATCATTTCTATGCTTGCTTTTGATTGTACTATTTTGTTGTTATTTAAAATTTTTTTTTTTTTTTTTTTTTGATTTGAAAATATTTCTGCGTCTACAAATATTCACTCAACCAACACGGCTAGTAGGGTGGCATGCTGTTGCAGTAAAACAAAACAGAAAAGCACAAGATTTTGCTTGCCACAGTTATTAAAGTCAGTCATCGCATGTTATTGCTGTTCGTACAAGGTTGATTATTGTTAATAGGCGTTTTTTGTTTTTTGCTTTTCACTGGTGCGAAATGCGCTTGAATGGCTCGTTTTATTTTTGCTTTTATTACTTAACGGTCAGATAAAAATTGCTTTACTCCCACTAAACTTCATCTCTTTGATGATAATATTTTCGCATGCTTGCTCTGCTTTCTGCTCCATTTCCTATGCCACAGCATTCTATTTCCCGGCTATCCTCTTTCTCAAGCAAGTATAGCTCCAGCTTCTTCTCCTCTATTCGCCTGTTTTCAGCGCTGCGCCTCCTCATCGCCTCTTACTGCCTTTCGTACCAGTCCATATTCTTTATCTGCGATTGCGTTGGTGAATTTTGTTGTTCGCATAGATTTGTGATTTCCCACGATTCAGTTACTCCCCCGCATAACATGAATGGAAACTCCCACAAACGCTGCATTCATTGAATTCTTGGTTATTCAGCGAAAGTTTTTTTTCTGTATTTGTTATATTTTTGCTTTATAATTGCACATTCCATCAAAAATATTTCAACTTTGACCATTCGCTTGTTGGACATATAAAGTTTTGTGTAGATTATTATATATAATAAAAACTTTTTGGAAATTCTATATTTGGCGAAAAGCGCTAGTTAGTAGAAAAAATTCTTAAATTTACGAATAACGGTCGGGCGCTTTTTCCGCTATTATCGACGTTGAGTATACCACTGAAGTTTTTTTATGAACGCTGTCATAGATTTATTATCATTTGTCTTGATGGCTTTGGCTTCTTCTTCCTCTACGCAGGAATAGTGAGCCTTGAATGTGTTTACCTTTTCGGGTTAATTTAGGCCGGTGAATAGTTTATCAAGAGTAATTTAAGTATATACCCTTTGTTCACAAATTGTAGCACAACCTAATTAAGATTAGTTTTGAAGTCAAAATGCTTCATTCTCTAAGAAAAACAATAACACAAATTTTTTTTAAATATTTACAAAATTTCACAAAAATTTCGAACTTTGTAGAAAACTTTTCAGAATTATCTTAGGAATGTAGTTTTTTCGTTTATTCAATTTTATTCTGAAAAAGTGCAAATTTCGAACTTTGTAAAAAATTTTTCGGAATTATTTTGAGAATGCAGTTTTTTTCGCTTATTCAATTTTAGTTTAAAAAAGTGTCTTTCAATATACTTGCAGGTGTTCACTGTTAAATATTCCAAAATAAATTTTCTAATATAAAAGTTTTGATGAGATGATATGCGAATAAATTTTATTTAAATTAAGGTTGCTCTCTTTTCAGAAAAGCATATTGCTTATACCATTTATTTTTTAAAATTTTTCACGATATCTCAAAGATTATTTTGATATCCTTTAAAGAAAAGCCTGCCTGATTTTTTCTTATGTTTTTTTTTGTCGAACGATGCTATCAAATAATATAAATTTTTTTTTAAATAAATAATTACTTGTTTTCTATAGTCTGGGGGTTTCTGTTGCCGCTCACGACCATATTGCAAGATGTGAGATACAAGTTTTTATATTAATGAAAATATGTATTGATTTTCTAATACTCGGCAGCTACAGGGGCTGTAGCCCCCTCCCTCCGGATTTTTTTATTTCATTCGAATTTTATAAGCCTAATTGTAAACCAGTTATGGGACTACAACATATTTTTACAGCTGTCCCTATAAGCAAATGAATAAATTTAACGCTCATAAAAACCTAAAAATAATGATAATAAATACAGAAGAAAACAACGCCGAAGAAAAAGAACATACCTACATAACAGTATTAAAATTTATATTGAGTGGCGAAGACAGAGATTTCAATAACCCGCCTTCACCTGTTGAATCACACACTGGGCAAACGAAACGCGACTGACTACTGCGCCATATGCGAACCAGATACTGTCAGATCTACGATCTACTACCCCTACCTAGATCACATGATCACTTCTCTGAATTCGAGATTTAATGGGGAGTTTTTAAAAATTTTGCCTTTAGAGGGACTCATTCCAGCACATCAAACTAAACATTCGATCGGTGAAATTGTGACTGCTGCTCAAATTTACCACAATAATTTAACATGTCGCAGTGAAACAGAACTGAACTCTGAAATTCTTCTATGGCATCAGTATTGTAAAAAAGACGGTTTTAAAACAGCTGAAATGGCAATTGACGTCTGGCAAATTTTAGAATCAAAGAAACATTTCTATACTGCGTGACTTTATCCACAGCGGAGCAAACTTTTTCATTGCTGAAACGTCTTAAGATCTACTTAAGAGTTACTATGACAGAGAATCGACTCAATGGTTGGCATAAGGCAATGTTCATAAGAGTACTCAAACCAAGACGTCTTGACACTTTGGTTTGAGCGGTGGACGATGAGTCTGACGAATAACAATGAGTTTATTTTTAGCATAGTTCACGAGAGATTGACGTCTATTTTTGTGTGTATAAATTCTGATTTTAATATTCAATCATAATCGTTTACTTGAATTTATTGTACACATTTTATTTAATATAATATATAATATCGACTACGAAATGAAATGAATAGCCGATTTCAAATTTCTCACTCCAGCCCCTTCTGATTCCAAATCCTAGAATAGCCACTGTCTAGCAGTTGACCAGTTAAAGCGTAAATATTAGCGTCCTTCTAGTTTCTTACCATGTTTGTAATTTTTTTTTAGCCCTCAACTGATTTCACGCAGCCAATTCGTATATTAATTAAGAAAATTTCATAGCGTCTAGGTTAGGCCGCCCGAAACTTAAGAAAATAATTATTTCTAGTCATTGATGAAAAAATTAGGTTCAAACATTTTTCCAGTGCTTTCTCATGCCTTTGCAGCAAAAATAAAAAACTTCTTCTAAAAATTGTTTTTAATTTAAGCGTATATTTCTCCTTATTCCCATAAAATACGCAATTAGCGTTCAAAGTAGCAATAATCCGTTAAAAAGTGAATGTAACACAACAAGTATGTAGAAAAAAAATCATCCACCCACTTTTTATGTGGCAGTCATCAGAGAAGCTCCAATAAATCTGACTTTACGACTTGCCACAAAATAGGTAACAAGTATTCCACACCCTCATAGCAAGATTACTCAAATACAAACAAATATGAATCAGAGAAGAAAGAGATGAAAAAGCGAATGAATGTGATGAAAGGAGGTTGCTAGACAAAAGAAAACTAATAAAATCTATGCAGAACTTTGGCTGTCTGACTCGCATTGACCGAAAGATACGCTGAGTTGACTAGGACGCAAAATAGCCGCAAAGACGAATGGAGCAACAAGTGGCACTGAGGAGACCAAATGAGTGGTAATACTAACTTACAGCGAAACAACAATTAAGCACAACAAAATGTTGCCAAGGATTAATTACAAGCAACAGTAGTTGTAGAAGATGAATAAGAACGACTGAATAGAGCATACGCATTTCCATACTTTGCGTTGTAGAAAAACAAAATTTAGTAGTAAAACGCATTTGTAGACAATTGGTAGCTTGAAATACAAAAAAAAAAAAAAACACCTCACCAAACGCCTGCCATACAGCACGAGGCATGTAACGAAAACCGCGCGCTTGCAACTGGTATAGCACACGCTGCGCAACGACACATTGATTGCGAGACGTCAATTGAAAAGCGGTAACTTGCACAGCACAGGCGAACGCAAGTTGTCTGCAAAAAAAAAAAAAAACAGCATGCAACAATTTCATATTCTTAATCAAATCGTAAAAATGTCAATGCAACAACAGTGGCAATGCAACGTAAAACTAATGTCGATGAAAAAACCAACGCCTGCCTTTGTTGATGTAGCACAATCAAGTTGGGAGGGCGATCGGGCGGATAGACGGACAGTCAGCGGATAACGCACCGCTACTAGCTAGCTGTCAGCTACTGCCACCAGTCGAAAAGAAAAAAAACCGCCAGCTAGTTCGCGTACGCATCATAAAATTGACGAGAAAATAAACTTCAACAAAAGATTTATGTTTGCATACAATTTTGTTGCATAGACGGAGCTCTGTATACATACACAGATATGTACAAATGTATGCGCAGGCGAACATAAATATTCACGCATGTTTGTTATAAGAAAATACAACGCGCACATATGTAAAAGAGCAAAAAAAAAAGTCGTATACTTTAGTAGTGTGTGTGTGTGTATGTTTACAATTTGCTAATTAATTACCGCTGAAGCGAATGACCGGCTAATCGCAGGACTGGTTTAATGTAACCTGCTGAGCAGCAAAGTCATAAAGATAAGAAAATTTAAAGGATTGCGGTGGTTGGATGGAAAGCAAGTTTTAGTAGATAAATACATTTAGCTGCAGTTAAAATAAAAACATGGACAAGATATGAACAAATTTAGATGATTAATTTTCCATTTATACAAATTTCATAATTTGTTCATTAAAATGCAGTTAGCTCTGTAATTAAATCCCTATAAGTTTATGTTAACAAAAAATCATTTTGTTATGAAAATTTTTCACTTTTTTTTAGATATTTTAATTTTTGTCCGGCTTGCAAAAATTATTTTTAATGTAAGACATGCGCATTTTCTCTTTAAGAAGAATACATTTTTTTCTCGTATTGTAATACTTATCATTATAAGTAAACGCTCAGAATACACGTAGTAAACTATTTTAAAATGAACAGTTACACTTGATTGTAGTAAGTTGTAAAGGAAAAGGAGAAAATAACAACAGCTCACACAGGGTAAGCTTAGCTGAGCCTGTTGAGCTGCTGGCTTAAGTGTTACGTGGTGGCGCGGGTTCGACTCCCGCGGAACCCGTGAAGAAAGAAGTCTCATGACGAAATGTTTTGATTTCCGAAATAGTACTATAACTTCAACCGCTTTCGTGCTGTTGTTTTTTCTCTAATTTTTCCAACAAAAATTGGACTTTAGCTCATTTAAAAATAAAATAATGAAATTAAACAGGTCAAAAACAACAAAAAAAAGTAAGTTGTTTAAACTTTCACTTAATAATTTATGTAAAAAAAAAGTATCAGAAACTCTGATTAAAATATTTGGAATTTTTGATGGAATTTTATAGATTATTTTTAAATAAAAAAAATAAATGTTCGAAATTATATAAATATGTATGGAAATGGTGGAAAAAATGTGGAAGGTTATTACAGGAAAATATTTTTATTCCAATCAATTAAGCGACTGGTCGCCTTTCGTACCTACTGACCGCTTTTGTTATTCGATTGATAAACTTCAACACTTTGGCTTTGCTATCGGTTTATAATTAATTCTGTTTAATTTTTTTTAATTTTTTTAGTTTTTCAACTGACTCAGCGTTGTCGGCGTCAGGCTGCTGTGATGAACGGCCGATCGCTCACCCCACTCGGGCAACTCCGAAGAGCCGAGCGGATGTCCCAAATTGGCGGCGGCGGCTTAAACACCAATTAAAGCCCTGTGATGTGACAGGTTACTTTTTTTAGAAAAGCTAATCATTCAAAAGGCTTAATGAATTTCAATTTGTTTTTTATAAAAGGTTTTCAAATATTCAAAAGTATTCTTATTAAAAAATACAAGGCATAGGAAATTAAAATTTGTAAATTTATCAAAAAAGAAGCTTTAAAAGAAGTATAGACATTTATTTTTTAATTATTTATTCTAGAAGCACATAATTCGATTTGTTTTTTCATGTTATGCCTTAAACGAGATCTTTATTAGTTTTATACCAAAAAATGTAGTCTTTAAATTAATATGAACATTTAAGCATAATGAACTTTTCTGCTACAGGGAGGAAAGACCAGTTCAAAAAAGGATTGTTCTATACCTTAATTTTTTTAACGTTGTTTAACTACGGCCTTTATTTCCAAACCTTCGTTTGAATATTCAGAAATTATTTGTCTTGTTTTTGTATTAAAAGAATTTAAAAAAAAAAATTGAAAGTTTAGTCCACATAACCTTTTAACAAATGCAATTTTTGCGGGATCTTTATTGAACATTTTTGGGCATAATAAGGTATTTTTTCAGCTATATTTTAAGATTTGTTGTTTAAAAAAATATTGAAAAATAACGGAGTTATTTGCTGTCTTCGGAGATGCCAAAAAAAACGTTTCACCAACTGCTGACATGATTCCGGCCGAATGAGTAGCTGAAACAAAAAAATTCAAAAATTTATAAAAAATACCTTTATCCTTATACAATGACTTATGATTTTTGAAAAATATCAAATATGAAATAAAATGCGTAGTTCTGAAGAAAAGTAGGTATTGTTTTTTGGGGTAAAAAAATGGTCGTTGTTTTCATGCCAAATTGACAATTTTCAACAAATCAAAAAGAACGTAGATATAGTAAATATCTTATTTCAAGTAAAACGCGTTTTCTATAGATTTCTATAGGTAGGTGGAGCGGTTTATGCCTGCGAGCAGACGCTCTTTCAAAAATTATACAAGGTACGACATTGCTGCTTTCATAGGACATTGTTAAAAGTATAAGCTATCGAATAATAATAATAAAAAATCGATTTTTTTAAAGTGTCAAACTGACCTTAAAACACTTCCAAAAAATTTTCATTTTATTGAATTTTCAATATTTTTAAAATAAAGTACGGTTGGTTTTGTAAAAAATTCACCCGAAAACCTTATTGAAGGCTAATTTTTGCTTTTGTTCTCTAAAATTGGCAAATTTACTCACTTATGTTGAAATAAAGTAATCCTTCCGTACAAAAGAATGCGGTAAAAAAATTTTTTTTTTCTAAATTTTATTGAATTATTTTTTATTAAAAATAAACTAGTTTCTATTTTCGTGACAAAAGCATTGGGAAACTGAACTATTAGCACTTTTTAGTTGCCATTGGCTATGCTACAAGCACACCAATAAGAAAGATCTTCACGAAAACAAGACCACTTGTAAAAAAACGAACTTGCTTCAGTTACTCTCATCGATAAACGCTGCCATTTGATCGTAAAGCGCTGATAAACAGAACATCAATAAAACAGTGCTTATCTTTACGCCAAAATCGATTTTTATGCTGAATTCGCCTTTAATTTGTCTACATGCGATAGCAATAAAAAACCAAAGCACAAATGGAACTAACAAAAAAAAACTTAATGAATTATTCAACGCTAAGCGAGTACGAAAGTCTTAAGACACAAACTCGCCTATCCACTATTGTCCGCATTTTCAACTGCTGCGCCATTTTACCAAACCGTAACGCACACAAACCACAAACTCACATGATGAGTAACCATTTTACTAACGCCGCGCTGCAGTGAAAAAAAAGAACAACTCCGTCGAAACACCAATCATATGTATGCAAAACCATTGTGTATGCAAATTTTTTGGCCATTATTCGCACCATTTTTAGGAAATTGTAACCAAAAAGTAAATGAATAATTAAAATCAAATATAACAAAAAACTAAAATAAAATAAAATAAACTATCAAACTACTGAAAATATTTCCAACATTCCTTTTTACAGCTTCAATCTTACGTTAAATTTATATTCCTGCCCCTATTCGCTTAATCGCCAATCGTAATCCGCCATTCATGCCAGTTTGCGCATGTCAGCGATAAATTGCTTTGAATCACAGCAAAAACCGAATGTCAATAGCAAATAAAACTACACTGTTGGCACAGTAACTCGACTTTGTTTGGCATTTTTTAATGTAAATTGCCAGCGCTGCCAGCTCATTTGGTGAACATTCGAGTAAGCGCACGATTACTCGCAAGAAGCGAAGCGCACAATTTCTGCCTCAAATGTGGTCAACTAAAATGATTTAATTTCATTTACGTGCCTGGTAAATTTGATGTTCATTGTAGTTTGAAGTTAACACATATTTCATATGTGTACGTAATGTTTCTGTGTATGTATGAGTGTGTAGTATTTAATGGAAACGATCAACGTTTAGAAAATGGCGTACATTGTTGACGAACTAGTTTTAAGGAGCAAAAAAGCTAAGTGTTTACTGAGAAAATAATTTTTAGGCAAGCAAATTGAGTGATTTTTCCAGATAATTTCTTATACACAGTGTTTTTCAACAAAAAATGATTTTGAGGAATTTGGAAATTTTTTTTTAATATAATATTTCTCATTAAATTATATTTTTTTTTCTAAAATCCTTTTAAAGTATTACTTTAAATTTAAAATAAACTTAAAAACAATTTTTTCTAAAATCCTTTTAAAGTTTTACTTTAAATTTTTAATAAACTTAAAAACAATTACCATTCGTTTTTTTCTCTAAATTTTACACTTTTTATTTATTTTTTAGAAATTTTTTAATGTAAAATGTGTTTAAGCGTTCTATTTTCATACTCGAAATGCAACATGCATTAAGCTTACCGTTGATATTTAAGAACAATGTAAGTCAATCTCGCCAATCCATTGTGTGAAGGAAATGGCTTTAGAGTTTTTGTTAAAAAAAATTAAAAAATTCGTGGTTAAAATTCTGATGAGGAGATGTGTTGCTATCTACTAAAAAATCTACTAAAACTGTAAATCTTTTTTTCTAACTACAGCTTATAATTATTTGCTAAATTTTGTTTAAATTGTGAACATACATTGATGCTTGGGCTTTCACGGCTGTAGTTATTATTGTTGTTTGCCTTATAATCTCTTGTGCTGGGATTAAATAATTTACTTTAGTCCAAGCCACGATATAAATCTGAGTATTGAGCCTAAGTCTCTGGAAGTTATCCCATCATCCGTAATCAAATATTTGCCTAGACGCTTTTGGCGTTTGTGCATCAATGCGAGGCACTGCTCCAGAACGTGTTTTGAAGTTTCTTTCTCTTCCCTGCAGAATCTGCAACGTTTTTCCGAATCTATTCCCAGTTTATTTAGGTGATAATTCAGCCTACAGTGTCCTGTAAGAATTGCTCTGATCATTCTCAAGTTGTTCTTTACCAAGCCCATACATTCCCAAAATATTGTTTGGTTGTATCTACGCAAAAGTGATTTGGAGTGTTCAGACCTGGTTGATTGTCCCAGTGTGATTTACGGAGGACTGCTACCTTTTTTCCTCGTAGATGCTGATAATGCCCCCTTCCCTAATCCTGAAAAAGTTTCCGAACCTATAAACGGAGTTGATGCCCCCTTTTTAACGAGCATGTCCGCGATCTCATTTCTAAAGATTTGAGCGTGATCTGGCACTCAATAAACACAGACCCGGTTCGTTAGGCAAAGTGTGTTCAGCTTATCAAGGCAATCCATCACCAGTTTTGAGGTTACCTGGTAAGATTTAAGGGCCTTGATGGCTGCTTGGCTGGCCGAGAGATAAAGCAATATTCCGTTTCCGGTAGTTACGTTGGAGGTTAAACACCCTACACCTTTCTATAGCATAAATTTATGCTTGAAAAATAGACATATGTGTCCCCATTGATAACGAGTACTTAAACCTCGGTCCATACACTCTCTTTGCGGTAAGCGGGGCGTCCGTGTACCAGTTGATCATTTGATGGTCTATTTTATAGGTTTCGGAAAAACACACCCAACTTCTTTTGTTGCTCAATTCAGTTTTGCATCTTTTTGTGAAGCTTTTGGTACCGATCATCCTTTGGATGACCCTCTTCGCTTGTATTTGAATATGGAGGTGGAGTGGTGGTAGGTCTAGTAAGACTTCCTGTGCTGCCGTTGGGCAGGTTCTCATAGCCCCTGTTAAGCTGACGCAGGGCAGTCTTTGCAGTTTGCTTAGTGTTTTAATGACACCTTGCTGGTGTGTTCTATGGTGTGTTCTATTTGCCCAGACAACGGCCCCATAAGTAATTGTAGGCCGTACAATGGCCATATACATCCATCTGTGTATTTTTGGGGAGCAGCCCTAACTTTTCCCAGCCATGGATTTACATGCCATAAAAATTCTTTCGGCTTTCTTCCACACTTCTTCCAAGTGGGATTTCCACAGCAGTTTTTGATCTAGTATTACCCCTAGAAATTTTAGATCCTGCTATGCTATGCTATGTTTATTCCGTCAAGACGAATCGGCTTAAGGCCGAGCTGTAGTTGCAGAATGAAATATTTTTTTAGTTGTGAAATTATAAAAAGAAAATTCACTTGTACAATTTTTCAAAAACTAAGCTTATGATTTTAAAAACGTGAATGTTGTTTTTTTCACCCACTCCACTTGTATAGAAATTATTAATCAAGTTGAGTGCCATAACGCCTCAAATTTTTTTCTTCATCCGATATTACTTAAGACAGAACAGATAGAACAGATTTATTATTAATTGTGGTATAAAAATATTTTTAAAATCGATTATTAAATTGCTTTTTCAATATCGTAATATGCACACATGTCCTCTTTTTTAAATGCCGATAATTTTTAAATTCTTCTACTGCCTTTATAAAAAAATAAATAAATAAATATTTCTACTGTCTTTATAACTAAATAATACGATTATTCATCAAAAGTATATACTTAGTTCCTTTTAAAATACAATTTATTTACTTATGTTTAAATTTTATAAAATATTTATTAGTAGTTAATATAACACCTCCTTTTACTACACGAACCTATTTTCCTACTAACACTTTATTCGATGTTTACCATATTTACCGTTTTCGGCAAACTAAACACTTGGCATTACAAAAAATCTTACTAACTTTGCTGACTTTTATGACTACATCAACAATATTAGAAATTAATCTTTGCATATTTTCGATAGACCACACACCGAGGTGATATCCAATCCAATTGGCGATATCGACGACTATGCAGCACAAAAAAGGTGCACACTTCCAAAATGCGTTCGGATTTCATACGATTTACTTGGCACACACTGTCTCTAGCTAACAATGCATACTAATTACGTTTCCAAGCACGACGTTAATAGCTGTTTGGGATCATTTAAATCTGTCATTAACACCAAAAGTAGTAGAAGACGAAACTGACGCCACGCAACACTGTGCAATTTTGAGAAAACGGAATGCGGAATGTGAGATGACAAGCAGCGCATGCGAAACGATATGCGGTCACTGTGAAGTTGTGTACGTAATAATTTAATTTGAAATTTTTAATTATTTATTTTGCATTTGATTTTTTTTTTTTTTTCATTTTATAGTAATGAATTTGATTGTTCAAATTGCGTACACTGTTTTCAGGTGAGCCATAAAAATATAATTTATACGGCAAATCACATAATTAAAAGTGAGCAATTCAAAATTTGTATATACACACAATTTTTAACAAAGTACTTAGAAACCAAATAGAGAAATTGTAATTTTTGTATCAAAGAATTAAAAACAGCACACTATTCAATGCAATAGAAGCGTGAAATGTGAAAATATCCCAGAGATAAGGTTAATCGTTATTAAAATACAAAAATATTAATAAAACTTTCAGGCAGAGCATATTAGGTGCTAAAAGTTGAAACAGACACATGGCAAAAATTCATGGAGCCGGAAGCTGGGACCTCTTCAAATAGCTGAGATATCTTCAGAAGTCTTTGGGATTATTACCTGCAGTAATCAACATATCCGATTGTAAAATATAAAGGAAAATAAAAGGAAATAATTCAGGTAAAAAATATCATCCTTTAAATAAGGAAACCAATATCTAAAATTTATTGAAGGTGAAAAAATAATGATAAGATCTTAAATAAGACGTAATATAAAATTTATTTTAAATTGTAAATTTATAATAAAATTATGACTTTTTGTCCCTGGAACTCACGATACATGTGTGGTTAGGCAATACCCTCATCTATGCATTATTACACGAGCAAAGGCAGAACGAATTTTTACCATTAGGCCATATAAATAAACTTTTCTCTTTTTTAAAGTTATTTTCCCATTAGTGCGAAAAGCTAAGGTTTGCAAGAAAATTCTTATATATTCAAAAATATATTGCTAAAGTTGTTTTTATACGCAATTTCTTAAGCTTATTTAATTTTGGTAAAACAAAGTTAAAATTGCTAGAGGCTACAAATTTCAATTGACTTTTGATAATCTTGTAATGAAGTTCTGCCTAAATTTCTTCAATGCAAGGTAAATATTAATTTTATTTGTAAAAAAATTTCAAGCTTCATTTTTCTTTTTTAAATTTAAGATACAACAAGATATTTTGCAAGCTTCATTTAATTTTTAGTTACATTTTTTATATTTTTAATATGTAGTAGCATATTTTATTTACAATTTCAAAGCAAACAGAAAAATATTTGAGCAATAAAAACTGATAGAAAATTAAAATTAGGTTAAATTTAACCCTAACACCGTGCATACACGAAACGGTCTTTATTTTAAATGTTGGAATTAAATGAGCCAAGCAATATAATTATACGTTTAGGTTGCAAATTCAAAAAAAATTGTCAAAATTGTTTACCACTGATTTTCCGGGAAAAAACAAAAGTCTGCCTTTAATGTATCAAATTAGACCTTGTGAAGCTTGTGGCAATCTTACTAGCTATTAAAATCTGAAAAATATCATTTTAAACTAGTTTTGAATACAATTAACAAAATTCACCAAATACCAATTCATAAGAATACATAAATATGAAAGAAAGTCAAATACTTAACAACTTTCAAATGTTAACTCGACCAGATTTGGGTTGGTACTACTGCAATACAATTTAGAAGCTACAATTTATCATCCCTTTACACACATTATTTATAGAAATGCGCCAGTGCCACATCAACTTCCTTGCGCTGTCACATTGATTAAGCCACGCCTTATAAGGCAATATGGTAATTATTAAAGCAGTTGAAATGCCTTTTGTGTATATTAATTATTACTTTTTACACAACCTACTATGCAACCACAAAAATCCAAACAAATTAACTAACTACGAAAATTTTCCCAGATCGCCAATGCTTTCGAATATTATTAGCAAGTTTGTAGCTGAACTCTTTAGTCTGTCTAATGAAAATTGGTAGAAAATTAGCAAGGTTTTACCGCTAACTACATTTCATTGCAACAACAACGAGCAAACAAACATGCACTTGAAGGTGGTAAAAAAGAACATACTAAGAACAACTTAAACAATTAACAAGACAACAAAAACAACACAGGCGAAATTGTGCATATTGGTTTTTATAACCAAAACAAAAAGCGCATCATAACCGCAAATCCGCACAGGCTACCAACCGTTTGTGTCAATTTTTTTTTACTTTGTTTTACTGCGGTGCTTTACTGTTTGCTGCGGCAGCTACTCCGGTGCCTAATACTTATTAGGTTTTTTGTGTTTGTTGTTTGCTAAGCAACAACAATCGTCCTCGCTGGTATGCTGTCAATGCGTTGCTCCAATCAATGCTGCATACGTTTACACTGAATCAGCCCATAAGATCAACTGTTAAGCTTGTAATGAACAAAGCAACCACGCAGTACAAACAGCAACAAAAAAAAATAGTAACAACAACAGCAACTGCATCAGCATCAGCTGGAACAACCAGCAACATTACAAGAACAAACGATTTTTAGTGCCTGTTTTATGTCAGCATTAAATTTACTAATTTATTTGCGTGGAGAATTATTGCTGCACAACGTCAAAACTTGGCAATATTTTGATATGGTTGTAGTCATTACCACCACAGTGGCGGCGACGATGGCAGCGAGCGGCCACATCACGGCATTAACACGAATAGTAGCAGCGAATGAGCAGTGAGCGTTGCGCCATGCCGCCGCCTGTGGCAAGGTTTCACATTTAGTTGCTGGTCAGTTTTGTTCTACTTGATTTTGATTTTCTCTACCATTTCGACCTCTTGTTGACGGGGTGGCGGCAGTTTGTACCGTATTGCCGCATACCAGCCGTCTTAGCATGGCGCTCATTTGGCCTAGACCACATGTGGTTCTTGTTGCGTGCTCTATGCGGCTGGATTGAGTAGAAATTCGTAAGCGTAATTTTTGTAAAAAACATGAAAGTAGTTGATTCGCAGAAATTGCATTGTGGTGAGTGAGAAAGCTTCGTGCAGCTAATGTTAGTGCCGGCTTTCTTATGTTGCATAATTCTGTTGCGCAGTTGTTGGTTAAATTAATTATGACTTATTAGCGTTTAAGTTGTCAATTTATAGTTGTAGTTTAGCAAAGCAGGTGTGGTTTCTCTATACCAGTGTGTAGTTCATTAATTTCTTTCATTATCTTTAAAAATTTCAGTCAATGTGTTATTTAGACAAGACATTTTTTATAAATATTTGTTTTATTACATAGGCTGAGAAAAAAATGTGCAAAATAAGTTTATTTTATCCGTTTATACGATTTCAGAAATTTTCTTTGCGGTTTTAAGCTAATCGAAAGGAATTCCGCTAGGTATTCAATAATAACTGCAAAAAGGGCTTTATTATGTGTTGTTTTCATTTTTGACTTTCCTTTCTTCATATTTTGCTTGTAAAAATAAGAGTAAAAAATAAATAAAATAAAAAAAGTAAGTATGAAATAAGAACTGAATTTTGATTAAAGAAAATAATGTTTGTGTATTACGATGATCGGCCTTTGAATTTAAATTTTTAAAAAATTTTTTATTTTTCAAGCTCGAGGCCCCCAAATTAAATAAACTTCGATGTTTGTTTATTTTTGTATTTTACTGTCGATATTTCGACCTCAATTTGAGATCATCATCAGGAACACGAACAGGCACAAACAAGAGTTCCTGATGATGATCTCAAATTGAGGTCGAAATATCGACAGTAAAATACAAAAATAAACAAACATCGAAGTTAATTTAATTTGGGGGTCTCGAGCTTGAAAAATAAAAATTGTTTAAAAATATAAAGAAAATAATAGTAAAAATTAAAAAAAAAAAAATTTGAAAATTATGATAAGTGAGTTTTTGAAACATAAATTTAATAAATTTTAGTTAAAGATGATTTAAATAAAAATATATTCAAAATAATGTGTAAAATTGTGAAAATGATACAAATAAATACAAACAGAATAACACAGAGGAGGTTAAATTAAATTTAACTAAATGATATTACAATAAAAAGAATAAATAATAAAATTTAAATAAGTTAAAATTAAATTAAAAAATATATTAAATTAAATAAAATTTAACTTATTTAAATTAAATAAATTAAAATTAATTAAGGCAAATAATACAAATATATTGAAAAAACATAATTATCCTCATATGTTTATATAAAAAAAGGAGAAATTACCTCTGGAGTACCCCAAGGCTCCATTTTGGGCCCTATACTTTTCAGTATATTTATTAATGACGTTGTTCACTGCTGTCAAAATGCCTCAATTCACCTATATGCGGATGACACCCAGATATACCTCTCACGTCCCATTGGCCTTGGTGAGGACTTGGTAGCTAGATTAAATGAGGACCTAGTAAGAATTGAAGAATGGGCCCACGTGAATGGTCTCTGCTTAAATGCTTTTAAAACACAGGTGCTTCCAATTATGAGTGATTCTTTTGATCTCAGTAGTTTATCACCAGTTGTTCTAAATGGAACGGAACTGAAATTTCAAAACGTTGTGTATAATCTTGGTTTTAAAATGAACTCTCGCTTAACATGCGAAGACCATATACGTCACTGCATAACAAAAATTTACTTCACATTAAGAAATCTATGGCATACATGTTATTGTCTACCGATAAGCACAAAACTCAAATTGGTTAAGTCCCTTATAGTGCCTCAAATTTCCTATTTTGAACTCGTATATGGTACCCTAAGCTACGATTCTAAAAACAAGTTAAATCTAGCTCTTAATAACGCAGCTAGGTTCATCTACTGTAAAAGGAAATTTGACCACATTTACTTATATACCAAAAATATCCTTGGGTCCACCCTTGAAAATTATCTCAAGGCCCGCAATATGGTATACCTATTTAAAATTATTAGAAACCGTCAACCAGGTTATCTTTTCCGAAAATTAAAATTTGTGCAATCAAACCGTACGCACAATATTGTTGTCCCAAAATACAAAACTCTGACGGCCTCTAGATTGTTTTTTGTTAGTGCTGTCAGAACTTGGAACTCACTACCAATTTCAATCAAATGTGTAACATCGATTGGATGCTTCAAAACGGCAGTTACAAATCTATTCATGTAATATCCTACCCCTTTCCCCTAATAAATATACACCCTCCTTTAAAATCTTTTAATATTTCATTGTATTATAATTATCAATCTTAGTACTTTGTACTTTTTATATTTATTGTACTTACGATATTTCCTTAGGATTAAGTTCAATGTCATGTAAAAATAATCTATGTAATATGCGTACAACGAAAAGACCTGGTGTCTTACTGTGCCTATAATATTTTTATAAATAAATTAAATTAAATTAAATTAAACCAATTTAATACCTTTAAAAATTAAAAAAAAACGAGTGAAAAAAAATGTAAAAATTGAGAACTGAAAAATTTAAAACTAATTGTAGAAAATTAGTTAAAAATAAAAAAAGGTAGATCAAAAGGAAAGATTATTAAAAATGTATAAAAAAATTAAATAAACCAATATAGACATTTTAGACATTTTAATTTTTTTTTTTAAATTAATGAAAGAAAAAAATTAAAAATTGACAAAACAAAACTACTTTTAGAAAAATAGCTTAAAATCGAAACAAAGAAAAAATGGAAAAATTATTAAAAATATACAAACAAAAATCAAACAAACTAATATTGAAAATAATACCTTTTAAAATTAAAAAAAATTTTGAGAGAAAAATATTATAAAATTAATAATTGAAAAAAAATAAAACTCACTGCAAAAAATAAGCCAAAAATAGAATAGAAAGAAACAATGGAAAAAATACTAGACACCATTAAAAAACTAATAACAAAAGAGCAAATAAAAAAAAACATTTTTAGTTACAAAATATTATTAGTTTCCAAAATATCAAAAAAAAAAACAATATAATTGAAGGATCTAGTACGAAAAATAGTGCAACGTAAATAATTTCGCACAAGAAATGGAAACAAATAAAAATTTAATGAATAATTTTTTTTTCAATATTAACATAAAGAAAAAATGCATAAATTAATAAAAAAATTTAAATTTTATAGAATTAAATAAAAAACCTCTTAGGCTATTAAGTTAAATGCCATAAAGTAAGTTTTAAATGCCATAAAGTAAGTTAACCAAAAATTAATCTTTTAATTTGCATATTATTAATTTTTAAAAGTAAAAAAATTAAAAGATTAAATATTCATATTATTAATTTTTTAAATTAAAAAAAAAATAAACTAAAATAAGGTAGAATAAAATGTTGTCTGAAGTAAATTAGTTTTCAAAGATATAGAATTATAGATTAAAAATTTCGTATATAAATATTTTTTGCAATTTAATTTTAAATAAAGAAAAATAAAAAATACTAAAATATATGAAAAAAATTTTAAATTATATAAATTTAAATAAAGAAAGAAAATTTCCTGTAAGGCTTTTAAGTAAAGCAGAATAACGTAAACTTACGAAAAAAATTAATATAATAAAAAATACATTTGTAAGGAAATTTTCACCTGCATTCTATTTTTAGATTAAAAAATATAAACTTAAGTCGTTTCCCTGAACTGCTATGAGCTCTCTTCTTACATAAATGTTTTTTTTTAATTAAATTCAGCGGTGGAATGAGAAATTTTTTCACCGCAGAAAAGCCTCTGAGTGGTGAGCAATGTGCGTTTACCGTCGCTTATCCCTCAGCTATTCTTCTTCTAATTAGAATTATTCTCATACCGGAAATGAAATGATCTTCTCACTTTATTTTTCATCTCTATCCTTAAACTGTTCCCTATTGAATCAACTATGTTGACTGTTCCCATCTGTTGGTTTGCGTCAGAACTGTAACAGATTTTTTTAAGTTATCCTTGCTACAAAGACGCAAATCATGTGGTGTATGTCTTTGCTCAAATACGCACATATGTATGTACAACTCTCAAAATGGATAGCTTTGTGTGTTTAATCCTTTGTTTGTTTGCTTTGTGGCAAGTAATTTCTGGCAATAATATTCGCATGCGCTCACTGAGTGTG
Organism: Philophylla caesio; assembly: GCA_963971545.1. Lineage (NCBI taxonomy): Eukaryota > Metazoa > Arthropoda > Insecta > Diptera > Tephritidae > Philophylla > Philophylla caesio. Next base: position 15,844,285 of record OZ020608.1, read on the forward strand.
TGTGCGTGGTGGTGCTGTCTACATCGATTGGTTAGTTTCATTTTGTCTATTTGACATTTCTGCGGTTAGTGGACCTCTTTCGTATGCATAAACGTACGAATATATATGCATGTGCATATAGTATATATGTACTCATACAAATATCTTAGAGTAACAGTTGTAAATATGTAGTCTTTACTCGTTTCACGTATTTTCCAAATCATCGTCGCGACTCACTTTTACACAGCTTAGTAATTTGGCTTTAGACGCATTAGCTGACTTGTATTTATGTACACTTATCTCTCTGCATAGAAATGCATGCAACTTGTTTGGGTAATTTCGGAAAATCCAAAGTCAATCCATTGCAATGGGTTTGCGGACACTGTACGAACACATTCAGCCGAAAAATACACACATGTAATAATAATATTTTTTCATTTATTTCTATTTGTTCATAAGTCACTATATGCGAGTTGTGGACACGTATGTTTTGGATTAAAATGCCAAAATATTGACGTCTATGCGGCAGACAGGCCACGCATGCGCACCACTCAGTAAACGAAAATATGAATGAAAATGTTGTTTTAAAAATTTTCTAACATACAATATGGGGCATTTCTAGCATAGCAAACGACGATAAGCCTTGTTGGGAAATTTCGCTGTTCCAAACTCTAATTTGTTTGCTTAGTACATGTTGTTTGATCATTAAATATGAAATTCGTGCTACATTTGTTTTGGATATGGAATTTCCCCCGGTAACTAGAATAATCATATATTTCTCAGCTAAATTTGTAGAATGTAACTGGGCGAATTTTGTAACTCTAATCTTAAACAGATGCTACAAAATGTTTGCTAAATCTGCTAACTCGGCGTCTAACTATATCGGTTTTTGCAGTTGGCAGCAGCAGGAAACTGGATTAATGAGTTATAAAAATTATTTATTTAAAAGCAGATTGAAATTGGAAAGTTTTTGAAAGGCTCAGAGGAAAATTCATTCCAAAATACAGCAAACCACGTCTACACTGAGGAATCAGCAGCAATCAAATTCAAATTTAAATATTTTTGAGCGCCTTACTTTGAGTCAAGGCGAATTCATTAAAGGTGGTGGTAGGAAAAATCCCGTGTATTTTGTTTTTGTAATTTTGTGGGTGTATTGTCAAAATCTGAATTCGCCATTGGTGTAAACGTCAAAATCTGACATTTCTCCTGCAAATAAATACAAAATAACAAAAAGAAAGGAAGGTTTGCCGTTCACATAATTGTGTTAAATGAACCTAATTTTATTAAAAATACAAGGTACGTAATGTTAAAAGTGTATAGTATATACGTAAGCACAAGTAAATGCTTATGGTATTTATATCATTGCAGATAAGCTGGTGGAAAACAGCGGACTGGTGGACTGGTAAACAAACGGCAAAGGAAATGGATACGAAGTATAAAGGTGCCTTAATATTCTATTTATTTATTATAATCAAGGCTATAGTCAAATCTCATTGCTATTACAATTAGAACTAATACATATTAATTTTCCATTGCAGCGCTTCATTGCATGGCGATTGAATTGAATCAGGTGCTTCTACACATAGTTTGCTTCTACTCAAGCCGGCTTATTTCTCGACACCAACTCCAGAGAATTATGCCAGAATATGGAAAATATATGCGATGGGATAATACTGTTAGAATTGTGGCAGGACAAGTTCTACGAAAATTGGTTTGAAAAGATCCGCTCGCAAAAAGTATGATAATCAGAACTTAATATATTGGCACTATTCATTGGAAGTTATCACTACTTTGGCAGCATTTGGGCAGACTTAAAAAGGTAGTACGATGGTTTTAGTTGATACTCAACTCTCATAACGAGCATGATCTGCAGGTTTTATCTAGAAAAACAGATGTAATATACGTGGCTTATTGTGTGATCATGTGGCTGCAAAAGGCAATCGAACAAATGTGTATATATGTATGTACATAAATCCTTGATATCGTCGGAACTGTTTGGACAGCTACCAAGATATATACTTACATAAATACCAACATGAAGTTTTACTAGAAAAATTCCAAATTTAACAAGAATAAGTTTGTTGTACATCAAGTATTTATTATTTTTTTCATTGTTCAATTTTTAAAGAAAATGTGTACTGCATGTCGACAATATGTTTTAAAGTAATTATACATATGTATGTATTATCAAAACATACATATTATTAACAAATATATTTATATGTATGTATATAAAAATGCAATATAAACGTAAAACTTAAAATTCGAAAACAAATATAACAATAGTTTAGCAAACGCTTGGCGTAAAAATGTCATTGAAAATTAAAATTGTTAATAAATTAAGTAATGTATTAATTTATGTTTTTGATTAATAATTGATGAAAATGCACATATTCATGAAAACGCACATATTGATGTTGCTTTCATTGTTACGCATACATATGTAACATTGTAACTTACGTCGCGCATACATATGTATATATGTACATACGTACGAGTGCCTGTAGTTAAACGCTGCAACAAACCGTCCGCGTAGGTTATCGGCTGTTTGTTCACGCCCAAAAGTGGACATCAGCTCTGCACGAAACATCTGCGAATTATAATAAGGCTTAATAGCACCAAATAATAATAAATGAAAATAATTTTAAATAAATAAAATTAAATATAAATTAATAAAATATAAATATTATTGTTATATATAAACATGTTAAAAATCAGATTATATCTTTTGCTTACTGCGCTCATAGGTTTATTTTCAGAAATTTTTTGTACCCCATTATCCTTTGCTTTGCTTTTTTAATTTTGAGGCGTTTATTCAAGCTCCGGACACGGAAATGTATCCGGCATTTGAAAAATAATCGCTTAACGCTTTCGGGTAAATTTACTTCCGCGCTGCTACTTACTAGTTGTTTGTGAATATTTTTACAGTGGGATATTTCCAACGCATTAAGGCTCATAAAAATTTGCTCGAGAGCTTTCACACATTTCAGGAATCGCAGAGATGGCTTATTTAAATAGCCTTTGGATACTTGATCCACCCAGGTGAACGAAGCTTCAGTACTCTTATATTCTTCAAGATTCAGCTTTTTGATAATATATCCAGAGATATACTCTAAAGCGTCCTCCTGAAGAATACCACAGTCATCTGGGTGGGAAGTATCGAGCGCCTTGAACACGTCCAAATCTTCCTCCAACTCACGCATGTAGTCAACATCATGACCGCCATCAGGATCATTTTCATTGCAGCAGGGTGAAACATCTGCTATTGTTTCATTTAAATCGGCGGGTTTAGACAAAACTGGCGGTTCCATTGAGGCCAGCCACTCAGTGTTTTCTGTCGAAACATTACCTCTACCTTGTAAACATTCTGTATTTCTAGTTAAAAAGAGAAAATTATAAAAGAGGCAAATATTATATTATTAGTATGTGATATTATTTTTTATACCCAAAATGTATTTTCGCAGCCTATATTGAAATTCCTTTGGTGTCGGATGGTCGTTCAGCCCACCTTTACTACGTATTGCACCAAAGAAATGTTCTAAGACATCCTGATTAAGGCGGTTTGTTAGTATGTATTCCACATTCGAATATTGCTTAGTATAATTAAATAATCCTATTAATGCGCTATTTGTCATTAGTATTCCCTTCTGAAAAATTTCCAATCCGGTTTTTCGCGGAATAATTGGAGACGACATGAACTCGTTCATACGATTTAGCACTTCCATTTGTTTTGGAAGCGCTGTTCCGAATGGTTCCTTGAGTTTTTAAACCGTAATCATAAAAAGCTAAATTTAAAGTAACAAGAGATACCTTTCCCGGATATCCGAAAGTTCCAATGTTCGAGTTTAAGACATCGAACCAGTCGTTTATTAGCTGAATAAAATCAGCGGTCTCCGCAGCCTGAAAAATCTCAAGCCCTACCGAATAACACCGTCTTATAGCATTGGCAGTTGTGTTTGAAAACAACTGCGCTGCTAACTTTACTTTTTGGCGTCCTGAAATGTTATGCTCTTTGTATGAATTAAAGTTAATTTAATTTTTTTTATACCTATTCCTTTCACTGATATGTGTTCATCAGTGAGCTTAAAAGCTATTGAGACATCAGATTTTGTGGTATATTTCAGCACATCGCAAATCGTTTTTGTCGTCAGAATCAGTCCATTCCACACAACGCCGCTGTCCAAAAAATGGTTTCTTACAAGTTTCAGCAGATGCGGTGCGTCAGCGAATGCGAAAACTTTTACGTTTTCATCTGTTGGATGTACAAACCATGGCTCATCTGAAAACATAATTAATAGTTCATTTTGATTTGCTCCTTGCATTCAATGGAAAGAATAAGGTTATATAATAACACTTTATACCTATTGTAACATTCATCTCCTTCCATAACTTGCGATTGGTGGAACCCATGTCACACACAACTGCAACTACTGTGATGCTTACTTTTTTTAGAGCCGTTATAATTGAAAATAAAATTTCTTTTGTCATCTGACAATCAAACGCGAAGAAAACAGGCTGCTTCCACGATTTACGCAAACCACGGGCCATTACCACTTGCACATAGTTGGCGGGTTTTCGAACATAGTCTCCTGCCTGATCATATTCAAAAGCTTCGACGACTTTCATTTCGTCGAATGCAAGTACACATATTTTGTCGTCATCGCAAAGCTCAGACATGTATTGCATGCAATCAATGGATGCAGTCAGGAGACCCTCGCTTATATCGGTTTTCCGATACCAACGCTGCAGTGTTGAAATATGAGGCAGTGGGAAGCCTTTTTCGTACAAGTGACCGTACGCTCTCGGTCCAGCCGCGTGCAAACAAATTGCGTTGGAAATGTTTTTCCACGACCATTTAATATTTCTGTCTACATATATATGTATAATTTGTTAAACATATTCACAATCTTATATTACAATAAAATTTAAAACATACCTGGCAGACTCAACTTACGAACTTGTCCTTCAGTGAAAATTCGATTTAAGTTATTCACCACGGAGTTGGATTCATCCAGCTGGCGGCGTAAATCTTTAATCTGCTCTTTTAACTTTTTAATCTCCTTCTTGAGGTTTGCAAAATCTGGCTCCATTAAGGCCTCGAAAATTATACAGCTGGAAAGAGGTTGCAAAATATTGAAACATTGATACATTGTATTTTTTATCTAAAGCACTTACTCTGTTTGCGTTTGAGAGTCATGCGTCTGAGGACCTTCAGTGGCAACCGAAACTTTTCTCCGACCTTTATTAAAGTTTAACAATAATTTTCTATAAACTACCAATGTGTTAACTTACTCTATTTCAACAAAACACGAATCCGTAGTGACGGATTTTGGGCCAGTTGGCATGCAATCTGACCTGCTTACATCGAACGATGGAGGATGTGGAATTGCTTTTGGCAGCAATCTTGCCTTATTTCCACCGCAAATCATTACTTCGCGCGAAAAGTGGTCGCCACAAACGACGTCCCTGGGTCGGAATTGCATCCGGCAATGGGTACCCCACAACAAGCGCTTGTAATCTTCGCTTGGCACCTGGAAGAACGGTCCCGTTCCTCGTTCCACTTTTTTGAAGCAAATAGCACACTTTCCCATATCTTTTTATATTAATTATAGCACAATATTCAAAGAAAACCGCAAAATTCTGAAAAACACCGCAAAACACCACAAAACGTAAAAATATTGCCAATCAGAATGTAAACATAAACAACGAGTTTGACATTAGACCCACTTCGATTCGGAAAAAAGTTTATAGTCAGCTGTTTTTTAACACCACCTTTAATGAATTCGCCTTGCTTTGAGTCAGACAACTTTTCAAAATTTTAGAATATTGTAAAAAAATTTTCAAATGAAATTTACTATTGTTTGAAGAAGAGTTATGATATTTTGGTGTTAACATATATGAAAATATTGGTGCTGTAAACCGCTAATAAGTGAAAAAAATTAATAATTTAAATTATTAAAAAAGTTTAAATTTTGATAAATTTTATTTTATTTTACTAATTTTGACAAATATTAATTTTAATTATTATATTGATTGTTTTAATAAATTTTTTGGTTAATTTTATTTCTGCTTATTTTATTTTTTTTTTTACTTTTATGTTTTTTCTTTATACTTTTTAAACTTATTAAATTTTATATTGATATAATTTATTTAATTTGTTATTTAAATTGGTTTTAAAATTTTTATAATATTTTAAAAATTTTATCATTAAATATTCCACAAAAATAAGAGAAATTTTAATTAACTTTACTCTTCTAAATATATTCGAGATCTTAATTTTATTTATACTTTTTATGTCATTATTTATTGTTTTCTTTCAAGTTATTTATTATTTATCTTAAAACTAAGTTTTTCTGCCTTACCTCTTTTGTCGTATTTATTTTATTGTAATATTTTTTAAATTTAATATTACACATTTTTACTTTGTTTTATTTAAAAAAAAATTATAGTGCCCAAAAATGAAGTTATAGTAAACCGAAATATTTTTAATGATTTAAATTAATTAGAAAGCTAGATATTTCATGAATAAAATAATGATTTTTACTTTTTTTTTTATTAAAATTCAAAGAAGCTTATTTTTTTAACGTTTATTGTGTTTCTTTTAATCTAGTTTATTTTATTTGAATATAGTTCTTTGCTTGTACTTCAATTTATTTGCTGTATTCTGGCTTTATTTTAATTTATAATTTAGTTTGGTTTACTTGTGATTAATTTTACCCTTTCTGATATAGTTTTTTTTTATTATTTTGTTTAAATTTATATTTTTAGTATTTCATTTATTCAGTTTATTTTCATTTTTATTACTTAATTTAGTATTTCTTCGAAGCCTTACTTTTCCTTTTTTTCCAATATATACATAGCTTTCTCTCAATTTAATTATTTTCTAAATATTTTTGAATGCTCTTTATTTTCAGTAATTAAAAGGTTTTTATAGATATAAATTAAACTAATTTAATTTTATTTTATTTTGAAGTATTTAAAGATGCATTAAGACTTGAATCGAAAAATATTGTAAAGTTTTCAAATTTGCTGCTTTTCATGTCTTATTTTAGTTTTTGATATTTATATATTCTAGGGTGAAGTGCCTTAAATTAAAAAAAAAATTAATTCTAAGAAGGGGATCCCGTTGCAGAACGTTCAGAAAATTACACCGGCCGACAAATGAAAATTGTTTGAGCGTTGTTCGTATTTGTTCCACAAATATCACCAATTTATACTATTTGACACACAAAAACACCTACATATTTGCCCTATCACATCACATTTTTTAAAAATGGGAAAAAGCCTTAATTCAAAATTTAAAGAAAAAATCAATAATTATAGATATTATTGATTATAATTATATTACAAATACAAATATTCAAGCATTTACAAAGAAAACATTGAGTCTAAACATTGCTACAGGACTATTTAGAGTGACATATTTTACGTCGGCGTGTAGTTTTTTTTGTGAGTATATCAGTTATATCACGTGTCAGTGACCAGCAATAATCAGCCATCATATTCTAACTCCATTGACCTTGGTACATTTTCTACATAGTTTTTATGTCCTGGTGAAATCTTTGTCCCTCTTCTTCACTATAATCCCCAAGATTATCAGAAAAAAATCCCCCAGTGAATCCAGTAGGTAAAGTTTTAAACTCGTATTACACCCAAATTATTGATGCTTTTCTAATAAATTTGCATCCAAATTTTTGTAGTCAAGTTGTTTGTTATTTCCTAAAAAATTGTGTACAACATCTTTGAACGCCAGCCAAGCATCTAATTTAGTATTATACATTGTTGCATCAAATTTTTCATCAGCCATCAAAGATCTGATTTGTGGTTCATCGTACACTCCTTCTTTAATTTTTGCATCAGATTGTCTTTGAAATTTTTTACACAAATATTAAAAATTAGCATTCTTTTTATCCAATGCTTTCCACAAATATAACAAAATGTATCCGCATTATTATGACACTTTCTTGAAGTCATTTTGTTTTTCA